>CM048917.1:7371379-7971379 GCA_026686955.1 Epinephelus cyanopodus
CTGCTGAAGCAGTTTCCTTCTGGATAAGTAAAGTTTTTATCCGATGTGTTTCTCTTCAGACTCCTGTGCTCAGTTATTTTTGAACCTGCAGCTGTGATGGAGTTTAACTGTTTAAATCACTTATGGTCATTTCTTCTGACGGCTGTTTGAGAGTTTTAACTTGGTTTAGGGTTAAGTTAGGAGAAAGGTTGTCAGATGTTAGTCAAGAGCAAGTCAAGAACACAGACTGTAAAAATGATAGACGTAGCTACCATGATGACACCCACAGGTTTGTGCATCAAATAGCCATCAGTTAATTTTCTATAAATTGCCCAGTAGATTAATGGACTAAATGTTTCAGCTGTACTTGTTGGGGAGTTTAATTTATTCATAAACATCATACTTTATTTTCATTTCACTCCTTGTCTGTGTCTACAGGGATTGCCACCATGCACCACCATGTTGCTTGGAGGTTGAACAGTGCTGCGCTTTAACGTTAAATTAACGGTGACGTTAAACTTGACTTACCATTGGACGACAGTATGAACCTCATCCACTGCCAGTCCTATCAATCTCTTCCGATATATCTCGTTTTGGAGCACTTTCCGCCATTTGTCACTGGCAGCAAAGGTCTCCGGAGATCTGCCATGCTCTGTCAACAGCGTACCTGCTCCTCCATAATTGATACCAGTGGGCTGATGACCAAAACAATAGCGGCCTCGGGCCATTTTTTGGGGTAAATATTTGCTAACAGTGAGCATGCAGTTGGCCAAGCTTGATAAATCAAGCTTTTCCCAAAGCCAGTTGGCAGACATGCCAAAACATCACGTTCCTTTAATAAATACCTTAAACAAAGGCGCTGCAGAGGTTTTAAATTTGCAACTTTATGTAGAGTTGCAACTTCTGGTTCGAGTTGCAGGTAGGAGTGTAACACTGGGGGCGCGGCTGGAAGTGAAGGGAGTGAGCGATCCCCAAGGCCCCTGCACTTTTTTTTTAGAGATGGATTTCCAGATTGATAGTTAGCAGCCCCTGATCTACACTGCTTTCACACCACAAATGAGCCAGTTTGATTGACACCTTTCACACCAATTCATTTGAACTGTCAACGGTGAAACTGCCCTGCAGTGTATTTGTGGTATGATCAAATCAGATCCAGGGATCCTGTATCTTTAGTGTCATTTTAAAGTCTGTTGGTGCTGTTGGAAAAAATCAGGAGAAATTAAACGAGATACAAAATGTGATTAAAACTGAAAGAAGTGAGATTCTTCATGCTGTCGTTGTCCCGTCTGCAGTTGCAGGTGAGAATGTGCAACATTCCTGCTTCTCTGTACCGTCCCCCCTTTTTTTTTTTTTCTTATCTGGAAGCATTCGAGCCGTGATGAATTCCTCACAGTCTTCCAGGATTACAGAATCTCTGTCTTTGAAGTCACAGGTAAATAAGTGGAAAGTATTTGCGTTCGTCTCGCGACCGGCTTCTCCCGCGTCCTGCAGGCAGAGCAGCGGATCTGGAAACTATGTGTTGTGGTTTGTTATTCCCCAGCCTCCCTCTGGGAAGCCCATCACTCTGCTGCTGTGTGTGTGTGTTTTTAAAGGAGGGGATCATTATTCTACAGAGTTGTTTTTGCTACACAGCCTGGTGACATTTAACATTTCAGGTGTTGTTATCCAGACAGACTCACCGTTGTGGAATAATCTACTAATAAAAGTCTGCTTGTCTCTTTCATCCAGGATAGTTCTCAGGGATATTATTTGTACCTGTAAACCATCAAGGTCCTGTGACCTCTGACACCCGTACTCCTCACATTTTCATAGACGTGATGACTTTTAACCAGCAGTTTGTGTGTTTAAGTGACTCATTTTTATGTCACATTTCACTGTTTCTCAAGAATGTGCCACTTCCAACAAAACCAACATAAATACGGTCCTTTGGGTGTGAGCAGGTTCAGTAACGGGAGCTAATGACGAACATTAAAGCCGGGTAGGAGGTCATGTCTCCAGGTTCAAGTAGTTGGCTGTTCAGAGTCAAAACCTTCAACCACTTAACGAAACCTGAAATGAGCAGCTGCCGCAGATACTGTGGTTAAACAGTTACTATCGGTGTAAAATATTCTGTCATAAAGATCTATTATTGTTCCAGTTCCCAAACACTTACTGAGTGTTCTTGAAAGAGGGTCATATGGCATTAGTACCTTTACATAAATAAGAGATCTGAATGGTTCCTCCATCACTGATGAGATTTAATGAGACTCGAGATGACATCAGAAGAGAGAGAAACCAAACTATGAGATCTCATAGTTGCTGCAGACAGAAGCAGCTGGAGGCTGAAATGTGTCTCCTGGTATTTGAGAATCCAGCAGCCGGTTGGAAACATAAAGATGAAGGATGAGACGAGGCAAACACTAACAGCAGACTGATGGAGCGCCAAGGACAAACTGTACAGGGAGAGAATAATAATAATCTATGTGGCCATAGCATCGCGACGAGATTATGAAAGAGAGGACGATAAATAACCTCCTGCTCCGGTGATCAGACACACCGATGGAAAACGTGTCGTCCCAACATGGGGCTGACTTCTTAAAATGATTCACTGACAAGACAAAAAACAGCAACCAACTTTCCTGGAAACGACTCAGAGTTGAAAGTTTTTCGACTCACTTTCCCAGGACACATCTGACAGATCCACAGTGTCCATTAAATCCTGAGACTCAACAGACAGACAGACAAACGGGATCCATTCTGTCTCTACCTGAAGAGACTTGGAGCGGAGACGAACTGAGACCTCCAACTACTGTCTAACAAAACGTGATCCTTGTGAACACCTTGAAGCTTTGTTGATACTGGAGTAGATATTTATATTGTTATTTATCTTAAAAAGGGGCAGCTCACCCAAAGTTCACTACATATTTACCCTCTTACCTATAGTGTATCTAATCAGTCTAGATGTGTTGGAGAGTTCGGCTGTAGAGATGTTTGCCTTCACTCCTGTATAACAGAACTAGATGGCGCTCGGCTTGTGGAGCTCAAAGCTCCCAAAAATACATCTGAAGGACTTAACAGCAATTTACAGAAATCATGACCTGGTTACTCAAGATAATTCACCGACCTGGTTGTGAGCAGTTTCATGTAGGGACTATTTTCTTTCTACAGAACTACACCTGCCAACCAGATCACCACTCAGGAGGAAGCCTGCATCTCCTGCTAGCTTACCAAGCACCACTGAGGGTACCATGCCCTTGTTCAGACAGCCCAAAATCCCAAAGCTCCATTTGTGCGCTGCACCGACAGCCCACTTCTTCTACGGCCTGTTATCCCCAAAACCAATGCCCATTGCTCCAAGTCAAACTCACACTCCTTGTAGTAAGTTTCAATTCAGGATCAGCCATCAACACTTGGTATTATTATTATTGATCATTTGCAGTTTTTCCCAGCAGTGTTTGAGCCACCAATCTCAGGAGTTTTGATGGACCCTTCACAGGGATTCCCTGCATCATTTGAGCCACATCTGGGTGTTATAACTGACCCTCTGCACTGTTCCCCAGCAGCATTTGAGCCACCAGTCCAAGGTGTTTTTATTGACCATCCCAGGTGTTTCCCAGCAGCATTTGAGGCACTGATCTTGTAGATTTTTACCAACCATTGGCGGTGTTTCCTAGCAGTGTTGGCAAGAGATACCCACACACTAATGCAACTGGGCTGGATAGCCACAGGCTGAGATCAATGTAAAAAACAGTCAATTTATTTAGGACATCCGTGCACAAAAAGAATAGTGCTTGAAGTGCAAAAAATAATAATAAAATCATCATCAGCGCAACCTGATGAAACACTGCTGGCATTTGAGCCACCAATCCTGGTGCTTTCACTGATCCTTCACCGTGTTTCCAAGCGGCATGTACCATCAATCCTGGTCTTTTTACTAACCCTTTGCAGCTTTTGAGCCTCCGACCTTGGTTGTGTTTACCGACCCCTCGCGGGGATTCCCAGCACCATATGACCCACCAATCCCATGTGTTTTTACAGACCCTTCATGGGCTTTCCCAGAGGCATTTGAGCCACTACTTCTGGGTGTTTTTACCTACCCTTCAAAATGTTTCCCTATGGCATTTGAGTCCCCAATCCCTGGTATTTTTCACTGCCCCATCCCTGCTTTTACAGCAGCTTCTGTGCTACCAAAGGTGAGTATTTAAGACCAAAACCTAATCTTTTCCTGACCGTAACCAAGTGTTTAAACTAACCACCACAGCACTGTTGAGAAACGTAAAGTTTCAGTGTATCTGCTACAAAAATCTTGTACAAATGCACCATATCCGTGGTTTGCAGATACTTCATGCAAATGTGTTGTCTTACTTTCAGAGAAACTTGACTTCAGAGCATTGAGCGTTTGTTTTTGAGACAGTGGGCTGTCAGAGAAATGGGCTTTCGAATGACCAAATTGGACAATGGGGCTTCATAATTTTGGGCCACTAGAACAACTTCTCAGCTGAGCTAGCTAACATTGCAGCTCAGCCGAGGAGGACACTGTCATTGCTTACATCTCTCTCTGTCACTAGCCTCTGGTCCCTGATTTGATGCACACTTCCTTCTGTGTGGTAATACAGTTTCTAAAGATGCAGACAGACTGGTACAGACTGGTTTCTCGCTGTGGTTGATAAATAGCGACTGGGATTCTTACCACTGGCGTCCTCCCACCTCGTGCTGCTGGACTGTGTAACCAAACTGGTTTTCTTTAGACCCGTAGAAGATCTTGAAGTTCTTTGTGTCAAAGTTGAAGCAGAGCTGAAGATCTGAAACACAGAAAAGACACTCAGCTGACACAACATAGTTCATCAATATCCACTAAACCGGGAGCTTCCCAGTTTAACCAGCCCACATAGATAACTGGCTTGTGGATTTCCAGCAGAGTCATTTCTACTCCCACACAAGCAGATTAAAATCACTCCTTGGAAAAACTGTCTCACTGCCATCACTCCATCAATATCACTCTGTCCACCGACTCTTTAAACCCACCGCTAAATGCACAAGGTTTATGTCCCTTTTTCGGAGCTCTGTAGGAAAGTCTCTAATTGAGGAGGACTTTGAGGGAAAAAGGCTTCCACAAAACGTAAATTACACTTCATCACTGAAAGATCTCCTGGAATCAGAGTTTCCTCTAAGAGCCCCTCTGGCCTGGAATCAGATTCTGTTCCTGCTCCACGTTCCCACAGAAAGAAAAGGACCGAAATACTAAATCACACACAGGTGTTCTTTGCCCACAGGTATGTGGAGGGAACAAATACTGAGAGCACCTTCCAACAGGGCGGAACCAGCACTATAATCATTATAATAACAACAAAGTCTCAAAGTGCTTCACCTCATTGAACCAGGATTAAAATACTTCAGGTTCATAAAATGAGGCACAAATGCTAAGAAATATTGAGTTGTTGAGGAAACTGGGATGATTGTTTGTTTTCTTTTTATTTATTAGGGACAACAAAAAGCAGTGGTGGAATGTATTTATCTGACAGCTTTAGTTGCTTTACAGATGCAGGTTGTTAATACAAAATATAATCAATAATCAATGATGATGTGTTATTATAGATTAAACCAAACCAGCAGTGTATGAAATCATTAAAATAAGCTCCAAGTGATGAACACATTCATGCATCAATAATTATTATCCAGCAGAATAATATACCCTCACAGGCCACTTTATTAGGTACACCTGTTCAATGCTCATTATCACAAACAGCTAATCAGCCAATCATGTGGCAGCAGCTCAATGCATTTAGGCATGTAGACATGGTGAAGACGAGCTGCCGAAGCTCAATCAGAATGGGGAAGAAAGGTGATTTAAGTGACTTTGAACGTGGCATGGTTGTTGGTGCCAGACGGGCTGGTCTGAGTATTTACTGGGATTTTCACACACAACCATCTCTAGGGTTTACAGAGGATGGTCCCAGAAAGAGAAAATATCCAGTGAGCCAAAATGCTTTGTTGATGCCAGAGGTCAGAGGAGAATGATCGGATGTGCAGCCGACAAATCTGCAGCAACTGTGTGATGTCATCATGTCAATATGGACCAAAATCTCTGAGGAATGTTTCCAGCACCTTGTTGAATCTATGACACCAAGAATTAAGGCAGTTCTGACCATGTCACTTTAGAAACGTTGCACAAATGTAACAAATCTGAATCATACAATACCAACATTTTCCTCTGGCGACTGCTCATATGCCTACTTTTACTCAAGTTAAATTTTAAATGTAGGACTTTTACTTCCAACAGAGTATTTCTACAGCGTATTCTTAGGCCTACTACTTTACTTAAGCAACCGTAATCTGAGCTGAGCACAGAAACAAAGCATAAAAGATCTAGACTTGTGCTATTTGGGTCACACGACAGTTTAATATCAATTTCTGCACCTTGATGTTTGGCTCCATCTGTACTGTAACTTCAGCCTGTTTTCTCAGTTTGATTTAATTTCATACTGTGAAATTTGCTACTGAAATCTGTCCCGCAGTAGACAGAACCTGACGGAGCCTCCTCACTGTTATCAGAAACCATTCGCCTCCCTCCTCTTCCTCCTGCACCAACTGAATCTGGACCTTCCTCTGGTTTCAATTAAAATCTCTATTATCGGGAAGGCCAGCTGACAGAAGGAGCGAGGGAGGACTGGAAGGCCTCATAACGCTGCCAAGTCTGACAAAAAGACAGATAATAAAGGATGATGAAAATGACGTCACCACTCTTTTTACTTTCCACGACAGGAAAGTGAGAGCAGGCTGGAAAAAGGAGGGAAGAAATGATTTCATACAGAAGTCCAATCTGTATCATCCAAATAAAGGATAAAAACTTTATGATAAATTATGTGTAAAGACAATCCAAGGCATTCTTCCTCAGTCAGATCATCATGGTGACTTTATTTGTGTGGAATACCAGGAGAGAAATAATAAAAACAGATTCTGATAGAAGTCTTAATTTTTCCTTTCTCATGGTTTTGTGCTCAGAGCTCCGGTGGCCTTCCAGCTATTCCAGCTTTTTTCTTCTCAGCTCTCCAGAAACTGTGTCACCACTCTGGAATATAGGAGCAGCTTGTAGAGCAGAGACAGACGTTTATATATCATAGAAATCTATATGCTGTTTTTCACATTTTATTTCTGGTCTAAATCTCATCCAGGGATTATATTCATCCATCTGACTTTAAGAGCAGTAAGAAAGCTGTAAAGATTTCTACTGTAAATTCAAAGTGTCAGCCTTTATAATTATAATTAGAACTCCAACTGCTTCTGCTCCAGTGTCCTTGCGCCAGGCACTAATTTGGTGACCCTTGGACCCCGCCGTGACCCTCTGACCTCTGTGCTGAAGTATTTCCTCTGCGCTCTCTGCTTCGTCTCCTCCAGCTGTGTAAATGAGCTCAACGCTCGGAAAACTTGGCGAGCTGTGGAAACTTTTGCCAGCGGTGATGAATTTGGCTGCTGAGGACAAAAACAAAAGACACTGGGAAAGAAGGGAATGATGGGTAAATTGTCTCTCCCTTTAAGGTGCATTTGTTTCCTCGCAGCTGAGAGAAATCTGCTCCTGTCTGACGCAAGCCAAAGACCTGCTCAATTTATCGGAGCTGCTGGCGAAAGACGGAGAGAGACTTGGCAGAGGAGAGGCACGAGATCCAGATCCAAGTCTGACGGTCTCCTATCGCTGCTGCTGGATGGTCTGACTGATTTAGATGATCCTCTCTGGCACTCGTGACACATTTTTTTAATTCTTTACACAATGAAGGATCTTTGTGACTTGTTTGTGTGTGTTCATACTTAGGTGATTTTTCCAGATGTGTCTTAGCTGCTGTAATAATTGACAACAGATTAACATCCAGCTGCAGCTACTGCTGCAGCGATGGAGAGGATACTTTTGTTTGAAGAGAAACAAAGTCTGTGCTGTTTTTGCAAAATCTCCCAGTTTTTTAAATCAGATGCAGCAGCGGGAAATAAGTCTAATCAGGTCAAAGATGGGAGTGATTTAGTGAACGGAGCTCGCTGTCAGGCAGCTCGCAGCCGTCTGTGTCACTTCCTCCAGCAGGCAGGCAGACGGCTCTATTGGCTCAGCATCACTGCAGCCTGATGATCATGTTGACCGGCAGGATGAGCCACCCCCTTTCTGATGAGAAGCGCAAGTCAGAGGTCATGACCTCGACATCTGGTGTGATATTTTCTGACCTGTCAGATTTGTGTGTCAACATCTGGTAAAAAAAAACATCACTTGCCAAAAAAAAACAAAAACTAGCATTTTAAACAATTTTGCTGATCAACCACGTTACAAGATGCATGTGAAACAATTGTATAATCACCATTTTAGCCACATTCATGAGCTGATTCCCAGATTGTGGCCACTGATAGCACCATGAATTGTGCATCACTGACTGCTCTCTGCCCCGTCTCAAGGCTTGATTCATAAAAGATATTTCTCTCATGGTATTACAGCACAGACACGCCCATAAAGTTTTGCAGCTGAGTGCAATTTGCCCTTTTTGCAGCTGATTGCAATTATCCATGCAGCAAAATATAAATGTTGCCTTTTATGCCAAGAACAGAAGGCAGAACAATGGCAGAGAGAAAAGGAAAAGTGACACTGTCAGACAGCAAGCTGCAGAGGAAGTCATCAGAACTTCAGGCAATGAATTTGATCACTGGAAAGTCTGGGTGTGACACTCCTCATAAATGAGCTTCAGTTGCTACCAACTCCCTGAAGATGCTAATAATGTCACTGTAACTGTGTGTAGCTAGTGACACTGATCTTTGAAACACAGAGGCTCATTTGCATAGAAAGGGGCCAATTTTGTACACTGGAAATCCAGAATTCTCGCTAGAGCACAATTTGAATTTGCTCAGCGAGTCACTCTGTCAATCAGTAATGATGCTCATTACCCATGCAGCTGGAGCCGAGCTGCACCAATCACATCGGTGTATCTGATATAGGCGGGCCAGAGGCGAGCTAAACAGATGACGACAGCGCTGCGACGACCAAGTCCGGAATCAGTCAGTAAACATTGCAAGATGGCTACGGATGAACAGCAGTTGTTTGAAATGGCTTTGGCTGCTACAATGAGCGAGTTAGTCTTGGCTTTTTCTCTAAAACAGGAACAGAAGACAGCGCTCGAATCTTTTCTTTGCAAGAAGGACGTTTTTGCTGTTTTGCCGACCGGATACGGCAAGAGTCTAATCTACCAGTTAGCTCCACTGGTAGCTAAGCTCTGGATACGTCACCCCGTGTTTTTGTTCTGATTGGTCGTAGCGCTGCATGCTGTGATATTTTCAAATGCATGCTTGGTGCCTCCTCTCGAGTTGGGCCATTTGCATTACTCATAGCCAGACCCTAAATCTTTCTAGATTTGGGTCTGGATTTCCAGATCATGTTTGGGCTTAATATTACCTAGTTTAGGGGCACAGTAATCCCTGCGGTAAAACCCTGACTCCTAAAAATTACGTTTTTATGTTACAGTACTGCTTTCCTTGTAGCGTTGCTGTGGCAGCATCTCAATTATGTTCAGAGACATTTCTGTCAGGTAACAAAACATTACTTTCTTGTACCGTTTAGGCTTCTGAGGGAGGCGGATGGGGAGGATGACAGGCATAAACAGTGCAGGACTTTGACGCCAGAACTTCAGGCTCACATCCAGACTCTTGTCTTTAGATTAAGGCAACAAAAGCAATCATCATTCAATGAAAAGGGTCATTGAAATTATAATGCTGTAGTCACTATTAGTGGAAACTGTGCTGCAAAATTGCCTCTTGGCATAATACAACTGAGACATGTTGTCAATGAACATTTTGCTGATGCATTCAGTATCAACGTTTTTTGTGACTTGCCAGATATGCTAATTAGCAGCATTTCCTCATTAGTTAATAGAAAACATAATTTGCTCAGCATTACATTTTCTTCACAACTTTTTGGCTGTTTTAGTTTACTGTAGTTGTGTTTCCAGGGGACAGGGCTGCTTGGTAAAAAGCTTTTCATGGCACTATCCTCTCTGGAAAAACAGCAACAGGTTGCATATTTGGTGCCTGAAACATGGCTGGAAACACAGAAATGACCCGCTAAAAAACAACCGGTTTTGTTGTTTTGTTGGCCTTGAACAGTGGTCTGACGATGAGCAGGGGTCTCACCTTGATGTCATGCCTTCCACCATCCCGTCCACCTCCTGAGGACAAAGTCAGCTCATGTACTACGTCACTACAAACGCTGATATGATACATACGAAACATGCAAATGTAGCTAATTCATGGTTTGCAGAAACGCGCAATGCCAACATTTCCTTCAGGTGACTGAGCTGTGTTGCACTTTCTCCTCTCAGTGTTACTGATCAGAAGCTCCAGAGCAGCCACTAAATGGACCTTGTGTATAGATTGCTTTATAAATGACGCAAGAATTAACTACTTGGTGGATGATATATGAGCTGAATTTAAATGTGACTCAAGCTGTTTCAGAAAACGTTTGAGTGACACAGTGCAGAGTCAATATCTCTTCCAGTGAGCAAGGACACTTTAAATCCAGAATTTTTTGAATGAAGTTTGGTGTGAAACTTTCCTCTTACATAAGATGACACGTATCAGGGATTGACTTGATCATCCTCCAGCGTACACTCAGTACTGGCAGAAAAATTAAGGAGGCATTTTATTTTCTTTAGTTACATAAAACTTTTTTATGCACAGGCAAATTTATCGGACTGTTCTGTCCCTGAAGCAGAGTCTTCGTTACAGACAAAATAAAACCACGGTGCGTGTCTGTGGTTACTATGAATTGCAGCTGTGGTGCCAAGCAGGCAGCAGGACTCAGCCAAGTTATATTTCTATTATGGTTTGTTTTGTAGAAGCGCAGTGCCACATGGGTGGAGGCTGACACAAGAGAGAGCGCACCGAGTGTCAGAGAGATTCAACAGTTCACAGGACAGTTTGGGAGTCTAGTTAAAGACAATTTGCTGAGATTCAGAACCTGCCAGAACACATCTGTTTCCAGAGGTGACAAACCCCACCCACCTGGGACACCAAGGAGGTTAAATCGACTTCAGACGGTTACTGGATAATAGTGTAAGAGTGATTTCTGTGAGAAGCCGGTGTGTTTTGAAGGAGGCAGGTGGTGACTGATGGCTTCCTGTGTGGTGTTACCAACCACAGACTGACAAGCAGCAGCAACAACAACAACATCATGACGGATGTGTTGCTGCACGAGTTTAACGATCCACCTAAAAGCCACAACTTGCCATAAAAACCATCTCACCCTCAGTTCCTGGAGGAAAAACCCATCACCTCCCAGCGAGAGCTCACTGACCTGCAGGCTGACACTCGAGGGAAACATCCACAGCCTCACAGCCATCGTGCCAAAATCTACCCAAATCCAATTTAGGGGCCGATGGGATCATGATGCTGCAGTTTTAATGTATGGAAACACAATTTAATCAGAGTGAAACAGGAAAGTGGGCTCTGACTTCATCCACTGGGACTGAAGTGTTGTCTTCTGTGAATTTGTTCTGACAGCAGCAGTAGTGTCTAACGACTGGGAGGTCAGTCAGTCCATATTTGCCAGATTGCCGTTAGATTTTGTACAGCTCCAGGAAGGTGATTTCTGACCTTATCTCTCACCACCATCAGCTCATTTCAGAACATTTCCCCTAGACTGTAAGAAGAAAGCACAGCCAAACCTAAACATGAAATTTAGTGTGACTCTAAAGCTCCGTTTCTACCAAACACTTTCGGTCTGGTACCTTTGAAACCAAAAGTAACCCTTCAGACATGGTACCTAGACCCTTAGCGTTTCCACCGCAAACAGTCCCATCCAGCACTCACTCAGTACGTTTACAAGACACGCCACCTAGTGTTGAGGAGGAGAACATGTTCCCGTCAGTAATTCGATTTTCTTAGTTGCACGTAAACTGGGACAAGGACAGAAGTCCGATTAGACGCCAAAATCGAATTTTGAGCTTAGCTCCATTAAGCTGTGCATGTAGACGTACTGACTGTATTTCCTCATCAGCGGTGACACAGATGGAAGTCCACAGAACGAGGCTACACGCCGACATTTTCAGCACAAAATAGAACAGGCTGCAGTGAGAGTCTCTCTCCATGGGATATTTAAAAATAGCAGCTTTGTGCATTTAGTCCTTCTCAGGCAAGCTCAGGGGTTTAGTGTTGCTGTAGCCCACAGGAATGATGCTCTGTGATGCTTTTTTTTTTCTAAGTGAGGATTGAATATATGCAGTTCACATAATTTGGTTAAGATGAACACACATTTTTAAACACCTGAAGATCCACTCATTACTAAAAATTGTGATCTCATGCACTGAGTAACATTACAAGCAAACATTCCCCCTCAGGCCAGGAGGATCCGGATCAGCTGCTCGAACCACCTCAGCTGACACCTTTCAATGCGAAAGAGCAGCAGCTGTACTCCGAGCTCCTCCAGATGTCGGAGCTCCTCACCCTACAGTATCTCTAAGGCTGAGCCCAGACACCCCACATAGGAAACTCTTTTCAGCCACTTGTATCCACGATCTCATTCTTTCGGTCACTACCCAGAGCTCATGACCATAGTTGAGGGTTGGGACGTAGATGGACCAGTAAATCGAAAGCTTCGCCTCGCAGCTCAGGCAGGAAGCCAACCGATATCCACTGTAGGTAATACACTGACTGTGGATAGGTACCTTAAAAAATCTGACCCATCCCTTTACAAACTGAATCCTCAAACTGATCTGAATCACTGGCTGTTAGCAGTAGAGCTCCTCAATGTTTCCCTTGACTGACTTAATTCAAAGTACTTCCTCTTCAAAAGACAGGAAAAGCCACACAAGTGTGCACTGCACTGTTGTTCCTCTTTGCACTAATAATTGCACGTCATCCCTCTTCTCTGTGATGGCTTTTCATTTGAAACAGCTGCAAACACTTCTGTCTTTAGACATGATGAAATTATACTTAATTGTTTTGAGCATCCTGAAATCGCTTACTCAACACACTCATGCTCCCCAGAGGATGAATGGACATGTTACAAACTCTTCTTTAACACTATGTTAAGCTGTTGGCTTCATGCACAATATTAGAGCTGCCCTCTAATAGTCGACCAGAAAGATAATTAGTCGGCAAGACAAACAAACAAACATGAAACTCTATTACTAGACTAGTCGACTAATGACCCTAAATGACGACTATTGGTCGACTAGGAAAATTCTTAATAAAATATGAATGTCAGAATGAATATGAATATCAGTGGCGGACGGTCTGAGGGGCAGGGACAGCACCAGCATGAAAAAGTTGCCCAGGATGTATGGCAGCCATGTTTTCTTGCACGCTGGACCACCACAGAGACACCTGATCATCTTCCACCAAGATGGATCAGATTCTGTTCCAGTTTTGAACCGTACAGAATGTGCTGGTCTGCAACATTTTGAAAACCTGAAAGTTCACCCCATTGCAGTTAAATGGTGGGTGTATCATGTCTACGCGTACTTCCGTTCTGATTTGCAGCTTTTCAGGTTTATTTTGTGGCTGACTATAATTTCTTAAAATCTGAATAAGGACAGTGATAGTGACATACTGGCTACAGTTGCCGAAAACAAGCATCAGATGGACTAAATTCATAATAAATACACTTTAATGATATAAATAACCAGCACCAATTAATCAGTCAATGAAAATGTGTGTGTGTGGGCGGGGCATAAGCACATACCGACTAGCGGCAGCAGCGACAGAGGGCTCGGCGGGGACAGAGCACCTGCTACAGCGAGCGAACACGCCATCTGTGGTCATTTTGACTTGACCAGTAGACTTCACTACAAACTGATTGGTTGTAGAAACATGTGACATGCTTTACGCTCTAAAACCAGCCTCCGGCAATGTGACCAGCTGAGTTGCATGTGACACCAGCCGACTTGAGTCGAGCTCAGTTGACACTGCTGCAGCTTTTCTCTGCAATGTTCCAAAACTCATCACGAATCTTTGGTCTGAACTGGTTTTACGAGGGCACCATGACGCACATCACCAGTTATGACCATCACCTTTCCTCTATCACCGCTGATCAGGACAGGCTTTACACCTTTAGGCACACAGGTGCAGCTCTCATCAATCTCAACTCAAGCTCCAGAACAAGTCAGTGGACCTTGAGTTGAGGATGAAGATATTATTGTGTGTATAGACAGTTAGTCTAGAGGAAATGCTCTCAGGGCTTTAAGTGATACTTTTAACACCCTGACAGATCTTAATATCCATTCTGAGAATGAAGGAAACCAATTTGACTCAAAAGTTCTTTCACTTCCTCATCAGCTCTAAACCGCCAACCACCCAAAAACCCACTTTATCACTGCACTACAAGTGACAGCTACTCCTCTGGTATTGATGATAAAGAAATCAGAGTTGGACTTAAACTCTCACTACAAAGACTCTCAGAGGCTCAGAGAGACTTCATAAAGTCTCAAAGAGCCTAATAAATCTCATAAAGGGTTAAGATGGCTTTGAATGAACCCACGTGCTCTGCTTCAAAGATCCACCAGGAGAAAATAAAAACATGTGTGCAGATAAAAACACTCAGATTTCACGTTCACTGTCAGAGAACACGAGACAGAGGTGTTTAAAAGCTTCTCAGTGAAGCAGTGAGCACTCAGAATAAGCCAATCGAATGGACTTTTGATTCATGCACCAGATGAATGACATGACATGAAGGCAGAGGGTGTGACTGGAAACATCCTGCCAACAACCAGTTTGCAGTTTGAAACAGAAACAGCTTAAAATCTAAAGAAAATAAAGTTTGAAATAAAGTTCTGTCTTCAGCCTTGATGCTTCTTCAAGTGTTAATAAAAAGGTAAAACACTTTTAAACACCTCACTGTGCTGTGATTAATCGGTCGCCATGGCAACGGGTGAGTGCCAATGAGTAGCTCCAACTTGGAGGCTCAAAACTCACTCACATGGAGTCAACGATCCATCAGCAACACCTGTCTCTCTGATCTGTGCTGTGTGATGCTCACTCGCTCACTCACCTGGCAGGAAGCTGCAGGTCGACAGCAGCAGAAGAAGAAGATGATGATAATCCATGAGTGTGTCTGAAAGCGAAAGAAACCGAGTGTGTGTGAGTGTCTGTGGGTTGATTCTTAACTCTGCTGCTCTGATGTGTGAAGGAGAGAGGGAGAGGGAAAGAGAGGAGGAGCACAGTAAACACACCTCCTCTCTCACACACACACACACACACACACACACACACACACAGAGTGATCTCTTTAACTTCACCTTCTCCTGTCAGAACAGGAGCTTTAATGTCTCGATCGGTGCACAAACAGGAAATGCCTGATGTGAACATCTGTCCAGGGATCCCAGAGAGAAAGTTACTGAGGAGCACCGAGGATCCTGGGTAATATTTTACGTTAACTACCAACATGAAGCATTTAAAGTGATGTTTTAAAGGGGAACACCACCTAAAATAAGAATTACAATAAGTTATTTCCATAGCCTGTGAAAGTTCAATCAGTATTTGTGAACAAGCCAGACACCAAAATCCTAAACTTGTGATGTCATAGGGTGTAAAGTGTGGCGACTCCTTAGTGAACCCACATCTGTTTGTTTTCCTTCTTGTACCCAGATAAACATTTTCATATCGTAGTGTTCTCAGTTGTGAAATGGAAAATGTGCCCATGTACTCGGGATATTTCTCAACCTCAGCAACAAGTCTCTCATCATCCAGTCTGTCACACGTGAGACAGCAACAGAGCTCTCTTTATGCATCAGTGGGGAGGAGAGGAGTCGAGCTGCCACAGGAGCAGAGAAGAAGCGCTGCTAAGGGAGCTGGTATGTACAAGCAGAGAGCAAGTGGGGGGAAAATGCATTTGATTCTGGAGGTGGCGAGGCTGGAAATAGGACAGTGGCATAGAGTGCCGAAGCGTGTCCAGCCACTGCTGGTATGGAGTTGTACACTGAAAATAATAGGGGCTTATTGTTTGATGCAAGACATTCGCCGTCTGTGTGTTTTGGACTTCAGTGTCATCTGGAACATCTTTCACCAGTCATTATCTGTGGAGCAACTACACCCTATGACATCACAAATTTGAGTCTAAGCACTCTGGTTTTTGGGTTTAGAAGACAGATGTTCATATTTAGTTGTGTTTTCTGGACTGTAGCGGACAACAGGAATACCATTTATGAATTTCAACATTGGCAGAATTCCCCCTTAAAAGTTGCTAAATATAACTTTCTAACACAGTGAGTGTGGCTGTAAATGCATCAGAGATATCTCATTTTTATTCATATGTTGCTAAATAATTGTAAACTTTTTTATAAGTAGTGTATGATTAATTTCACTGTGCTTCCTGTTTTGTTTTCCTCATTTTGTGAAGTAAATTTTCCCCTTGCGTTACTTGCATGAATATGGTCGCCTCAAGTGATTTGGAGTTGTCAAATACTGCTGCTTTGTCAGTGATTTCCGTGTCAGACACCTGTAATGCAGCCAGGTGGAAACTTTCACCGTGTTAAGATACGCTGCTGGTCTGGCTAAATGGCTCTTTCTGCAATAGTATGATACATAAACATGCAGCGTTAGTTCATAACACAACCAGACAGCACCTGTCATTGCAGTATGATACTCCGCTGTATGGTGTCAATTTGAAATGCTGCCTATAAAGACGTAATATAAGCAGGAAAGTCCCTTCAGGTGGGTGGGAGGGAGTCCAACAAACCCTGGACTTTCATCCAGGAGCCTGGCGTTTGCTTCCAGTGTAGAGCCAAACCATGATGTTTTTTTTTCTAAACCTAACTACGTGTTTTTGTTAACATCCCAGCGTTGGTTGCGGCGTGCCAGACTGTTAACAGTAGACACGGAAGGATACCTCGCACATAATATGTGGACATGAAAAGTGACTGAGTGGCAATATGTGACGACTTGGGATGAGACCAAGTTTCACCCTGAGCAGACAACGCTAATGTTAGTGCTAATTATGTTCATCGTAAAGTACAACCAATAGCTGGAATCAAGTGATGTGAACACAGAGGCTCCATACTGTCACGGCTAAACATTACCGATTGTTTACCTTCCAGAATTAAGGAACAACCTAAACTACTCACAGCAGTTTACATAGTCAGTTGCTCTCTGGATCTTGGACACAGATAATAATTGGGTTCATCTGGAAGCTGAGTCTTGTCATCCCTCATCCATAAAAGCCCCGGTGTTTAGCAGCCCTCCATTTAAACCTGGACAGAAGCACTCCTCTAAACCCAAAGTTACTACCGCTTTGAAAATCTGGCAACAAATTAGGGAGCACTTTGGCTGGACTCCTCTGCCCCTAACTACACCTATCTGTAACAATCAGTTCTTTCAGCCAGCCAAGATTGAGTCAAGATTTGCTTCCCGACACGGACGAGGTCTATCCTCCCTGGGTCACCTTAATGCATTGCATTTCCTCAGGCTCCACTGGTCTCTGACACTGACTTGCAGTAACCAAACTGTCAAGAGGTCAGATTTCTTTTAAGCACAATCTTTTATCAGAAGCGACTCCCCCTGCTCTACATAAGATCAAGACAAGTTGGGAAGCTGAATTAGGCTTCACATTGTCAGATGAATGGTGGGATGATGAATTCAAAGGAGTAAATTTATCCTCCTCTTGTGCGAGGCTTCAGCGTTATTCACAGGAGCTGTTTAAGCAAAGCTAGATTTTCAGTGATTTATCTAAACCTCTCTGAGATCTGTTACAGAGGCTCTGCCGTGCCTCGGTCGCTGAATTCATCACAAATAATAACAAAAATGAAAAGTAAATGGATTTAAGGAGTAAACTGTAAAGTCTGTTTTCCCAACAGTGAAATATTTCAGTTAGTTCAAGGCGCAGCAAACACCTTAAGCAATAATTGATCATTCATTCATTCACCAGACTATCACAGGGCTGACACACAGAGACAGACAACCATTCACACTCACATTCACACCTACGGACAATTTAGAGTCACCAATTTACCTGCATGTCTTTGGACTGTGGGAGGAAGCTGGAGCACCTGGAGGAAACCCACGCTGACACAGGGAGAACATGCAAACTCCACATAGAAGGGCTCCCCCACCCCGGGTCCGAGCCAGTCACCCTCTTCCTGTGAGGCAACAATGCCATCCACTGCCATGGGTTTAACTAAGATTATAGACAAGCACTGCACAAAAACATACTCTAATAATTTTTGGTCACGTTGCTTTGAATTGGCTGAGAGGCAAACCTGAGTAATTGTAACCAAAAACCAAGTCTGAACTATAAAAATTAATCTCACCACTGTGATTGTGTCAACACAGTTTGTTCCCACATTGTGAGTAATACACACACACACACACACACACACACACACACACACACACACACACACACACACACACACGTGTCCCTCCCCGTCAATAAAAAGATAGAGCAGTGCAGTGAGCTGGACGGCAGCAGGCTGCTGGAAATAACAAGTGGAAACTGAGAGTCAAGGCAGCATTAAAGTGAAACAGACGGTAAAGCTGCCTTGAAGTCAGCCCGAAGGTCAGTCAGTGAACGCAACACTGCTTTATTGTCCAACATCTGTACTGTACATACATACATACATACATACATACATACAGATGGACAGACAGGTGGGAGGAGACGTCTCCCTCTCACCTGCAACAGATTCGTGTCTTTTGCACAAAAAGACAAATTATGAGGAAAATTTTATAGCAGGAATTTTGACTTAAAGCTTCCAAGTCTTCACAGATTCAGCATCACGGTATTATTGATTGTCTTGTTAAGCAGATAAATGCTGTTCCCCTAAAGGAACATTTTAGGAAAAACTCTTATTGGCCTTCTTGCCTTGAGTTGGACAGAAGATCGATACCACTCTCAAATCTGTCAAGTAAATACACTACAAGTTAAAATGACAAACTATTCCTTTGAAAGTGAAATTATTTAGTGTCTGTGGGGGGGAAAATGAATAAAACATGAAACAGTTCTGATTATAAATGAACAGGAAACGTAGTAAATATAAACTCCTGTCATCTGTAACACTTTAAATCCAAAAAACAGGAGAAAACAAAGAACAACAGGAACACACACAGAAAGTCACTCAGACGCTCAGAGACAAACAGAGAAACAGACACAAATCCATCACAGCCAAGAAGAATAAAAACTGCTCTGAGATCATTTCAACCACAGAACAAATAACCAGACTGCAGACTAAAAATACTGCCGTAATGAACGTCTGAGCAGGGCACTTAAATTTCCTGACACTCCACAAGCTCCACTAAATATTGGAAAAATAACATTTTGAAACACATGTTGATCGCAGAGGACAGAGAATCAGTTGTGTCATTTCACTTAATCTTCCCGACTGATTCTGCTCTAGCTTTGTGTTCTGCTAGTGTCCTTGTCACTCCAGCAGGCTACTGGTGTGTATGTTTCTGACCACACTGTCAGAAACAGACTCCATGAGGGTGGCATGAGGTTTTGAAGTTGGGCTATTTAACATGGGGCTCAATGGGGATTGACTGGCATCTGGAGGCAGCCTCTAGTGGTCATTAGTAGAACTTCTTGGCACATCAGTGTTGGCTTCATTTTTCAGCTCTGAGGGTGCCGTTTGCTGGGGACCCTGAGTATTAATCAGTGTCTTCAGTAGTAGGGCAGAAACCTCAGACTTCACCGCAGCCACAGAGACCAGGATGGACCGGAGCCTAAACAAAGAGACAAAGGAAGCATCATGAAGGACCAGCTGACAGCAAGTTATGAAACAGACAGAAGAAAAATAACCTGATTAATAATGGAAAGCAGTTGAAGATGGAAGATGAAGTGCTGGGTGAATACTGCATTCCTACAGAAATCAGAGCTGTTGGCTCAGTGTTGTCTGAAGGACAGAAGTTGGCTGTAAATCTGTTTCCTGGACTGAGTCGTGTGACAAAGCACAGCGAGGACTCGTCTCCACCAGCAGCTGTCAGTACAGATAACCTGCATCAAAACATTCAGTGGTAAAGGTCGACCTCACTACAAACTGCTGCTGAAAGTCATTGATAAAAGAACTTTATGTTTCTGTGCTGCAACAGGACAGAAACAATATTCTGACTTCATCAGGATCAGATATAACACATTTTGAATTCAACTTCCCATCGCGATCCGTCACTGACAGGTGTTTCTGAACATGAGGTCAGTGCATTTTCAGCTATGAGTGTAAAGACATTATTATTATTGTCTTAGTATTTTTAAATGACAGATCAGGACAGTTCCAACTGTGTTTCTGGCAACAAAAGCGGGTATTTTTTAACAAGATGTCAGGACATTTCCTGCCGTGTTTTTGTAGCAACAAAAGCGGGTAGCTTAAATGAAAAGTCAGGACATTTCCAGCTGTGTTTGTAGTGACCAAAGCAGGGTTTTATGACATTTTTTCGGATATTTCCAGACGTGTTTTTATAGCAACAAAAGAGGGTATTTTTTATGAGCAGTCAGGACATTTGCAGTTTTGTTTGTAGTGACCAAAGCCATTATTTTTCAACAAGATATCAGAACATTTCCAGCTGTGTTTGCAGTGACGAAAGTGGGTATTTTTTATGAGAAGTTGGGACATTTCCAGACGTGTTTTTAAAGCAACAAAAGCAGGTATTTTTAACAAGAGGCCCGGACATTTCTCTCCATGTTTTTCACGACCAAAGCAGGTATTTTAAGCCAAAAAGAGATATTTGTGTTATCAACAGCACTGTCACAACATAAAATTGAAAACTAAAGAAACATAAAGTTTCCAGATATCCACTACCCACAAAACATACAAATGGAACATATCTGCCAACTTTTATTCTGCCAGTTGGGTTTTTGTTGTGTATATACACACAGCACCTGTGGTACATTTTTAACTGCTGTACCAGGCAATGATACTTGCCGCTTTGCTCTTCTCCTGTAATAATGGGTGTGCCCAATATTTTCTCCTCTTTTGAGTCTAAAGATAGATGGTAAACTGCAGTTTGAACAGCCCATGACCTCATCAGTTGATGATTGTGTGGTAATGCAAACATTTTCAGTGTAATGGAAAGATTCACATTGGTGTTGGTGTGAAAGGTTTGAACGTGAAAAATCGTCAACAAATGTTATGTATTTTCATTTCATTTTTCTATCTCGTCCCTGGAGTTTAGTATCTGTTACTCTACCAACAACAAACCTGCAAAAGTCACACTCTGCTGCATCTCTTCCACTTCTTTGTCAATGTTTGTCCTCCCAGATCTCCACAGTTGACTTGGTGAGAAAACATGCTGTTATGCTGGTGGAAAAGATCAACAACACTACAAAAATTTAATGAAATAAATGACATCAGATAAAATTTTAGCCTCCCAAATTCACATGTAAAATAATTGACAACCACAGAAATAGATTTAAAATAAATGTGTAGTTTCAAACATGCAGCTGACAATAACAACCCTGGTTTTATTAGATCCTGTAGAGAAATTCCTCCCAGTTTGTGTTCAGAATGAAGCTTGTTATTGTTGTTAGCGTATTGTTCCTTTGTACTTCAGTGTGTTGGCACTAATAAAGCTGTTGGAGCAGGTCTGTGTGCTGCTCCCTCTGATCTTAATAAAGTGAAACATAGTAAAACAGGGAAGGACGACTGCTCTCCTATAAACCAATAACACTGTTGTCTGTATGTTTTAAAGGACACATGGAACAGATGCAAGCGTTACATACAGTACATACATATCTGCATGTGTGGTGACAGAGCTCTTTAATATACCACAAGTTGATCTATGGAAGAGAAAGAAGTAGAATAATAGTTGTTAGTACAGCATTTGGTTTGGTGCCGGGGGAGCTGCTCTGGTTTACAGTTACAGACGCTGGTTAACTGTTCCCAGATGGCCGGTGTCCTGGCCCGAGGACACTTCCAGTGAGGCTCGCCATCAGGACAGACTGACGCTGTTAAAGGGCTTTTCCACTGCTCACATATTTACTCTCTCACACTAGCAGCACCCACTACTTTCCGATTTAATGAGATTTAAGACGAGACATGATTCATTAGATTTTTTGCAATTAGTGGCCCTGTTTTCTTGTAAAGAGTCGTCGCAGTGAAACAGCGTTTTGAACACATTTGAGTGGGACACAATGTGGGGAGTGACTCATGTTTGTTACCGACTGGAATTTTATATTTACATCTACTGGTTCATCTTGTAGTGACTACAAAATATGTCACATGCTTAAATTAAGCAACGAGAAAAACTTCAGCATTAATTTGAGTCATATTAGTCACATTTTAACCACTTATCATAAGCGGTATAAAAATAAGGGCCTTAGCCATCATGACTTCACCCATCATTTTTTTACTTTTTCCTGTTTAGTTGGAAGATGACAAAACTGCTCTGAATATGTCACATAAAACACTTTAAAGTGACACCAGACTGTTCCTGCTGCTAAAGTAAAGAGTGGAAAAGTACCCTAGTTAATAACTATAATATAAGGCCCTCTTGTTGTGTCAGTCTGAATCTCTGCAGATTGTTAAGCTCATTTTCTCAACCTCTTGTGTTTAATGAGATTCTGATAATAGAAACCAAACGAACTGAAGGACTCTTCTCGTTTAGAAGTACAGACACACTCTTCTGCTCCTGTAAGAGCTGACATTAATCTCGCCTGTCTCTGTCTCAGTCACCACCTCTACACTTCATTTACCAGAGGACAAACACATGGAGTTACTGCCACCTTGTGGACAAACAGCAGAGCAGAGGAGAGCTGCTGATATGAGGAGGTTGGCTGAAATTGTCTTGTATGTTGATATTTTCAGTGCAAAAATATGTTCAGTAGGTTTGAAATAATGTCTGTGTTCTTTAAAAGAGACTACAAAAGTACACCGTGCGCACAGTTGAATGAGAACTGTGAATTTAAGAATTAAAGGGAGTGATAGTCCACATCCTGTTTTATTTTTTAAAAAAGTGTTCTCATTCTGTTTAGTGTTCTTTTATGGTGTGTTCGTTTTGTACTCGGAGGTCGGAAATTCCCAGTTCCCAAGTTTAAACTCGAACGCATTTCCAACTCGAAAACTCAGAGCAACCGCATTACAAATTCAAAATGGCTGCTGGTCACATACATAGTGAGTAAACACTCTGCTAATCCTTATTAGTTTTACATTAGGTCAGCCTCATCTGCAGCGTCCATCAATTGGAGTGCATGATGGTTTTGAAGCTGGCAACAAAGGCTTTCTTGCAGGCGGCCATGTTTTTTTCCGACTTGTCCACCGTTGTCAACTAGAATCCAAAAACTGTTGTCAACTCAGAGGTGACGTCATTCCCACTTCTGACTTCCGACCTCCGAGTACAAAACGAACACAGCATTACCTCCTCAGTTTTCTCGCCTTTGCTAATTTCCTCATGTGTGTCACCTGTGTCTTATTCCACTCACCAATGTGTAGTTAGCAATCAGCGCTTGTGTATTTAACACCCGTGTTTCCCCATTCAGTCGCCAGATTGTCATCGTCACCTTAATGTGTTCATGTTGTCCAGCCTTTTCTTAATTTTGATTCCTTGGTTTTTGACTCTGCTTGGATTTATGGACTTTGCTTTTTGTGTGATTTCCCTGAATGGGCCTTTCTGCCTTCACTGACTGCCTTCAGATGTTTGACCCCTGACTTCCTGAGTAAAATTTGGATTTGATGAACTGTTCAAGGAGTTTTGTGTTCTTCTCTGCAACTGAGTCTGTTCTGTACAAGATCATTATAAAGGGGCTAGGAAAATTGAATCTCTTTCACTCTTATGATTATGAGGATTCACTCTTTTTTATGTAGCACACCACAACTCTTATTTTCAGGTGATTACACTCTAAATAAAACACACTTATTATATAATATTGCATTTCTTCCAATTTATCACCCTAAATCCTACACACTGGACCTTTAATAATAAGTGCAAAGCATAACAGAAACAAATACTCAACAAGAGTAGACCCCTCTGTGTACATGTAGACACAAAGTGCCTCCAAAAACCAGCATGTGATAAAAGTTTTATTCAGAGTCAGTAATCCAGGAGCTTTTTACTGGGTTTCAATAAACATAAACGAGACACAAGAGACAAAACTCAAGACTACAAGACACAAAGCATTACAGCATGCTTCATCCAAAATAGTTGGATAGATTAAAAATTGAAGAGATGTCTTTTCTCTTCTTAGATCTTTAAAACTAGTGGTGCAAAAACCTGCAAAGTTTTGTTATGTTAGAGAACTTTAGGTTTTTTAAAATAGTTAGCAAAGAAAGTAAGAGCCTACAGGCGTCTGTCAGAAGACAAACCAACGCTTATTCTTTTTAAGAGAGCTCAAGAGTTTTGATGTAGTCAAGAAAGTAAAAACTGCTTTTATCAAGTCTGCTCTTTCTTTTAACACTGTCTGCTGGAATCAAGAACAAGTTGGGAAAAGTGGTCAAGTTCTGCTGTAAGATCACTGGTGTTACTTTTAATAACCTACAGCATCCGTATGAAGAGAGAAAGCCACCTCTAGAGCTCGGTCAGTTGTCCCGGACTCTCAACATCCCCTCCATGTTCAGTTTCATGTGTTACAGATCGTCCTTTGTCCAGTCAGCTATCACCTATCTTAAGCAGCAGCGACCCTTAATGTCCATGATTTACCCCTGACAGTGTGATACTGGATCCTGTGTGTTATGTATTATACTGTCTGTTCTGTTACACCCAAGACTACTTGCTGTATCTCAAATGGCCCCTCAGGGACATCAAGTTTACCTCACCTCACCTCACCTCACCTCACCCTACCTTACCTTACCTTACCATACCAGTGGTGCTTTGGGCTAAATGCTAACATTAGCACACCTACATTAGCTAATTATCAGTAAACACAGCAAAGACTGATGTGAATGTCTTTAGTTCTGCAGGTATTTGGTCATAAACCAAAGTATTGGACACATTAAACTATGATGACGGCGCTAAATAAAAAGTCACAGGATTATTAAAGTTATTACAGTTCATCCTGATTTGAACATGAATGATGAACATTTCATCACCAACAGTTGTTAAGACATCTCATTAGAAAACACAAATATCAACCTCATGGTGTTGCCAGAGGAAAAGTCAGAGAATCATTAAAGTCAGTGGGATTCATCCTCAGGGGAACATGCATGTCTGAACAAAATTTTATAATACTTTTACAATCAATCCGATAGATGTTGAGACAGTCTGCAGCAAACAGGCGGGCAAAGGGCGAAGACTGAGCAAAGAGCATAAAAGAGACACAAGGTGGAAAAAATACAAGCTTGGTCTCACTCCGAAGTCAGAAACCAAGGAAAAAAGGTGTCCTTTAACGTAGGCATGACACACACAACTGGTTGCCATTACAGTTAACAGCACCTGGCGGCGTCAGAGGGAAACTCGACAGGACAAGGACGAAAGTTGAGGTGGCGAAAGTCCAAATGGGGCAGGCGGGTGGGAAGGGTGGCGATGGGTCCAACAAACATAGACCTTCACTCAATAGTGCGGTGTTCGCGTTCTGTAAGATTCTAAAACCCTGTTGGAGGAAAAAGAATGTTGATTCGCGTTGTGGTACCGATGTAGTGCTTTTATTTTGAAAACAGAAGTGTATTTTGAAAGAAGACAATGCATGTAACAGGCAGAACTTGACACGGCGTCCTAGAACGTCAACATGTTTGAAAAAACATGAAGATAACAGCATCTTAACATGCTGATAGTATGTAGAGAACAGATTTACACATAATGTTGAAGCATGTTTGCATTTTAACACGTTTGAATGGTGACATACTGTCATAACCATGTTCCTAACTGATGCCACAGTCAATGGAGAGCCGACAATCCACTCATTAACACGTCATGACACATGTTTGACCACCCTTGAAGTAGTTGGTTTTTTTTCATGCCAAATTTAGGGTCATTCTTGATCAAAGCAGTGAGCTGAGGATAGTTTGTCGGTTTGTTGTGTGTTTGTGTCTCAGGTTTCTCTTTCGGTCCTGTCGGTGTCGGTGTTGCTGCAGCTCGTCGTCCGCTCGCTGCCCTCCACGGCCGCAAACTTCACCTTCCTGTGAGACCTCTGCGGACACAAAAATGCAACACATGATTACACTGAGATAACAAGCAGCTCGGCGTCCATTATCGCCGACACACAACAATCAGGCTGCAGGAGGAGCGCTGTGGACAGAGATCGATTCAGTGCGTGTATTACTCAAAAGGCTTTTTATGAATCAGTGGGAGCCACTTCAGCATCCACTCAGTCCAGCGGGCGTCTCTCATCTCAGTTACAGCTCATCTTGTAAAAGTGGCTCTCGCTGCTTCCTGACACTGTGTGGTGTATTTTGTTGAGAGGAAAAACTGAGCAGGAGGAGAACGAATTATGAATTATGAAATCAGTTTTCATAATTTAAATCTTAGTCAGTAGATTATGTTTTACTCATGTATCTCTACAAAGTTAGATTTTTAGGTCTAATGTTTGTGTCTTCCTGTTTGGACTCACCTGTTTCTCACCGAGCCCTCGGGGGTATCGGGATATGTCGTTCCGCCGGCGCTCCGCCCTCTCCCAGTCGTCCAACCACAGCTGTCGGCGGTACTCTGACTGGCGAGACGTGATTCGCTGGTAGATGGCCTGATTCTGACGGCTCACCTGTAGAAGCTCCTCCCTCCTCTTCTCTGCATTCAGACTGAGAAAGAAATACACAAGGAAGAGGAAGTTGAGGAGGAAGGGAAATGGACGACCATAATGAGACGCATTTACCTGAAATGCACCTCGATGGAAACCCAAAATGTTCTCCCCCCAAAATATAACCACATAGGTCGTTTGTATGAGCAGTTTATTACAACCCATATTAACTCTTGTTAGGCAGCGACCTCTAGTGGCCATAGTAATTATGACGGGAGCAAAGAAGGAAGTCAGATGACGAACTATAAACAAAATAAAAACAAACACAGGACTTAGACCCAGGAGACAGCTGTGTGTGTGTTCATGCAAAACCAAAAGTCAGCTTTACTGACTAATTTACTTGAACGTAGAATATCTTACGTAACACACTTAACTTATGTTATGTACGTAACTTAAGTTCTATAACAATCATTCTTATTTTAACTATGAACTTTTCTTAAACCTACCGAAGTAGTTTTGTTGCCTTTCACAGTGTTAACTATGTGTTCAAAAATGCTACTGTTAATGGTCACATATGTCCTGTTGTCAACACTGCTAGTTGAAGTCCTGCTGCTGTAACTCACTGTGGAGTCTTGCAGGTGTGTTTGTTTTGTCCTCTAGCACATTGACAGGAGGTCGATATGCTTTACAGCTACTATTATACTAAGTGTAGCTAGCTATTATAGTAAAAAATAAATAAGGGCATTAGCATGTTTATTCACTGTACTTTCATGCTAAAAGTCGTAAAGAAAACAAGGAAAGTTCATTTAATGAAGCCTTGGAGGAGGAGAGGATGAACCTGGTTAAAGAGTATCCGTCTGTAGGGGACGCTCTTAACGGCCAAAAAACATGGTGTACAGATGTGGCTGTATATCCACGCCTCATTTCCACTTATGCATGTGCCTGGTGTCCATAGATCTGTAAATATATGGATGGTGCCTCTAGTGTCCAGTGCAAGGAAGTGCATTTCTTTACGGATGGATAGAAACCTGATAGAAACCTCCTGTAGCCGTCAGGGAGAGACTAAATTTGTCCATTTCTCAGCATCTAGTAGTTTGGAATATTCGCTTGGAACATTACTGGGACAGAAACAGGACCTGCCAGGTACGTGACATGTTTTATGAAATATTTAATTAAAAAGACGTATGAACAGCTGAACAAGTCATAATAACGATCTGACTGTATTTAATGTAGAGTCATATTTTAGCAGAAAAAGCGTGTTAAAACTAGATAAACAAGTTATTTTTAATCAGACAAACAATCAACGTAGGCATTGATTTATTTGATTTATTTTAATGTGTAATATAAAACACACGTTGCCCCCCCTTGACGGCGCCATGGAAAGAAGCCTTCAATGTCCACGTTCGTATCCTTAAAATAATGTCGGGTTAAACCAGGCTCGGGCTCCTAATTACAGTAAAAGGGACGGGCCGAGTCGGGCTCGGACAGAACATGCACAGGCTTGCGTGGGGTCGGGTTGGATCTTTTGGGCCCGATCTAAGCTCTACTTGAGATCAAGGACTAGAGCTCAAGCTGGAGCAGGAAATCCACAAAAACAGCAATATATCTGAGTGAAAGCATAAAGTTTGAGCAGATGCAGAGCAAATGTAAGTACAAGATGGGGTTATTTGAGTGTAAGGGCAGGGTTTTGAGGTAAAGAAAACAAAGTCTGAAAGTGAAATCAATAAATCTTGCTCTCAAATTGAAAAAACATGCTCTTGAATAAAGATAGCAATAAAACTCCATATGCATTTGGCAGCTAAAGACACAGACATTGTCCTCAGGAGATGGTGGAGACCAAAAACAGAGCTAAAAAGACAGACATTACTGGACTCACATTAATCAGGTGACACAAACACAAACACCGATTAATCATCAGGTTGATCTTGAACTGCAGATGTGGAAATCTGTTAAATAACAAGTTCAAGATATCAACTTTAAACATGATGATCACTTGTCTTATTGTCCAACAACCAATCCAACACTTTCTTTTCCTAATTAGAAGTGACTGCTTTGTTCCTGGCCGTCAAAGTAGATTTATAGTCACTTCCCGTCTCTCTGAGTCCCAGAATAAAAGGTTTCAGAGAAGCTTTACAGCTCCTGTCAAGATTAAAGATTTTACAGCCCAGTCAGTGTGAGGGCACATAAATACCAGAGACTGTCACCGCCGTCACACATCCACATCCAGATCAATAATTCAACAGCGTAACAGAGCAGGACTGGTCATATCCATTATTTAAAAGGTCCAACAAGGTGCACTGGCATCATCACGGCAATGTTAAAGACCTCAGTGGAAGAAAACACTCTGAGGGAATGTCACCATGGCAGCATACAAACAAGAGGTAGAGGTTGTTTTTTTACATTCGGGGGGACACATTTTAAGACGGGGTCTGGGGGCCTGCCTCCAAGCAGTGTTGTGCATTAAACACATTATTTGGTGCGTTCTTTGATTTTTTTTTATTACCAGTTTGTGTCTTTTCTGCAGTCGTTCATGGTGGAAATGCCTGTGTATTTTCTGTTTCAACCATGCACAGTCGCTTTATCTTCCAACCCACGTTCTCATTCCGACCTCGACACATATCGACGTCTGGTCATGAACTTTCCACGTCCAGATACGGTGTGAAAGGTACCCTGGGTGCACTGAATGTTGACGTTCTGGGACACCGTGTCAAGTTCTGCTTGTTACATGCAATGTCTTCTTTCAAAATGCGCTTTTGTTTTCACAGGAAATTGAACGTTTACATACAGTCTCTTTCAAAACAAACACACAACACCACAAATTTAAGTTTTTTTTCCTCCAACAAGTGCAAGCTGTTGGATTTAAGAAAAAAATAACGGCTTGGCTTTATTTATAATCTCACGGGACACAAACGCCACTCTCTCTCACTTTGACAATTTCGGAGTGAGACCGGGTTGTGGTGGTTTGTGTTTTTGGACTTTTATTTTGGTATTCTGCTTCTGGGTTTTGTGTTGGTTGTGGGTAACTTGTCTCTGTTCCTCCTGAGGCACCCTTCCCCCTGCTGCGCTGAGGAGTGATTGAACACACCTGTGTCTGCTCAGATCATCAGCCTCCCTTCTTAAGGCCTGCAGAAACACTCCTCAGCGCCAGAGTATCCTGCATTCCCACGCGGTACCTACTAGGCTCGTCTCTCCAGTTGGTAAAGTTGTGATATCTACTTGTGAATCCCTGTGACACTTGTGTTTAACTGTGCCTCTCCTCCTTCTTTTTTCCAGTGCCTCCCTGTTGCCCACCACTCTGCCCAGCACTCTCGCGCACCTTTGTTTTGGACTTTTTGCACGTTTGGACCCTTGTTGAGATCATCGGTGTCAATAAATCTTTGTTAAACCTGCCCTGCCTCCGCTTCTGGGTCCTATTCTGTGCCCACACGCAACAGAATACTCTGGCCATCATGGACCCAGCGGAGCTGGACCCCATAAAGACGGCAATCATGCACCAAGGGCGTCAACTCGGACAGCATGCCAACATGTTCCAAGGAATCATGGAGACTCTCCAAACCCTCAGCGACCAGGTCTCAAACCTCTCCAAACAGCTCAGTCCCTCAGACCACAGCGCCTCCACTGAGCACCCCACTGTGAGTACTGCACCCTTTCCCCCTCCCGCACCTCCTTCTCCGCAGCCCAGCCACTACAGAGAGCCTTTTGTCCCTTCCCTGAGCCCTACACCCGGTGAAATTGGGGGGCCAATAGCTTCATTTTACGCTGCTCGTTAGTTTTCGACCAACAGCCCCTTAGTTACCTCTCTGACAGAGCTAAAATTGCATACACCATTAATTTACTCAGGGGTAGAGCAGCTCAGTGGGCCACAGCATTATGGGAACATGAGTCTCCTATTCTTTGTCATTTAATAATTTTTCCAGTGAATTGTGTAGAATTTTTGATCACCCTCTGCAAGGCCAGGAGGCTGCTAAGCGCTTGTTCGCCCTCGTTCAGGGTTCCAGATCTGTGGCCGATTTTTCCATAGATTTTAGAATAGCAGCTTCTGAAAGCGGGTGGGGGGAGCGTGAACTAAAAGGGGTTTTTCTTAAAAATCTCTCTAGTGAAATGAAGGATCAGTTAGCCTCCCGTGATGAACCTGACTCTTTAGAATCATTAATCTCGTTGGCCATCCGCATAGATAACAGACTCAGGGAAAGGCAGAGGGAGAGAATACAGGCTAGTTCCCCCAGAGTCCGCCAGTCATCCCCTAGTTTGGTGCAACCAGTCCCTCCCAGTCCACCTCCTCCTTCTCCAGTTCCCTCTCCCTTCAGCGCCCCCTGCGAAGAACCCATGCAGGTGGGCCGGGCTCGTCTGCATCCCAGTGAGCGGCAACGTAGATTCAACCTTCGGCTGTGCATCTATTGTGGCCAGGCGGGTCATTTCCTGGCCTCATGTCCCCAGACGCCAAAAGGCCAGGCTCGCCAGTGATTGAGAGCGCTCTGGTGAGCCAAACCCCCACTGACTCAAGCTCTCCAACTCGGCTCACGGTTCCCTCCTGTCTGCTCTGGGGGAGGGAGTCACTGCCTTTACAAGTTTTGATTGACTCTGGTGCAGACGAGAGCTTCATCCAGGATGAATTGGCAGCCCAACTCAACCTCCCATTAGAGCCCATAGAGTCCCCCAAGACTGTAACCGCTTTAGATGGCAGACAAATAGCCCAGGTTAAGTTTCGCACAGCCCCAGTCACCCCTCATTATTTCTGGTAACCACAGGGAAGATATTCAATTATATGTCATCCCCTCTCCTCATGTTCCCCTCGTTCTTGGTCTCCCCTGGTTATTGCTCCACAACCCCCAAATTAACTGGAAGACGGCTAGCATCACTAACTGGAGCCCCCACTGTCATTCCCATTGCCTGCGGTCTGCCAACCCCTTCGCTGCACGCCCACCTGTGAAACCTCCTTCTCCCCAGCTCACTTCAGTCCCCTCTGAATACCACGACTTGGCTCCGGTGTTTAGTAAGGAGCTGGCCCTTTCCCTTCCCCCACACCGGCCCTACGACTGTGCCATAGACCTCCTCCCAGGGGCCCCTCTTCCCACTAGTCGCCTGTTCAACTTGTCGCGCCCGGAGAAGGAGGCGCTGGAGACGTACATCCAGGATTCACTGGCTTCTGGACTCATTCGGCCCTCTTCCTCTCCCCTGGGGGCGGGCTTCTTCTTTGTGAAGAAGAAGGATGCCTCCCTGCGCCCCTGCATAGATTTCCGTGGTCTTAACGACATCACCATTAAAAATAAATATCCTCTTCCCCTCATTGACCCCTCTTTTGAGCCCCTCTGTTCTGCCACCATTTTCACTAAACTCGATCTCAGAAACGCTTCACCTCATTCGGATCAGAGAAGGAGATGTGGAAGACTGCGTTTAACACCCCCCTGGGCCACTTTGAATACTTAGTCATGCCATTTGGTCTCACCAACGCCCCCGCAGTCTTCCAGGCCCTCATTAACGACGTGCTGCGTGACATGCTCAACAGGTTCATTTTTGTCTACCTGGATGACATTTTGATTTTTCCCGCACCCCGGAGGAGCACCAGCAGCACGTCCGCCTAGTTCTCCAGAGACTCCTCGAGAACAAGCTCTACGTCAAACCGGAGAAATGTGAGTTTCACTCTGCCTCTGTTGGATTCCTGGGTTACATCATCGCTAAGGGTCAACTACAACCTGATCCAGCCAAGATTCAAGCAGTCACCGACTGGCCAGTTCCCACCACCCGCAAGGAGCTGCAGAGATTTCTGGGCTTCGCCAACTTTTACAGGAGATTCATCAGAGATTACAGTAAGGTTGCTGTCCCACTGACCAAGCTCACATCCCTTAACTCCCCCTTTCACTGGTCTTCAGCAGCACAGCAAGCATTCTCGCGGCTCAAGGAGCTGTTCACCTCGGCCCCTGTCCTCAGACACCCTGACCCCTCCCTCCAGTTCGTGGTCGAGGACGCTTCGGACACCGGAGCCGGAGCAGTGTTGTCCCAGAGAGATCCTGCCTCACACAAACTGCATCCCTGTGCTTTTTTCTCCCGCCGTCTGTCTCCTGCGGAGAGAAATTACGACGTGGGAAATCGAGAGTTGCTGGCTGTGGTCTGGGCTCTACAGGAGTGGAGGCACTGGTTGGAGGGCACTACGGTTCCCTTTTTGATATGGACCGACCACAAGAACTTAGCCTATTTACGCTCTGCTAAAAGGCTAAATCCCCGCCAGGCAAGATGGGCATTGTTTTTGAGCCGGTTCAACTTCACCTCTCCTACCGCCCTGGCTCTCGGAACACAAAACCGGACGCCTTGTCACGGCTCAACGCTTCCCCCTCGGACTCGGAGAGTCCGGACCTCATCCTCCCTCCTACCTGCTTCGTGGGCTTGGCCACCTGGGAAATTGAGTCCATCATCCAGAAGGCGCAGGAGCAGCAGCCAGACCCGGGTACAGGTCCTCCCAACCGGAGGTTTGTGCCGGACTCGGTCCGGTCTCAGGTTCTCCAGTGGGCCCATTCATCTAAGTTGACGTGTCACCCCGGCTACCACAGAACCCTCCAGTTCCTCCGCCAGAGCTTCTGGTGGCCCAACATAAACCAGGACACACGTGAATTCGTCGCCGCCTGCTCTGTCTGCGCCCGCGGTAAAGCCTCTCACCAACCTCCAGCGGGTTTGCTACGTCCTCTGCCCGTCCCAAGCCGTCCATGGTCCCATATCGCCTTGGATTTCGTCACTGGGCTACCCCCGTCTGAAGGTAACACCGTTATCCTCACTGTCATCGATCGTTTTTCTAAGTCTGTGCATTATGTGCCCCTCCCTAAGTTACCTTCTGCCTTTGAGACTGCCAATCTCCTGATTAACCATGTTTTTAAGCTCCACGGGCTCCCTCTCGACGTGGTGTCTGATCGGGGGCCCCAGTTTGCCTCTCAAGTGTGGAGGGAATTCTGTAAAGCCGTGGGTGCCTCGGCCAGTCTCTCTTCGGGCTATCACCCGCAGACCAACGGCCAGACAGAGCGGGCCAACCAGAATCTCGAGTCTGCCCTGCGTTGTGTTGCCGCCCACCACCCTGTCTCCTGGAGCACACAGCTGCCGTGGATAGAGTATGCCCACAATTCCCTCATCTGCTCCGCCACAGGTATGTCCCCCTTCATGTGTTGCCTGGGCTATCAACCCCCTCTCTTCCCCGAGCAGGAGGCGGCCGTGGCTGTCCCCTCTGTCAAGGAGCATCTCCGGAGGATGCGGGAGGTGTGGAGGTCCGCCAGAGCGGCACTCTCCCGCACGGCGGAGAGAAACAAGCGCTCGCTGACTCACACCGTTCACCTGCTCCTGCCTACCGTCCTGGTCAGATGGTGTGGTTGTCATCACGGACCTACCACTCGACGTGGAGTCACGTAAGCTCTCCCCCCGTTTTGTGGGCCCCTTTGAAATCCTGAAAATCATTAACCCCTCTGTTGTGAAACTCAGACTGCCGGACTCCATGAGGATCCACCCATCATTCCATGTTTCATTACTGAAACCCGTCAACTCCAGTGAGCTCTCCCCTCCGGCCGTCGCCCCGCCACCCCCCCGGATTGTCGACGGTCATCCGGCATTCACCGTGTCTCGGATCCTGGACGTTCGTCCCCGTGGGAGGGGTTTTCAGTACCTCGTGGACTGGGAGGGTTACGGTCCTGAGGAGCGGTCTTGGATCTCCAGGGCCCTGATTCTGGATGGCTCTCTCCTCCGGGACTTCTACGCGGCTCATCCGGACAAGCCTGGGAGAACGCCAGGAGGCGTTCGTTGAGGGGGGGGTACTGTGGTGGTTTGTGTTTTTGGACTTTTATTTTTGGTATTCTGCTTCTGGGTTTTGTTTGGTTGTGGGTAACTTGTCTCTGTTCCTCCTGAGGCACCCTTCCCCCTGCTGCGCTGAGGAGTGATTGAACACACCTGTGTCTGCTCAGATCATCAGCCTCCCTTCTTAAGGCCTGCAGAAACACTCCTCAGCGCCAGAGTATCCTGCATTCCCACGCGGTACCTACTAGGCTCGTCTCTCCAGTTGGTAAAGTTGTGATATCTACTTGTGAATCCCTGTGACACTTGTGTTTAACTGTGCCTCTCCTCCTTCTTTTTTCCAGTGCCTCCCTGTTGCCCACCACTCTGCCCAGCACTCTCGCGCACCTTTGTTTTGGACTTTTTGCACGTTTGGACCCTTGTTGAGATCATCGGTGTCAATAAATCTTTGTTAAACCTGCCCTGCCTCCGCTTCTGGGTCCTATTCTGTGCCCACACGCAACACGGGTTGTATCTTCTGTCTGTGTTATGGCAGATTGCAACCATTGCTTTTGAGCTTGCATACTGTCACCATACGTTACCTGAGGCATTGTTGCGCCTATTAGTTGAAAACACACCAAGCAACAGCAAAATGTGTCTCACTGCAATAATCACACTTTTCTTTGAATGGAAGGCAAGTTCATGTGTTTCAAGCAGGAAGAAATTCTTCTTGTCATGTCTTGTCAGTGGCTGTGGATATTCTCTGGCCTGATTCTCCACGTATTAACAGTGCTGATGAAAAACTTTCAGTCACTGAATAAACTCCAGCTCAGTGACAAACCATGACGTGAGCATGTTGTGTGTTCTCTGTCAGCAGGCTCTCACCTCCTCAGGTGGTACTGGTTGTGATGGTCCACCAGTCCTTTAGAGCAAACGATGTTGGCCAGTTTGGAGGCCAGGAGACGGTTGTCTCTGTCGATGATGGACAGCCGCTCGTCCTGCAGCTGAATCACAGAAACAAAGACTGAGGACGTTTCAGACTGAGCCCTCTCTCTGTCAGTCAGACATCTTCGACACTGCTCTGATTATAAACTGGTGGATTTTTGGACATACGGTTAAAAGGCAACTTTTGAATGTGTGTGTGTGTGTGTGTGTCTGTCCACTGACCTGCAGTTTTTTGAGCTTGAGGTGGACGTGAGCTGGCGTCCTCATTCCCTTGTTGTCCACCACTGGCAGGGCGGAGCACACCTGGACAGGTAAACACAGGTCAGTGTCAGTGACCACAGGACTGTTGTGTCATTTATGTTTACTCATCACAAAATACCAGAAGGTCTAACCGCAGACCTCATGTCAGGGGACCTTGGTGTTAAAATTAATTCGACTAATTTGCCCTCAAACTGAGAGGCTAACAACTCTGTGAAATAAAAATCTTACAAAGCGACACAGTGAAGTGAATGTTGAGATGTTACTAGACAGACAGAACTTCATTTTCTGTCTTTAATGACGATATTCAAAACTAATATCAGCACTTTGATTTCAGGACAAACTTGATGCCAACATGTTGGTCTCTGTAACTGCTGGAGGTTTAAGTAAGAAAGTGTTTGCCACAACATTATTATTGTTATTAGTAGTAGTAGGGGGAGGAGTAATAGTTATAAAGTGATAATATGTCAAATATTGTGTTTAGTTTGTGTCGCTGCCCCCAAGTGGCCAAAAAACAATTTAATAAGGTTGACGAATTACTACAAGTATACTGTGTATTTTCCGTTTCTTTGTTCTGTACTTCCTGTGATTACTTCTTATTTATACACATCAAGAGTTAGATATTAGATCATCCAACACACGCTTTTTTCGTAAGTTTAACCCTCTAAACCATCAACTCTTCATCAGCTCTCCTCCTTCAATCCAACACTGTGTCTATTTTAACTCACTGGTCCATTACCAGAACCAACCAGTCTCCCACCACTAATCCATCTGCAACCTGCCGTACACTCATCGACCAATCCTCGATCTAAAACACACTAATGTTACACTGCAACTTCATTTCAAACCCACAAGTCAGACACTAAAAGTAACCACCTCCATCCACAGCTTCACCAGCTCTTCATCTCCTACCATCTGCTCCTTCATCAGTTCTTCCAACTCAACCCTCTTTCTCTAATGGAAGATGAGTCTTTGACCACTGACACATGCAGGACCAGCTGTCCTCCACTAACCACTCCTCCTACCTTCCTCTCCCTCCTCTCCATCCTCCACCTTCATCTCCATCCTCCTACCTTCCTGCGGTGGTTGTCATAGTTGTTTTGGTCCCATCTCTGCTGCAGGTAGCGGTTGGTGACGGGCTTTAGCGGCTGGTAGGACCTGTGCATGCTGCCCCTCTGATGATAGCTTTACACTCACTCATTCATACACTCAGTCTAACACCCAGCACGAAATGTGTGTGTGTTTAGGCCTGGGGGGTTGTCGCCATGGAGATGTTCCCCTCTTTATCTCAGCCAGATAAAGTTCCTTTGAATTATTACTGAGCTTTTTGAGGCACACACACACACAGACACACACACACACACACACACACACACACTTGAGGTTGATCTACTTACATATACAGCAGTATTATATCATTAAACATCACATGCAACATTCATCTTTTTCATCGGTTTATTTTTTGATATCTAAATATTTGAATAAGAATAACATTGCATTTTGCAATAACAGTTTTTCGTACTGTAGTTTTTTTTAAAAAAAAAAAAAGTTTAATTAAATATCTAAATTAAATGCCGTCAGAGTTTTCACAGCACTGGACACTGACTGCCTCACAGTTCAGTTTCTCCAGGTTAAACAAGGAAGAGCTGCTAAGTGAAGTTCTTCCAGGTTAAAGTGTGAAAAGTGATCTGGGGCACGTTCTCACCCAATGTCAGCTGAGATAGGCTCCAGGATAAGCATTTACGGAAAATCAATCAATGAACTTAATAACACTCTAACAGCCAATGTAAAGCTATATTAAAATGTCCCATTTACTGGGGGTCAGATAAGGGCATTATTGTTAAGAGTGGTAATGAACCCTGTTTGAATTAACATGTAACTCATACAGAGAAACATTTTCAGCATATTCATCTTATGTTCATTGAGGCCTGCTCTATTTCATTTCTCTCTGACCTCTGTAATCAGAGTGTATGACATGCCATCAGCTGTAAAACAATTGTCACCTTGGTATTTTCAGCCTGTGTTTTTACAACCTGTCTCATCGCCTCTCCTGCAGTTCCAGGTTGAGCTGTAAGAGGGCGCCGTGCGGCTGCACTGCACTGATGTGACCTGCAGAGGGATTTAAACCAGCAACCTGACACTGTCAGTTATTCCTCTCTCTCAGTATCACTGTCAGCTGGTTTGACATGTGAATAAAAAGTAACACATAAACAGAGGAAAGTGAGGACTAATAATAACAATACAGAGGGATTTCAAAACAACAGCAACACTCAAATTAGGACCAAATGCAGATCAAAATACATTTTCAGTCCATGCTTAGTTTTTTTTTGTGCCTTAAAATATATTAATATATTCATATGTGGAACAGCTATATATATTTTCTGTCTCATATTTGTCTATATATCCTATATGTATATATTTTGCATGTCGCTCACTGTTTGGCAGGATGACAGTTTCCTCACATAACCCCAGCTGTGGCATCAAATATAGAAGGAAACCTAAAAATATAAAGACACAAAGCATGAATAATAAATCTTGTGCTCTATAAATAGAACTCAGCACTTGAACTCAACACAGGAAATTCTTCCAGCAGTGGTGAAAGAAGTAGTCAAACCCTTTACGTCAGGAAAAGTACAATTTAAAAACACTGTTACATGCAAAAGTACATTATTAGATTATTATCAATGTTAGATCCATCCATCCTTTTCATCTGCTTATCCTCGTGGGGGCAGCAGGCCAGGCAAATGACCCTCGACGTCCCTCTCCCCAGCAACAATTCCCACCTTCTCCTGGGGGACCTCAAGGCGTTCCCAGGCCAGATGAGATATGTAATCCCTCCAGCGTGTCCTGGGTCTGCCCCGGGGCCTCCTACCAGTGGGACGTGCCCGGAACACTTAGAATGAGAGACACCCAGGGGACAGCCTAATCAGATGCCCAAACAACCTCAACTGACCCCTTTTGACGCGAAGGAACAGCAGCTCTAATCCAAGCTCCCTCCGGATGTCTGTGCTCCTCTCCCTATCTCTAAGGCTGAGCCCAGACACCCCACAGAGGGAACTCTTTGCCGCTTGTATCCACAACACTAGAGTCAAGACAATTTTACCTAAAGAGAGTTATCTCAGGACACTTTAAATTATTTTACATACAGTTAGCTGATTTTGTCTACTCCAGTGGTTCCCAACAGAGGGGTCAGGCCCCTCCAAAGGGTCACCAGATAAAGCTGAGGGGTTATCACATGATTAATGGGAGAGGAAAGAAGATTAATATCACTTGTCCACCAAAATAAGCATGTGTGTCCACTAAAAATAGGCGATAGACTCATTTCCCATTGCCACCAGACCAGAGCAGAGTACATCGCTCTGTACACCGGCTTTTGGTTTATTTTTTCTTCTGGTGTGTCACATTTATTGTCACAGACAGGCCTGAAAACTGGTGAGTAAACAGTAGAAAGCAACATGGAGGCCTGTGAAAATGTTCTTGCCGTTACTTCTTTCTTATATTTGTTACATATTCAGTCTCTTTCTCAGATTTGGTGCCGACTAATTAGGATCGATGTTCAAGTGCTGCTTAGACAGAGAGGGACGGTATTTTCAACCCAGTTTCACTCTGAAGCCGTCAGAAACCGGCACTTGGTCAGTGACCTCAACGATTAGACATCAACAAAAAAAGCCATCCTTTCACGTTAGCGTGACACACGACTGGTCACCCATTATTGTTAAACGGAAATGTGGCAGCACAGCAACGACAGTTAAGGCAGCGAAAGTCCGAGTAAAGTGGGCAGGAGGAGTGGTGGATGGGTCCAACAACCACCTACTTTCACCGGGAAGCCGGTGTTCACTTCCTGTAAGATAGTAAAGCCAAACCTTGTTCTTTTTTTCCAAAACTCAGCCACATGTGTGTGTTGTTGAAGGAAAAAAATGGCAATTTGCAATGCTGCACTGACGTAGTGCTTTTATTTTGAAAGAGACTGCATGCAAACGGTAAATTTCCTGTGAAATCTGAAGTGTATTTTGAAAACAGACAATAGCTGAATTTGACATGGTGTCCCAGAACGTCAACAACCAACACACCTAGGGTACCTTGCACATCATATATCGTCGTGTAAAGTCCATGACCAAACGTTAATGTGTGACGACGTGGGTATTTTCATTGCAGTGCCAAATGTTGTAGCATTTCCATCGCTGCCAAAAGATCCATCACAGCCTACCCAAGCTGAAGTAGATAAATACCCACGACTGCTACAGAGTCATTTGACCCAGAGTGAATGCCAGTTGTAACCTTTCCCATTACATACAAAAGCCAGATGTTAGCGGGTATTAGTGGGGTTTGTGTGCAGTGGGAAAGGAGCTTAAGTGCTGATACACAAACCTGTTTTCACTTTCTGGATTTTTAGTGAAATATTGATCTTTTGAACAGAAATAAAACCATGTGAAGTTGGAGAAACATCTCTCGGTGGAACTGATAACAACTCAGTGACAACCAAAAAATTTGTAAATAACCCAAAAAGTTAATTTAATGTTTTTATGTATAACTTAATAAAACAAAAGTAACCAGTACAGCTGTGGAGTAAATGTAGTGAGGCAAGAGTACTATATTTCCTCCTGAAATGCAGTGGAGTCAAAATATAAGTTCAGTAGTAGCTGCAGTACTTGAGTAAATATTTTCCACCACTGACATCTTATGACAACTATCATTTTAGATCAGTGGTTCCCAACTGGTCCTGCCATGGGGTCCAGATTTCTCCTCAGTCATTAGTTCAAGGTCCACATAGTTTAATATATACAGCATAATTATAGTGTAGAGCGTCAGACTGAATTTATGAACGCACCATTTCAACTGAAAACATTAAACTTAAGTTGCATTTTGGCCGATCGTTTACAGACAGCAGCGTTTTGGGTGCCTGAAAACGCAACGTTTTGAAAACGGGTTCCAGAGTGCAATTTTTTGGAAACGGCACCGTCTCCGTTGTCATGTAAACTTGCTATAAGCAGTTCCTCTGAAAACGGAGACTTTTCCCACATGCGCATTACGCTTCCAGTCACTAGGCATCCGCAAGAAAGTTGACCAACAACAATGGCGGACTCCCGAGCTCTGTTTGTGCTGCTCACCCTATTGAATGTATCAGTGCTTGAGAGTGATATAACAGCTTCAGTTTCCTTGTTGGAAAGGGCTGTTTTGTCAAGGTAAAGCAGTGAAAATGTTCTCTATATCATATACTTAAATTGATCTTGATTTTTTTTTAGGTGTCTAAATGTTGCCTTCGTCCACAGCAGCACATAGTTTAGCCAGTTTGCAGTTGGGGGCGAGCCAACCGCCATCTACTGTAGTTATTACACTGACTATGGATAAGTACCTCAAACAACCCCACTTCAACCAAAAAGAATTATCCCTTTAAAACACTTCTACTTGTATCTCCCAGCTGTTGTTGTTGCCACTTGGCTTCTGTACAGAGTTTCTTTGCCTAAATATGATGTGAATTCAAACTGGCTGCAGTCTCTGTTCTGTGTGACTTCATCCTATTAAACTAGTTTTCTTGTATTTACATGGCAGCAGGTCAGAGCAGGCCTCTGCTGCTCCCACAGGAATAAATAGCCATGTCAGGTCGTCTGAAGAAGAATAAATGAGCTGTATGAGACATTAAACACGACCGGAGCTGAACTTCATTGCAGAGAGAAAGTGTGCGCAGGGATTCCTCCGCACAGTCTCCCCACGGAGGCAGCAGCCCAGAGACGGAAATAATGACGACAGACAAACAACTCTCTGCTTTTATTAAGCCGTCAGCTCCAGTTAAACTGAAGGAGAGGAGTGTGCAGCGAGCCAGGCCTCTCGCTCTCAAGAGGCTTGTGTTTCTTGGCAGGTGGAGCTGGTGTGAAACCAAAACCTCATCATCTATTTCACAGTTAGTTGTAGACTCAGTGATGCCTCCTCAGTCCAATCTCACATCCAAGAGGACGTCATCACTCAGGTAGGACGGCCAGGTTCAGTGGATGCAGTGTAGGAAGTGGCTGTTTTCAACAAGCGGCTGAAAAATGAAGCCAACAATCAAGTGCCAAACACTGCAGTTCCTCTAATGACCACTTGAGGCTGACTCCAAGAGCGAGTCAATCCCCGTAGACCCATGTTTCACAGCCGAAATAAACATGTTTACAGCCTGGTACAAAAAATGATTTTGGTCTCTATAGCTAAATTCAACATTTATGACAACTATACAGGGGTGTGATTTTTTTTTTTTTTTTTTCAGAACTCACCCATTTACATTTTATTAAGGCCTAAAGTTACACATAGTTAATAACGGACTGCTTTGAGTGACAGTCTGGCGATACTGTCCTCAGCTACTCAGTAAGATCCACCCTCTTGCCCAAGTATGGTCACTTCTGGCTCCAAAAAACAAGATGGCGAAGGCCATAATGCTGAACTCAAGGCTTCGTAATGAGAATCCAGAAACAAAGGGGTGACATCACAGGAGCTATGTCTATTATTTTTACAGTCATTGGTTTTCACAGGAAGAAAGCTGTGGTCAACCCAGTCTCACTCTGAGGTCGTCGAAATCCACTGCTTGGGCAGTGACTTGTGGCGTCAGACACTGACGGAAAAAGCCATCCGTTCACATCGGCATAATACGCAGCCAGTCAACATTGTAGTTTAATGGCACGCTGTGGCATCAGGGGGAAATGTGGCGAGATAGGACCAAAAGTTGAGGTAATGAAAGTTCGAGTTGACCAGGCGGGAGGGGTGATGGATGAGTCTAACAAGCACCCACTTTCACCTGGGAGAGCGGTGTTCATGTGCTGTAAGATTATAAAGCCAAACCCTGTTCTTTTTTCCTAAACAGGGATGGATGGATGGATGGATGGATGGATGGCGCTTGGTCGTTTATTGTTAGCTCTTCATAGTTCTCTCCTGCAACTTGATTGGACGCTGTCAGATTTGTTCAAAGTGGATCTTGGGAATGTAGTGTTGCCTTGCTAGGAATGAACCGCGTTCATGTTAGTTCATTCAGGAAATTAAATAAGTCATGGCACACTTTTTACATAACATACTTTTAATCTTGATGCTTGGGGGAAGATACAAAGTATTTACAAGTCAAATGCTCATGTCCATGTGGAGTCACAAATCATTGGCGTAGAAGTCCAAGTTGAGTTGCAAGTTGTATCCGATTTCATCTAGTTGAGTCTAAAGTCATCAAATTTGTGACTCAAGTCCAAGTCATGTGACTCGAGTCCACACCTCTGTCATATGCTACGTCACTTTTAAAACATTAAAGTGTGCAAATGTAAAGTATTTGTGGTTTGCAGAAGCGTGCAATGCCAACGTTTTCTTCTGGCGACTGGGCTGGTTTCTCAGCAACTGTCAAGTACCAGTGGATGTTTCTCAAAGTCAAGGAAGGATCGTTAAATGGCTGAATTTCAAGGATGCTGCGTCATCAAATCCCGTCGAAGGACTGTTCCCATGTCAATGATCCTTCAAATTCCACTGAAGACAGAGTCCTGCATTCAGAGAATTTTTTAAGGATGCATGTGTGGATCCTCAGCAGGTATAAAGTACCCACAATTCTTTGCTCATGATTTGCTGGACGTGAAGGCGGAGCCTCAGGGGACAGAAATTTCATAATTTACACTTTCCAATGTGTCCACTGCCAGTTTTTAAATCATTTACAGCAGTGATGGAGCGCCAAGTGCCATAAAGTTTCATTTAGTCTGCCTGTTTGCTTTTTTAAATATAAGAGAGTGCCAAAATGATCACAGTAGCCTGAAACCCTCTCAGTCTGCTGAGGGCTTATGGTGCACACCTGGGGGCGCTCGTTAGCCTGTTCCAATGTGTGTTCACCGAATGCTAAGAAGGACTCTTGTCTTGCCTCTGTAGGATCCTTCCTTGGAAGGACTCGTCCGACCAAGGAAGGATCCTTGACTTTGAGAAACACCAAGTGTGTGTTTTCCATCCTCAGGGGGCAGTAAGGAGCTGTTGATAGTTTGCTGCACTACAATCTCAACCCATCAGCTATTGGTCTGATGACAATAAGCCTCTGGGGGCCATGGCCAATATTTAGGGTTCCAGTATAGTCAGCAGATATCCAGGCCAAGATTTCCTCTGCCTTGTGCCGCTCAAATTAGAAAAAATGATCCACTGAAACTCCTCTAATCCCTGCTGCAGGACATTCCTCGTCCTCGCTGCCCATCTGATTAGTATTTTTCCTTTCATATTCTCAGCACACTGCATATGTTTCTCTCCTCAGACCTGACCCTGTCGAGCTCTTCAATTAGTCAAGACGTCTATCTCGGCTCATTCATTTTCCCATATGTTTATGTCACGTATATAAACGAGGAGAATAAACCAACCCACTTTATGTTTACACAAGTTTTTGTGTTTTCTTGCTGCAGCCTGTTGTTGGCCGCTCGATTTAATCTCAGTGGATCATTAGGTATAACGGCTTTGCCCTTTGGCACAGCACTTTTTAAATTAAAGGCTGCAGCTGAAACACACAAACACACACACACACACACACACAGACATCTGCCCTGCTGCCTGTAGATGATGCAGACATTTGATAAACTGGAAGGAAAGGATTTTATACAGCTGAGACAGAAGCTGTGGGTAAAAGATGCTGCTTCAAGAAATTCAGGAATAAAATACTAATGCGCCAATTAAGGCATCAAATGCACCATTAATAGCCTCATTTTACACATGATCCATGATTATGATGAAGATACAGAACAATACAAGTTCATTCATTCATTCATTCATTTTCCGTAACCGCTTATCCTGTTAGGGGTCACGGGAGGCTGGAGCCTATCCCAGCTGACACTGGGTGAGAGGCGGGGTTCACCCTGGACAGGTCACCAGACTATCACAGGACTGACTCATAAACCCTTTTTAGATAGGAATTATGCAAATTTGCAGGAAAGCCCAATCAGTCTTCTGTCAGCATTGGCAGTATAAAAACAAAATCGGGGAGTGCAGCAACTTACAAGGCCGCCTTGTTCTGTTTAAACCAAAAAGGTTCCGCCAATATGTCTAGGCTGCCCTACGAGGCAGAAAATTAGGTACCTCAGATCAACCAATCCCGCTCTGTGAGTCTAAACGCTCGCACCTCACTGGCAAAACGACCCAACATTCGCCGAAAATCTGGCAGTGTAAAAGGGGCTATATAGACAGACAACCATCCACACTCACATTCACATCTGCGGACAATTTAGTCACCAATTAACCTGCATGTCTTTGGACTGTGGGAGGAAGCTGGAGCACCTGGAGGAAACCCACGCTGACATGGGGAGAACAATCAAACTCCACACAGACGGGCTCCTCAACCCCAGGGTTCAAATGAGGAACCCTCTTGCTGTGAGGCGATGATGCTAACCACTGCATCACCAAGCCGCCAAATAAAATTTAAAAAAAAAAAAAAAGCAGCACACTCTCAGTATTTTAGAGATCCACTAAATTTTCACATATCAGGTTTTCATGTCTTATATGACATAACTCAAGAGCCAAGGTCCCCCAGGCTCCCCCAGCGTCCACACACTGCCCACATGTCTCAGCGCTGCCTGCACTGCCACAAAAATAATGCCCTCTGACTGTAATGAAGAAACTGGAAAATCCCCAACTTCCCAATCATAAAACAAAGTCATAAATATTTCCCACAAGAAGCTGCATCCATCTTCACACACCAACTGAAAGCAAAATGTTGTCCTGATCAAGGCGTAAGATCAGATATTTCTAGCCTGTTTGGCAGCTATTTTGAATTTCTTGAAGTAGCATCTGATAAGTTTAAAAAACTAGACATTGTCTTTGGACAGTAAAGTATGTTTTTTATCGATGTCCTCATATGGGGGCGACTGGTTTATTTTGAATTCAATGCCTGAGAATTGTTCTACATAAACAAAATTACAAACAATGCAACATTTGTTCAGTGTATTGTACTCTGTGGATTTGTGGTCACTGTTCAAGTCTAAAACTGCTAAAAAAAAAACAAAAAAAACACACACAACCAATGAAGCCACATATCTAGAAGCCTTGTGTTTAGTTTGTTTTGTAACTCATTAATCTTCCCTGCTCCATACTTAGAGCTAGGAATGTCCTTTCAGAGGAACAGTCTGTCACTCCTAATTGGCCTGTGTGAAATGTTGCTGTAAAACAATAATTAAGTCTCAACATCCTTAAAATGAATATATTCACCAACAGCGTCTTAGCTTGTTTTATGCTAAAATTTGTCAAACTTGTGTCCTATATCAAGCTACAAACTCTGCCAAGCATAGATAAACAAGTTTCAACCATGACATTTGATCAAGTTCTGTACTTTCCACTTTTTAATAATCCTCCCACAGACTGTGAGATTTTAGCAGTTTAGTGCAGCTACACTGTGCGACATGGATCTCGTAAACTTGGGTACCATCAGGTTTGATGTATAAGACTGTGCAATGACAGAGCCTACTGAATTGCAGGCTACAACAGACTATGCAGTTTCTCATACTGAGTGCACACAGGTTATTACTTCAACTTTCTGTCTGTTTGTTTGGGTTTAACGGCAGTGAATCATTTCATGCTGCATTTCTATTGGTTTGTAGACGTAGATGGTAACAGAAGTCACATAGTAAGATGGTCGTCCACGTCTCTTTACCTATGGTCATCTTCTGTCTGAGACAGCCCAAAATCGCAAAGTGTGTACCGGGCTGCCGTCTTCTTTTTTTTACCTGGATTGGTATATTGTGCTTTTGCAACAACTAGATGGCACATAAAAAAGTGTCCACAGATGAGGACAACAGGTCTAAGTTAAGCGAATGAATGAAGATGCAGTGAACACAAATGTAATGTCTCCCTATGAGGACACAGAGTCACAAGAGGCTATAGAGAACGTGGATAAATAATGTATTTTGTCATTTAATCTGGACAGATTGTTGGTTTGCTAACATATTCACCTCAACAACTTGGTGGTCATGTGCCATTGTTGTGTTCAGCTTGCTGTGCTGCCCCCTGGTGGCCAATAAATCAATGAATGCAGGGTTTATAAGTAAAACCAGAAAAATTAACAGCATAACCTAATTTTGAAATAAAGGAATACATTTTGTTTATGTTAATAATGGATTGTAAGCAGCTGCTTTGCCACTTGTTTGTTTGCACACATCGTTTTCTACTTGAATGCTCGGTAATATTATGGTCTGTACAACATGAACACCACATTAACATGGGGTCCTCTTCTGAGCCATTCTTAAGTTTTGATAATAGAAGAAAACTGTTTCTGTGATGCTTATCTAACTACAAGGGCACTCGGAGAGTACAGACCTCCGCCAAGGCCAACAGTTCAGTCTTCTATAATCTGCAGATGTGCAAGCATAACATATGTCTGGATATATTTCTAAAACTATTAGAATAAGTGCTCTATGATTACAGCTTTCTGTATGAAGTGTGTGTGCTATCCCAGAGGACTACTGATACCTGTGAATGTGGACTGTGATATGAAGTCATCATAATATAATGATATAATAATATGATTTGTCACGATTGAATTTCCCATGACAAAGTGTCCTATCTTGCAATGTTAATAAAAGTGAAAACTAATTCCCAGGGTATTTGCCCCATTATTGGGACCCACTCCAAAATTTAACAGGTTCTTCCTCCTACTATGTTTCGCATAAATGAGGCCTGCAGTTTTTCTGTTATCCATCAATGTTAAACAAACAAACCAAACTGAAAACATAACCTCCTTGGTGTTGGTATTAAACAAAGATTAGTGGACTTCCTGCAATGGTGTAAACTTGTCTGATTGTTGTGACCTTTGACTCCCACTTGTTTGGTTATAACAGCGACATTATAATGCTGCTCTGAGTGGAATAAGAGCTCTCTGTGTAGGAGCCGGTAAGAAATGACTAGAATATAAAACCCACTAATTTTTATTCTCCAGCTTCTCCTCTGAATGCAGATGAAACTGGACGCCAGAGGCACATTTCAAAGAACAGTTCAATATGCTGTTCAACACTGCACTGAGGACACCATGTCCTTTGATTTCAGCTGCGTGTGTGTGTGTGTGTGTGTGTGTGTGTGTGTGTGCTGAGCATGTTTTGCCACTGAGCACTGAGTGGGTGTGTGTGTGTTCTCTTCTCTCTCTGTGATGAAACGCCGTGGGGAATCCATTTATTTTGAAGTCTGCTTATTATGCTCTACAGTGGAGAGAGACAGGAGGACGGACAAGAGACACTCTGAGGGAGTGGAGGAGACACAGGGAGAGAAATGAAGACATTTTGTTTAATGGGGTGAAGGGACTGTAACACGCTGACTGACTTGCAGCTTTTAATTGTGCAAACGTTTCAGCACTGCAGAGTCCTCATCAGAGTCCAATTGGACACAGAAATAAGTACAGATTTCAGGTACTTGTACTTTCTTGCACCAGCATAAGCACTGACTAATCTCTGAGGGGACATTCAAGGGACCCAGCAGTGCCCAGGAGGTGAACCAGCACCTCCACAGGTACCAGTCCACACTCCATATTTGGCTACCCTCCAGTTCCCGACCCAAGTCCCTCTGGACTGAGCTACTGCTGACCCCACATGATGCTCCTCCGGGGTAGCCCACACACGTGACTGTAATAATTCAATCACAACTGATGCATTGATAAGCCCCACCCCTTTGCCATGGTCCCTCAGTCTAGCATGGAGTCCACACTGTAGCTAACTGCCCTCCCTGAAGTAATATTATCACATGCTTGGAAACAGGACAAAGTGATGTCAGAGACAAGCAGACAGAGGGGTCTACAGTCTGCATCTGAAGGATATATCCAAGATGACAAAACAAGTTAAAGAGAGTAAAAGTAAAACAAAATGAGAATCTAAACAGAAAAACTGTTCAAGTTAAAATTCGATGTTTCTTCAGCAGATCTGTTTGAATGTATGATGTCACTCTAACAAACTGTCTTCCTAAATTACCATACAAATATAATCCTGATTGATTCACTCTCTAATTTCAGCTGGCAAGTGATTAACTTGTCAATCACCTCTGCCCACGCACAAACACACACAGTCCATACAACAGCCCTCAGGGAAGATGGAAGTTTCATTTTCTGGCTCTTTGTGCAACTTTAAATATTCTTCCCAAAAGACCATCATTACAAAAGAGACGTCTGTAAAACTGTTGAAACAAGGTCAGTTATTACTCTGCATTTTGAATCCTGGACTCCACTTTTCAGGTTATTTGAATACATCACTGTGCCATTCACTGAAGGGGTCCAGAGGTCAACTGTGTCTGACCGACCGTTTTATTCTTCGGCCTCCGTTTGTTGCAGGCTTCTTGTCCATTATGTCGAACCAGAGGAACGTTATTCTGACTGCCCTGCTGGTGTTATTGAGGTCCTTTTGTACTGTTGTCAGAGTTGTATGAACATACACTGGATCCCGATCTCCTCTAGCTTGATGGCTATGTCTCAAAAGACCCTCTCATTTTTGGTCACGCCAGCCAGATCATCCTGGCAAGGCAAGGCAAGGCAAGTTTATTGTAGAGCACAATTCGTACCCAAAGTAATTCAAAGTGCTTTACATAACAAGAAAAAAGCATCCTGCATGGTCTTCTCTTTCAATAAGGCAAGCAGGACTTGTATTTCTTCTTATTCTGGAGTTGGCCCGTTTCTGGTTATAATGGAAAGAGAAATCAGTGCAGCATGGCTTGACTCAGCAGCACGTCCAAAATTGGTAATGGAAAAAGGGTACTACAGTCACACTGTACTTTGGACGCAGTGATAACATCAGGAAACTAACCAGCTCACAGTGACAAAGCTAACATCCTGCAGGTATTATGTTTACAGTGTTCACCATCTTAGTTAGAGCGCTAACATTAGCTAATTAGCAGTGAACACAAAGGCTGATGGAAATGTCATTAGTTCTGTTGACATTACTTTCTTCCTAAGACTCCTTCGCCTAAACCCGCCCTACTGTGTTGTATTCGGCTCATATTAAAGCAGGAATGATAGGCCACTTCTGCGTCACACTGACACCGTAGCATGACGTGCACCTCCCAAGAAATGTAACTACATTTTGCAGTGTCACAGGCCTGCTTTTTTTTTGGAAACGGAAAACCAATTCCCTCAGTGCAAACAAGGCTTTTATTTTGGTGGTAAGAAAAAATTAATTGTGAAGACAATAAAGCTGCTACAAAATTACATTTTAAGTCCTGTGTGTGATTTATCATGACTTCATATGAGTAAAAAATGCCATAGGCTCACGCAAATAACCATAATATGTTGTATTTGTAGGGAGATCGTGTCTAGTATATGAAAATATTTTGTTGGTGAATTGTGTGAGTTACCATTGGGGCCAAATTTTGTAACGCTACCTTTGTTAAATGCTGCTAGAGGAAAAGTCTGCTAGCTGCTAAGCTAATTTATGCAATGTAAAATGTCATAGGCTCACGCTAATAACGTTAGCGTGCTGTAATAGATGGGAAAATATGTCCAGCCAAAGACAAGTGTTTGTCTGTGAGCCACGTGAGTTATAATAAAGCTGATTTGTGTACTTGTGTTTAATATTGTCACTATTAAGCCATGTTTAATGTGTGTTTTAGGTGTGGTCTGAGTCAGTCAAACTTTACAGCACTTCACAGAAACCCCACGCCAACTAGCATTTTGTAGGTGTAAATGCAGAACAACACAGATACACCACTGCACAAGTATACTCACAATGGCCATTGGCCATAGGTGTGTGCAAAGAGCTAACACACAACTTTAAATCCGCCTAACCCGAACTTTGATCCTCTTGCCCTAACCCTTACTGCGTCCAACCTTGATGTGTCCAAGTGATAAGTACTAGCCAGCACAGTAGGGTAGGACTAGGTGAAAGATATTTGGACATAAACCAAAGTATTGGACGCATGGAAATGTTGACCTGATGAGGGTGCTAGAGGAAAAGTCAGAGGATCACCAATGCTATTAAAGTTCATTCTAAATGATGCACGATATTCCATCACAATCCATCCAACAGTTGTTGAGATGTTTTCAGCTCGACATGAACATGTAAGTGTCGTGACGGCAGAAGAGGTTCAAACCACAGAGTTCATATGATTTGGATACAGTATCACTCCCTCATTATTACACCTTTATTATTTCTTCATTCCTCTGTACACTCTGTCCTTAATGAACACTGGGAGCCCGCCGCAGGAACAAAAGCAGAGAGGACTCAAAGGAAAATGTAATTGTAGCTCTCCCTCCCTCTGCAGAGGATATCGATTAAGAGTGTAATTAGGTAGAATGCACGAACACACACACACACACATACAAACACACAATCAGCTGTTAGTGTAACAGGTAATCGTGTTCTTGTGAAGGAGGCAGGAAGGACGGAGGCAGAGATAGTGATGTCATGTCAAAGGCAACATTATCATATCCTTGTTGCCGGGGTAACCGTTCTGGAATCCCTACGTTAAACACAAGTGTGTGTGTGTGTGTGTGTGTGTGTGTGTGTGTGTGTGTGTGTGTGTGTGTGTGTGTGTGTTTAAGTTGGAAAGACAAACGGCAGCAGGACATGATGTTCCCTCCATCTTCAGCTGAGCACAAACACTGTTTAAATTCTGGACCAGTATTAAACCATTGACTATAAATCCAGTGAGTCCAGTCAAGTCAGGACAACGAGTTACAACTGGGTCATAAACTCGGGAGGGAATGTAGATTGATTCGCTCATTAGCTGCCTGTCTCTGCATGGCAGGTAATCCTCGCTTTATCTGCTCAACAGTAAAAACTATTCAGACTGTATTCAGATTTTGCGTCTTGTGCTGTGTGACTAAAAACACAACCATCCATCAAACCTCCTCGCCCTGCCTGCACCCTCGCTGCATCTCAACAGTGTTCCTCCTAAGACACTCATTTGTCTGAACAGGGTGTGAAAGTGACTTCAGAACATTGTGAAATAGTTTGCAGTGCACCACGCTGTGCTCCACCACGCTGTGCTCCACGTGCTCCACAGCCTGCAATGTACAGGAGCTTATTAATAACATTATGTGCAAATGTCTTTGCAAATGTCTTTGCATTTAACAACTACAGCTCTCGTACGATTCAGATATGGTGAGCTGTATCCGACACACATGACTGTACTCTGAACAACAATGGTGCGACACAGTACATAAAAAACTGTTCTTTGGCTCAGGAAACCTATTTGGTGCGTTACAGCACCTTTCTTTAAAAGCTGCTATACAACGCCTTTGTCAGATAGTCTTATATGAAACTGTTAGAGGTGCCTTAGCACTATATTGTTTTTAAATTTTTGAGCCACAAAGCCTTTGAATGATGCCAGATAAAATGGTGGATGAGTCAATATGCCTCTGAATGACACTTTAACTTAAAGTATGAAAGATTCTTGATCATATTTTTTATGCAGTGTCAGCTTAAAAGATTCATAGTCCGGCACTAAATGCTTACTGAGAAACACACAGTCCAGCCAGTCCTCACCTGGTTAGCTAATGTTAGCCTTGTCCGCTCTGCACTATTTGGTGGTGCCACTCGTTCGGTGATTACTGCTAGTAATACCATCTTGCTGACGGCATGTGTTGCTGCGGCACATGGAGACGGCCCTTTGATCAGCTTTCAGGTAGCTCCAGTGAGTAAGTGGCTTCATTTGGGCTGCAAAACTCCTTTATGATTGTTAACTGTGTTAGCACCTCTAGCTATAACACTAATGGAGCTTACCATAGTTAACGATACTAAAGTTTTGTTTGTTTTTTTTGACCCGCTTACTCACCAGAGTGGCTTGGGGGAAGACCAGATGGTGGGTCCAGTGTAAACGGGGACACTGTTAGGTCGGGATAAACCCCCAGGAACAGTGCTGGACTTTGAAGCCAATTCTACCTAGTGGCCAAAAGTAGAACCACAATGACCTGGTCCATCACATAATGCCACTGGACCCAATAAGACTTTTCCCCATAGGCTTACATAGAGTGCCTAAGTCACATGACGCTCATGGGACCTTAGATCGGAAAAAATATGAATGGCAGTGAACAGGGAGAGCAATGTTATCTTTTGGTCCCGTTTGAGTTGTGACATGAAATCCAAATATGTTGTTAATGAATTTAAAACATAAATTTTAAGGTCAAGAAAGTCATACTTTGTGGTAAAACTGTTGAGATGTAAGCTTTTGAAATAGAGTTAATTAGAAAGACTCAGAGTAACACGGAGAGGTCGCGTATGTGATGTCATAGCTTTTGCTTGCTTCCTGCAGCTTGGCCTCCCCGCTGAAATTCCACTGTTTTATAATTAATCAATTTATGATTGAAGATGTCTGTGTGTTTTGTGCCAGGTTACAGTCACTCCAAGCTGCTGGAAGCGAGTGAAAGCTATGACGTCACATACGCGACCGCCTCCTGTGTAGTTTTTCTAATTATGTTTTTTCAAAAGCTTATATCTCAACAGTTTTACCACAAAGTATGACTTTCTTGACCTTAAAGTTTGTTTTAAATTCATTAACAACATATTTAGATTTCATGTCGCAACTCAAACGGGACCAAAAGATAACATTGCTCTCCTCATACACTGCCATTCATATTTTTTCCGATCTAAGGTCCCATGAGCGTCACGTGACTTAGGAACTCTATTGGGAGAGAAATATCTGTAGATCAGTAGATACATTATTTTTAGTACCAAAAGCCCCGCTTTGCATTGGAGGCGGGGCCGTGTCAGCCTCCAACGCTGTAACCAGTTCTTTTTTAACATTCATTCATTCATTTTTACATTGATAGTCAAGCAGTTATCTCTCAATGAGTGGTGCAACTAGCTAACTCCCACCACACCAGGGTAACCTGGGTTAACCTACAGACCGACATGCATAACCAGTCCAAAATATTCTCAGCTGTTAACCATTTTTATATTTATTTTATTTACTTACTTAGATATTTTATTTATTTTACTTGGTTATTGCATTAATCAACATTTTAGTTAGCGTAAATGTATACGAATTAGCTGAAAGGCTTGTTTTCATCGGCAGTCCCTTCACCAGAAAAAAAGGCATTCTGGAAAAATTAAAATTAAAAACAACAGTAAAATACAGCATGCAAAACTGGTCAAAATGTATTGCATTATAGCAAAAAACAAAACAAAAAAATGTCAACTATAATATAGTGACAGAGAGAATTTACAATTAAATATTCTATATGAATGTTGATAAACAGTTAACCACTGGTTTTGCCAATATCCCTAAAATATTAGGGTATTTTATTTTTAATTTTTAATCCCGTTTACTCCACTTGGAAGGCAGCCTGGAGGGCGGTCGCCCCCTCTGCCCCCCCTGAGTCCACCACTGCTTATGACTCCACTGACTCCAGGTCCAGTCAGTGAGTGAATCCAGCGGAGCCAGTCCAGGTCCAGTGACTCCATTGATCCAGTGCTCCGGGCTTTGGTTGCATTGTACCTAACAGCCATTTAGCCCCACTGTGCTGTTTGTCTGTCTGTTGCTGTCTGTGTGTCTGTTCGCGGGGATAACGTTGACCTGGAAACTCTGGGAATATCACATCCAGTCATGGAATACCGGGGATTAGTTTCGTTATCGTCCAGGCCCGACAACTGACTCCAAAATGTCGGTGTTTCCCGCTGCTTTCCAGTTTTCTCCGGGATGTGACCGTGTGATGGCTGCGGTCCAGTGAACTGGGAGCACGTTGACTGGTCTTTTGCCTGTTCAATCCACCAGTTTGGGAGCTTGTCTTTAACTGTGTTTACTGGGATTATCGGAACCTATGGAGTGTACATGAACGTTGGTCGGATAGGGATTTCAAACGGGGTAAGTGGACATGTTGAAGTTGGCTGCCTTGGTGGGATTTGGGTCTACTTTTTTTGAAACGCGGGATAGCCTACTAGCTATCCCGGGGGTTAGCTCAGCAGGCTAACTGCTGTCTTTGTCTGAAGAGACCGGGGAGCTAAGGGGCATGCGTCCATCATCGGACACGTCCCCGTCTGACCTGCTTGTTTCCTTTAAACTACACATTATCCGACCACTACACTTGCTCTATTTTAAACACATTTACAAATGCGTTTCGCTGTTTGTGTAACGGTTAGTCACATCCCGTAATAGTTTACGTTACGTTACAATGCCCGTTTGAAATCTGTTAAGTCCGTTTAAAGCAGCACCGCTGTGTTTAGTGTGTTTTCAAGCTATTGTCACATCTTAAAAACTTCCTGATAATCATTTTTGACTTAATCTGTATCACCCCTTTGCGTAACTTAGATGTATACGCGCAGGAAATCTGGATAAAGAGGCTGGAGTGGAATTAAAACACTTGTCCGATAATGGATCTATAGGTTGACAGGGAGGCTGAAAGCGCCGCATCGGTAATTGTCCATCACACACGACAAATGGGACGTTGGGTCAACAGTTATATAAACGATCTGGAGAATGTTACGCGTTGGGATTCAGGTGTGATTTGTCGCCTGCGCTGTCGGCTGTGAATGCGGGTGTGGTTGCGAAATGGCCAGTTAATGTTAAAGTTACACGGCGGACACTGAAAATCTCCCCCCGTTGGAGCTAAGATGCACCGCGTCCGATAATGGGTCTCGTTAGCGTCGTAGCGGGCCACGGTGGGCCTCGGGACTAGCTGCACAAGCTGTGCTTAATATCTCCGTGTTATTCGATGCTGCACTCTTGAGTGAGTGTTATTGTGCGCGTTTGAAGCTAATATCATTCAGCTAACGCCGCTGCGAGACTTTATTAGCTTGCATGTTAGCTTTGCGCTAAAAGGGCAGTGAGCTCCAGGGCCGACGAAGGCAGCCACCGCTAGCTAGCCTTCCGATTAATTCAGCTAACGCTAGCTAGGTTAGCTAGCTCCCTGGGTCTGGTGTGTTTGAAACAATATTCTGTTTCTTTACATGTGCAGATATCTGCCGCAAGCGTCCCTCAGATTCATAGCATGTAAAGCTTTGCCTTTGTTTATGGTCCCCACGAAATAAACAGGCAGCCGTCCAAAGATCTGACATGGCTAGCGTAAATGCTAACTACATGATATAAATATCCCCTGAACTGGGTTACCAGGTTCAACTTTATTTGCATCCTGCTGCACGATTGCTACAACAGTTAGGATTTTGTTACTCATAGTAAGACACGCTACTAGCAACATGACATATAGGCTTGTAAAAGGCATTTTTAGCTTGATTGCATAACATAAGCAGGTAATTGAAGGCCTGTAACATGAGTTATTAGAAAGAAAGTACTACTCAGTTGTTACAGTTTAATGCAAACGCCTTAAAGTTACACCATCGTGGTGTGATTTTCATTTAACCCTAAACTAAGCTCCATTTATCCACCTTTAGTGCTGCATTGTGTTTTAACTCCAGCAACAAGACACCAATTTAACTCTGAAGCAACAGAAGGGATTATATCTGTGAATGAACACATGCATACTCTAAGCAGCACGTTTATCTTTCTAGTAAATCTGTTGACATATGCAGGATATGGGTCAGTCGGGTGGGAGGTGTATTCTGTAGGTGTCTGACAGTCGGCTGATCTGTTACATTGAAAAATGCTATTCAGTCTGCTCATCCAGTCTCATACTGACTCAGTGATTTGTTCATGTCTTCTTTCAGTTAAGTGCACCAGTGAATTTGTGGCCTTGAGGCAGTTGTACATTATGATTAACAGACTCAGGAACACTTTGTCCCTACAGGCCATCACTCTAATGAACGCTATATTTACCTTATTCATGTCATCATGCACGGTCACTGCCTATGTCCACCCATTCAGTATTTATTTCTTTGCACCATTTATATTGTTTGCAACTTGCTCACTCACCTTTTCTTCACATACTTATGTACACAATAGTCCCGTTCATTCCCTATCTTGAACTCTGAATCGTGAGGCACAAAAGCACAGTAACAGTGGTTCTTTTTCATTGATATATATTCTATGTCTGTGGCAATGTGGTGACCAGGACCTTGAGGATAACAGTAGTACTGTTGGGAGATGATAAAAGGAAGTGGAGTATTATAAAGCTGTTTTTCCTGCGCCAACTACTGAAAAATGTAAACAAACGCGGTGAACCACAAGAGAGGAGGAAAGGGTTGTCTGAGGTTTTCCATGTGACTGTTTTAACCGGTCAAAGGGAGTCACACAGCAGGGGTTTGTGCGCAAAACATTTGACTGTCAATCAGCAAACATACCTGGCTGCGTAGTCAAATACTACCTGTGTTTGTGTGTGTGTGTGTGTGACTTTAGAAAAGTACTTCATTGTTTCCAAGTTATCTGATGTCAAACGTTATCAAGCTACATCAAACTTTCTCAGCTGGTTCTCAGTTTGGAGTATTAAAGAGGAAGTGAGAATGTAAGAATTTAAAGGTGACATTTCAGACTCACATCCTTGGCGGATGAGAGCTTCATCCTCGTATGCTGATCATGTTTTGGCTCTACAAGTTCATATCTGAACACTATATCAGTTGAGATGCTGGTGTCCTGGATAAGTCCAGCTCCTGTACAGATAAAATAACAGCCAGTGATGGAGTGATACACCAGCCCTGGATTTGAAGCAGACCTTGAGGTCAAGTTGTTTCATCACAGCTTAATTTGTCTTGCAGTTAGCAATACGAGTGTTCATTCAATTAAAAAAATCCATTACATGATGTTTATGACAGTGCAAACATTCTTACATACACAGACTCACCCTTTACAGTTACACGTAAATAGTCGTACATATGTAATATGCCAGTTTATTTTGATGTGTCTGGTGCTTGGCTCTTTGGATGTCATCTTCACAAAATTTAGAAACTATTCCATGTTTGACTTTTTTACATCTTGCTGGTGCATCTGTAAGCCTGGCAGAGATGGTCAAATGGTTCATCACAAAACCAGGCCAGTCACTAAGTTACATGTCCTTATCTAAGAATAACTAATATTGTTGATGCTAGTGTGGGATTTTGTATTCTTCTTACATTATTTGCAATGAAGCAAGTTTTCTAAGACCGAAAAAAGAAAGACATCTGAAGATAAAGCTAAAATATCAGGGACGCCCCTTGAAAGTCAGAGATTTGGATCAATTTTTGAAATGGAAATGGTCAATTTACAGTTTACAGGCAACTAACACGACACAGCCTCAGACTGTTGTTTCATATCTATTGTCTGTTAAAAAAAGTTTTTCCACATTTCAGATCTGTCGTTAGCACAGTTAGCTTGTTTACTATATTACATCAATGCCGCTGTCGCACCAAACGTCCCACTGAACCTGTTGGAACTTTAAAACATTATATGAAAAAAAAAAAAAGAATCATGATCGTAATATACAGTCAAATCTGATTTGCCTGAGATAATCCTCAGGTGCAGCCCTAAAAATGTCTGACAAACTGTCAAACCTGAATCTGGCAGCAGAGGTAAGGATGCTAGCAGCTCATAATGGGAGAATTGAGTTTTAAATTTCTGATTGATTTTTGTGCATGTGGAGAGTATCAGTCAAACTCCTCCTCTCCACTGGGGTTATGGAGATGTCTTCAATCAGTCTTGGCAACTGTAGTGTTACTGGTGTCCACTTGAATGCTGAAAGCATCAGTCATTAGTTCGAGCTCGGCTGTTACACTTTCCATCAAATATTAACTCTTCAATCTTTCTCTCCATTTTTGGACGGTTGGTGGCTTTACATTTCTCCACAGTACTATGATCATATTTTTGCAATCACAGAGCACCCCAAGCAGTTATGTCTGGTTTTTGGTGTCTCTATCTTCTGGAATCTCTCCCAGTTTAAAGAAAGCTGGCTCTAGAGGTAAATCTACCCCCATGATTTGCTTAATCTCTGCCTGAATGTCTCTCCAATATTAATCTAATTTGGGACAATCCAAAAAATATGGTGGTGCTGTATCTTGCTAACATAAGAGTGAGTCTTAAATAATCTCATTTTTCATTCAGACCCTTCAAGTAGGGCTACTTGTTAGCTTGCGACCCTTCCGGCGTGCATATTTGCATATAAAGTCATGTAAATCTTACGGTTTTAATCTTGTGTAGATGATATCACATGTTCAAATAATCAAGCTCCCGATGAGCAGTTTAATATCAGTGAAGTGCACATTAATAGCTGTGGACACACAGGATTGCAGACTGTTATTCTCTGCAGTACAGCACAGACCTCTGTGGTGTTATATGATGGTCGGGTTGACAGCAGGATCACTGAATCGGTCTGCCCGGGAGGAGGACACCAACAGGAAGCTGAAATGAGCCGATCTGTCTGCTCCTCCTGGGAGGGCCGGCCGGCCAGACAGGAAGAAAAGCTCTGCTGAGTGCCGAGAGGAGCTGAGAGCTTCGTGACCTGCCGTCACCCCGACCGGCCTGCCCAGCGCTCTGCCACAAACAGCCCAGGAGGTCCTGCAGTGATGGCTTCAATTACTCAGAGGATTTCATTGGAGTTACCTGAGCTGATGAATCAGAGCAGCAGAGTGAAAGGGCCGGCCAGTCAGGAGGGAGTACGGTGGTGTCAGACTGTTGGAAATGTAGAAACGGATAAATATCAGAATAACCAGAAGACCTTGTAATAAATGATTTTTTCTTCCTTACACAGAATCATAAGACAAACTGGAACTGGCCGTTTTCAGCTACCCAGGCATTATTAGAGCTGATAGAAATTGTTCAAGTATAAATCTTATTGGAAACGCACACAAAACAATTCTGTATTATGATTAGCTCCTCTAAGAAAGCGTGGTCCCAGACCTCCAGTCTAATCAGGTCAATTTTATTTATATAGCCTAATATCATAAATTTGTTCCATGAGGCTCAACAATCTGTACAGCATAAAACACCCTCTGTCCTCAGACCCTTGATTCAGATGAAAAAAAAATCCCATAAAAAAAAACCTCTAACAGGAACAAAAAAGAAAAAACCTCTGGAAAAGGTAAACCCCAACCCACTCTATTTCTATTTCTGCGGATCCCGGGGACTCACTACATTAAAAACCTATCAACATCACCATGTGAGACAGATCTGTTTTTCAGTAACATATGCTCAATCTTACCTGAAAAGATGTGCGAGCATTGTTCTTTGAAATGAAGCTGTAGTAAATTCACACATCTGTGCGCCTCTCTGCACTAGATCTGAACGCGTTTCTATTTTGGTTGTGTTGCCTTTGTTTAAACAACCAGGTGGAGATAAAGCAGTTAAACAGAAAACACAGAGCACACACCTCCATCCACCACCTGTCGACGCTTTGATTTATGTTTCACTGAGAAACAGAGCTGTTGTCTTAGTGGAGAAACAGAGAGAGATAAAGGTCATGGTGGTGCTGATCTCAGGGCGGTGCAGATCTCAGGGCGGTGCAGAGTGCTGGGTGTTAACTGGGGTTTAGCTGTTGCATCTTCTGACCGCTGCCTGAACCACAGAGTGAAACCGAGAGATAAAGACAGAGCTGGGTGGAGGATAGACATAGAACTGGCGGAGTAGTTGACGATGGCTGTTGGTTTGCCCACCACCCACCTATAACCGAATGGCTGTGGCTAAGGAGGTAGAGTGGGGCGTCCACCAATCGGAAGATCAATAGTTCGATTCCTGGCTCCTCTGGTCTGCATGTTGAAGTGTTCCTGGGCAAGATACTGAGCCCCAAATTGCTCCTGTTGCTATTTTGAATACACTCACATGTTTTATGCCTTTAATTTATTTTTATTTATGCCTTTAATTATTTTTTCTTTTTGTGAACAGTTAATCCTTTAAATTAAAAAGTAAGGTCACCACTTGATGTGTTTTTTTTATTGTCAGTTTCTCAGTGTTTGAAAATTTAAAAAAAGATCTTATGCAGGCCTTAAATACGAAAGTATTCGTTGAAAATGTCTTATTACATACCTGTGTTTTTAAAATAGTTTTTCAAAACCCAAAGTGTACAATTTAAGTTGTGCCTGTTGACTTTCTACTCATTCAAAATGAATGACTTTTTCATATCAGATCATCGTGGGGAAAGGTTCTTAATCAGGAAGTGATGTCATGGATCACAGCTGGACGTGTTTCGTCATGTGCCAGATGTGTGATGAAGGTCGAGGATGGAAACACAAAGCTGAATTCATGTGGCAGGTCTTAAAACTGAAAGATGCGTTTACGTGACTCGTCTCCTTCTCAACATGTCTTTCCTTGTAACACAAGAATGCTTCAGTTTAAACTCATATCTCAAACCATTAAGGAGTGAACGTGTATTTTAAAGAAATGTTGGTCATTATTGTGTCGGAGTGACTTCCAGATTTCGTTGCAGGGCTGTTAACAATTGCTTCACATGTTTGGACCTAGTGCAGTGTACTGTTAAAGCTCTGCAGTGTGCTGACAGAGCTACACACCCGCTGGATAATCAATAAGATGGAGTGTCCTCTGTAATGTCAAGTAGAGAGAGCGAGAGAGAGAGTCCTGATGGATGCAGGCTGAACATGGCTGCTGATACAAGCAGTCAGCTCACTGTTCACGTCCTAAATTACAGCCAGAGGTGAACAAATCGGCTGCCGTGGCAGTTAGGTTTTCTGTGAGCCATTAAAACGGTTCCAGCGTGTTTTCACTTAAGACACCTTTCTGTTTTCATTTTGCTGCCTTCATTCCATTGTTGACAGTAGCAAGAGAACGGAAACCTTTACTAATAAAAGATTACAGGCATCTCAGTTCACCTCAGCACTTACAACAATGTTTAGGACAGAAATTAATTGATTTTAATGCAGTCGTGTGATTGGCAGATTGGCTTGTTTCCCTGCTGAGCTTTCGTTTAGAGACACAAATTTGCACAGCTGATCAACAGCAAACCCTCCTGACAGAGCTGACCTTTGAGGAAACTGAATCCAAAATGGATGAAGCTTTTATGAGCTGTGTAGCTTCATTCAGGTTTATACAACTGTGCTTTGTTGGAATATGAACTGCTTCACTGAGAGGCAGCACGTCAGGAGACATCTTTTTAATATACTGTATTATCTTACTGTTCAATGTGTGACTCGCCACACTATCGTGGTTGGCCAGCACTAGCTTGTTAACAGCTAGCTAGCATGTTACAGGTTAGCCCATCCACCACAGTAGCATCTCATCTAGCTGTGAGCAGTCATTGTCACTAAGCTTTACACCAGCCCTTATTTTTCAATAAAACACACATTAATTTTGCTTTGCCACCTTGCTTTACTTTAACAGTTCACTATGACACTAACATTTTATACATACATACTTTTAAATACTATTTTACTACCTGTTTACCTGTATATTTGATACCCATTGTTGGGGGGAGCCTGAAAGCTAAGATTTTCGTTGTGAAAGATTGCTTCACTCTAACTTAAAACAGTAACATTTGGGTAGCGAGGTAATAGCTGACACGTGATATCAGTTGCTGATGTGAAGACGGTTGAAAATTCTGTTTTCTGACCAGGCCAGTTGGAGTAGAATATTCTCCAAAACATCTCCAAATAATGCTTGATTATAATCCTTTCTGGGGGTCTGATCTCGGACCGTCTGGACTCCCGCTGCGTCAGTTAACTTTCATAATGTCACTGTCAACGTAACCACTCGCCTCCCTGGGAGCACGAGCTAACGCATCCGCACTTCCAACCAACACTGAGCCATTAAACAATCGCAACAAACTTGTATCGATACTAATACAGCTTGCTCTGTTGTTAAACACGTTAATACCCATTAGGTAATGTTAGCTGTGTGATGCTAACAGTTAGCCTTGTCACTGTGTGTGTTCCCCTGACACTATTTTGCAAGGACGTGTCACTGCCTCCTTGCCTTAGTGCCACTTTTACACTACGCTGTTCAAGGCAGGAAAATTGCACCGTTATGTGGCCTCGCCGCTCTGTACATAAGGTACGATTGCGGAATTGGGGGACAGAGTTGTCTCGCCTCTAGGAGGTAGTAATTGCGCCTAAATGATGTCTGTAGCTGATAGCAGTCGAGCTAACTCGAAGAACAGTGGCTGAAAATGTGAAATTGGGGAAACAATGAGGTCCGGGAACACCTCACCCTCCGAGCAGAGGACTCATTGAGTATTTGATATTTTTATGTCATGCCATTGTTATTGTTTAGAACGCATTGCTGGTGCATGTGTTATATGTCACACAAGAGTCTGGCACTGTTGCGTTACATGACACGCCCATCACGTCTCTTTTAATTCTGGGGATGCAGTCTGTAATGAGTGGCATGACGCTATGGTTGTTTGGTTTTGTGTATAAATAAAGTGAAGAGCATAAAGAGTGGACTTTGTAACGGCCTTATGGTGCAATCTCTTTGTAAAAAGGCTGCAGTGATACCAGACCTCTCTCAAGCACAGGGCTGTAGAGATAGGTCTGGCTACGTGAGGCTGCCTTATGGGTGACATTGACTTCCACAGTGGGCCACCTGGCTTGAAGCCATCAGTAGAATCAACCCTCAAATTATTGACTCTCTTTAATACTGTGTGATAAATATTATTTCAGCAGTTATGAGTAATGTCAATAGGCCAATTACAATAGATAAATCTTGATGATTATCAGCAGGCTACACTCTGTTGTTAATGTATAAATATTTAATTTTATTTATCACTTAATGGGTTGATTAAAAACACAGATGAAAAAAGAAGCGGTGTAACACCCTTTAATCTTTAAACCCTACTGGCGTATTTTCACAGGTTTCAAGGGCGCGTCACTGCTGAAACACTTGACACACTGACAACCGCGATTACATTTAAATGGGGCTGTTCTGGACCCTGCAGCTATTTTGCGTGAGCAGGTCAACAGCAGATCGAGACACAGAGGACGAGACTCTGCAGCAGTTTCATGGTCTGGTTTCTCTTTCCAGGCAGCACTCAAACGCTCCAGGCTTCTTTTATATTAGAGATCTCATTGTGTTGCTGGTGCAGTTTGTGGGTGGCTGTTTTTTTGCCCGCCAAGGACTCACATTTCATGGCGTCGGAGTTGGAGTATCAGTTTGAAGAGGTTAAAGACGTGATGAGCATGTGACACACTGCTCAGATTCAATATGACATTTATTTTTAACCCTGACCAGCGATGATGTGTATCGGCTGTCTCTCTGGAAATCTCTAAAAGACATAAAACTACAGACACTTAATGTCCACATTTTGTTTAAATTAGATTTCACATTATTTGTAGCCCTCACCTGTACTTTATTCTAAGCTTTCCACTAAACGTTCTTATCACATATTTGCCTTCATGTGCTGAAACAGGATGCGGGTGTTTCCACCGCTGGCAGCTGCTTGACAAGGCTGCAGGTAGGGGTTTTTTATCTTGAGAAAACCGAAATCCACAAAATGGAGGATGTCCCCTTTTATGTAGAGAGTGAGAGACTTGATTCAGAAGCTCAGGTGTAGCGGTTTAACTTTCACTTCCTTCCTTCACGTCTCATTGGTAAATTTATGCACGTAGGTGCTGCAGAGCAGTGACTGAAGAAGGCCTTTGCTGTGTCCCAGCTGGTTGTGATTTACCAACAGCAGGATGGTGAAGGCAGATGCTTCAGTGTAACTGCCAGTTTCAACCCTATTAGCTTCTGTTTGCTTTCAGTGAGCTCCTATGTATGTATACCAGGGGTGTGGTAATATTTCAACCATCATCTGACTGACAGCGACTGACGTCACCAGAGCAAAATCAAACAAACGTCAGAGTTGGGATTTACCTTTGGGTTTGCAGATGGAGTCTGACCCTGTGGTTCTGCTGGAGGAGCATCCGCAAATAAATTATCCACAAAGAGAGTTCAGTGGGAAGACATTACATCCCATATCTGTGGTATTCTTTTATTATTTATAAGATCCCTCCACTGCCAGTAAGATGTACAGACAAGCTCATTGTGTTAAGAAAATGGTGAATTTAAAGTGAAGTTTGATGATGTTTGTGGAAGCAGGAAGCGACGGAATAGGACTGAATCCTTTTCTACACAGCAGATTGTACTTCAGCATGAGTGAATGGGATCTTCAATGTGGAACAACAGAGTTTTGGTATTGTATTTTTTACTGGCTTCGTAACGCGAGTGCTGCACTTGTGCGATTTATTTATTTATTTGTTTATTACAGTCACTGTAGGGTTGAAAGTAGAGTTGTTGCCAGGGCTATGATGATATGCTCTTGTGTGACCAAATTCTCCTTGCTCAAACAATTGCTGGTGTTACTTTAAGGAGCATTCATGCTGGCGCTATTTGATCTGCTTTAAACGAACCCTGGTCTGCTTCCACAGATAGTTCGGTTCGTTGGGAGTGATGTGAACACTCATTCGAATGCATCTTGCAGACCAAACGAGCTAACCCTTGTCCGCTTGAAAACTGGGGGTCTCAGTTCACTTGCAATTGAACCCTGGCGCGGTTCGCCACAGTGGGAAATGCAAATGGACTATCTAGCAAACCAGAGCGAGGAAGTGAACCAAAGAGAGGAAGTGATGTAGAGCGCAGTGCATTTTGGTGTTTGGTGTTTTTGTGGTGACCAAGCTGGCTGAAAGGGATGGATTTCCGTTTTCAGTCCTGGCCAATTAATGAGCTGGGTTTTCTTCTTCCTCATGCTTTTTTTTCTTCCTGGTCAGTGGTCGTTTCGGGCAATACCGCCCCTAAAATGAGCAGCTGTTTAACTGCGACGTTGTCCAGGCGGTTTGGTCCGCTTTAAAAAGTGCAGTGTGAAAGTGAACTGAACCAAATGAAGGTGTGAAATTTTTCAGCATTCACCGCCAATCGAACCGAATCCCCCGCACTATCCTTGTGTGAATGTGCCCTAAGGCTGTTGTGTCCAACAAAATGTTTGTTTAGCCAGCTGAAAACAGCAGCAAATTTTTAAATGGAAAATGGAGAATAATCACAGAAGACATTTAGTGTCAGAATTTATCACTGTGGATTTATTTTACTAAGTCTCCAAAAAGACAGCACAGTTCAAGGCTGGATTACAAATCTTCTGAAAATAATGGGATCACACTGGAGCCTTTGTTGGAGCAGCACGATGGTTAATGTTAGCTACTGGGCTAAGGATAGTAAGCATCTCTCACATCCAGTGTTATAGAGATATTTAACATTCGTAACATTATGTTTTGTCAACTCCAGAGTTATCTTTCATTGTTATCGACTGGTTGAAGAGTAGGTAGAATTTCAGTCAGCCAAGATTTTCTTTGGGTGATTACAGCTCTACTATGTGATACTGTATATTATAGAGTTTAATAGTTGTAAGATCCTGAGTATTAAAAATCATCATGCAGTGTTTTGGTAACATATAAGCCCTCTAGCTGAATGAGTTGCTCAAATCTGTCTGTGTCATATTTCTTTAAACCCACCATCGCAGCCACTTCCTGTTGTCTTAACAGACGTTCACTCAGTTTTAATGCACACTGTTAATTCAAACTTTACTTTCCGTGTCTGTGTAGCCATGTTCGTGAGCGTGTCTGTGATGTACATTTTCTGCTATGGATTTGCAGTCTAAAATTTATGACCACATGGACCATATGTGCTGACTGTATGAATACGTCTGTGTGCGCAGCGACCCAGAACATAAAGAACATAAGAGCATTCATGTTATATCAGGACCTTTAATTAGCCCAAGGCTGCGCAGCAGCACATCACTACAGAGAAGGAGCTTTTAATTCTTCGGGAGCTGAGCAGAGGTTGAACTTCTCAATCAGCGGAGTTGCAGTTATCGGTAATGACGGTGTTGAAAGCAGGTTTTTTTTCCCGAAAGGTCTGGCTGATCAGCAGTTTGACGACCGACTGAATCAGGGCTCTGAATCTCTGCCGCACTTCAACACGCAGAACATGGTGGTACGTTTCCAACCTGAAATCAGTTTTCATGAATTATGAATAGAAATTGCTCTGCTGTCTTTGCTTTGGCATACTCATGCATTCAAAATAACCACTTTCTGCTTGCAGTTGAGCTCATATTTTCTTTCACTTTCTGCAAATGAATGTTAGTACTTTAAGATTTTTAAGATTTAAGAGTAAGTGTGCCTGTTCTCTGTCTGTGTTCAGTCAGATTGTCGTTATTCTTGAGGTTTGTGTGTTTCCCGGTGTGGCCAGAATCAGACACAAAGTGACAGTAACTACCAGTGTGAGTGGGGCTTTGCAGAATAGAGATCAGATTGATTTTCAAACAGGAAGACAGCTGAGAGAGAGACAGGACAGATGTGACGAGGACTCGCTCCTCTACAGACAGATCATTTCCTCCTCAGGGAATAATTAAATCAGAAAACACAGTGTGGCCGGCAGCTCTGTCTGCAGCTCTTATTATCCAAACTCAAAGCCCTAAAGGGTCTGACACTCACTTCAGACAATGAATTTCACAGATTTGTAAATACATATTTTATATTGGCTCTGAGTTACACAGGATGATGCTTTGATGGAGTCTGAATGGGTTTGCAGGCTTTTAAACTTTACCTTCGAGACGTCTTCAGTTTCCCAGTTGCAGTTGTTTTTATCAGTGAATGGTCAGATTTATGATGGTGCTGTTGGCTGAGGCTTGTTATTTTTATATTTGTCTTTTTGTCCCTGTAAAAGATTAAACCAATAATGGCGTTTGGTCAGTGTTATTTTCAGTTGGAGCATGCAGCAGAATGATGAATGGGTCATTAAAACATTCCGCGTAGATGTGATGTGTAAAAACTGTGTCCTGTTCAAACCCTCTGTTTGCACTTACAAAGTGATGAAGGTGTGGCTGTGATGACTGTCATAATTAATAGTAACACTGCCTGATAGTGCACTTCATCTACTGTGTTGATGCTGCAGTAGTCAACATTCTACTGTAAGTTAATTACCATGGGCTTTCACTAACAGTTGTCAACATTAATCAATCTTTGCGGATTAATTGAAAATGTGGAAATAATAGGGCAGTCAGTGATATGCTCTTGTCTGACCAAATTCTCATCAGTCAGACATTTGTTGGTGTTACTTTAACTGGGCTTTGTGTCCGCCAATGTTTCTTCACCCAGCTGAAAATGGCACTTGTAGATATCTTTTGTGAAGATTGGTCTTGGCGGTATTTGTCCCACTCCTTCTCCACTGTGATTTGATGGCCAGTAAGCCACCCGTCACGTCCTTACACTAACCTTCATATGAAATCAGTGTACCATTTTTTTCCCCCAGTAATTAGTATCTAGTTCCTAAAATGTTGAGGCACAGGGTGCTGTCTGTAAACTTGCTGCTCTGACCACCACAGAAGGCCTGCCTCTCAAATCATCTGCTCAGATAATGGGGAAAAAAGACGATAAAAGAGATAACGTGGAGCTTTTTTCCAGCTCTGAGTTGAATTTTTTTCAACTCGAGGAGTTCAGAGTGCTCCTGTAAAAACAGCAGCCGCCTAGAGTGCAGAAAAGTGAGGAATGACGCAACGCAAGCAAAAAGCTTCATTCTGTTTAAGAACAATAACAAAAAGATGCCTCCTGCTGCTAAAATGCTTTCTGTGTGGTCAGGTCTTAAACATTTTCAACTGTCATTTTTAATTTAAAAAATGGATGAATTATCACAGACATTCAGTGTTGGATTTTATCACTATGGATTTATTTTACTAATTCTCTAACTCACTGCAGTTCAGGGCTGGATTACAAATCTTCTAAAAAGGAATGCAATCAAAATGGCGCCCCTGGTGGAGCTGTATGATGGCTAACATTAGCTTCATAGCTAAAAATAGTAAGTCTCTTTTACATGCGTCGTTACAGAGATATTTAACATTAGTAACGTTATGTTGTATATGACATTGTTAACCCCAAAGTTAACTTCTGTAGTGTCCAAGATTTTCTTTGGTTGATGACAGCCCTAGAAGGTAACCGATTTGTTTTAAACAGGGAAACTTAGCAGATCTTTAGAGAATGAGTTTGTGTTGCACTTTCTAACAACAAGGCAGCAGTGCTGTAAGGACACAGAGCAGCGCCATTAACAGAAAGTAACATGTTTTAAAAGAGTAAAATAAAAGATAAAAAAGGTTCAGTGATACCACTCGATAATATTTTGACTATACAGGATATACGAACTGAACACTGCTTCTCCATGTGGAATCTTGACTCTGGGGACAGAAGGCAGACCTGAACCAGACCACCTGAGAGGTCTGCACGCTTCGTAACCACAAACTATTATAAATAAACCAAATCAGTTCTCTGATACACAGGAAGCCAGAACACAGGTAAGATTTAAACATGAGGAGCTTCAGTCTGAGCACCGACCCTGGGCTGCTCCTCTCTGAGCTGACATCATGTTGACATCTCACCATGCTGCTGTGTCGCCATCACATTGATTTCCTGGTGTGTTTTGTCGGTAACATGTTAGACTTGGTGTTGGTGAAGCTTTAGTTCAAGGTTAAACTTCATTTGTCCCTCGAGTTAGTACACAAAAAATGTGTTTGCAGCCAACAGTGTTAGAGAAGGTGGTTGTTGAATTTGACTTTAAAAGTATTGTTTTAGGAGAACAGCTGAAGAAATTTTTATTTCACGCATTCAAGTCTGTAAACTGCCTCCTGCTGCATCTAGATATACATAAGACACCAGCCCTTTCTTTTGACCATGAGTTAAAAGCGAATAAACAAGTGTCCCAAAATGATGAACTATTCCTTAAATGCTAGTTCTGCATCTGGATAATGTAGTCCAGATGTTTTGTTACACTATTTGCCTTGAAAATATATTTTTACTTCAAACTGCGGCCTTCAGACATTTGAAGCCACATTTAAATCCCTCTCTTCCTCTCACTCTCCTTCCTATAAGCGTGTAGATGATAACCACACAGACATTATCACTGGGTATGAAGCCATAAAAGAGGTATTTAGTATTTATGATCCTCTGCACTCTGTAAACCCAAAGAAATCTTCAACATTTCAAACAGAGGAAAGTTTAACAGGCAGCAGACATCATTTGGAGACAGTGGAGAGTAAACATCTAACAGGCAGCTGAAGTAGTGAAAGTGGTTAGTGGATTATGGGATTTACAGCCCTCTGAAAACAAAAAGGTAGAAAGACTTCAGGGTAGACTGGGGACAGCAGCAGAGAGGCTGGGTCAATGGTTAGTCCTGGCAATAGAAGGTGTGGTGACCAACATTCACCCTGTGGTACAAGTTTAACAGCATCATATATGTAAATACATAAATAAACAAAAATTGAAGACCACAGTCTTTTCATATAGGGTATAAATCAGTAAATAAATACAGAAAAAAAGAATAAATAAATTTATAAATATGGAATTAAATGAGAAACACATTTATATTTTTAAATTTTGTACAACTTTTGTATTTCTGTGTCTATATTCAAATGAGGTCCCAACCTCTGCATTTCTTTATTTATTACAGCACTTATTTATTCTGTGTTTATTCTTATTTATTGATACTTAATTTTTCGTCTTCCACACTTTAGGCTCCCGGTATCAGACATGTTTTTGTTCAGCTCAGCATGACTTCCAAGTTGATGGTCTAGACGTGATGCAGTGTTGGTTTAAACCCCGACCTTTGACCTCTACTAGAGCAGAGCTGCTGGACAGCAGCCCCAGGGCAAAGTGTGACCTTTGACCTGCAGTGACAAGAGTGTCTTCACTATAGTCAATCATTTTGGGAAATACGCTTTGATGTTCTGCCACTGAATTAGATTTAGATTAAACTGATACCACTCTGATCTCCGTGGGGAAAATCTGACAGCAGCTGGTTAGCTTAGCTTAGCATAAAGACTGGAAACAGGGAAAAAGTTAGCCTGGCTCCTACCAGCCCCTCTAAAGCTCTCCGATCAGCACATTACATCTTGTTTATTTAATCTGGACAAAACCTGAGGTGTATAAATGACAACTCTTTGTTTTACTGGAGGTCATGTCCTGGACTGTCAAGTGGCTGCAGACAGTAACTTCCTGGTCTGTCTGCTGGTTGCCTCAACTGGTCCCTGCTGAGAAATAGTTGATTTAAAAATGGTTTAACAGCAAGTCCCTAAGAAGTCTTAAAATGTCTTAGAAGACATTAAATAGTCTTAATTGGAATTTGGAAGTTAAGCATCTGATACCTGTAGACACCCTGTTGAAGTGAACTGTTTTGTGTGGTGAACTTTGGATGGTACTGAAGGCAGTGCTGTTGTCAGTCTTTAGTAAAGTAGGATCAGGTCTGTATTCAGCAGGGGAGCAGCTCCACTTGGCTCTGCTGCAACTTCTCCATCTTCTCCATCTCATTTCCCTCTCGTTTTCCCTGCATCTCTTTCTCAGACTAAAGCTTGGCGTGTTCATACTGACAGAAAGCATCCAAAAAATATGTTCTCATTGTTGGATTTCATTACTCCCTTGCAAATAGTTACAATTTTGGCGCAACTTTTGCACAATTTGGTGTATAGATTGCCTGTTTTTGCCATTGGTTTATTCACCAACGTCACACCATTTATTGTCTTTTATACAAACACAAACAACAGGCAAAGACAGCATGTGTTCCACTTAGGGGGGAGATGATTTCCAAGATGAATCCATATGGGAATAATCCTGCTGAGTCGTAGTGATGGGGTTATAGTGTAGGTCCATAGCAAATGATGATATATTTACCTGCTGAGTGCTGGGAAGATGTGTGCTCCTGCATGACAGCAGAGATTAGAATCTCACAGACGCCTTTTGTTCTCTTATTGAACCTGTGATCGTCCCGCAGAGCATCACTAAACAAACAGACAGTCTCAGCGCTCAGTGTTCGACAGCAGGTCAAATATCTGCATATGGATGATTTATTTGTTTCTCATATACAGAAATAATAAAGGGTAGCTCTGTTCAGTGGAATCTGACTGGTTTATACCGTGAGCTCGCTGCAGGTGAAGATAGTAGCTGCACATTCACTACTTTAACAGCACCTCAAGATAAGTAGGTGTTAATTGTGTTGGAGGTTCCGTCAATTTGTGAGGTGGTGTTAACTGTTTCTGTGTTTAAATTTAATTGTCTTTTGAGTAGTTGTGATTTGTTTTGTCTCAGATGGCAAAAGTTCCTTTTTGTGGAATAATGGTCAGTGGATGTTTAATATTTAATACTATGTATGATTGACAGTTTCAACATGTGGATAAAGTTGTGACATCTGTGTTTCAAGGTTTTTATAACTCACATACTCAACATATCTCTACACTGTGCAGTGAGATGTTTTGTCTGCCAGACCTGTGGCAGAATGAATACAAAAACACAATATGTACAATAAAGATAAGATGATATGAGAAGGAAAAAAGGATACTTGTCTGCATCACTTGGGTTTGGTTCATTACTGTTGCAGATCACTGATCAGATACCTGAGTTTTAGTACAACACCAACATGTTTCCTTTTCTTTTTCCTTTTACTTCTCAATGCTTAACATTGTCTTAACACAAGTGTTTGTACAATAAAGTAGTACCAGTATATTCTAATAGTCTCATTAATGGCTGTAATCAGAAAGCATCTTGTCAACGAGTAATCAAACAAGATCACAAATCTGACATTTGATGTCAGCGTCAGCACTTCATAGTTTTCAATTGTCTGTGCTACTGACACATTTTTGTTTGATACCAGTGAAATTAGATCTCAGCCATGACTCCACACTTATTTAGGAGCTCAGCAGCTGACGGGCTCCTCCGGATGAGTTTTTTTTATCAGCAGTGATAGTAAATTTGTTATCTGACGATACTATAACATTAAGTGGCTTCTTGTCACCACTAACGTGTCCTTGTTTATGTGCTGAACAGTTCTGATGCCATACATTTTTTATGCTGAGTCAGCACGTTGCGGTGAGGAAACCCGCCATACGGATATTTGTTGGGTTGAATGTGATGAAACTTCAGACTGAAAATGGCTGTTAAAGGTCATCAGGCTCAGTCCAGTGAACGTCTGTTTGATTCTTTTGTTACCTTCTCTGATGTCGTTCACAGGTTTCTGAGCTTGTTTGGATTCTTCATGTGGCTTTCCTTATTTTATTTGCACATAATAGTAATGCCGTAGACCTGCAATAGAAAACCTAAACTACAGTTTTTGGATAATTTTTTGTGACTTCAGGTGCACAGTTGCACATTACACAAAAGTTATATTAACGTATACATGAAGAAGAAAATATTCTAGATAAAGTTTCCTGTAGCTTTTCAGAGTTAGATCTGTAATGATTATTTCATTATTGATTAATTTATCCATATTTGCTTTATTAAAAAATTGCTTAAAAAGCAAAAATAACCAACTAATTGGTTTCCTTTTAAATTTCCTACAGTGACCAGGCTCCCTTTGCTACTTTTACCACCTAATATTTTGCTTTTTGGGGTTATTTGATGCATTGCTGTGAGGTGTGTGTGTGTGTGTGTGTGTGTGTGTGTGTGTGTGTGTGTGTGTGTGTGTGTGTGTGTGTGTGTGTCTAATCAGCCTTCATATTGATTTATGTTCTCTGCTGATTTTCAACAAGCTCTGTGTTACTGCAGTGTTTTGCAGACACAGAGCTGGTTGAAAACGTGCATAATCAGCAATAATTAATGTACATTCTTTAGGAGCCCTCATTTCAACTAGCAGTCATATTGATCAACGTTAATCTATGCTGATACTGATTTATGCATTGATGTTGTGCAATGGCAGTAGACTAGTTTGGTTTTCAACAGGAGCAGAGTTTTCGTCCCAAACTTTGGACACTTTGGCATTTTCTTTGGCCTGTCTTTTCACTTCTCCCTCCGCTATTTTCTTTCTCTCCCTCCATTTTGAATTCTGCACCACTAAATCATGTCTATTTTAAGCATAGATGCACAATTTTGAGGGGCCCTCTTCACTAAACACCTGTCCACAGTATGAGCCTATTGTGCCACAGTAATGATCATCTGTGCGAAACAAAATTAGAAAGTTACAAAGTTAGAATCTTTTACTGTTTCGTCTGCTGGATAACTGTCTTATCCCTAAAAATCTGTGATGTTAATAATGTGGTCAGCTGAACTTGTCCACCACTGAAACTTAAGTCGTAGATACTCTTCTGTACCAGTTTAGACAGAAGCAGTTTTACACAGAGCCGGTTTACCAGCAGTCCACACAGAGCCGGAGCAGCAGTCGCTCAGCTGCAGCTGGCATCCTCCCAGCCTTGTCTCCCTGCTCCTGCAGCACAGCTCTGCCTGGTGTAAATCATCAGGAGCTCTGACAGCGTGTTAATATCTGGGCGAGGATTCACTCTGCCTGGGACATGTAGTTTATAGCCTGCAGAGTCCGAAGATGCTTGCTGGCTCGTCTGTGTTGAGTTGTGGAATGGTGCAGGCCAAGTTTCCATCAGAGCAGCCCGGATGATTTGTCCTGCTGCCGGGGAGAAGCCTGGCCGGCCGAGCTCAACGGGGCCGGAGCTTCTTGCACTCATTTCCATATAAAGAGGCTCCTCACTGGCTGACAGCGAGGCAGGCTGCTCAGAGGAGCGGCCGGCCTGTGGAGGTCCTGCCACCATGCCGCTTTTAATTAAGTGTGGCATTAGAGGCAGTAAAGCAGAAAGTCTGATCTGAGAGCAGCTCTGCAGTCTGGATGCCACCAGCTAATCCACTCAGTCATTTTAACACAAGCAGCTTAGGAAGTGGTGTGCGAGTCTGAACACCGGAGGCACAGCGTGGGACGTGTTCATGTTTGCTGCTTCGCATACAACACAGATAGCTCACATCCAACTCCTCTTCCCTCCAATAATATTCTAACATTTGCTTTTTTATGTCACTTAAGTGCTAAAATAATTCATCAATGAATCAGCCATGGGGCTGCATTTTATTTTTAACTCTCCATAATGTTATTAGTCACGAATGAAGAATCTTGGTCAGAGAACAAGAAAACAATCAGATCAGACATTTTATACCAACTGTCAGAACAGTTTTCAACACAATGTGCAGGATCTGAAACAATTAGTCCAAATTATTCTTAAGCTATTTTGCTAATTAATTCATCGTTTGTGTCATTTTTCAATCAAAATTCCGGTCATTCAGCTTCTCAGATGTGAGGATTTGCTTCTCTTCTCTGTTTTTCATAACAGTGAATATTATATTTTTGGTTCGCACTGTCGGTCACAAAAAACAAGACATCGTGGGGAATTGTAATGGACATATTTCATTTTTTTTAATGTTTTCTAAAGTAAATAATCAAATGATTAACTGGTAAAATTATTGTGTGGTTTATTGACAAGCCCTATTCTGTCCCTTATGTTAGTCTGTGCCAGAACAGTGTTGAATTTCAATAGCCAGCCCAAATCTATTGACAGAAAATTAATCAACAAATTTGATCGATTAACTGTTGAATTCTTTTGTCAAGGTTTTATTTTTTCATAAAGTGAATTTGCCATTTTTCTTTATTTTTACAGAGCTGAAACAATTAGATAAAGGGATACTTTACCCATTCTCAACCAGGTCTCAACCATCTAGGGTTGTTTCAAGGAATACCGTGACATAAAAGTTGATGATTAGGAGCTCCGGGAACTGTCGACGCGAGGGGCATCCTTAACCGTGTCCATCTGAACACACTCCCCACACCATGGCAACACAAACCTGGTTGAAAATCAGTAATGTATCCTTTAAATCAACACACAGAAAATTAACCTGCAACAAGTTTTTGATAATCAATTAATCCTTTCAGGTTTTTAAGCAAAAATACCCCAAATGTTCTACTATCAGCTTTTAGATCCTAATCCATTCCATTATTGTCTCTTCCTGGCTTTAAAGGCTACTTTACAGTAACATATATCATTTTCTTAAATTACCAGACTGTTCTATTATTTTCTTTACCCACTTAGTCGTTCTATTCACAATAATGATGATTATTTATCAAAATTTTATTATCTAAATATTTTGTGGAAGCGCCAATAGTCCCTACAGTATCTTTCCAATTTCGATGTTGAGGTATTTGGTCAAAGATATTGTAATATTTTATTTTCTCCATATTGTCCAGCCATAGTTGGTTAAACACGTTATGCTCTTGTACATTATTCTAATCAGTAACTGCGGTTTCATCAACAAAAGATTGTTCTATAGTGAAAATAATTCTTCCTTGCACCCTTACAATATTTGAAAAGCATCTCATCCAGTGTAGTTTGGTCTCTGTTTGTCTTTGCTGTGTATTTGTTGAGCATTCTGTTTGTGTTTTCCGTGTCGTGTGTGGTGTGTTGTCAGTGTTTGCTCTGTGTTGTCGGTGCGATCTCTGTGTGTTTTGTTGAAGCATTTGAAGTCGTGTTATTAGCAGCAGGATTAGCACTGCCCCCCTCCTCCTGTCTGACCATCTGGCTTCTCAGCCACTCAGGCGCAGGCGGAACAAGGTTCAGAGTGTTATTGGCCGGGCTGAGCTGTAAGGGTGTTAAGTAATGCTCCCGCCACATGGGGTCAAAGGTCAACCTACAGGGTCTGAGTTAAAAGGTAAAGCCAGCAAAAAATATGACGCTAACACTTAGTTTTATCCTTTTTAATAAATGTTGAAATGAACGTTGGACGTTTTGTCACAGTCTGAGAGAACGCATCATCAGCATCACTCTGAGTTTCATAAATGGATTTGTTCTGCTTGTAAAACATCCCAGCAGATTCAGAGTCAGATCTTTGTCTCTGTTTGGGCTCGAAGTGGAAATCCCAGTCAGGCCTTAATCTAATCAGATGATTGTTGGATGAAAGCCTCCCTGTCAAATACATTTCACAACAATTTGTAATATGTTTTCAAATTACGCTGCTGACAGACAAACAGGCTCAGTGGCTGGAAACATTTCTTTGTCAGGCGGCGTCATAACTGATAAACTAAAAAAAGATAAGAAAAGCTGTTATGCTACCAGACCAGAATCCATCAAACACATCAGGTTCTTGAGATTCCAGCCATCCTGTTGAAAAGTTTCAATCAGGTGTCAGTGATGGTGGAGTAGTTGTAGGACTGAAGGAGCTTGTTATTGTCAGCATGTTGTCGGAGCTGTTGAAGTGAGCACGAGCTGAGCTGCAGGTGTTCATATAAAGAGGACTGATGCAGGTTTTGATGTTCTGAATGAAGTTTCAGTCACCAGTAACTGCTGCGTTTTGCTACCTGAGCTCCATCTGATGCTATCTTAATAAATACTCCCACTCACCCACAGTGTTTCTCCTGTAAGATTTTTCTCACTTTGTTTTTTGAATCATAATTCTTATTCTTAGTTTCGGCAATGGAAATAAGAAAACAGTTGAGTTTATGGCCTGGGTGGGTGATTTTACATCATGATAGTATATGACATATACCAGGGATCAACATTAAAGTTTGTTTTTTCCATCACTAGTCCAGTCGGGCAAATAGGTGAAAATTCTACATGTCTGTGGTCAATTTTTACTTGCCCTTATATAAATTGTTTTATTTACAGAGCAGATGTCCACTTTTACCAGGCAGAGTCCACTCCACGTACCTTCCACCTGAGTATGAGGTCTGGTTGGTCTCAAAAAAAAAAAAAAACCCGGTCCAAGACGGAGTACTGAACCGAATTGGTATTACCGAGAACCGACCCAACCCTAGTCTCGATACATTCAGCGTTCGGCATACTAAGTGTTTTTTTTTCAGTTGGTTTAACAAATTAGCTGTGTTGCTCTGTGACGCAGACACGTCTCATGCCTTCTTTGTGTAGAATTTGTTCTCTCCTAAATCTGAAATACTTCCAACAATATATGATTTTGGTTAATAATGGATGATTTCCGTTTTGCCTGCCACAGCATTCAGGCAAGTTTTTCACCGGTTGCTGCCGCTGTAGGGTGCACACATATTGGGCACATATTGGGCAGCTCTTCAAAAGTGGATAGTTAGTTTACTATTAGAAGAGCACACATTTTTAACATCAATATCATAGCTGATCATGTTCGTGTAATTGTGGGACGCCCAAATCATGATCGTGGCTAATGGTCGGTGAAGCCCTTTATCTGCCTTGCAAGTACGATGCTGTTGGTTCTTGGTATGAAACTCCAGCGATGTTTTTCAGAAAGTTAATGTGCATTTGGAAAAAGGAATTTTTGTTTGCCTTGCTCTCAAACTTGCAGCAAACTGCTCAGTACATAGTTGGAGTTTCAGCCCAATCCTCTGACTTCACTCAACCAAACTCCTGTTTTCAGGTAATTGAAATGCTCACTTGTGTAAAGAAGACTCACTCCTTAGCTACTTCCATCATCAGCTCCAGAAAAACTAAAAAAAATACCCAATGCCGAATTTGGCATTTTACTTGCCCTAGTGTCTGTCAAGCTGTAAATTATTAACAATATTAATATGAAATCTCAGTAGACGTTTCAGCCTGTATAAACTCCTGCGTCGTCTGTTTACTTCATGTGGTGACAGTCGGGACCTTAATTAGCATCAGTTTTGAGTCAGTCGGGCTGTAGGTTGTTAACATCACAACCCACCCCCCTCCTATCCGCTCCCATGGCTCTGCCAACAGCCCGTATTGTCAGAGGAGGTCAGGGACGTCCCTCTATTCATATGATAAGTGGCCTAAAGGAGGCTTTAGAGGAGGGGTGCGTCTGCTCCCTCATGCTGCCTGTCACAGAGGACTGCTGGGAAAAAAGCCTCGCAGTGAATGGCTGTGATCCCGTCAATACGGTCTTTATGTCAGGAGCAATAAACCTCCTCCACCCACTTTACCAGTCTGTCCCGAGGAGGCACACAACAGGAAGTAACAGAGCGACTCTCTGATCACAACAAACAGGCCTCAAAGCCTCCAGGACACTTTGACTTATCTGCAGCAGTCTGTCTCAGAGGCTTCAGATATACGACTGAAACACATGATCGGGGTTCCAGCACTAATTGATTATCAGTCATCACTGATAGCACCATGAGACCGAGTAGTAAAAATAAGTCCACAGGGCACATTTTCAACTCTTGTGAATGGGCTCTGACACACACAGCAAAATGATGGAAGCAATGTCTTCAGCACTAATACAGTTTAATAAGTGAAATAAGATCTGTACTTGGACTTTAAGGAGAGACATTTCTGTCCCACCATTCTGCGATTATACCTTTTATACAGTGACAAGGCAGCATAACAATGTGAAATCCTCGCCCTGGAGAGGCAGTGTAAAAGAGGCTTTGGAGAAACTTGGTCACCGAGGTGCATGTAAGCTTTTGACCTCAAATTGCTCCTGATGTGTGTTTATACGGGTGGTGCAGGGCTAAATACACTGATCGTGTAAACACAGTGTCCCTGTCTCAAGTCTGTTTTGGGACCTTTGCTGCATGACATGCATCCTTGCTCTCCTCATTTCCTGTTCATTTCTGTTTGAAAAATTCCTCAAAATGCTTTAATTGAGCAGATCATTAAACAAAGTGAAAGATATGCAAATAGCACTAAAACATTTTCTCATTTCTGTTTATTAATTTAGTAGCCAAATAGAACGATATGCTCAAAATGAAGGTGGAGCTGCCAGGTGAGCAGACCCACCTGTCACAATCACAGAACCATGTTTTCCTTTCCTCTTAAGCAGGATTTATACTTGTGTGGCAGACCACACGGCCTAGCCTACACACATCACCTGCGCCGTTGTGAGCATTTATACTTGTGCTGTGGTGTGTCTGTGTCACTCTGCAGTTACTCCTCCAAAACACTAGTCTGTGGCGGAATTTCTGTGACGTGCAGTAAAGTTTAGTTGATTCAAAACACACCTACAACACACATTAAACATGACTTGATGGAGACCATTTCAAACACAGCTTCACAACTTGGCTTCACTATAACTCGCAGCATTCACAGACCAAATACTTTATTTGGACACATTTTCTCCACAAATACAACATGCTAACATTCTTAGCACACGCCTATGGCATTTTACATTGTATACATTAGCCTAGTGGCCAACAAACTTTCCCTCTTCTCATATGGAGCCAGGGACAACAACATTTAACAAAGGTGAGGTTACATTGATGCAAAGTCTACGCCGTAGCTACGACGTCGATTCAAAGCAGAAGCATAAAATTCCACCATAAAGGGACATGAATTAATTTCAGCCCAGTGTTGATGTTGCATACAAAATGCTGTGCAATCTGACAATAAATTGTAATGGAATATCTTGGGGTTTTAAGGTTGTTTGTCAGACAAAACTTGTGGACTTGATATAATTTGAGATGAGCATCAATAATGGAAATAGTCATTATTCCTGGCCCTACTCATGTTTCCTCTGTATCTAACCTGTCCTCTGTCCTGTTCAGGAGGCGATGTGGGATGCAGGGAGGAGGCACAGGGTCCAGCCCTGAGGAGGCGTCCTGCGGCTGGGAGGAGCGCGGCCCTCCTCTGGCCCTCCTGCGGCGCTCCGGGACGCTCCTACTAAGATGTCCCTCAGCAGCGGCCCTGCAGGCGGGAAAGGTGTGGACTCCAACGCGGTGGACACGTATGACAGCGGCGATGAGTGGGATATCGGTGTTGGCAATCTGATCATTGACCTGGACGCCGACTTGGAGAAGGACAAACTAGAGATGTCGAGCAGTAAGGAGGGAGGGGGCATGGCCGCCCCTCCCAGCGCTGTGGCTGCTTTACCTGACAATATCAAGTTTGTTAGTCCTGTAGCCGCCACGCAGGGCAAAGAGAGCAAATCTAAATCCAAACGTAGTAAAAACTCTAAGGAGAGCGTTAAGGCCCCAGTCTCAGATGGAGCTAAGAAGGAGGTTCAGGGTCGGGCCCCCGGGGACCCGCCACCCCAAAATCCCAACTCTACCCCCACTAAAGGAACTGACAAGTCCAGTAAACCCTCCCGTACCCTCCCCGCTGTGAAAAAGGACAAGGATGGGGTGTCTGGGAAAACTAAGAAGGAGAAAATGGAGGTTGTGGCCACAGGAGTGGTCAACACTGAGAAAGAGGCGTGGCCCCCATCCTGCCGCTGGGGGCCCCACGCAGCGGCCCGTTCGAGGGCCAGCAGAACCCAGAGTTAGCTGCAGCCGAGCAGCTTGGGAATATGGCACTGGACTCGGCAGGGATTGGCCAGCCTGTTGCCATGACAACAGAGCAAGAGGAGGTGGACAACGGTGAATGCCGGAATCTGAAGAAAGTGGTCGGTGTGAAGGTAAGAGACGGGGTTTATTTTTATCTTGTAAAAATGTGTTATTACTCCTCACTGTGGCTGGCGCAGTTATCCTTGCTGAAGGACACTTGAGTGCGAGTCTCACTGAATTTGTGGTTTTAATGTTTCCTGTTTGTGTGTCAGTGTGTGGAACAGAACTGTGCTGCTGTTTTAACCAGAGCTCCTAAAGAGAAAAAAAGATATCAATGTCAAGAGACACTTGTGGTTAAATACAGAGCAGATAAGACGTGTTGCTGGATTTGGAGCTTGTCATTTGAATCATTAAGCAGGTGGATGATCTCACCTGATCCAACAGATAACTGATCAGTGTTCTGCTCTCCGTATGCCGACACAAAGTTGGGGAACTCACAAAAGACAGATTAAAAAAATCGGATCAAACTGGAAGCAGCAGAGATTTTGATATCCTGATATTGGATCCTAGAATTCCCATAATGCAATCAGAAGCGTCTCTTTTTGAGACCCTACCTGCTAAATGTCCACCTCTGTTAACTGAGATAATTCCAATGGCATTGTTATGACAAAAAGTTTTTTTTTAGACTTGTCAAAGTTGCTCCAGAGACAGAAGAAGCTGAGCGGTTCTCCTAGTGATAATGAACTGACCTTTATGTGTCAACCTTAACCCGCTCATTTAGCAGTGACACTAATTATAACATCCCTCTGCCATTGCTTAAATGAAGTTCTATTTGTATGTGCCTGTACATATCAGTGATGTAGGGCCGGGTGATACATTGAATTAATTAGAAATTACTTTTTGCATGTCATGTGAAAAATTTACAACAAGCTCAAAAGTGATGTAACTATCCATCCATCTGGATTGACTTATTGATTCAATGATCAACGATCCAATATCATCGATGTGAAGTGAAAACATATTCATATCATCCTCTTAGCATATGCTTTTTTTTAATTCTGTCACCATCAAACAAGCAGCAGGCAGATAACAGCAAGCAGCTGAAAAAAAGTCAATGAGGTAAACGTTATTCACTCAGGAATGAATCAGCAGTGTGGAAATATTTGGATTACAGAGAAAACACGGGTCAACAGACGACACACGTCATATGTAAACAATGACGTTAGACAGGACAGGACGAGAGATGGGTTGCTCCTCGTCACATGACATGCAGTGGGTGTTGCTGCATTTCAAACGTTGAACTCAGTTTATCTCAGGGCGCAGCCGTTCCCTGAAAAATAGGCGTTCGGGAATGTGTGTGCCGCAACAGCATTGCTCTGGCGTTTGACTGCACCTATATTGAAAACAACAAATTTTAATGTGCAAAAACACTGCATGTGTCCTATGATGTGAATTTTTACACGACATGCACACCTGCCTGAGTCTTCAGGACTGCTGTGACTCTGCTGTTTAGCTGCTCAGATGATCTTATAGTGAATTTTACAGTCACATCTAGAAAACGGACAGACTGAAAAAATATTTTGAACACTGATCTGAGCTCTGTTTGTGTTTGTTGAGATAGATCTTAGATATTATCACTGGTTAGGTGAAGCCACTGGAGTCAAAGGAATACTGTGTGGATCAGCAGTCAGCAGATATCATACTGAAGGAGACGGATTAATTAGACTTTTCTGCTCAGTCTGTGCTGAAGCTGATTACTATAGAGGATGTCTGTGTTCTTTTTAGTTGAAGCATCTGGTGGTGACAGTCCATAGCTATGTTGGATAACCTGTATTGTATGAATATGATGACGACAGCCTCGCAGCTGTTTCAGGTCTGTTTTATTTCTGTAAGACCTAAAAACATGACGCTTCATTAAGCGGCTGCTGCATTTTGCATATCGCCCAGCCTAGGCAGAAAGTCTCTTAACAAAGAAAATCCGTGAGATGATCAAATCCCAGTCCACACCAGACGCAAATAAAATTTTTATTTCATGTTGAGTTCTGTAGAGATGGACAATGTGTACAGAATGCAGAGAGTAGTTTTATTCATGGCCTCTTTACAAGCTGTCTCTGGGTTATTACATTTATTTTACTCTCCCCAATAAATATTTCAATAAACACTAAAGCTCACAAAACAAGCTCCAGTAAAAGTAGATTTTACACATCCTTAGGTGGCTGCCATCATCGTCTGTGAGTTCTTTGTAACATTTAGACAGTATTTTGGTCCATTAATGTCAGAATATTTCCTGATAATGAGTGTTTTCTAAGAAGGGAAAAGAGGAGATTGAGATAAATTGTTTGTTGCTGCAGATCTGTAGTTTTCCTTTATAGAAGCACAGTTTTTTTTGTTCTCCCCTGGGCTCTGAGCTGCTCAGTGTCTCCTCCGCAGCTGCTGTTCAGTCCAGCTTTCCTCATCTTCTTACCAAATTTAGCTTAGCGCTGAGGTTTCCAGCTCTGCCAAAGTGCCCAGGCTGCAGCTATCAGCTGATCAGAGCTGTCTGTTATCCAGCACCCCGGAGCTCTGCTGCCAAGTTCCAGCACTCGTGCTCTGTTTCCTTCGTCCAGCTGGCTGACCTCCTCTGTCCTTCACACAGATTTCACTGCTGTCACCTCTGACCTCTCAGACACACACAGACAGTGACTCTGCTGGCTGTTGGTGTCAGTTTCTTGACCTCATAATGGCCACTAAAACTTTTCAACTGTCATCTGAAACATTTTAAACTGACTGAAACGCTTGAGGGATTTTGATTTGAATTAAAAACAGGAAGCATTGAGTTAAAAATATAAATATTTTCATGTCTGTGACGTATTCTACCCACATAGACACTGGGACTGTGTAAAGTATGATATTGCTGGTATGATGTCGCTATGACTTCAAGAGATCATTTTCAGTCTATTTTTGCTGGGAAACACGGGAAAAAATAGACGACATGGCGAATCTCTAGATTAGTCCCGCCGAGCCGCACTGTTCACGCTGGCGGTGTGGCCCGGTGTTCGTTACACAAAAAGAATTCCAACAATAGGATGTATTGAGTAGCAACACATATGAACAGCAGCTTGTATGTCCAGTAGGGGTGTAACTCACCAGCTTCATCATGATACGATATTATATCGATTTGTTTGGATGACGATACAATGTTTGCCGATATCACAAAGTCTGTCACGATACGATTTTGATTCGATTCAATTCAGGAGCCTGCAATCGATATGATGCAATATCATATGCCCACAATCACACAATCATTTACATCAACTCACAAAAACAACCAGAATATGATTTGACCATTTTATTTCTGAGCTCTGTTTGTTGTTTGAGCGGAGACTCGCTTGCCCAGAAATGGTGACACAGACATGCTATGTGAATTTCAAAATAAATGTGTATCTTTAAGATTAAGATGTGGATCGATGTTTTCATTTTGCATCGATATAATCAGATCGTTAATCAATGAATTGATGTATCGATGTGGATCGATGTATTGTTACACCCCTAATGTCCAGGTTGCTAAACAACAGCTAGTCCTAATCACTCTCCATTTTTAGATAATGCTTCTGTTGTTGATCCCTCCAGCTCATCCTGGAGACTTTTTGTCTGAGCTGCTCTTCAATGCAGCAGCACAAAGTCCTTATTGAGCCAACTTCTTCAACTTAAAGAGGCTGCTGCAGCAGGGTTTAATCAATTCAAGAATGAAGGTTAAATAAGCTAAAAAATAAGCAGTAAATAGCCAGTAGATTCAAGGATAAACAGCTGCTAACTCGTCATTAAACAGGCTGTAGATTCAAGGATAAAGTGGCTATTGATTCCAGGTTAAACAGGCTGTTAAATCAAGGATAAACGAGCTGTTGATTCAAGGTTACACAGGTTGATGATTCATGGTTAAATAGGCTGTAGATTCAAGGTTAAACAGGCTGTTGATTCAAGGATAATCCAGCTGTAGATTCAAGGATCAACTGGCTATTGATTCCAGGTTAAGCAGGCTGTTAAATCAAGGATAAACCAGTTGTTGATTCAAGGTTACACAGGTTCTTGATTCATGGTCAAATAGGCTGTAGATTCAAGGTTAAACAGGTTGTGATTCAAGGATAAAATAGCTGTTGATTCAAGGATAAAATAGCTGTTGATTCAAGGATAAACCAGCTTTTGATTCAAGGTTAAACAGGCTGTTGATTTGAGGTTTAACAGGCTGTAGATTCAAGGATAAACCAGCCGTTGAATCAAAGCTTAACAGGCTGCTGATCCAAGGATAAACCAGCTGTTGATTCATAGTTAAACAGGCTGTGGATTCAAGGTAAAAAAGGGGCTGTTGATCTGAGCTTAAACTGGCTGTGTATTGCCAAAACTATTGTTGATTCAAAACTAAATGGGCTGTTAATGTTAGGATAAGCAGGCTTTTGGTTCAAGGTTAAGTAGGCTGTTGATTCAAGGATAAACTAGTTGTTGATTCAGTGATAAAGGGGTGGTTGATTAAAGGATGAACCAGCTGTTGATTGGAGGATAAACTGGCTGGTGACTCAAGGTTAAACAGGCTTTTGATTAAAGGTTAAGCCAGTTGCTGATTCAAAGTTTAACTTGTTCTTCTTTTAGTGTTAAATAGGCTTTGATTAAATGACTAAATGATTGGAGGATAAACTGCTTTTTTAAGGTTAAAAAACTGCAAAGTTCATCTTTAAATTGAAGCTCCAAGTGTCTTTGGTTGATTAATTGTGTTTTGATTGATTGCCTAAGTGAAACATAACTGAGGCGTAGTCTTCAAGCATCTTAATTTGACCCAGGCCGAGCCTCTGTCAGCTGACTGCTGGTTTGAATTTCACAATAGAAATGTCTCCGAGTTCACTGTTACTGCTTGACATTTCCAAGAGCCACTTTCTGTTCCAACCACTGCAGCCAAATCAGCCCAGACAGGACACACTGAGTCTATTTCAACAGCACAGACAGAAACAGATGACACCACGTGGACCAAAAGTCAGACTAAACACAAAGTGAAGACTGTGGAAAAGAAGTGAAGTATTCTCTTTCTATTGGACAGTTTACAGTGGGGACAGACAGGACAGAGCACAGAGAGACAGTCCTTCCTATGAACGGCTAAACTTGGACACAGTGACGTCACATCTGGATGTTTCCAGCTGCTCCGTTGGTGAAAATCATTTGGGTCTATTTTAGATTAATCCAACATTTATTTATTTTCAAAGGCTCGTTGAGGGCGACCCTCATTTTCAAGGACTACAAGTCAATTAGGGCTGTGCTATTTATCGTTTTCCTATAGTCATCACAATGTCATCGATGTTGGTTGGTCCACAACAATATTTGGTGGCCACAGTTGTGTTGAAACTGTTTCCGAGATTTGTTAACACAACTGTAGGATCACTCTGTGGTGCTGGTGAACTGTGGGCCTTTTACTGCCAGGTGTTTCTATTCCTTTGTCTATTTATTATGTTCCTGTTTCAATGAGGCCAGGTTGAATAATAGAAACACCTGTCAGTACAACTTGATGAACTTGTGTAAGTGCACAGTTCTCTTGACATTAGAGATAGATCAGCCTTGTTTTTATAGCTCAGTCACGCTGACAATATCCTGAATAATGTCTTTCCACTAAAGTTTCACTGCGGCTGTCAAATATCGGCCAAATACTGTAAACTCCTGTCTGGAAGGTATAAAGGTGTGAAGAAGTGGCACAGGCTAATCCTCCCCTTGCACATACAGCAGAGAGCAACACGCTCTGCTCTCTGGAGGCTCTCACACTGTTTTCTAGGAAACAGAAGACATGGTGGGTTAAGGTGAAAGTGCATTCACTGTAAAAGTAAATTAAAGCATCCTGAGAAGCTAACGGGCCCCCCGACACCTCGCCTCTGCAGCCAGTGTTCCTGGAAGTGTGTTCTCATGTCTGAAGCCTGCTGCAGCTTCAGTCACGTTTCCTCTGCAGGAGAGAAACTACCTGCTCAGAATAAGTGTAATATTCCTATAGGGTTTAACTCCAACAGACCTCGACTGGCTCAGGCTGTGCTGTTTAAAAACTGAGCAAAATCACGCCTTTTTGTCTTCATTTGTTAATTGTGGTTTTAACTTGGTCTTAAATTCGATCCCACAGTCCATTTAAAAAAAATGAATTTAAAATTTAGCGTTCTGTCTCTCAGACCACACTGTCAGTCCTGGGCCTCCATCCAAAGACAGAGGGAGAAATCAGTCTGTTCTCTCCAGGTCTCCCTCCCTCCCTCCCTCCCAGATGTTATTCCAGTGTCCTCAGAGTGTCTCTGCGTTCCATGGAGAAATAACTGCTAACCTGTTGTTCATTTCTAACATTCCTCTGAGTTTGTGTGCGAGTGGAGGAGGAGGAGGGGCATGGAGAAAAAGTAGTTCTTGAGGGCTTTTCAAGGGAGGGAGGATTGTGAATAAGTTTTGGACTGGCAGTCCTTGAGGAAATTTTTTTATGTTTGATGGGTTAGGGAGCTTTAGGAAGGATCTCTGAAGGCATGTTGAGTGCTTTCCAGGTGCCCTTGGAGAATTTACGTGCTCAGATCCTCCATGCCTCCCTGATGTTTCTCATGACTGTCTTCCTCTGAAGCCCTCCTCAACATGGCCTTCTACATGTATGTGTGACCGGTGTAGCAACATTCCTGACGTGGCACTGTGAACATGTGTCCAGAGTGACCAGCACCTCCCACAACTCCTGATAGGAGCAGATTGTGTTTTTCCTTATCTGCAGTGAGGGTATGAGGACAGGCTGTCGTATGCTGTACAGATTTTGTGATTTGTGATACTGGGCTATATAAACAGAGTCGAATAGACTACTGCATGGCCTCAGTAACCCAGCTTACTGCAGTCTGAGTTGTTATGAGTTGGTTGATGCCTATAAGGTGAAATTCTGCAGGATGATAGAATAAAATAAACATTGAGGGTCTTAATTAATTTAGTTTCATGCATGGCAAGTGCACAGAGGATAACCGTAGATTCCAGGGACCAGATGTATAAACTGGTATTTCTAAATGTCAAAATAATTAAAATGGAGTTATTACAAAGGTGCTCAAAAAGGTTATATCCATCCATCCATCCACTTTCACCCGCTTATCCAGGCCTGGTTCATGGGCGCAGCAGGCCAAGCAAAGCACCCCATACGTCTCTCTGATCCCACCCACACTTTCCAGCTCCTCCTGGGGGACCCCGAGGTGTTCCCAGGCCAGATGAGATATGTAATCCCTCCAGCGTGTTCTGGGTCTGCCCCGGGGCCTCCTACCAGTGGCACATGCCCAGAACACCTCTAACAGGAGGCGCCCAGGAGGATCCTAATTAGATGCCAGAACCACCTCAACTGACCCCTTTTGACAAGAAGGAGCAGCAGCTCTACTCCGAGCTCCCTCTGGATGTCTGTGCCCAGACACCCCTCGGAGGAAACGTATTTTGGCTGCTTATATCCACGATCTCATTCTTGTGGTCACTACCCAAAAATCATGACAATAGGTCAGGGCTGGGATGCAGACTGGGACATAGATTGACCATAGATAGTTCACAAAAAGGGTTTTATAACCAGTGAAATATGTATGTAGGATGCAGCTGGCCAATCATGCCAATTGAGTTAGCGCAGAGACGATTACTCAAGTAATTGATAAGGCAGAAATTAGTTGCTAACACATTAGTTGCTGTCAGTTTATTAATTGTTGAGTTAATTTATCTCACTGCTTCAGCTTTTCACATGTGAGGATTTCCTTCTATTCCGCGTTTAACATCATTATAAGTTGAAAATGGTCTGTTAAACAAAATAAAACAAGCAGTTTGATAATACTTTTATCAATTTTATGCCTCCTCACTTGCAATAGCCATGGCCGGAGGTATTATGTTTTCGGGTTGTCCGTCCCATTCTTGTGAACGCTATATCTTAAGAGTGCTGTGAGGGAATTTCTTTGAATTTAGCACAAACGTCCACTCAGCGGTGAACTGATTAGATTTTGGCAGTCAAAGGTCAAGGTCACAGTGACCTTGCATTCATGTCTTTCTTGTGAAAGTGTTATCTCAAGAACACTACGAGAGACTTTCTTCAAATTTGGCACAAACGTTTACCTGGACTCAACAACGAACTGATTAGAATTTGGTGGTCAAAGCTAGCGGTGACCTTGCAGAACACGTTTTTGTTCATGTTTTTTGCTAATTATGATACAAATTGTTAATATTTTTAAGACTAAACTAATAATCAGTAACTTGTTAAAAGAATCAGCAGTATCTGATGATGATGATAGTCATTAGTGCAGTTTTAAATTAGATTACATCTGGTATTTACAGTAATACAGCAGTATTCGTGGGATAGATGAAGGTAGTCTATTTCTTCTGATTTTTGCTTATCGAGTTGACATCATGAGCTGGCTGTTTGACATGCAGAACAGAAATTTATTTATCAGTAGCAGGTCTTGAAATAGCGCTAAATGAATAAATATTGTTCAGATAGTGAAAGCAACTCTGTATTTTAGTTTGGACCAGTCAAGACCTGTCATGTACTGAAGACCGGTCCTCCATGGTATACCTGTTGCTGATTGGATGTTCCTCACTGCAGTGCTGTCTTGGATTTGTTGTTAACATATCTGCTGAACCTACTGTGCACACAGTCTTGTACTTTTGACCTTGTAACTTGTTCGTTTTCCAGTGAACCCTAATTATCTCGGCACTGTCTCTCATTGTCAGTCACCTCACACGGTCTGAGACAAAAGGACTTTTATCTCCTGAAGTCTGGCAGCCTCGTGTAACCTCGCCCACTTCACTTCTCTATCAAGTGACACATTAAACAAGCATCAACGCAAAGAGCGGGAGAGACACAGAGAGAGAGAGAGAGAGAGAGAGAGAGAGAGAGAGAGAGAGAGAGAGAGAGAGAGAGAGAGAGAGTGTGTGTGTGTTTTGAAGTGTTGATCAGTATCACTAATCTCTCTCTCACAGCCACTGAGTGACCTTGGAAGGAATGTGGCTTGTTGTTGTAATGAATACCTCTCTGAGTGAATGGAGAGGAGGAAGCAGGGGGGGTCGGTGTTTCCCAGTTCAGGCGGCATCGCATCGGAGCATAGACTCTACAGCCAATAGCAGTGATTTAAAACTGACCCCTCCCCCCTGCAAGAGAGTTGGTTGGTTTTCAGGGGTTTTTCCAGCATTCCAGGCAGCCATGTTTTTTATTCTCAAAGAGAAGAAGGATAGGGACTGGTGGGCTGGTTTCTCCTGTTGCCACGACAACACCCTCTTAACCAGTCGGTAAACCAGTGAGCTGCACACACCCAGCGCCTGGCAGGCTTCATCATGCTCCTCAGGTCTGCTGTCAGAGGGTCTGCAGAGAGGAAGAAGGTTTTCTGCAATAAGTCACAGCCTGTAAAAACAAGGTAAAACATGAGGGATTCACCAGGCAACAGTCTAGTCATTTTCAGGAACGTATTTATAAAGAGACATGCTCTCAGCTCAAGTGACCATCCGGCTCTTTGATTTCTGATTCATGACAAGAACCATTTGTTTACCAGTATCTGCAATTTCCAAGTCAACAGTGTTGCATTCAAATGATGGAGGACGGAGTGAGCTGTAGTTCAGATGTGATGTTTCAATAATTATTTGTTGATGTAGTCGATAAAAATGATTATTTGATTAATCAGTTTGTCAGCTGGCAGATTTTGAGAGTGAATCAATGGTTTTTGTTCTTTCAAGCAAGCTTTTTAAACTTATTTAAACCATTTACTTGTTGATGGTTGTTGCTGTATTGAACTTACAGATCAGACATATCTGTCACTTCCCCACACTGACTGAAGATCAAGTCTGAACTCACTGACACCAGATAGCCACCCTGAGAGTTGCTGCATCAGGAGAAACAGGTTCCTGCTCTGTAAATCCCCGGACTCTCCTGCTGCTAATTGGCTAGTTGATATGTGATTGACAGCCTGTGTGTTGCTGCAACTCTGCTGTAAACAAAGACATCCTTTAACTCCCAGTACGCACTGCTGCCTCATCAGGTTGACGGTTCCTGCTCAGGTGCAGGTCAGGTTCACCTGTCCTTACACCTCTGTGTCCTCTCACGTCTGACCAGGTAACAGAAGTTGTGTGTTTCATTTGCTGTTGGGCTGCGGGGTCAGACAGGTCAGGTGTAGGATTTTCAAACAGGAAGTGTCTAGAAAGGTTATATTTTTGTTGTAACTTCCTGCTTGGTGTTGCTTCGGTTGCAGGAGGCGTGGTTTGGTGTGTTTCCTCAGAGAATCGGGTGACAGAGGGTTGTGGTTGCTAATGCCAGGTTCACACTACACGACTTAGGGTCTGATTTTTTTACTCGGTACAGTTTTTGGAGCTTTCTGACAAAGCCCTCAGATCATAGGTGAATTGGCATTTGTACACATCAGCGCTCGAGCGTTATGGTAAAGTGCTTTTTACACTACGAGTCACATTCACCATTTCACACACGCATTCATACACAAGTGGCCGATGCTACCGTACAAGGTGCCACCTGCTACTCAGTTTTAAACACACTCACACACCGATGGAAGCATCATCGGGAGCAATTTGGGGTTCGGTGTCTTGCTCAAGGATACTTCGGCATGCAGATAGGAGGAGCTGAGGTTCGAAACTCTGAACAGAAAAATCCTGTCTCGCACATTACGTCATTTTCTGTTTCACTTCTTGCGTGTATTTTTGTGACAAAACGTAGTTTGGAAGGCAGACAGCCTCATCTGGGATTCCTCCTGTAGCATTTTTCCACACGTGCCGGCTTGACTTGGTTTGACTCACATTGGCGTCTCCATTACAACAGGGTGACCTGCTTGAAGGTGTGTCTTTAACTAATGACGGCTTGTCTTGTGACTGATGACTAAAAGCAGCGGCTTGATTCACGACTGAAGTTGCTTGTTATTTTGTTGCGGGCGTTCTTCCATCACACAACAGGGCAGATAAAAGAAGCTTACCTGTAGAGGGTGAGCCGTTTGCAGAGGTGAAGTAAGAGCCTGTTGTCTGCAGCTATCAGCATCTCACTGTGGCTGTTTCTGCTATTCCTCTTCCTCCTGTGGTATTAGTAGAGTTGGTTTTATCGAAGAACAGACGCCAACAAAGCTAATTTGGTGACAAATTTTCCTACGCATTTTCACAATAAAAGTCCCTTGTTATTTTGTTAAAAACGTTTGTTGTGAAGCAGCAAAACAAGAAAATACAGAGATTGCATCAGCAGCAACTTCACACAGCTGAAAGTGAACATGAAACAGTAAAATAAAGCAGTTGTCTGAAAGAACAAACAGGATGAAGAAGAGACACTGAACTCAAAAAGCAGAGATTCAGTTAGAAGCTACTGAGAGCTGAACACAGAGACTTAAAATGTGTTTCTCTCTGGTCTCCTGCACAGACAGACAGACGTTAGTTGAGTCCCACACACACGCTTGTTTGAGGGAGAGAGCGGGGGCGGCTGTGGTTGGCGAGATGTCACCACTACCCGCCTGGAAACGTTTGGACACACTATTGGCCCAACTCCAGACATGGTCATCTTGGGGACAGCTTGGCATGGCAAGTTCAAACTGACAGTGGAAACACACATCGGTGTGTCGTGGTTTGATTCAGCACGGCCAGTAGTGCTGATTGAAAAGCCATACTGAAGAACAACCTTCTCATGTGTGATCTCATGCTGCCATTCAGCCACGTAGTGTTGTTACACCCCAGTCTAGGGGTGTTGGAGCGTAACATATAAAGTGAAATGGAGAGCATGTGTGGAACAACAATGAGCAATTTATTGCTAATACAATGAATCAGAAAGTTTGTTTCTGTTAAACGCAGGTGATACAAAGAAACTCAGACACAATATGAGGCGATGACGATGATGATGGTGAACTACAGCCAAAATAAACAAAACCTATCTATCGATCTTTCCCTAGACTGCTGCCTAGACCCTACAAACAAAAGAAGCAAACAAAAACACAATGTGAGGCCTGACTCTGTAAACTAAACAAAAACAGGAGAAAGCAGCTTCAATCAGGCCGGACACTAACAGACGGCCCACCTAGCATTCAGCAACACGGACAACAAAATGAAACAGCTCACTGTGCTGAGTACAATCACACAACAAAACACAGCTTTATGACGATTGGAAGGCCGTGGAGGAAAGCGCCCTGCAGGCAGCGTCGCCCCTCAGCGTAATCACAGCCGACCCTGGCATCAAATAGGCCAAGCCCCCAGCTCAGCCAATCAGCAGCAGCACCAGATCGGCGCCCTTGCACCTGCACCTGGAAGGTTCCTCACAGGAAACAAACATCACTGCTGCCACACACAATAAAAGACACACAATGAAATATAGCTGGTCGAAACAAGTGTGAAAACCACAACAACTCCGAGACTCAATTACAAGGCAGCAGTTGTGTAGTGCGAACTGTACCGAGATCTGATGCGTTTGAGGTTGAGTAGTGTTGCACTGAAACTGTAGTTATCACTTTGAAACTTTGCATCACACTTCAGAAAATGATCATCTGTGGTTTTAAAATCTGTAAATTATTATCAGATACACTTGATGGGTTCTCTAAGAGTCCTCAGTGACCAAAGCTGTTGCCAGTTCTGACCTTTGACCTCCGATCGGTGTCCGAGGAGGAGGAGGCAGGGTGAAGGTCGCCTGTCTGTTCAGCTGCTCTCTGATCTCGTCCCGTCTCCTGCTGAGGAGGCGGTTTGGGAGCGTTTCCATGGTGACGGCTGACACCTTCCCACTGCTCCCTGCTCTGCCCCCACACCAGCTGCTTCCCACCTGATAATTACAGGGTTAGGGTCGTCCTCTGTTGTCCTCCTCTTCGTCTTTGTCCTCTTTTCTCCTCTTCCCCTATTTGAACTGATCTCTCCTCCTCATCCAGAACAAGCTGAAAACACAACATAAGAATATTATCACTTCATAAAGTTGTTATGTGAACATGTTGGCAAGCAGAAGAAACCATTTTATCTGTGATTAGTATAAAAGTATTGATCATAGCTGCTTTATTGAGAGTTTTATTAACTACACTTTTCAGAATGAATCTGCTTGAGTGGTTTAATATGTTTTACTGTGGTAATATATGAGCAGAAAAATACTTTAAATGTTTGATCTTTAATTCATGTCAAGCAACACTTGTACACCAGTGTCTGTGCTGTTTGTTTGTCCACTCATTTGTCACTTGCTCAACTTTATTAGTTGTTTCACCGTTACATAATGAAAGTTTTCATTGTTTGTTTGTGCGGCAGGGAAAAACTAACTGGTATCACAGCACAGATGGCTCTATGTAGAGGAAACTGAGTTCATACTTTAAACACTCCCTGTACAAAGAGTAGTAACTGATCTACAGTCTGAGACATCCTGTCAACCGTGCGTACTCTTTTGTAATGGTTTATAGGGCAGTAACAGCACACAGAGGTCATGGTTCAGTGTGTTTTCGGTGCAGCGGAGAAAAAAGCAAATAAGGATCTGTTTGTTTTCAAGTATTTAGAACAGACAGTAGTGAAAGTGACAAAGACAGACACAGTCCTCCTGTTGGACTGAGGGAGCATTCTGTCCACTGATAGCTTTGATAAACTATTTATATTATGAAAATAAGGAACATTTTAAACACTTGTGTATCACACTGTGTGAACACTGAAGAAACACTTTGCCAAAAGGCAAACACACGTTGTTTTCTCCTCGTCCTGGTGATTGACACATCTGAGAGGTGCCTTTGAATGTGTGTTAGCATGTTGGATGTGTTTCCATTCACAGACCAAACAATGGTGGAACAACGCAGTCACACTGTCCTCGTCTTATACACAAATCTCTCTTCATTACTCTTGTGCCCGCAGGTGGTACTTCAGCTCAGCTGTTTCATTTGTGTTCGCCATACTGTGACTGACTCACAGCCATCAGCTTGGTGTGCTAACCTCAATATATGTTGCTGAGTCCTGAACACTTCCAGCTGCAACAGTGACTCATAAATCAGAATTGTGACATTCTGGGCCGACACTGATGTTTCAGATAACAATTTGGCCGATAGCTGATAGCGATGCAGATGTTTTTCTGTTGATGTAGTTGTTTATATTGTCATTTATTCCGCCTTGTGCAAGGAAAACAAAGAACTCTTCACTTCAGTCAGTCTGTCATTACACGACCTTTAAATGAGCACAAATTCAATTATACACATTCATGAAACAACCTTTAATTTAACTTTGTTTCAAGTGGAAAACATTTTTAATAACTGCTTCAAAAGCCTTTTTACTGTATATAATATCTCATAATTCCCTGTCTAATATCTGTTTTATTTTGCCGTGACAACATCGACGAATTTCTCCTTTAAACAGCTGTATTTATTCAAGCTTCTCACAAAAACTACGTTTTACAAGATTACACTGAACACATCAAGAGAAAGCTAAAATTCACTTTAGCCCAAAACTCATTTTTTCTGAATAGAGCTTGAACGCATCATAACGTAACTCAGTGCAACCTCCATCCGTAGTTAGTTCAGACCAGCAACATTAACTAGCCCTCCTGCTGATTTCAACACATATTTGTTATTCAGTTTGGCATTATCAGGGAAACATTAGGGTGCAACCTCTGATGTATTGATAGTGAGATTACTGCGTCCTTTTGTCCAAACGGCGTCCTGAAAGGTGTTTTCTATTGTCCACAGGTCGCTATTAGTCTTGGGCCCTACTTTTTAGCCTGCACAAAACTGATAAAAAACTTTGGTGCATCCTTACAGAAATGTAAATGCTTTCAGAGCTTCAGGGGATTATTTTGTTGCTGCAGCGCTGTCGGCCTCACATACATGGTATTGGTGTGATAACAGTGACAGCATAAAGTGTGTGTGTTGTAGCCGCTTTGCATCCTCGTCTGTTACGAGCTGTGTGAACACGTTGACCTCTGAGTCTCTGGTCCAAAGTGTTTAATCAGTTTTAAACCACTTTGTTTAATCACATCATCTTCAGATCGTGTCTCTGACCTCTCTCCTCTCTCTGCTCACTTTCCTTCAGATGGAGTCTCCGGTCTCCACCCCTGCTCCTCCTCCTCTCCACCTCCTCGCTCCCGTCGCCAACAGCGACATCTCGTCCCCCTGTGAGCAGATCATGGTTCGCACGCGCTCAGTAGCGGTGAACACAGCGGATGCGGCACTAGCAACGGAGCCGGAGTGTCTGGGACCCTGTGAGCCAGGCACCAGCGTCAACCTGGAGGGCATCGTGTGGCAGGAGACTGAAGATGGTGAGAGTTACATCCTGGAGTTCACTGTGGAGAAATCACGTGGAGATTGGAACAAAATCTGCCTTTGTTTCTTTTACATTTACAGATATAGAACAATTATAAGATGATATTACATCCACAAATATGTAATCAGTTTGTTATTCTGTCCAGCAGACTTCAGTCATTGTTTAAAGTCTGCTGAATGAGCTGGAGAAGAAAGCAGAATCTTGGCTTTTGTTTGCTTTAATTATTTTTATCAGGAACAGATTACATGAGCAACACGTGCACTCCCGCCCCAATTTACACCCCCGGGAGGGACTTTAAATTAAGAAAATAAAGAATAGGAAATAAAGAATATACAAAATACGCAGTTAAATATACATTTGATCACCATCCTCGGTATGAAATAAAGAAAACAGATTCACATATAGTAACAAAAGGTGCCACCCTTTATGAGATCATGCTGTCGAGCCTCTCAGAGTGTTAGGGCTCCTCTAGTGTAATAAAATAGGCTGGATTAATTTAACAGGAGGAAATTGGTAATGAATAGTCACCAATTATCGATAACTACATTAAAGGATGGTTAATATAAGACAACACATCTCTAATATTCTTTGGGTTCATCATGTGATTCATATCATGTTTTCTTTTTCATATGAACGTCACACTGGGGTTATGTTTCAATGCAAACGTGGCTGTTTCCATCTGGTTAGCAAAGAAAGATTTGATTTTAATTTTAAACCCTCAAAGAAGTGAAACTGGGCACAGAGTTGATGAACTTCAGTAACAGAAGAAGGACTTTGTGCACTAATGTTCAGATATACACCTTAAAACACACGATATTATTATCTGTGTATAACCTATTATTCATATAAACGGTGGTGAATAAATTACACATCTCTGTTGCTGGAGTTAAAGTATAGATAATCATGGTCAAATATTACTCCAAAAAAGTGAAGTACTTGCTTTTTAAAGAAAACAAAAAAACAAAAAAAACGGAGGTATTCAAAGAACTTTTTCTTTTATCTCAACACATTGTTGTGAACACACACACATAACATTGAGCTGTCTCTACCAATGAGCTGCCCAATCTGAGTAGCGCATGCACGAGGTAAAGGTACAGGAACAACACTCAGACAAACAAACCACATGCAGAGCTGCATGATCAGTTTATGGACTTTTGCATTTTAGAAAAGAGAAAGAAATATATTCCGACTTTAAAGTAAATGTACTAAATAACAAGAGCCGTCATATAAAATTTAGGAGTCAAAGCAATGCGTTTCCAAAAAGAATAATACTCAGGTAAAGTACAGAATCTCAAAAATTGTGTTTAGGTACAGTACTTAGGTTAATGAACTTCGTTACTGTCCACTTTTTCTTATGAAACTATGAGACGACCAGTGAAAGGGTTACAAAAATAGATATCTGGAAGAATTAGGGGAAACAATGATTTCTCTAGTCACAGAAAGACAAACAAGAACCAGAGTTGTTTGCCCTGAACTGTAAGACAAATAGCTGACATTTATTTCAAAAGAAACGTTTTATTGGTCATCAAATGCTGACAAAACAAATATTTAACCTTCAGACTAGGGTTGCAAAGGGTTCGAAAATGATCAGCAAATTTCCAAGGGAAGTTAATGCCCTTGAATTTTGGAAATTTAGCACAATTGCAGTATAAAAATCAAACCTTGAGAAAAGAGCTTCAGGGGGAAATACACAGAAAGCAATAATGGGTCTGAATGGGATGTTTTAGATAAAGGTATGTCCATTTGTTTGAATTGTAAGTGTGTGTGCCTCAGGCAGCACTCCTCATCACATGCACAGATCATTTACCAGCATCCTTTTAAAAGGGAGTAAAGTAAAAGGACAACCGTCTGTATGCACGGTGTATTCTCCATCACGTGTGCAGCCACACTGCCGCCAACACTACTGCAACGTCTGAGCCAGAGGACTACATGCTGTCACCACTATATAACCGCACTGAATATATTAAATATGTTTTATGATATTTCAATTCAATAAACCGGTAGAAAGTACACCGTTTATAACTTGTCAACACCTTCTGCTCATTTGGTTGCTACCATGTGGGGTTTAGGTTGATTAAGCTGATTGAAGAATGTTAATGAATCTGTTTTCATTTTTTGTTGATTGTAAAACATTTCTTTTACAAAGTTTTTCACTTTAAACCCAAAGTTTCATTAGTGAACTTCCCAGCTGGCTGATATCACCACAAGGCACATTTCCCATTGTGTGTATTTGACAAATTAATGGAAAATGAAAAGGTTTGTTTCTATCTGCATATAACCCGGTAAAATACAGCCTGAGCAAATAACTCCTATAGTTTGATTTTATTCCTGTGATTTCCCATGGAAAGTTTCCATCTTGAATATTCCTGTGACTTCGCAACCCTACTCCAGAGACTGATCTAATCTATAGGCTGAAATCAGATTTTCCAGTGAGAGAAGTTCACCTTAAAATCAATTTTCCAGGCTCAAAAGTTGCTCCACAGATTTTTTTGAGAGTTACAGATTTCAGAAACTCACGTCCAGAAAGTGTTTTGGCTAAACTCAAAGCCTTTGAGCCTTTTGGTTGAGGCTCAGCTGCGATAAGGATTGTCTGGAGTTGTGTGACCTACATTATGAATGTGGGAGCTGTGTGGCTGCCAGGTCTGAACCAAACTGCAGTGACTGCCACAGCGGTGTGTGTGCTGCTCCAGTCACCGAATGAGATGTCAAAGAAGATGTCACACTGGAAAGAAAATAACTTCAGGTTCCAGACACAGCAGCTCGTGTGCAGGTCTCATAAAGTTTGCCTTCATTTGATAGAAGATGCTGGCTGCTTCATCGTGCGGCCGTGGGCACCAACATACCTGTCAGCTCACCAAACACACACACACACACACATCCACACATACACAGTGAGCAGCCTGTGGCAGGTGTTGAAGAGACAAAGTGGAGGTGACAGACCTCTGCTCTCTCTGGCAGGAAGCTGTTCACACATCAGCCGCACACTGAGCTGCTTCTGCTTCTGGACACTTTGATGTGCTCCCGTTAGTGGAAACTTCCTGTGAAAACACTCCATTTCCCTATGCAATTAGTCAAATCACTGATGTGACTCGACCTCAGAAACCTGCTGGGTGCGATGTTGGTATGAAACCATTCAATGTGGTTCCCAGCAGGTAGAGAGGTCTCCTCTGATGCGTCTGTTTCCTGCTGCAGTAACATGTCCTGTGGCTGTCAGTGTTTTCAGTCACTGAATATGTGTGTGTGTGTGTTAACTGTCTGTGTGTCTGTCTGTAGGCATGCTGGTTGTTAACGTCACCTGGAGGAACAAGACGTACGTGGGGACGCTGCTGGACTGTACGAGACATGACTGGGCTCCTCCAAGGTACTCACACTGAATTTAACTAAATATTGTCACTGTCGGGAAGAAACCAATCTCCATCGGCCAATATCGGCTTTTAAATGAACTCTCAGAATCGGCCAATATGCCTTTTCTTAATTTGCACAATGAATAAATATTACATACACTGAAAAGCACTCTATTTCATGTCTCCATCTGCCGGTGGGCCGTTACGCTAAGAGTATGCCTGTATGATATGCTGTTAATTCCACTACAGAAGAGACTTGATGATAACTAAAATTAGGTGGGTAAGAAAGTAGATACATCGATATCAGTATTGGTTATCGGCCACATAAGTTGCTATATTTCACCATCTCTGGTAAAAGCGAAAATCGAATATTGTGAATTCCGACTATCCATAAACGTCTGTTTGTAGTTTTACAAATATTAAAATCATATAATAAAATCTCGTGACTCCATTGGGTCCTCAAACTGTTGGCAAACCCTCATAGCTCCACCCAGCCTCCATCTGAAGTGCCACATGTAGCGGAGCTGAAGATAAACAGTGACAAGGCGATTTCACCTGGTTTTCCAAAGAAAGAACTGTTGGTGTGAATTGAATTGTCTTGCAGCCCATCAGCAAACCTTTTGTTGCTGCAGTTACACAGATCAGGCACAGTGCTGAGGCTGACCACCTGCCTGCTGTTAGCCCTCAGCACTGGCTGAATTCAAGCTAAAGCTGCCTCCTCTCCTCCTGCTAAATGCTCTCCCAGCGGCGGGGAGTGAGGCAGAGGGATCGCAGGATCTGCTAATGAGCTAGTTCTTGTCTCTTGTGCGATCTGATAAACAAAAGAGATTTTGGCCAAATGTATTTAATGACAGGAAAAACTCAATAAACTTTGTAATGTGTAAGTTGATGATATGTAATGCGATGCGCTTCCTGCCTCTGATGCAGCCGTTATGATGATGAATGCTCTTCCCTGGTTATATACAACATTACGTGCAATGGCTTCATGACATCAGAGGTGTAAAAGGCACCTTGGTGGAAATTACGTGGTCAAATCTGATCTGTTTGCTTTCAGATATGTTTGTGCAGGTGAAGGATGATCACTATGAATGAATTGAACCAGGTTGCCTCTGACTAACTCTGTGTGTGTTCTTTTAGGTTCTGTGAGTCTCCCACCAGTGATGTGGAAATGCGGAGCGGTCGCGGTCGGGGAAAGAGGATGCGTCCCAGCAGCAACACGCCATTGAACGACAACAGCAACTCCTCAGACAACAAAGGCAGCGGTAGCAGCAAGACGCGCGGCGCTGCAGCCAACAGCAAAGGGCGGAGAGGCAGCCAGACGGCCGGCGGTGCAGAGGACGCAAAGGCCAGCCCGTCCTCCGCCAAGAGGAAGACCAAACCTGCCTCTGACATGGAGCCCACCTCCAGCTCAGAGGATACCAAGGCCTCAAAGCGAATGAGAACCAACTCCACCGGCGCCGCACTCCCTCTCCCTGGAGGGAAATCGGACCCCCTTCCCCCGCCACAGTTGGACAGGACCTGCCCCTCCCCCGTACTCATTGACTGCCCTCACCCCAACTGCAACAAGAAGTACAAGCACATCAACGGGCTGAAGTACCACCAGGCTCGAGCCCATAACGACCACGACGTCCGATTGGACCAGGATGGAGACAGTGAATATGGAGATGACCCCGCCCTCCACCCTGACCCCGCCTCCTGCAATGGAGCCGCCATCTCGCCCGCCCGCTCCACTACACCAAAAGGACGAGGCTTTGACGCCCCGTCCCCCTCACCGGGTAAACTGTCAAAGGGGAAGAAGAAGGCTGGAGAGGCTGAACCTGAAGTGACGGACGGCGGCGAGGAGGCAGCGTGTTTGACAGACGAGGCCAGCAACGATGGGATGGACGACAGAAAGGCCAAGAAAATGGCAGCCGGTGGCAAACCTGATAAACTGACACAGAAAGGCTTGAAGCAGGGCCGCCCTGCTGCCCCTGCTGCCCCCAACGCCCCCTCACCCTACGCTCTGCAGGCGTCCTCCCCTGCTCTGGGCTCAGTGGTACAGCCCATCCCCAAGAGCCCGCAGCTGAAGAACATCCAGCCAAAACCCCCTCCGCTGGCCGACCCCGCCTCCAGCCCCACCCTCGCCAAGGACAAGAAGAAGAAGGACAAGAAGAAGAGGGAGGGAGGGAAGGAAGGGGACAGTCCGAAGGGTAAGGGGGTGAGGCCGGAGGAGGGGAAGAGCCCGTACTCGGACACGTCTGACGCTTTGCTCAACGGCTCCACAGAAGCTCACCAGAGCCGGCTGGCCAGCATCAAGGCCGAGGCCGACAAGGTATACAGCTTCTCAGACAACGCGCCCAGCCCGTCCATCGGCGTGGCCAGCAGGATGGAGGCTGGTCTTGGGCCTCATCTCAACCAGAACGGAGCCGACAACGCCTCCGTCAAAACCAGCAGCCCCGCCTACTCCGACATCTCTGATGCCGGAGAGGATGCTGAGGGGAAGGCGGAGGGGCTGAAGGTAAAAACAGAGCCTGAGCAGGCGGCTCGCGAAGGTGCCAAGAAGGCGCTGTTCCCCCCGCAGGCTCCCAGCAAGGAATCACCTTACTACCCCAACTACGACTCCTACTACTCTCCCAGCTACCCCAACCCCAGCCCGGGAGCAGCACCTGCAGCGCCGCCTCATGTGGAAGGAGCTCAGGTGAAAGTCAAGAAGGAGGAGGAGCCAGAGGTGGGGGAGGAGGTCAAACTGAAGGTGGAGTCTCAGGAGGAGAGGAAGGCAGAGCCAGGCCCTCAGCAGCCATCAGTCATCCAGCAGCGCTCCAACATGTACACCCAGCCTCTGTACTACAACCAGTACTACGTCCCCCCCTACTCCTACTCACCTGACCAGGCCTACCACGCCCACCTGCTGGCCTCTAACCCCGCCTACCGCCAGCAGTACGAGGAGAGGCAGCGGCAGGCCGACAAGAAGGCCGAGGGTAAAGAGCGAGAGAGCGGGAAAGAGGAGTGGAAACAGAAAGCCTCGGTGCCCCCCACCCTGTCCAGAGCCCCCAGCCTCACCGACCTGGGCGCCAAGGGAGGGCTGAACCCGACCAAGCCCAAAGAGCCGCCGCCAGCTGCAGAACAGACCAAGTCGGTTATCATGGCGAAGGGAGAGGACCAAAAGGCCCCCACTGCCCAGCCTGAGGGTCTGAAGATGAAGCTGAGTGAAGCAGGGCATCATGGGAAAGAGGAGGCAAAGTCGGGGGTGGAGTCAGGCAGGCCGGCAGGTGTAGAGCCCGCCATGTGGTACAGACAGGTAACTGCACTTTTATACAGAATCCCCCCCTAAAATGTAGATAAAGAGACGTTCCACTCGTTGGATCCAGTTCCCAGACACCAATGAAGCTCAAATCAAACCCTTTTATCTCTCCTCTGTCTTACTGTACGTTCACAACAAAAGCTACCAGAGCTGCAAAATAGCTGAATTCGCTCTAGCAGCGCCACAGGTAAAATGTTTGTGGCAGCGAAAGCAGCTCAAGTTGCTGCAGCAATTAGGTTAGACTCTCATCTACGTTGAGGGGGAACTATCTGCAGGGGGAAACTAAATAGAGTAAATGAGACCCCAAGTGAGTCGAGCTAAACTATTCACTGGAAACGCAGCATTTGTTTGATTGGCAAAAAGTGACAGACATCAGATTAGACCAGCCGTAGCTAGTAAATGATGTTTCAGAAAAGTTCGTCTGTTTTCCAAAACAGGAACAAATAAAATGCATCATTAAACATCAATTAAATATCTGTTATCAATAAATACACTCATTTATATACAGTCACAAGCGATTTCAGGCTCCAGTGATACAAGCTGCTCCAGTTAAATAACCCTGGGGCTGCTTAACCACATCTGCAACATGAGATCTTTCCCTTGGGTTCATTTTGTCTAACTGCTCAAGTAAATACTGTACTTGTGACCCGTATGTGATCACGCCACAGACTGAGTCACTTCAGGGTGGACAACGAGCAATTGATTTGAATTATGGAGATATATAAAGTAGTTACCCTTGTGTGTTTCTGTTGTCATTTTCAGCAGCAACTAACAAGTGTAAAGATATACAGTAAAACATGGTGGACTGACCTGTCTGATGTTTCTGCTCTGTGTTTTATATACTGTGTTGCTTTGTAAGCATCTTTAAGAAAGATTCCTGCGTTCCACATGGCATACTTTTTTTTGTTTTAACTCCCAGTATGTACTCTTGTATGGAGTATGCATGCATACATTTGAAACATACTATTTTATAATAACATTGCACCTTGAACTTTGACCCTCTTGCTCGTGTATCTGTCGCAGTCCATTCAAAATTTGATGTTAAAAGCAGTGAAATCACAGCAGTTAGACTTTGTTAAAACATCTTCATCAAGTATCACCACTGTCAGCTGTCTGTCTGTACTAACGTGTCTTCTTCTCTGCAGGAGCCGGACTCGCGCTTGTGGCCGTACGTCTACCCCAACAAATACTCCGAAGCTCCTAAACCGCAGGAGGAGGACAGGTGGAAGGAGGAGCGCGAGAGAGAGCGCGACAGGAAAGGGAAGGAGGAGAGGCCGCGGCCGAAGGAGGGCCTCCAGAAAGAGGAGGCGAAGGAGGGGTCGGAGGGCAGGACTCAGCTGCCTCCAGAGGAGCACCGTGGGGGAGGGAAGGAGGCGCGTCCCCCCCACATGCAGTTCTCCTCCCCCCTGGCCCAGCACCAGGGCTACATGCCCTACATGCACGGACCTTACGCCTACAGCCACGGCTATGAGCCCAACCACCCCGGCTACAGAGGCATGCCCTCGGTCATGATGCAGAACTACCCTGGTAAGAAGGAGGAGCTTAACTTCATGATTTAATAACCTTTATTTTACCTGGCGAGAGTCCAGGAACACAGGATTAGTGTTCAGTTATCAGTCGACTGACAAAAAGAATGAAAGGAATTTATGAGTCTTCTGGTTCTGAAAGGTCAGAAAAGGGTTAAAAAGTGACGACAGAATGTTTGAAGATGCTTTCAGCTCTTACTCAGACATGTCTCTGTCCTCAGGCTCGTATCTGCCGGCCGGTTACTCCTTCCCCTCGTACGGAGGGAAGGTGGCGGCAGGAGAAGAGGGGGAGAAGCCCTCCAGGTCCAGTCCCACGGTGAAGCCGCCCGGCGAGGCCAAAGCTCTGGACCTGCTGCAGCAGCACGCCAGCCAGTACAAGAGCAAATCCGTCCATCCAAGACAACAAGACGCCGCACGACCGGGAGCGAGAGCGAGACAGGGAGCGGGAGAGAGATCGGGAGCGGGACAGAGACCGGGAGAGAGAGGGCGACCGGCCGCGATCCTCACCGTCCCAACGCATGCTGCCGTCCCATCATCACCTGGGATACCCGCTGCTGTCGGGACAGTACGACCTGTCCTACGCCTCAGGTGAGACACACTGGGACAGACTTCAAGAGAATATTAAGCAAAATAATAGAAATGCAGATATACACGACACACGCTGAACATGTTGCATCTGTCTCTGTCTCTGTCTCAGGTCTCTCCTCCTCAGCCATCGTCGCCAGTCAGCAGGCGTCCGCCCCGTCCATGTACCCACCTGCACGGAGGTGAGAACGGTAAGACATACTCACCTTTTATATCCTTACTTTAAACATCCCTCCATGAATGCTTTATTTTATTTACATCTTAACTTAAACACTCACTCTCTTACTGAAAAGCTCAGTGTCTTTCCTCTTCTGTTCACCGCATTGAGTTTATTCCACTGTCTCAGTCTGCAGCACCACCTGGTGGTCAGCACCATCACTCTTCTGAAGGACTGAAAGAAATGTGGAATTGTTTACAATGGTGCACTTTCAGTATAAATTTGCATCTGTACTGGATGTGACTGCAGCAGGTTTACTTTAATACTTAGAGGTCAAAGGTCAGGGCAACAGTCGTCCTCTGCAGAGATGTTTCAGTGTTAAATTTGTTTTTAAAGTGTGTGCGTTAATGTCTTCGGCAGATTAATTGACACTGAAGTATCAGCTCTCAGATCACATTCACTTTCTTAATGATAAAATAATAAAGGCTGCATTTAATGTAAAATAATCCTTTATTGATCCACTGGAGAAATGTTTATGTTGCAGCAGCAGAGGACAGAAGTGAACAAACATGCAGGGCAAAAAGGGAAAAAAGGAAACTAGAATAAGAATTGAAGTTAAAATAGAAACTATCATCTTTGATGTGATGTGCACCATTAGCACACCAGCGTACCCAAGTAGGTGGAGTTAGCACGCCAGTTGACAGTTATTGTAGCTGGCAGATACACTGGACCTGCCACTAAATTCCAGCAGAAAGGGGCCGTACACATGCCGAGTTTTTTGCGCCTTCAAATTCATCGTTTTCAACGTAGACGCACGGCACGTGAGGTCAAACACCAGAGTGACGCCGTCGTGGTGCACACGTTCCTGATGAATGTTATTCTGGCTTAAATAAAAACACATTACAAACCCTGGCTGTTGCCCTGCTGACCGTCATTGTTGCTGTTGCTGGCTGACAGATCAGTCCACGTAAACAGCTTTCCTCACCCTTGCTCTTACATGCTAAGTGGAGCACTGAAATGGAGCAGATCCAATCTAAGTCCACACTGATGTGTCGCCATGCCAACACACCTGTTTTGCTGAGCCGACAAATAGCAGAGTGAACAATGTCGTATCATATTGACAAGACATGTTTATATAGAACAGCCTCTGTAGCAGCATCTGTGCTCTCTGTAGCACTCACTGTTGATGTTATGACTCCTCGTTGGTTCCAGCACACTGCTTGACAAGAGTTTGGCGACAGCATAAGTCCCACCCATGATGCTGATTGGCTAATTGAAGACAAACAACCTGTAACATGCAGCTGAGCCCTGTGGACTCACCTGTACCTGCAGTGAATCTAAAGCAGAGCCTGTGACAGAGACCACGTTGAGTTCTGGGTCGCAGTGGTGTTAAAGATCAAAACAGAAGCTGTGGGTATGAACTGTGATTTTTCAGGCTCGCTCCTGTTGACCAATAATCTCCTCTCACCTGTCTGCAGGCACACCTGATTGGCTGACCTCCACCTGCCCCGGAGTCATGTGACTGGATCACATGAGGAAGCATTTCTGTTTCAACATCAGTTCAATGGTGTTTGTGTACGTTTGATTTCTCCTCCTGGACGTCCAGCCGGCCACTCCGCTCCTCGCTGGACTGCTGAGACTCCAGGAGGATTACTGGTTCTACTGGTGCTACTGGTCCTGCTGGTTCCAGACGGTACCACGGTGCTCGGGTGGGGGGGCGGCAGAGGTTTTGGCTCAAGGACAAAGAGGACCTGGTGGGTGGAGACGTGTGAGATGCTGCTGGGACGTACGGAGGAGCAGCTGTTGTTGTGGAGGCGGGCGGGTCGTCGGCAGCGGCGGGACGGGGCGTTCAGAGTCACGTGGGCGTGCTGCTGCAGTTGAGAGCGCACGGGGCAGTCGCTTCCTGTCCGGCCGAGCCTTCAGTCGTCTCACAGTTTTTTTAATTTCTCCTCACATTTCTGCGACGTCCTCCGACCCCCAGACTTTACCCGCCGTGACCTCTGACCTCTCTGAGGAGCTGCCACTCAGCCCTGGACTCCGCCTCCACCGGACGCCGTCACACTTTCACCTGGAAGTATCTCAGCTTCACAGGAAATTAAAAAAAAAATACTGTGGACGGAGGAGGATGGACCAATCAGAGGGCAGCGTTGGGACTGATGCTGCTTCCTCAGACTCCTCCTCCTCAGTGTGTAGCTGTACTGTACTCTGTGTATGTGTGTGTGTGCGTGTGTGTGTGTGTATGCGTGTGTGTGTGTAAATACTGTACAGAGGAATTATTTTAAAGAGCCTGTTGGATGCTGTTGGATTTCCTACTCTTCTTTTTGTCTGGTAGCCTCTGCCTCTGTTTTTCTACTGTTGTTGATCTGATATTAAACCTGTAGCTGGTGGAACGGCGCCCGAGCTCAGTGTCCTCTTTTATTCCCCTGAAACATTGACGACAGACGGAGGAAGTGTTTTAACAAACGAGAGCTGAGGTCAGTTTGCAGGCTCAGACTGTATGAGCAGAAAAAGATAGTAATTAAATTCTCAAAGCTGTTTCCTCTTACCTTCAGCTGCCTGAATCACCTGAGCACTGACATCAGAGCTTAGTTTGTCTGATTTGACCTCGAAGTCGCTTTGTCAGACGCCTCTTTCAAAATAAGAGCTGGGACAGAGGTGTTGAAGCGCCGCTCAGCATCTGCACTTTAAAAATCTCTTTCTTAAATGGTTAAAATCACATCGCATACAGTGTCTGCACAAAAACTTGTTCATAAATCAGCATAACAAACGTTTTTAGGGTCAAAATAATTTAGAAGTTGTAGATTTACATCCTGTTTTCACTGCAGGAACTTTTTCAGGTTCAGAAAACAGTTTAGAGAGTCAACATGAACACAGGTGCTTTTGAAAACAAGGCTTTTCCTCGTCTGTTCTCACAAGCAAACACGCTGTTGTAAAAAATGTGTCCAAATCAAAACAGCTGAAGCACTTCAAGAGACACCAAACCAACAGTGATATAACTGTAACCCAACAATGATGTTGGAGGAGTAACTGAACATTTGTGTAAACATGTAAAAATTCCTTTAGGCAAAGTCAGAGCAGCACTTTTTTGTCACAACTTTAAACCTGATTTTTTTTTTTTTTTTACATTTTTATTTGCTCAATTTTAAGGAATTGATGGGATTTTATTGATACCAAAGATTCTGCTTTTCAGTCCAATTTAATTACTGATCAGTTTTCTGTGTGAAACCTAGAACTGTTTTATATTAGTATCATAATTTCTCTGACAGTAGTCAACAGATTATTTAGCAAAACGTGAATTCCTTAGCTGCACCCTTTACAGTGATTTATGTTAATTTTTTAAAGCTTCGTATCCAGTTGAAGTCATGATCAGTTTCAGTGAAGCTGAAGCTCTGTTGCCATAGTTACCTGCAGTGTAACACACCCTGATGTAAAACAGTGGTTAAACTTTTGACCCTGTTTGTTTGAGGCGTCCTGTTATATGATTTTAACTGACACTCACCAACCAATCAGAAGCCAGTATTTATCGTCGCCGTGGCATCATAAAGGTTAAAGCAGCAGTTAAACCGGCTTCATGACGTCTTTTATTCTCCATGAAATCCATGAGTACGTGTTTTGATTAGAAAAGCTGTGCGATCAGATGCAGTCAGTGAAGAGGCGTCAACACACTCACACACACACACACACACACACACAGGCTCGCTCAGAACAAACTGATGCTTTAAATAAAAAATATCTTTATGTCAAAGCAGGATGCAGTTCAGCTACATGTTGGAGCTTTAATGTTGTTTTACACTGATTCACACAAAATGAACTCTGTGGTTTCAGTTTCTCTATAATGTGAAGATTTGCTACTTTTCTGTCGTGTGATAAATGGTTTTCACTTTTGAACTGACTCGAACAAAAAAAAAAAGCAAGTCATTTCTGACTTTTCATCAGCGAAACAATTGAATTAATTTTTGAAAATAATCAACAGGTTAATTGAAAATGAAAAATAGTGGTTAGCTGGAGCCCCAAGCAACAGATTGTTACATTAATTTGTTTTAATTAATAATTTCTTGAATTGAAATGAATGATTTTAGCTTTTTCCCGAGCAGCTGCTGGTTCTGTGTGTGTGTCTGTGTCTCCTCACTGTGATCCAGGTGACTGAATGATGCCGTCTGGAGCCGCACTGACCTCGTGTCACCTTCATGTCCTGATGGCACCAGGTGAACAGATGACATTAGAACAGGGTTGACCAAACTAAGGCCACAGGGCCAAGTGCAGCCACTGCCCATTTATTAGAATGAACTAGATTATGACTCCAGGATATTTCTCATAAATTACACTTGATGTACATTTTATCAGCGAGCTCCACCATTGCACTTCTTTATTTGAACACTGGTTGTCACTGTTTTACCTACAATGACTGAAGCCTAATCGATGTAAACATTGACCTCAGTAAAAATGGCGGCAAACCTGAAAAGATTGAAGATGAAGGATTTTTTTTTTAACCTTGTATTAATAAATAGCATAAAAACAATATATATAATAGATTATGGGGATACGAACAGAACATTAACAGAAATCTTAAATCATAGAGTTCAGATTCACAGATTACAAAAGCTGCAAATGTTTGATTTATAAAAGTGAGATTTTGCAGGTAAAGCAATCAAATTGACGATATAATATTGATTTGGTAGAGTCTCATCCTCTTACAAGTCAAAAATAGCGATAAATAAGCGTCAAATAATGTATGCGATCCTAATGTTTGTCCATAAAGTATATATTACAATGTCAAGTAGAGAATAAAAACATTGGAGGACACGTTTCCTTATTAAACAGGTGAGAGGGTGTAATGAAGAGCCTAATATTTTTTTACACATTGTTGGTTTAGATGCTTTATAACTGTGAGGTGCAACATGAACACATATCTTTAGATTCAGTGTGACTTACACTTCCTGAGGATATCATCAACTCTCATGTCCGTCCTGAAGAAACTTCCATAAATCTCAGAAATTATAGAAACAAAAACCCTCCTTGTAACCGCAGAACCTGCTTGAGAATTGTCATGTTTTTAAGTTTTCTTAAGTTTTCAAGTAATCCAGTGACAGTTCTCTGTACATCCATGGGTGCACTGCAAACAGGAGCTGCTAATAAATAATTCGGCATACTTTTAATGAAGACTAAATATAAACAGGTTAGAAAAAACGGGGCTCAAAATGCAGCTCACAGCTGTTAGTGCCAAACAAAGCTGACTCATGTACTTTAACTACCTCTTCTCAGAGTCGTGATAAATCCACACAGACATGACACACACATATTTTTACATTCAGTGTGACTTACACTTTCAGAGGATGTGACTGTCATGAGTAAACGTCCATAATCCTACTAAGAAATCAAAGCAACAAGACGCTTCTTGTTACTGCAGAACCTGCCTGAGAATCATCGTGTTTTTAAGTTTACGTCAGGATCTGAGTAATCCGGTGACAGTTGTCGGTACATTGATGGATGCATCGCAAACAGGAGATGCTAGCGGCTAATTCGGCTCACTTTAAATGCAGAATTGCCAAAATACAGACAAATATAAGCTAAAAGGATTCATGCAGTGTGGTTGTTTCACCACAGAGAGGCGCTGCTGCACTGTTTTTAATTAATTAAAGGGCCAGATCACCAAAACTACATAAAAACAAAGCTGTATTTTCTCACTTCAGTTTCCAATCATGTTGAAAGTTTTGATTTAATTTCTTCAAGATTTCTGCCTCCATCAAATACACTGGAGCTGAAACAAAATCTCATTATCCTCCATCCTCTGGTGTAGTAGAAAGACACAAGGAAAACTATGTGTGTGGCTCAAACAGAAATGTTTTGACCTGCTCTTGGGGTTTGGTGGTTCACTCACAGCATTGAATTATGGGTTGCTGTACCTGCTGTATGACCCTTGTGACAGGAGAGAGCGTTTTACCTGGAAATAATCAGAAACCACACATGCTGCATCACCGCGACGCCACCCGCCTCACAGCTTCTGCTTCTCAGTGCTGGTAAACTTCACAGGTTTCAGTGCAGATTGAAGAGCAGATCAGAACATGTGGTTTCCTCATAGTGACAGCAGACCTTCAGCTCAGAGCAGAGAGGAAATAAACACAGAAAACTGCTTCTTCTTACTGCGCTGTGAGTCTTAAACGTGTCTTATATTTTTAATGCAGATGTCCAATGTGTTTTAAGGCTTGTTTCCAAAATAATTAGACTCTGAAGTTCAGTGACGTATTTCAATGTGTTGTGACTGTTTGATGCATCATGTTAAAGGGCACCTCAGCTCCGACTTCATGTGGGACTGAACTATTTGTATCCTGTTTGACAGCAGTCACTTCCCTCTATAAGTGACATGTTTCTATTTAAAATGGGTTGTTCGTTGCCCAGAATCTGCAGACTCACAGTGTGTCTGCTGCCTGATAGAAAATCAGTTCAAGAGGCAGCAGTGAAGCTCAGTGTTCCCTGACATTAATGTTGTTGGTTTATAAGCAGATGTTTTGCTCATGGATTGTTTTTTATGTTGGTCACATGACACATTGTTTGGTTTGTTGGAGCTCGGCTGCTGTAGAAACGATTTTGGCAAACAAGGACCTGCTCCCTATATAGATGTTATTATACTATATATTATCCTACAAACTGGACCTTTAAATAGAGGCGGAGAAAACATCTTCAACCTTATCTAAGGAAGTGCGTAAAGCACACTGCAGCATTGTAATCAATAAAAATTAAACATAGTTTTAGGTAGTTTTTAACAGACCCCAAAATGACAGACTAAAATTAGTGACAAAATGAAATAGTTTTGCAGTGTATTCCAGTGTGTGTAGGGTTAAAGGGGCCCAGCAGCTCAGTGTGGCCCTTTGCCCCCCTTATAGATTATTACGGCCCTGTTTAAATGCATTTAGATGTAATCACATAGTCTGAATATACAGTCATGGAAAAAATTATTAGACCACCCTTGTTTTCTTCAATTTCTTGTTAATTTTAATGTCTGGCTCAACTAAAGGTACATTTGTTTGGACAATTATAATGATAACAACAAAAATAGCTCATGAGAGTTTAATTTAAGAACTAAGAACTATTCATTTTCCATGGTTTTCTTGATAATAACCAAAATTACTTAAATTCTTACATCAATAGCTATGACATTGTACCGCCAAAAACACTACTTTTAAGCATTCCATGTTTTCTTTTCTGTTTGCTTTAAACACATGATACACACAAGAGTTAATACTTGATTGCATAACCATTGTTTTTGATGACTGCAGCCATGCGTCTTGGCATGCTCTCCACCAGCTTCTGACATTGTTCTGCTGTCACAGCAGCCCATTCTGTTGGACAAATTCAAACAAATTTTCTTTGTTTTTGGGCTTGTGGTTCTCCATTTTGAGTTTGATGATTTTCCACAGGTTTTTAATTGGATTAAGATCTGGTGATTGAGCAGGCCAAGGCATGGTGCGAATGTTGTGGTTCTCCATCCAGGCTTTAACTGACCTTGCCGTGTGGCAAGGGGCATTGTCTTGTTGGAAAATCCAGTCATTCGAGGCAGGAAAGAGTTTTCCAGCTGATGAAAGAAGACTGTTTTCAAGGGTAGTCCTGTACATGACCTGGTTCATTCGGCCTTCACACAATTGCATTTGCCCTGTTCCACTCAGACTGAAACAACCCAGATCATGACTGATCCACCCCATGTTTACTGTAGGGCAAGACAGTCTGGGTTGTAAGCTTCTCCAGGCTTCCTCCTAACCAGTAAGTTGGCTGGAGTGGGCATCAATTCAAAATTGGATTCATCACTGAAGAGAACCTTAGCCCAATCATCAACAGTCCAATCCTTGTGGTCTCGAGCAAAGAGTAACCGGGCCTTCCTCTGCCTTCATTGATGAAGGGCTTCTTGCGTGCTCTGTGTGACTTCAAACCAGCTTCAACAAGTCGGTTTCGAACTGTCCTTGCCGAACAAGTCACATTTCTCGACAGTGCCCACTCATTTTTAAGGTCCCTGGAGGTCTGACGACGATTCCTGACACAGGAACGGATGAGTGCACGGTCATCTCGTGGGGTAGAAAGACGTTTCCTGCCACGGCCAGGTAGCAATTTGGTAGTGCCATGTTCAGCTTGTTTTTTTTTTGTTGTAATGAACGGCTGTCTTGGAGATCTTCAGTTTTTTCGCTACCTGTCTCTCACTCATGCCAATTTCCAGCAGTGCCAAGATGGCTGCCTTTGTGGCTTCACATAATTCTTTTGTTTTAGGCATTATGTGAGAGCTGACAACTTCTGAGTTGTGCTACGGCTTGAATGTAAGCAGGAAACCACTCTAGGCCTTTGCATGTGCAGTGCTGCTTGTGACATGAAATGGCCTCTTATATACCCTGGGAATCAATTAAGCTTAAGAATGTCAAATAGGACATAAAGTATTATGTGACCAGCTGCATTTTTTGTTGTGTTCATTGTATATACGTTTAGTGGTACCAGATATTAGAATGAACAAGAAATTGAAGACAACAAGGGTGGTCTAATAATTTTTTCCATGACTGTATAACCAACCCCTGCCCATATCTGTTCCATCTTTACCGACGCTTTTATTTTGTTAATTCTTTACCACATGCTTTTATTCTGAAGACCCACTTCCTGTCACTTCCTGTCTTGCCTGTGTTAAGCTGTGCGGGCTTGACTCAGCTGCTCCAGCGGACTCCCTGCAGCAGCAGCAGCAGCTCTGCGCCGCTCGGACCGACCGACGGACGGACGGACGGTCACCGGACAGACCGGGTACCTGCCGCACAGCCGCGGACCTGATTGAAGACTGCAGGACACACACAGGTAAGAATGACTGTGTTGTATCTCACTGTGAATGTGAGAAGGGACACGCTGCTGATGTCATCACTGATGTGGTGCCTTTTCATGTCAGTAACGTGTGTTACATGTGTGATGATGGCATCACACATGTCGTTACTGCTGTTAGTTACATTACTGGGAACAGTATGTTTGATAGTAGTTGTATTAGGCTGTTATAGTATCTGTGTCAGTGGTGCACAGTAGATGCTGCTAGAGGTGGAATGTAACTAAGTACAATTTACTCGAGTACTTTAGTGCAGTTTTAAGGTACTTGTACTTTGAGTATTCAGCTGTATGCAGCTTTATACCTTTACTGCACTACATGTATTTAAAAGATTACTCTACACATTTAGATCTTTAATACAAAATATAGTCAACTAATTAATTATGATGTATAATTTATTGATGAAAGTATCCACAAGTATCTGAGTTAGAAGGTTAATGAGCTGCATCTTCACCAGGTACACGCTGGTGCGATGGTCAGCGTCCAGCCTGAGGGTTCCTCATTTGAACCCAGGGTGTGGGAGCCCTTCTGTGTGGAGTTTGCATGTTCTCCCCGTGTCAGCGTGGGTTTCCTCCAGGTGCTCCAGCTTCCTCCCACAGTGCAAAGACATGCAGGTTAACTGGTGACTCTAAATTGTCCGTAGGTGTGAATTATATAATATATATACTGTTCTTAAATTGCCTATTGAGTAGTCGGAGCCATGAATAGTTTGGTTTATGTCATCTGTGTCTAAACAAGGTGAATATAAATATACACATGCAGTTATGAAACTGAACTGGTTTATTGTTAGCCCCGAACATGCATCCACAACAAGTTCAGCTGTTCATCTCTCAGTGGCTCGTTTAGACATTTGTTTTGTTAATAAGTCACGTCAACTACTTTTATTTTTTTGATACTTCCAAGTTTATTTCTCTGATAATACTTCCATGCTTTTACTTAAGTAAGATTGTCAGAGTATTTTCACACTGTGGTATCACTGCTTTAACTTAAAGGTCCAGTGTGTAGGATTTAAGGGGACACGTTGCCAGGTGTGGAATATAATATAATAAGTATGTTTTCTTTAGTGTTTAATCACCTGAAAATAAGAATCATTGTGTTTTCTTTACCTTAGAATGAGACGTTTGTATCTACACAGGGAGCAGGTCCTCGTCTACAGAGATCTCCATGTTGCACTGCCATGTTTCTACAGTAGCCCAGAATGAACAAACCAAACACTGGCTCTAGACAGGGACATTGATGTTTTCGTATCGGCCGCTGTAGTTAGCAGCCCCTCCTTGACAAGAGTGTGGCAAAGTGTTTAAATCACCTGAGGTCTCATTTATAAACATTGCGTACACACAAAACGAGGCCTGACAGAGTCGTACGCCACTTCCCACACAAAATTAATGATCTATAAATATGGATTTGACAGGAGAAACTTTGACCCATGCTTATGAACATTTTGGAGACAGGGAATTGGTGATGCAGATGTCGAGGTGGAAGCCTGATTATAGAAATTGTCGAATATTTCTTGTGCGCACCATTTTTGGCTTTTGTCCGTACGTATATTTTCAGTATGGATCAACACATTCTCACTCCAACCTCGTCACATATCAGCGTTTGGTCGTGGACTTTCAACGTCCACATACGACATGAAAGGTACCCTGGGTGTGTTGGTTGTTGACGTTTTGGGACGCCATGTCAAGTTCACAGGAAATGTACAGTTTGCATACAGTCTCTTTCAAAATAAACACACTACATCAGTACATCAATGCAAATTGGTGTTTTTTTGTCCTTCAACAACAACAAACACCGCTCTCTTGGGTCGAAGTCGGTGTTTGTTGAACCCATCCACCACCACTCCCACCCACACCAGTCAGACTTTTGCTGCCTTAACTTTCGTCCTTGTCCCGCTGCGTTACCCTCTGATGCCACTGGGCAGCGTCCGGCTGAAGTTAAAGGACACCTTTTTTCGTTGGTTTCTGACGCCACAAGTCACTTCCCAAGTGCCGGATTTTGACGATTTTGGTTTGAGACCTGGAGACGGAGAGACCGCTGTGAATAATTCTGCTCCCTGTAAAAACTTCCTTAAAGCAGCTGTGCAGAACTTTCCGTTTTCGTTGATTATAGCGCCCCCTTTGGTCAAAGCAGTATGACCCCTACAGCCTAGTGTCGTAAAATTCTGACTGCTGCAGTTGTAACGTTACTCGACAAAAGCGGTTCACATCAGCTAACGTTACATTTAGCTTGCTTGTAACTTCCATGTCGTCATACATTGAAGTGAGACAACGTCTAACAAGTTGCGGTTTATCCTCTAAATAAAAACAAAAATGACATACTGTCGATTAGGAAAAGGGCCAACTCGGATCAGTTTTAAAACCTTTCAAATCTCTCAGCTCTCGACTGAGGTTTACACTCATTTGAGCTCGAGCCCATCACTGGCCCGTTTAGCCTTATTCTGTTCTTCTGTTCTTTTTCTTTTAGATGGTGCTCCTTCTTTATCCGCCATGACATCGAAAGTACAACCAAGTCCTTATAGATACATCTGGTAAAACTGTTATGTGTTCAACAATGCCCGTAGTGTACCGCTTACTCAAAGAACATTCTCTGTAAACACGGCTCTTCTTCTTCTCTCAGTTTATTGACGGATCGCAAACAACTTCCAGGTGCATACACCACCTACTGTACAAGAGACTGCTCCCTACTACGTCATTTAGCCCGTTTCTTAAATCCTACTTGTAAACACGGCTCCGTCTTCTTCTGTGGTTTAATGGCTGCAGGATGCTTACTTCCGCCTCCAGGTGCCATATTCTGGTTTGCTGACTTCCGCTGTGTCCGACCCGACCGAGGCTACGCTAAATAGCCATATAGAGAAAGGCTTTTTTGTCGCTGTTGGGTTCAAATAAATGTGCGGATCTTCAAGGGGAGGTGATACGAACTAGGGACAGTGTTATAAATGGTAAAAAGTTCCGCACAGTTGCTTTAACGTCTGGCTCTTATTGTATCAGAGAAAAAGGGTGAGCACACATTAGCAGGTGCAAGGCTAACGACTCGTTTCCAAGATGTCAAACCCTGTAGGAGAAACACTGATTTATAACATGAAACTGCTTTATTGGCTCTCGGTTCCTGGTTATAACCTCCTGGCTTCCTCCAGGACAAGTTTCTATGCCAACAATTCCCCCTAAATCTTTCACACCGTACCTTTAAGTTAAAGACCTGATTGCTTCTTCCCTCACTGCAAAGCACTTCATGGTTAAAGGGATGTGTTGCACTACATTTCTCTGATAGCCACAGTTTCTTTGATGTAGAGAGAACATGATAAATTTATGAGATATGATGCAGTATAATACATGAAAAGCTCAGCATAGCGTTGCGGGTGTTTTCAGTGACTGCAGCTGATCAGAGGCTGAAGATGTGCTGTAATCAACACGGATAAGAAAGGTTAAGTTTTAAATTACAATTGTTTCATCTTGTTGCATGAAATATTGTCTCGTGCATGTAAGATTGATGAGCTCCATAGTTTAACACTCTGATTGCATAATAAGTACTTTTACTTCAGGTACAATTTGCTTGTAATACTTCTTAACTTTTTCTCGAGTACAGTGATAAGTGATGGCTGTAACAGAGTATTTTCACACCGTGGTGTTGCTACTTTTACAGTAAACGATCTGAGTACTCCTTCCACTGCTGGATGTCACCATATGTTGGTTCACAGAGGCGGAGGAAGATCTGAATACACAGCCTGGTGTTTTGGCTCGGCCCGCTCGCTGTGTTTTCTGTTTCCTCGTGTGTGTTCAGAGGCTCTCGGGTCTCTCCGGCACCGCAAACAAAACACCTCATTCACTGAGAGGCGGCAGAACCAGGCAACTTCCAAAGAAAAACCCCACAGTCATCCGCCCACAGAGACGTTTATCACCTCATCTATGAGATTCAAATTAACTGTCACCTGGGTTATTGCTCACCGTCACTCATCATCTCACCTCATAATAATATCACAACAACAACTGTGATATTATTTACATGATGATCTGAAACATCTTCATCTGTCTAACAAACATGTTTTTTATAATTAAGGATTTTTATGTGTTTTTGTGTTATATGTTTTATATTTTTCATGTCGTCGGGAGGAAGCAGTGAGCCACAGACAGGAAGTCAGACCGCACTGAGGGACGGACGACAATAGGAGAAATATATAATAACACCAGGAAAGTTCTATCCTTTAAATGTTAAAAAGTAAAAGTACTAATACCACACTGTGAAAATACTCCACTACAAGTAAAAGTCCTGGAATTAGGCTAAAACCTTAATTAAGTAAAAGTATGTGTCAGCAAAATGTAGTTAAGTGCAGTAAAGAGTTTCCGTGTCATTTTACCGCTGCAGGTGTTAAAGGGTGAGCTTATTTTAACTCCTTTATATACTGTTGAGTAGTTTAATCTACATTGATGCATCATATTTTATAAGGTCATCATGTGTTTGTAGCGTGACTGTCCTGTGAGAACCACGAATCACTATAAAGTCGGAAAAACAGCCCTGTTTAACATAGACATGAACAAAACGTAACAGTAAAGCAATTAAAAAAAAATAAAAATTCAGGAAACAATTTTAATCAGTCAATAAAATAAGTAAATAAATAAGTTAAAATAAACAAATAAGTAACAAAATTGAAGAATATGCCAGCTAGAAAAACAGATTAGGAGGTGGATGAAACAGAAGAAACAGACACATGCAGTAAAATGTACAAAATTTACCTCTGAAATAGAGAAGTATGAAACAACATAATATGAAGTTTGTACTTAAGTGCAGTACTTGAGTAAATAAATGTACTTAGTTACTTTTCTGCCATTGTGACATGTTGCTTTTCAGTTGGTGAGTCGACGTCGTGAGTCGACCTGTGCAGCAGGTGTTGTGATGTATGAACCGACGGAGGAGAATGAGTTGTGGTGTTAGTGGAATATTATTTTCATATTGTTTGCATACATTTCGTTAAAGAGGATGCTGCTGTGGCGGAGACCAGTCTGACCATCAGGATAAACCTAACTGACTGGTTTCAATGGTTCTGCAGCCGTGAACACAAAGAGCTGGGTAGCAGGATTATATCTGGATTATGTTCTGTCAGTTTAGATGATTGATGTCGAAGCTTCATTGGGCAAGATACTGAACCCTAAAGTGCGCCTGATGGCTGCTTCACTGGTGTGTGAGAGTGTGTGAGTGGTTACTGAGTAGCAGGTGGCACCATGTGCGGTAGCCTCGGGCACCAGTGTGTGAATGGGTGAGTGTGACATGCTGTAATGCTTTGAGTGGTCGAAAGACTAGAAAGGCGCTATACAAGTTCATTTTAAGGGATTTTGTGCAACTGTGTATGTCGCTCAACTTAGGAGAAATTAAGCCTTAAGGGTCATAATTATGGAGAAAACTTAAGGTGTTTTGTGCAGCCGGTCTCAGCTCTTAGTAATCTGTGAACTTTCCAGAAAGACACTGGTCGTCACTGTCGCTGGTTTTCAGGTGAACAAACTGGAAGAGAAGTTTGCTTCAGGCCGTGTTCACCCCAGCTGAACAATATGTCGGACAAAAACTGTCTATACTATAACAGAGACAGAAAAGCTCATTTTTGAGAGCACATCTGCCAGACACTGAATTCTGCTGGTGCTTTTATCACTGTGCTGATGTAGTGATCTTGTACAGGCTGTTATCTGTGTTAAAGTAGCGTCATCACAGTGACACTGGGAGGGCTTTTTTTATGACGCGCTGAGATGAAGCTCCTGACACTGCTCGTCTGCTATAGAAGAATGCTTTGTGGACACAGGCCCTTACTGACCTTTTCCAGAGCTTTCGACTGCATCACATCGTCTTCATCAGCAGATCAGGGTTTGTTGTTTTGCCATAGAAACGGAATTGTTGACAATGCGAGTCTGGGAACTGTTTCATTTACAGTTCCTGTTCACTGTCACGTGGATGTCAGCATGACAGTTCATTGATGACCGTTGAGATGAAAAATTTGACAGAATGCTCTTGACTCAAGCTCCAGTTACTCGCTTTCAACCATGTTCCTGAACTTCATCTTTATTATGGTCAGGAAAGAGACTTGTTTAGAGACACGCAGCTCACAAGAACTCCGCTGATGAAGATTAACAACAGTCAAGAACATAAAGCAATATACATGTAGCTAGGTATCGTGATGAAGAAGATGATTGAAAGCTTGAGATCACAGACACAAACAGACTAAATGTTTTCGTCACATGTTTTCCCTCCCAGCTCGGTCCAGATCGTGTCAAACGATGATGCTCTAGGTAACCCTGCACTTTCAGTTTTGGACGCATCGGTTTCCGTAGTTTATGTACATACAGTTTCTTTCCAAAATAAACTTCCAGCGCTGGTTTACTTCGTTATCAGATTTACTTGGTTAGGTTAAGCAGCAAAACTTCTCGGTCAGGCGTAGGAAAAGATCAAGTTTTGGGTTTGAATGACGTTGAGTTTTGGTTTCACACAGGACATCAATGTTCCTGGGTGAAAGTCCTGTGTTTGTTTGGCTCATCCATCCCCTCTGACCTCCTCCCTGCGTTGACTTTCTTGGATTTTATACTGCATCAGTTGCTCTGAATGTAATTATGATGCAGATGGGTTTACTGTGGAGTTAGCTGGAAGCTTGGTGCATGTCATACAGACACAAAAGGGAGCCTTAGTGTGTCAGTATCAGACACTGAGGGCAACTGACCAAGTATCAGTGTTGGAAGATTTGAGTGAGAATGGCTTTTCTTTGGGTGGTGGGTGAGCTCAACCTGAGAGACTGGAGGGAGATTATATATCTGGAAGGTAGCTCTGAGTTACTTTGCAGTCAAAGCAGTTGAGTGTTGATGATGTTCAGGGTCTGATTAGATATCTCCTGGACACCTCCTTGTGTGGAGGAAGGGACCTGAAGCAGAACCGGAACTCGGATTTCCCAACCCAGGCGAGGAGCCGGAGGAGGAGCTGGAGGAGGAGCTGGAGGAGGAGCTGGGCTACGACAGTCTGCTGCTGCTAGAAAATGGAGATGGATTGTCATAACACTTTATTCAGACATTCATGTTCCCCAGAGGATGAATCCTGCTGACTTTGGTGATCCTCTGACGTTTCATTTAGCGCCATCATCAGGTCAACATTTTAATGTGTCTAATATCTTGGTTTATGAAGAAATACCTGCAGAACCAAAGACATTCACATCAGCCTCAGCTGGACTCTGTTTTTACTGATAAAACCAGACTTGTCTCTGAGCATCTTCAGTGACATCCCTGATCATTGATACAGCTCTGTAACGAAGTCCTCTGTCTTTTATTTTGAAGGACTGGCAGAAAACATGATAATGTTTGCAGAAACATTTTGCGTTGTCAAACAGAACTGTGAGCCTCGAGCTGCATCTTTAACCATGTGAACGTCTCTGAAGAGTTTATGGGATGTCCTGCAGGACTCGGCCTTTCTCTTCCATCCTATCGGACTCAGTCATCCTGATACGTGCTGCAGGACTTTGCCATCGTACAGGACTCGGCCTCCCTGCTCCATCCTCTCAGTTAAACGATGAGTGTGCGACCTGATGCGTGACGGTGTGAGGTGGAACCACAGCCTGAAGATCTAAAGTGTTTCCCATTACAGCAAACAGCCTGCGTCTCCCTGAGGTGCTGCCTGATTTAATCAGCGGGGCACAACTCCTTTGAGAGGAAACCAACAGACGTCTCCATGGAAACCATGAGGAGGAGTAGGAAGGAGGAGCAGTACCTGCTGTCAGCTGGAGGGAAGGAGAACGTCAGGATATGCTGTCACCATGGCAACTGTGCTTCACGTCCACCTTTGATCCCTCAGTGCATTCATAGAAATGTGTTCACTGCTTTGCTGCATTCGATCAGCAGGTCAGCGAGGTTTAAACTCCTCTGCAGAGATCTGCACAGCAGTCCCAAATGTCCTGCTCTCCCTCCTGACATCAGATTTATTGATCCGGAGTTTGCCTTCAGTCCATCAACCAAAGGATTAGTGTCAGCTCTCTGTGGTTTGATAACAGGTCTGACATGTGCCTTTCTCACCACAACAAAAGCAGCCTGGTAGCCGCACACAGAGGTCACTGCTCCTCTGGTGACAGATGGGATGACGTCCTCAAGCAGGTGCACTCATCCTCTATGTGTGGTCGTCACACTTCAATTCAAAGCAGCTACAAGGACTTTTTAACAGGTTTATGCAACAGTCTCAGTGCAGCACTGATGCCTCTGTTATGATGTAAGCAAACAAGGCCATTAGTGAGAGGAACATTTCTATATAGTTATTCTTAATGCTTGTCCCTGGGTCAGATTCTTAATAACTTATATTACATTGTCGCAGGCTAAGTTTGGCAGTGAGTCATACGTTCACCAGTTATAAAGAAGCAGAGAGATTTTTTTTTTTTTTTTTTGACGTAACATTTTGTGGTTATGGCTGATTCTGTGGCAACATGAGAAGGAGAAACAAAAAATAGATGAATAAAACAAGTCAACCTCATTCAGCAGCTGGAGAGAACTGATTCAACACTGATCCTGAAGCAACCCACTTCCCCTTAGTCTGAATGTAATGTAACTTTTTTTTTTTGTTCTGATGCTGGTTCACACTTCATAACATCAGCCCAATTATTGGCCGATGCAGCATCATACAGTGTCGGCTCAGATCATGAACGAGTGTCTTCCAATGATAATCCATCATCTCATCTTGTGTGTAGCTTTATAATTTCCTTTAGGGACGTTACCATGACAGAATAAAAACGGGAAAATGATGGTGTGAAACAGCAGAAGCACTTTAGCAGCCAGTGAGTACTGCCATTAGCATCGAGCTAGCAAACAATGTTATTTTTTCATAATAGAGAGACATAAAATAAGAAAATGAAAAAATAGTGGTTTTTACTGACCACTTTTTTTACAACTGCAGAGGCCACGAGCTTTATTATAACGGGCCGTTATTTATTAATCCCTCTGTATTTTTATATTTTTGCTTTTTATTCGCTCCCGTTTGCCTTGATAAAGTTAATGCATCGCATCGTCATTTCAAACTCAACACTTCTTGTATCCGTTTGAAATTAAAGGTCCAGTAAAATTATGGTTGAGAGAATCCCTTCATTTTCTAAAAAGGCTTTTATTGTGAAACATTTGCAGGAACTTGTGTGGAGGATTCAGTCACTTGTATGTTTGTATGTAACGGTGCCATAATAACATTTCAGCTGGTGCATGAACAGACACAGTGACTGAAATAATAGTAATAATAATAAAAATAGGACAAAAATAACTTGATGACATCACGCACGTCGTGAAAGATGACTAAGGATGTTTGGTCGTGGACCATCATGTAGCGACACATCTGTCGGCCAATTTTAGGACTCCACAATCGCATTATCTGACATAGTGACTATTTTAGAACAGATAGAAATGTTGTATAGTGTGAACCTGGCATGCTGTATCTTGCTGTTGTCTTATTATTAAGAGGACATGATATTACTAGGAAATATTGATAACTTCTCAAACAAAGTACCAAGCAACAGAATCTGTTAGTTGTAGGCCTACATGTACCCTTGATATATGAACAATACTAAAGCAAAGTTGACTTTGTTTCACCATTGTCTTGTTAAAGTTATAATCCTTACATATACACAAAGAGATACGTGACCTCATGGCTCTGCATCCTGTAAACAGCTTCGTTTTAAAAAAACTAAAATAGGATTAAAAATAATAAACTTTTTATTCACTTGCTTCCAAAACAAATAGATGAGCTGCCAGATGTGGTGCCCTTGGAAACAGTGCAGCCTCTGTCCCCAGGTGGCATCACAATCAACACAAAATAAAATAGTTGCTATCAATAGTTTACAGAGGCCACATCTCTCAAGAAAAAGCATCTAAAATGTAGTTAAGCTCACAGGATGTAGACTGTGCGTAAGTCAGTTTCTAGCCACCTGTCTCAATAGTAACACACTTCCTGCATGTTACCCCGTCACAACTAAAAACTAGCCCTGCACAGCCAGACCTGTCTCTACACTTTGTTTTAGCGCCGTCTGTGAAACAACAACCTTTGAGCCAGAAACCTACACACTAAAACAACTTTTAATGTTGCTTGTAGTGTTTCAGGAAATAGCTGTTCTAATTTCAGTGCTCGCCTCTCCACCAAACCAAGTTCCCGCCCAACACTATTCTGCAAGAGCACTATTGCTGCATACTACGCTCAGCACCGCCAAGACGATTCTGATTGGTTTACAGATATACAGACAACCCAGAGCGCTTTCTCTTTATTTGGAATTATGAAGGGTTTCTGCAGAGCTGCCACAGCATGTTAAAGGCCTCACTGTGCAAGACTATCTAAAATGTATCTCAAAGTCAACCCCAAGTGCAATAAATGTACAGGTTACAATGCATCACTGATCCATACGACTCTGGAGGGATGTACAGAAATGTCAGAAGTTTGGTCCTGATAGAGATCTTTGTGTCATATTCAGCTTCCAGATTCATTTTATGGTGACATATGTTTGAGATTTTTACACTCTCCGTTATATAGAGCTTCTCCATTGGTACTTTGGGGCGAGCCAAGTCAAACTATGCCGTTTCCATTACCATTTTAAACGTGCAGAGTTGTGGCAAGTTGTTCTGAGTTGCCCCCAAAAAGGACCATCTCCAGGGCTGTGCCAAAACACACCAGACTGCCTCCAGCTGTGGTGACGTCAGATGGGCTTCGTCATCATCATTCGGCACCAGTGACAATTCAGCAATGTGTTTCAATAGCCTCCAGTGCCACTGTCAGACATACTTCAGCAGTTTCAACTGTGTCTAAAAAAAAGTGAAGGTAAAATGAAATGGCAGCACTTTGTCTGAGGATGAAACACAAGCCGTGCTAATGTTTGCTGTTTTGGAGAAGACTTTGCCAACGCAACAAGAAATGAGAAGGTCCTCTGAGACACAGCAAGCGAGCTGCAGGAGATGAGTGTCCAGCGTAGGTTGAAAGAAAGTGGTTGACAATAACAGCAGCAGGGCAGACAGGAAAACCTTCCGTAGGTTCACAAGCACAAGTGAGTCATCAGTCAAAGACACATCTTCAAGTGGGGCCCTGTTGTATGGAGATGCAAATCTGGGCTGACGCGCCATGTTGAGCCAAGCCGGCATGTGTGCATGAAAAAGGACTAATGTAAACACAAACCGTGTGATGTCATGACATGCACAAGGTCATTTTCATCGTTGGATATCTGAACGTTAATATGCATAAATATTGAATATTCAGTATTGCGTGAAGAATCAGCTGTACCTTGAATTATTGTGTAATCTCAGTCAATTTGAGGTTGAAACTGGAGAGAGAAGAACCTGACTGACAGATTAACAAAGGTCTCAGATTTCTGTAGTCGACATGTAAACAGCCTGACTTGTGTCTGTTTTTAATGTACACAGACGTCACAGAGTGAGCAGCATGCGAAGCAGGTTTGTGATGCACACGCCGCAGCGAGGCCGACAACCACCGAGTGAAATGTAACAGCTAAGGAGTAATACAATAAGTGCTCTATTTATAGGCTCAGCACGTTCCCCTGGTAACTGATCCAATAGTGAAATAAATCGAATGGATGAAATCACTGTGATCAGTTTCCCTCACAATAATCTAGTCGATGTGTTCCACCTCACTGGCTGTTCGAAAACTGCCTTTCTGCCCTGGATTCAGCCGACATGGAGCCCAGGAGCCAAACACTTGATCTGAACAGGCCTCTTTTCATGCCGTTGCCATGGCAACAGAGGGGAGAATATCCCGGCTGCCGTGTGTGTGTGTGTGTGTGTGTGTGTGTGTGTGTGAGTGTGTGTGTGTGTGAGTGTGTGTGTGTGTGTGTGTGTGTGTGTGTGTGTGGGAGAGAGGTTTGGGCACGTTTTCGGGTGTGTGTTCGATCTGAATGTCTCAGCAGGTCTGTGAGCGCTGACACAGATCGGACCAAAGGTTTTCTCGGCAGCTCTCATCAGAATCTCTCTCTAAAGAACGTCGTACCAGGACGAGCTCTAGTCGTCGTAGTAACCGACGGCAGCACTGATCCAGTATTTCATTAAGTATCGGCCACCACTACTGAATGATAAACCCAGAAGAAGCTGTAGGTCTGATTTCCAGTACTTACTCTGACACAATCACAGTATTAACTCTGGAAGGTTCTGCAGTCCAACCCAAGCAGGCTGGAGTCTAACATAGAAGTGAAGCAATGTACTGCTGTGGAGGGGCAGCAGCAACACTTATTTTAGACACCCAAAACAATCAGTGTCAGTTGAAGTGTACATCACGCTTTCGTCACAGCAGTCAGGTGCGCACAGTGGTGGCAGAAAAACAGCGGACATCGGAGAGAAACAGTCGACACACCCGGAACAGAATGACTGAGGTGATGAAAGATGATTCGTCATCAGAAGCAACTGTATAAACTCACATTTGTTAAGTATTAATTTGGTTTATTGTCCTGGGTTAATACTGATGGAGACGTCCCCATATAATAGAATTTAATTAGCTAGGTAACGCTGTCTTCTTATTACCTCCTTGCAGTGGCGACACCCCCATCGGGTTGCATTTACCTGACCGAAAACGACGCAGCTCACGCAGCACAGCACTGAACAATTGGAGCCTGTGTTGCGTTCAAGCGTTGTCACTAAATTACAAATTCCAGTGCTTGCCGCTCCTACCGCCCCCCACACGTCGTGACAAAGTGCCACCCTGGGTAAACACCAATTCGGCCCATATCAGGATCCACTACTGCCTCCTAGAGTAACTTTCCTAGAGTCTCAGTTTCCAGTCGCACCCAATTTATGTAATTCCAGGACTGTTCAGGGAGCCCAGTTTGCAAAATATTTAAATCCACTATTTTGAAAAAAGGCACTGTTCCTTTATCCCTCGACAAAATTTAGCGTAACTCTGGAGCATAATGTGGCCCCCTTAACCTGATTGGTACCAGCAGTATGTGATACTTCATATCATATCGGTGTCTTCATCGTCACTTTAAAACCGAGCACAATACAGCAGGTTCTCTTTTTAAAATTAGTCTGCCTCATCTCTCACCATCTGCTTCGCCCATCATACCTGCTGCTTTTCCACTTTTTTTTTGTTTTATTTTTTGCCGCACAGTTGGTCATCGCCTCTCTTCTCCTTTCATTTACTTGTTCTCTCTTTACACTGTCTTCCCCACTTTTTACTCAGCCGTACTCAGACTGTGAAGAAGATGGAGGTAAAAACATTCAGTACATTCACCCAGAGAGATTTCCAGAGAGAAACCAGAGGAATCAAAGTGCTTTTATCGGTTTAATATCTCAGCGTTTGTGCGGTTTTAGAGAGAACCTGCTGGTCTCCTCTCATCCCTCACGTGTTTACTTCTTCTTTAGCTCACTGGATGTTGGTCACACTTCTATATTTAGTTATCTGATGCTGCATCCCTCGCTCTCCCTCCCACTTCTCACTCTCCTCCTGATCATCATTTCACAGTCTTCCAGAGCAGTCTTAATGTAACACTGAGCTACACTACGAAGCTTTATTTATAACACCATGAGGCGACGGAGCAACCTGCAGACACAGAGGTGTTCTCCTGAAAATAAACCCGTATCATGTGATTTCAATCTGAAATATTCTCAGTGTTTAACGTTCTGCCCTCCTGACCCTCCAGGCCGATAATGATGATGACGGAGAATATGGAGCAGAGTGATGATGTCAGCGTCCTGCACGCCCATGAGGTGGAGCCCCCCAGAGAGGAGGACGGACACTGCCCCCTGCCCTTCAGGTAAGTAACTAGTTTAGCTGTAATCAGACTGATGCAGCCTGACGAGTTTTTATATTTTCAGACTAAGCTGACTGGTTTAACTAAACTGAGTGTTATCAAATACTAACTCTAGATAGGGCTGTGCTTTCGCGTCAGCCACCGTAGTTCTCCTACAAGCTTGTCACACAGAAGTAGTTTTATTTCTACAACCTCACTGCTAGATAACACTAAATCTTAGACCTTTGAGAGGAAGAAAAATTGCCATGAAATTGGCAACAAGCATAAAGATATTAGCACGGCTGTTTGAGACGTTGGAAGTTGATTACAGAGTTATTTGACTGATATGACAAACGTTAAATGCTCCCAGCGAGCGTTACTGCAACATCTGAAATGTTGACTGACACTGTCGGCTCCTCCTCAGACTTAAAAATCACCCAAATTACACCATTTATCATAACTAGAAACTGTAAAAACTGAAATTATCTTTGGATTTTCAAAGTTCCTATGGTCCATGAACACATCACGTGCAACGAACACTTCCATCAGAAAAAAACATCACCAAATCTGAGTTTAAAAAAGTGATTTTCTATTAAAATCACTTAATTCTACATCCAATTGGCCAAAACTAAACCGTCTGCACAAACTAAGCAACATGCACAATAACAGTGAAAAACTGAAGCTTTTTTCAACTCCAGGATTTTGTCTTCAGCTTTTAACTTTCAAACACCAAAGGATAATTTTTGAAAATCTAACACCTAATTTAAGTTGGAGGGGGGTCATCCATTTTTTGTCAGTCACTCGGGGAAGCTCACGGAAAAATATTTGTAGCTTTAGGGAGGTTCAAAATTTAAAAAAACAGAAGAAGTCTCACTCTGGCCGTCCCCCTCCTCTCATAAATAAAGAATCGTCCCTTAGTGAAGTAAAAAAAAATGTACCGACAGCGAAAAAACACATGATGGATTTTGTCCCTCCTGTTGTTATTCTTGTCTTACTTCTTTGGGTGGTAATCGTGCTCTGAATTTTGGAACTACAGTAAAAAGTAAGTGTTAAAAGGAACCAGTTACACTGTGGGCTACAACTTGGAGACTCCCTAAAGACGCAGCATTTCAACTGGGTGGGTGTGGTTTTTCGGGATGCAGCAGTGCACGCTTCAGTTAGCTCCGTGACCACCTCAGCCTGTTCACATTCATACTGTACAAGATAACCTGCTTGTGCCTCTGTAAGAACGCAGAACAAACATTCTGAATTATGATGAAAATGAAAAGTTGGACATCATCATCATCGCATCATCATCAAATCCTGCTTAAGGACTGTTGTGATGTCAAGGGTCCTTCAAATGCTAGCGAAGACCTCGTCATTCCCTCAGAGAATTTTCAAGGATGCTTGTGTGTATCCTCAGCAGGACTGAAGTACCCACAAGGCAGGGCCTCTTCAGTGACACACACCTGGGCATCTGCTAGTCTGTTCTATTGTGTGTTCACCGAGTGCCAGGAAGGTGCCCAGCCTCTGGAGGTGGAGACTTGGAAGGACTTGTCCGAACAAGAAAGCATCCCTGACTTTGAGAAGCACTGGCTGCGATGTGCAGGACACAAGGAACCACTCCCAGGTGGAATGCAGAGTTTTTAGGGAGTCCCTACAATGTGAGCCTATACTGGTTTCATATTTTATCAAAATTAGAATTAAAAGTATGTCAACATAGCTATCCGCAGCTCCAGTTTGCAGTGTCCCCATGTCTGAACAGACAGCTATCACTGAATTACTTTGTTACTGAAGAAAATTAAAAAATTCTGAGGCAGATAAGGAGCATCTTTTTTGTCTGATTTCTAAGTGGATTTATGGAAGTTTATTCTGGATGGACATCAGAAATGATGAGATCCTCAGGAAATGGAAGTGATACCGAGTCCAAAAATATGTGTTTCATGTCTGCAGGTTCAGACCTCACTGAGTTCTGACTCTGAGAAGATGGAGTGTGATTTAGATGCAAATTGCAGGCTTTTAAGTGCCCTAATCTCCTCCATGATCTGTGTGTCTCTGCTGCAGCTCCAACTGCTGACTGTTTTGACAAGTGGCCAAATCAACCAAACTTCAACAACTTCCTGTTGTTAGCACACCTGCATGCACCTGTCCCCTTTATCTCACACTGTATCTTTGATTCACCTCTCTCTCTCCATCATACAGCTGATTTTGACTCAGTTTAAACTCACTTTTTATCACTTGCTATGAGCACTTGAGTTGAGTGCTTGCAGTATAAATACAGATATTTTGGGGCATAAACAAACACAGATGGTGGCTTTGTGGTTAAATGCTTCCTCTCACACTTAACATTCTCACTGGAGAGAGAAGCAGCGCTCAGTTTAGTTTTGATCTGAGGAAACAGATGAGGTCAGGCTGCAGGTGGAAACCTCCAGCAGCTGCTGGATGTGGACGAGGCTCACAGCTGGAGAGCAGGTGAATCCAGATGTTTTGGACACACACACACACACACGCACACAGTGAGTTGACTTGTGTTGGTACAGGAAGGCAGCAGGAGACTCAGTTATAATACAAAGTGTGAACAGACCTCATGTGGATGATTCACCGCCAGATCCCTCCTCCTCATAATCAACCAACTCCATCATTAGTCCTGACAAAGGGTGTGTGTGCATGTGTGTGTGTGTGTGTGTTTGTCAGGGTGTTTGGCGGGAGATGAAAGCCGAGGAGACGTGCAGGACAGACAATAAACAGAGAGGGAAAACCTCAGTGTCTCTCACTGCTCTGTTATTCCTGTCACGTACGAAACAAGCTGCAAGGAGAAGCTGCCGAATCAGAGGCTCTGTGTGTGTGTGTGTGTGTGTGTGTGTGTGTGTGTGTGTGTGTGTGTCTGCAGCACGTGCAGTCAGCTCACGTTTCCAGGCAGCAGAGCTCAGAGTGAGACAGAGAGGCTGATGGGAAGGAGGTGTGTGTGTTTGTGTGTGTGTAGCTGGTGTAAAGCATTAATTCACTTCTGCTGACAGGAAGCTAATGTTCCCTGAAATCCCCAAAACAGCCACGCACTAAAACAACGGGACGCAGCAGGATTTAAAACAGTGAAATTCATTCTAATGGGAACTGGAAAATCCCAGAGGAGTGCAGATCTCCACCAGGCGGCCACCGGAGCAGCCACTCAAGACAAGTAATTTCCACAGACGCACCGCAGCGTATTTCAGAAGCTGATAAAACTACGTGCCTCGTCAATCCTTGATGGCACAGCAGCGCGTTGCACAGAGCAGCTTTCCAGCTAACAGACGCCTAGTGAAGATACAATATAATTACAAAGAAAAATGTATTTTGATAATTAAAAAACAGCCAGAAATCTTTGACCCATGTCGTTAAAAACTGAACATTGAACAGTATTAACTGTCGTCTTCAGCTCAACAAAGTAGGAAATAACAACAATAAACACAATTAAAACAGACCAAAAAAATAAGCTGTTTAACTACCACCTTACTTACTGATGGTAGAACCCGATGGAATTGTCCCTCCTGGCTTCCTTACAGTCAAGATGACAGCACAGAGAACAAAAACAGGGACTAATTCATCTCGTACCACGCCTAACATCTTTGTATCATGATATATCTGGCACGAAATTAATCTGCAGGTTTAAAATGAGTCCAAACTGTTCTATGGATGTCAGTTTTCAAGCCACGACGAAGGCCAGAATGTGTCCCAGAGCAGACGGTGAGGTTGGTTGTTTTTATATATTAGATGTTTTCTGTAAAACTGCACAGCTGGCTAAGAAGAGTCAGCCATCAGTGACAATATAAAACAGGTTTTTCAACTATGAGGGGTCACTGCAACCACGAGAGGTCCTTAAGCAAACAATCATACTAGTGTATGCAAAATAAGAGGCAGACTGGCCCAGTAGTTTGTGAGAGTAGCTGCGGGCAGACAGATGCACACAAACACATACTTCACTCAGGTAAACACATGACCAAACACATTGTCCATGTCCTCCCCAGGCTTATGCCTCGTAGAGATAATAAATCTGTGTGTGAGTAGAAACCTGTTTTGCTGTGGTTTGTTTCTCCCCCTGGAAAGAAAGAAAGATAAAAGGCCCAGACGCACCAAACAAACATCTTAGAACTAGCAGCAATGAAAACTGAGTGTCGCGTCCCTTTGCTTCGCCTGTGTCTCAGCAAAAAAGTTGCACCTGAAGGCGCCGCAAAGACCACAGCCAACAGCCAACCAGCATGTACATTCTGCGCCTGCGTGAAAGGAAATAACTTCCCACATCAGCAGACGGCGGTAGTCTGTAATTAACATTCAGAAAGTGAAACCGGAAGACGGTCATGATGCTAGTTAGCCAGTTAGCACATTAACAACACAACCCAATGTTGAGAGAACAGAGCATATATGTTATAACACAAATTTCTGCTGAAGAGCTGAATGACTAAAAAATCATCTTATCTCATATAGCAAGTTTGTTTTGGTCTCACTCCCTCTTGACTTTAGCTTTTTGTTTACTTTCCTCACTTCCATTTCTCTTCTCATGCGCTGAGCTGAACTGCCAGTCAGAGTGATTTCATTTACTGACAGGCTCTATCGTGTCCAGCACAGATTAAACATGCTGGATCTGCCGAAAAAGAGCCAACAAAGGCCAATAGCTGCACAAAAAAGGGCGACAGATGCTCACTGATGGCCTGACATTGGCCGACGGATGACCATCAGCTTGGCGTGTCAGGAGTTCACAGTTTTATTTTCATATCTGTTATTACAATATTACGTTGTGAACAATGGGAACCATTTTTCAAAGAGGGGTTGCCAAGTTTTCAGAAGTGTCCCGTCCATATTGACAATCTAAAATTTAAAGTGTATTTCACAAAATCTTAGATGATCTATTTTTAAGAGTTGTTTTAATCTGTCTCTTGTGAATACTAGGGAATACTAAAGTGTATTTCTAGTTGCTGTTGTACCCTTAAAGTTTTAAAAGACACTCAGTAGAGTCATCCAACACTGTCATACTGAACTCATGCTGGAATGTCTTCTGCATTTTGTCCATGCAGTGTTCCCCATGAATCCCTTCTGCATGTGTGAGCAGTTTGAATCCTGCACAGAATCAACAACAATAAGCAGAGAGCTGATTACAGAATACACAACTCTGCTAGAAAACTGAACACAATCGACAATGTGTTCTGATAAAATATTAATTAAACTTCACTTTGTATCAAACAGTCAGCAAATGTTCAGCATCGTTTTAACTGTGTTCAACATGCAAACAGGAGATTACCAGACGTGTCGGTGGAGTGTGAACTCGACCTCTTTCTCTGCTCCACTTTCTCCATTCAGCCTCAAACTGTTTGCATAATTACTCCTTTTATCTGTGTGTGTGTGTGTGTGTGTGTGTGTGTGTGTGTGTGTGTGTGTGTGTGTGTGTGTCTGCCTCCCAGTAGCTCCTGTGGACAATCACTCCTTTCACACACACATGCACACACACACACTGAACTCTCCATGCTCCAGTGTACCATCTAAAACCTGTGGCTGATGGGAATTCTCATCCCCCATTTCCAGTTAACTTTTTTCACATTTACAAAAGAAGTACTCAGAACTTTACTGAGGTAAAAATACAGACGTATTATCAGCAGAACATACTTTAAGTGTCAGAGGTAAAAGTTCCTGTTATGCAAAAAGTGTTATATTATTATAGGTATCAGTCACTCGTAGGAACATATTACTGTTATTGTTCATCATGTGGAGCCACTTTTAGATAGTTTTACTACTACTAGGTAAAATATTAATATATATATATACCTCAAACACGCAATAAATCTAATTTTCAATTGATTTTACACTGAAGGAAACATACTTATTGTATTATATTCTATTCCTGCCATTTCCCCCCTAAATCCTACACACTGGATCTTAAAGTAAAGTATTTGATTAAAAGTACACAGTTACTTTTCACCACTGATAATGACCATACAGATTAATTCTTAATGATAATTTAATCGCCATAGCGACGGGTTTGGTGTTTGTCAGTTGCCTTTCTGTTTGCATGAACTTTATGACTCCATTTGCGTTAACATCCTCTGTGAAACCTGATGCAAATAAGTGTCGTGTGTGTATGTGTGTGTCTCTCTCTCTCTTCATGTGTGTTTCAGTAAAAGCAAACATTTGTCAAAACAACATCTAAACACCTGAGAGCAGTTTGAGGAGCAGTGGATTAACACACTTCAGGCTCTTTTTTTATTCACATTTGTTTCAATTTTTTCATGTCGTGCTCTCGAAACTTAATTTTTCCGGTAGAAGCTGCTTGTTGTGTTTGTGCTGTGTAAATGCCTCTCTTTGTATCTTTAATTGTTACCGGCAGTGATGCAGCTCTCACTATCAGAGCTCCTGTTCTTTGTTTATTCTGTCTGGGAATCTGGTTGTTTAAGAAACCTGGCAGTAATTACCCTCTGTGATAAATAAAAGAAATAGCATGTGGTTGTATTTTACTGGCAGCTTTTTAGACTCCATGTTTTTTAAAAATGATGAATTACTTTAGGCCACAAACAAACAAAGAGGTTAGAATAGGTTAAAAAAACAAGGATCAAATAAAATGTAATAAAGCCATCCTGGATCACTAATTTGCTTCAATTCTACCAATGTGGAGACTTTAAACTTTAGCACTGTCTTGTAGAATTTAATCTGTGAGGTACAGAGCGGTTAGTATACATTAATGACTGAATGTTAGGTCATATATATTCCAGTGAAGCAGCTGATTGCTCACTTGTGAAGACGCCTGTTCACATTATCAGTGTGCGTGTGTCATTTATCTGTGGTCACATTTCCATCCTGACCTCCACGTGGCTCCTGATAACAGGAAACAGTCTGATTAAAGCTGCTGTGTGATGTAACGAGGGAAGGACTTTAAACATTTTCGGTATTGTACCTTTGGAACCAACAGTAACCCTTCAGACATGGTACCTAGACCCTAGTGTTTCCACTGCAAACAGGACTTTCATTTCAGGGCAGGGTTGTTGTCACTCACTGCTCAGGCTGCAGTGAGAGTCTCTCTCCATGGGATATTTAGAAATAGCAGGTTTGTGCATGTAGTCCTTCTCAGGCAAGCTCAGGGGATTAGTGTTGCTGTAGCCCACAGGAACGACACTCTACGACGCTTCATGACGCTTTTTTTTTCTCTGAGTGAGGATTAGAATATATGCAGTTCAGGTAACTTGGTCAAAATGAATATATATATAAACGCCTGAAGATCCGCACATTACTAGAAGCCTGTGTCATCCAAGAGATGATACAAACTAAAGTGATGGAGGTGAGAGGCAGCAAAACATCCTTTCATTTTATACAGTTTACTAATAAAACTCTCCACAGTATGAACAGTGGTTACATGAGCCTCAAAACCAGACACAACTCCTGAGCAGAGTGACCACTACTGACCAATCAGACTGCAGTGTTCACAGCTCCACCTTTTAGTACCAGATCTGTGTGCTAGGTGCCCCAACAGAGGGGGGACCAAACATGGGGACGGTACAGAACGGTTCTATTGGCACCATTTCAACCACTTATCCGAAGTCGGGTTGCGGGAGCAGCAAGCTGAGCAAAGTATTCCCGATGTCCCCGGCAATGCTTCCTAGCTACTACCGGGGGATCCAGCAGCATTCTCAGGCCAAACAAGATATGTAACCCCTCCAGCTATTACCTGTTTCTGGAACTTTCACCCACATAGCTATCCTCAGTAGATGGCGACATAAGTGTGGACATTAAAAACAGCATATAATTTGTGTTTTTCTACTTTTTGTGTGTAAAGATGAACAAAACAACAACCTAGAGGCACTTTTTGCATTTGTTGTTTGTTGTCGTTTGTTGTTCTTGTTTTTCCAGTTTCAGCTCTTCAGCACTCTGCTCCTGCAGCGAGAAGAAACTGTAGTTTTTGTCTGTTAAGACAGAATAATGTGATAAGTTGTGTCGTGTCCCGCAGGCTGCAGCTGATCGACGACCTGTCCTACGAAGACGTGAAGAAGTGTTACCGAGGATCAGTGAGTCCTTCACTCAGCAACACAAACACTCAGCAACACAATGTGAGCTGACCTAAAAGTGACGACGTCTCTCAGCTCACCACACCTACAGATGCATGTGGCCGATATAAGGACACACGCCCACCCACCAACACACACACACACACACACACACACACACACACACACACACACACACTCACTCACAGCTCTGTAGTTGTGCTCAGAAGTCCAGAGATGACGGCAGACCAGCAGGAGTCCTTTCAAATCTTTTTTTAAGTCTCTGCAGAAGTTTCCGGCGTCTGTCTCGTCTCCATGGGAACACGGTCAGGGGTGTGTTTGTGTTTGAGTGTGTGTGTGGCAGGAATCTGTTTCAGCAGACAGAAAGTTACAGTCCACCATCACACACTCCCAGATTAAAAATCAGATACAAGTTTATATTTAAAGATTCCTCTCCAGACACACAGTTTGTTTATCAAACAGCTGCAGCAGCTGCCGTCACAGATTGTGTGTCATATATGTGTGTTTTCAGGGTGTGTATTTCTTCTTGTTGCTTATGCATCTAGGAGATGTGTTAACAGAGATAAATTCTGCTGCGTTTACTCATTTGCAACAGTCAGTTAAAACTTTCCACTTCTGAGGTCCAGATGCAAATATAGAACAGATTGGATTTACAGAAGACACAGGAAGGTGTGTCAGCACACAACACTCATGTGCATCATTTTTTTATTAATGTGGCTCAGAGTCTTCACACCTGAGTGACATACTTAAGAAATTTGAGTATGTAATGCAGATATTGTGCTTCTTTCTGGTACTGAGCAACATCCAGGTTTGAAGAAACAACAGAAGTTTTTCCAGAAGAACTAGGAAGGCCTGCTCAGTCTTGATCACTTTGAATTATGGTAGAAATATTTTTTGTACATGTCTCTACAGATGTCTCTGTATCATTTCACGCTATTTCACGATAAAAGGCTCAAAACCAAAAAAAACCCCTCTGTATTTAACTTTACAGTTTGGAGAGAAGTGAGCAAACTGGATCATACTGGTTCCAGTACATTTGAACTTAAACGTATATTTCAAATAAGGTATCAAACTAACCTCTGAAAGTACGAGTTGAAACTACAGAGACGGCAGGATCAATGACACTGTTTCTCTTACAACACTTCCTCAGCGTTGGAGCTGTTAGTTTGACCCAAATGTTCAGCCAGTCTTCAGAGGCTTCAGGTGGAGCAGGCGTCGAGCTGCTGCTGTTGTTTCAGTCTTTGTTGTTTCAGACAGGAACAGGAAAGCAGGAAGTTACTGTCTCACAGAGAATAAACACACGCAGGTGTATTTAGATGATGTAAGTTGTGACCCACATGTCAGGAACCAAAACAATACTCAAAATATTCCCGAAAAAAGTGGTTCACTTACTGGACCCTTTTCTTAAGTAAAAGTACCAATACAACAATATAATAATACTAAAAATATTCCCACTGCAAGTAAAAGTCCTGTAGTCAAAACCGTACATGAGTAAAAGAACAATGAAATATATTTGAAGTATCAGTAATAGCATGTATTGGCATACAGCATTTCTACAATTAAGAAAAGCTCTCGAATGACCATTACATTGTAATATATATTGGTAGTAGAACAAATATTAATAATATTTACTGTAAAACTTTAATTAATAGCCCGGGCTAAATTTGAGACAAGCCTTTAATTCCTTTCATACAAAACGGTTGCTCAGCAAAGATCAGGAAATACAATCAAATTGTTTCTTTAAACCAGTATCAATATTACTTGTTTAGAAATTAGGCTTCATACAATATATCAATTATGAATCATTCATTTGATCTAGCTCAGATGGGCAGTGCATCAGAGAGAATGACCTGCTTGGCAACCAGACCAGGCCTCTATTTGAGACAGGCCTTTAGTTTTGAGCCAGGACTAAGGAACAGCCAACGGAGCCCTGCCTGAGGAGCTGAGGCTGCGGGTTGGTTCATAGGGGAGCAGCAACTCACAGAATATCTTCGGAATGAAGTGCAGACAGTGAAGTTGACTGAAACCTAAAATCAATCTTTGCTGTCACGCCAAACTCCTTACTTTGTATGATATGGTATTGGTACCATTTTAAGTTTAAATGAATCTGGTGGATGTACACCATCTTATCTGATTTTTAAAACAAGTCTATGGCAAAGAAGTGAAAGGTAAAAAGCATGAAAACTAAGACTGAAGATGAGTCAGAGCCTGGAACATATAAAACTATATCATCTGCATAAACATGGACATTGAAGTCCTGATTAGGAAGACTGTTATTCTTGTGTAATGAAAACCGTAATGGACCAAGAACAGAACCCTGTGGAACCCCATCTCTGGATTACTGTCTTTCCATCCTTTAAATCACAACAACTTTTTGATTTAAGGGATATTACGTGTATATCATGGACGTAATCACTGATTTTTTTTAATTAACTAACACACTTATCTGTTCTTCAGATTTCATATTGTACATACATGGATATATGCCACTATACATCTGCACACTTTGTTTTTTTATGGATACTTGTTTATTGATATTTTTATACTTAAACCTTTATTGATAAACTACTTTGTGCTGCAATTACAAAGACAACAATTTCTCTCAGAGTAAATAAATGTTATCTTCAGCAACAAAAGTCTCATTTCTTTCTGTAATTATGACAAATGACACATCAATTATTACACTGAGCTCAACCAAGAGACACCAAATGACATGATTATTGAAGACATAAACATCTGAATCTGTCTGTGATTAACTCTGTTCGTCTGCAGACTGTCAGCAAATACAACTCTCAGTACCACAAACTGTTCCAGACGGTTCCTAAAGAGGAGATCCTGATGAAAGGTAAGGACTGTTTGTGAGGTCAGGAGGACAACGACTGACAGGACAGATGTTTCACCTCAGCTGCGCTGTTTATCACCCGTCTATCACCTGATCTATCGCATCATCTTTACCCTGTTTGATAAGTCTTTTGTTGTTTCCATTGAAATAAATGTGTTTTTATACTATATTTGTTTCCAGCTCCTGATGATCAGAGATGCAGTAAAAATCAACTGTCTCTCCTTCTGTCTGATCCTGTCTCCTATCTCCTCTCCTCTTTTTCTTCTGTAGTGTATTCGTGTGCGTTGTTACGAGACATCCTGCTGCAGGGACGACTCTACATCTCCAGGAACTGGCTGTGTTTCTACGCCAACCTGTTTGGTAAAGACATCAAGGTGAGTGGAGAAGCTGTCGGTTCGTCTCAAACCATCTGTCTCTTTAAAAACGTGCCCACATGAAGTTGGGTGAATTTAAAAAGCAAATTTCTTTCTTCGCTGTGTTGGTCTTCCATCAACAGACTGCTGCTTTTTCACATTCAAAAGAGTTTTAAAAAAAACTAGACAAAGCTGAAAATACAGGTCCAGTTTAAGACAACACTCTGTTTCTTCTACCTATCCATGTCATTTTGAATTCCAGTGTCACAAAAGTGAAACAGCTTTGTAAATTTAAAATCAGGTTGACTGTGTAGCAGCACAGAAATAAGTTTTTTTGTATAAAACAGGTAGTATCTGTGATTCACCCTCGGAATAAATCAAGTTCTTTCTTATCTTATTTGCTGAAAGGATCAATGACTGTGTGTATGACAACCGGAACAAAACATGTAATAAGAAAAACAGATCATAAACTCAGCTCCACTGAAACATAAACCATTTCAAAATCAAATGTGGTAATGTTATGATCTTAACAAGAACTCTTTCCACAGCAAAACAAATGCAGATGAGGTCTGAGTGATGTTTTAAATCAATTGCAATGTTAAAGTAAATAAATTTCAAACACTGTGCAAAATTACATTTGAATTTGTCCAAATATGATTTAAAAATGTTCATTGCATTGAACTGAACATAACATAAAACGAGAACCCTTCACATGTCTAGAAAAAACTAGTAAGTGTTGCTTTAATTACAGTTTGTTTGAAATTCTTGATTAGGAAACAGAAATCAGTAAATTGTTCCCTGCGCGAGTCGGCTCAGTGATGAGGTGAAGGTAGACAGACATCGGAAAGAAGATATTTAACTTCCCTATTTTGTCATGTATACATTGACAAAATTGATAAAACACACACACACTTTCTTAAAAATTTTTTTCCTTTGTCCCATCTGTTTTTAGAGACTTGAAGTTGTCACCTGGAGATGAAAAGTCAGTTTATGTACAGACTGAATTATTGATTTCAGTTTGGTAAATCCTCGTTGTCATCCTTATAACAGGGTCATGTACTATAGTCGTCTGCACTACAGGAACATTTGGAGAGGTTTAAATACATTCATGATCCCCATATGACTCCAAAGAGTCAACATGTGTGTGTTCTCTGTGTGTTTGGTCCAGACGTCTGTTTATTCTGATAGAGTCTGGGTGAAAGTTCACTTCAGTATCAATACTCTGTCATTCAGAGGAAATAAGTCATGTAATGTGATTTATTTACTGTAAATTATCTTTTTTCACGGACAACCACAGTCTGAGCACCAAACAGCAGCCGTGGAAGAAGTTCTCAAATATTAGTAACACCCCGTTACAAGTAAAAGTCCTGTATTCAAACTGTTACAAAACTACATACAAAAGTATTAGTTTCAATAAATACTAAAAGTACCTAAAGTACTCGTTGTGCCTCTGCGTCCACAATCTTTTTTTCTGGAATTATGTTTTTATCTGTCTCATTCTCTTGAATGCAAGAAGGCCGAGAACAGCTGGAGGGAATTTCTTCAAATTTGGCACAAACGTCCACTTGGACTTGACAATGAACTGAATAGAATTTGGTGGTCAAAGGTCAAAGATTAAGGTCACTGTGACCTCGTCAATCTTATTCTCGTGAACCTCAATATTTCAAGAACACGTTGAGAAAATTCTTAAAATTTGGCACAAACATCTGCTTTGAGTCAGGGTAGAACTGATGAGAATCTGGTGGTCAAAGGTCACTGTGACCTTATGCGTCCCATTCTCTTGAGCGCAATATTTCAAAAACACCGTGTGGGAATTTCTCAATTTTGGCACAAACGTCCACTTGCACTCAAGAATGAACTGATTATTGGCCATAACTCAAGCATTCATATATTCATTTTGACAAATTTTACATAATATGTCTAATAGGATAAAATTTGAAGTGATGACATTTTATCTCAAAAATGTAGAAGGTCAAAGATCTAAATTGACTGTGACATCATAATGTTCTGCAACATTGGCCATTACACAACATCCTGACTCAGGAAGAGAAGTGGAGACATTTTGTCAGATACTGAACTGGTAACACTAATCTTGGGTGTCCACCTTAAAATTGTGTTGATCGTATAGATCTTCTGTGCTGCTTCTGGGGGGGTGTTTTTGAAGCATCCATGTTTTCATAGACATAGATATAGACTGTAAGAGCAACTTGTTTGGTTTGTGGAGGCGTACAACCACGTGGCTGTAATTCTAGTTTATCTCTCTTCTGTGAATGTGCAGGTGTGTATACCTGTGGTGTCAGTTCGGCTGGTGAAGAAACACAAGACGGCAGGTCTGGTGCCAAACGGCTTGGCTATCACCATGGATACAGCTCAGAAGGTACCAGACAGGATGACTACACAGAGACACACACATATAGAAGCAAAGAACTGTAACCTGAGGACAGTGACAGTTTCAGCTAATATGACAAAATCTTACAACTTTAACTGGTGTGTAGCATGTGCTAGCTCTTTAGCATGTTGGTATGCTAATCTGTGGCACATGATGTCATCATGTACACATGTGTGCATGGGAACAGGATCATGTGGCGAGCCTGTTGGCGAGCACAGTTAATGCAGAGAGGAATCCAGCTATTAGTTTTAAACTGTTGTAGAGTGGCAGAAGGACACGATACGTTGTTTGTGGTGTAAGGATTTATTTTCTGGGGAGATGGTCATATCATGGTACTCCATATAATTATTAAGATTTTATATATGTTTTGTATGACATGTTTTCCAACCACATCAGAAATCAGAAGTGATTACAGTTGCTGAACATCCAGACTCGAAGGTGAGGAATAATAGTGATAAAATAATAATAATACACTTTATTTCTGTTGCGCCTTTCAAACCAGAAGATAAAAAACAGAAAAAATAATTCCATTATAGAGAAATAGAAATAGTTGTGTTAAGAATGAAAAAGAGAGCTGAGGGAGGTTTATTCACATTTTCAGATGAGTTGAGTATTTTCAGTCATAAACACTTTGTCATGTAACCTGGTTTCTGTCTGTCTGTCCTTCTGCAGTACGTGTTTGTGTCCCTGCTGTCCAGAGACAGTGTCTATGACGTCCTCAGGAGGATCTGCACTCACCTGCAGGTCTGTGGATCGTCTCTGTATTCTTTTGATGAGGGGAAGTGTTCAGTATTTAAACCAAGTCGCTGTCAAACAATCCTGTTAAACACCTTATTTAAAACTGAAATGTTACAATAAGAAATTAATAATTCCTGATTATGTAACAGAAAATATTTCAGTTTGATCCTGAGTTGACTTCCTGTCTGACTGTCTCTCTGTCTGTTTGTAGGTGAACGGGAAGAGTCTGAGTCTGAAGCAGTACCTGGAGGAGCCCAGCTCTCTGTCCATGGTAACGCCACATTTTATACATATTTATGAATATTTCTGTCAAACAACCACAGCAGATTACCTTCACAAAGGAGCTACACTTTTGCGTGTTGGGAAAAGAAAAAGTGGCTGAAAAGCTGGAATTGTGTTTCTGCAGAGATACACATGAACGTCTCTGTGAACCTGCACAGAGAAGGGGGTTATGGGTAATCATACTTAAATAACAGTGTATGAAAATAATTATTAAAATGTAGTTGAAGTATTTAAAATAGATAAAAATGTCCCCTGCGACTGTCATATTAAATGAATAAAAGAAGACCATGACCATTTTATAGACAAAATACTAATTTACAATATTGACAATTTAATTGATGATTAAAATTGTTGTTTGTCGCAGCCCTTTTTGACTTTGGATTCTTTGTGCTGCAGACACATTTTAAAAAAGCTTTAAATTTCAATACCTAGTTGCAGTTTATATCCACAAACTGACTGACACAGAAAGAAGAGAAACAGAAACACTTCCTGGTACTGTGAGAGATGCTATAAAATCCATCATGAGCAGAAATTAGTCCTCAGAGTGATGATGGAAGCAGCTTTGTTAGAAATGAGTCACCAGTCAGTAAAAGCAAGCGTAGCTGAATACCAGAAGCTGTTTTTTTGGTCCTGGTGACCTTCTGTGACCCCTTCACGCTCCCTGGATAAGAGGCTTTCCCCGCGCTGCCTTCAGGTTCTGTCTGTGAAGTTGAGTTGACAACACATGAGCGGCTCAGCAAAGTGTGAAATTTGATGAGGACGGTGTTGATGTTCTCTCAGCCAGAAGCTGTTGATGTGACGATCACTATATGTTTTGGATTTGCTATTTTCACTCAGTTTCATATCGTCATTTTAGGAAAAAAAAAGTCTCCTTGAGGTTTCCTAAAATAGCCGCTAACTAAATTTATTAATGAAACAGAAGAAAAGGAAGAAGAGTTATCAGGCTGTAGATACACACACTGTACTTGTTAGAAGATGCATTTAGTTTACATCTCGACTGTCTGTTTTCTGTCCTTTCTCTTGGTGTCTCTGTCAGGATGAGTTTCCAGAGGTGTTGAAGTGGAGGAGGAAGCCCTCGCTCCCCGCCGTCTCCTCCTCGCTCCCTGACCTGCTGGGAAACTCCGCCCCCAGCCTCGCCTCAGAAACAGCCTTCAGCACGCACACACTCACAGGTAGGTCTGCTCACCTGTCATTCAACAGTCACAGGAGCCTTCCCAGTGACAGTGAGATGCTGAAATAATGTGTGTGTGTGTGTGTGTGTGTGTGTGTGTGTGTGTGTGTGTGTGTGTGTGTGTGTGTGTAGACAGCAGTTTGGAAACAGAGAAGATCCTGCTGACAGAACCAGTACCAGAACTGGGTCACATGGAGTACCAGCTGCTGAAACTCTTCATCTTGCTGTGAGTACCACAGTACAAAAACAATTAAATTTAAAAAAAATAAAATAAAATTCACGAAACACAAAGTAAATTCATTTGCAAAGCCCGTAAAGTGTTTTATTTGTTTTTTGTTTTTTTGTTTTGTTTTTTTTTAATAGTGCATTCAGAATAATAACTTCAATAAACAGTATATTGTTTACAAATTTCCATCCATCCAAAACACATCAATATAATATCTTAAAAACATCCAGAATGTGAAGAGGAACTGGCTAAAACATGAACCCAGAAAAGGCCCAGTGCACAGACAGCTGCAGTGGTTGTGTAAATATTAGTAACTAGTATTCATTTTGTTAAATCTCAGGTGTGTACAGTCTTCTGTATTTTCCAGTTTTGTCTCAGAACTGTATTTTATTGTTGGGCTGTGCTGCCACCTGCTGGCTGAATATCGTTCACATGGCCACATGTAATACAGAACTTTGAGGCATAGTTTTTCAAAGTGTTGACATCATAAGTTGCCTTTTTGTGTCAGATATTCATTTCTAGAATGCAGACTTTTCAAATCACTTTTTCATGACATACTGTACAATGACCTTTTTAAATCACTTTTGTGTAGCTTTTTTATGACATACTATGACTTTTTCATAACTGTCTTGACAAACTTGTTTTTTGTTTTGTTTTTTACATACTAGGGCTTTTTTTACATAGTACACTGACTTTTTTATATCTTCGTTAATGTACTACACAATGACTGTTTATTCGTACTATAATATGACTTTTGGAAAAACTTTTTTTGTACGTACCATTCGACTATTGTATGACCTTTTTTGACATACTATACTATGACCTTTTTTCATCACTTTTCATGACATTCTGTACTGTGACCTTTTTCGTAATTTTTTTTGACATACTATACCATAACATTTTTTATAATTTTTTTGACATATTATACTATAACATTTTTCATACTATACTATCATCTTTTTTCATCACTTTTTTTTCACCACTTTTTTGCACATACTATACTATGACCTTTTTCATCACTTTTTTTGTCAAACTATTCAATCACCTTTTTTTTTTTTGCAACTTTTTCCTGACCTAACGTTTATCCCCAGTTTAGTGGAACCTAAAATTAACATGCAGTGTGACTCCCCACACCCAGGAAAGGCCAGCGACACAGTGGTTATCAGAAAACAGTTACTTTATTTCAAACATCAGAGTTGAGTCATACCCAAAACAACAAACAGAAGTTCAGTAGTTCAAACCTAAACTTACCTAACAAAGAAACAAAGCTCAAACAAAAACAAGCTTCTACCCTGCACTCCTAAAATTCAAAACAAGGGAAAACATGAAAATGCTCAATATAAACTGCTTTAATGTTTTAAAGTAAGTATGTAAGTAAAGTATAGTATGTCGTCCAAAATCAAGAAAAAAAGTCATAGTATAGCATGTCGTCCAAAATCAAGAAAAAAAGTCATAGTATAGCATGTCGTCCCAAATCATGAAAAAAAGTCATAGTATAGCATGTCGTCCAAAATCAAGAAAAAAAGTCATAGTATAGTATGTCGTCCAAAATCATGAAAAAAAGTCATACTATAGCATGTCGTCCCAAATCAAGAAAAAAAGTCATAGTATAGCATGTTGTCCGAAATCATGAAAAAAAGTCATAGTATAGCATGTTGTCCGAAATCATGAAAAAAAGTCATAGTATAGCATGTCGTCCAAAATCATGAAAAAAAGTCATAGTATAGCATGTCGTCCGAAATCAAGAAAAAAAGTCATAGTATAGCATGTCGTCCGAAATCATGAAAAAATGTCATAGTATAGTATGTCGTCCAAAATCAAGAAAAAAACGTCACTTTTTTCACCACTTTTTTGCACATACTATACTATGACCTTTTTCATCACTTTTTTGTCAAACTATTCAATGACCTTTTTTTCCTGACCTAACGTTGTTTATCCCCAGTTTAGTGGAATCTAAAATTAATATGCAGTGTGACTCCCCACATCCAGGAAATGCCAGCGACACAGTGGTTATCAGAAAACAGTTACTTTATTTCAAACATCAGAGTTGAGTCATACCCAAAACAACAAACAGAAGTTCAGTAGTTCAAACCTAAACTTACCAAACAAAGAAACAAAGCTCAAGCAAAAACAAGCTTCTACCCTGCACTCCTAAAATTCAAAACAAGGGAAAACATGAAAAAGCTCAATATAAACTGCTTTAATGTTTTAAAGTAAGTATGTAAGTAAAGTATAGTATGTCGTCCAAAATCAAGAAAAAAAGTCATAGTATAGTATGTCGTCCCAAATCAAGAAAAAAAAGTCATGGTATAATATGTCGTCCAAAATCATGAAAAAAGTCATAGTATAGTATGTCGTCCAAAACCATGAAAAAAGTCATAGTATAGCATGTCGTCCAAAATCATGAAAAAAAGTCATAGTATAGCATGTCGTCCGAAATCAAGAAAAAAAGTCATAGTATAGCATGTCGTCCGAAATCATGAAAAAATGTCATAGTATAGTATGTCGTCCAAAATCAAGAAAAAAACGTCACTTTTTTCACCACTTTTTTGCACATACTATACTATGACCTTTTTCATCACTTTTTTGTCAAACTATTCAATGACCTTTTTTTCCTGACCTAACGTTGTTTATCCCCAGTTTAGTGGAATCTAAAATTAATATGCAGTGTGACTCCCCACATCCAGGAAATGCCAGCGACACAGTGGTTATCAGAAAACAGTTACTTTATTTCAAACATCAGAGTTGAGTCATACCCAAAACAACAAACAGAAGTTCAGTAGTTCAAACCTAAACTTACCAAACAAAGAAACAAAGCTCAAGCAAAAACAAGCTTCTACCCTGCACTCCTAAAATTCAAAACAAGGGAAAACATGAAAAGCTCAATAAACTGCTTTAATGTTTTAAAGTAAGTATGTAAGTAAAGTAGTATGTCGTCCAAAATCAAGAAAAAAAGTCATAGTATAGTATGTCGTCCAAAATCAAGAAAAAAAAGTCATGGTATAATATGTCGTCCAAAATCATGAAAAAAGTCATAGTATAGTATGTCGTCCAAAATCATGAAAAAAGTCATAGTATAGCATGTCGTCCCAAATCATGAAAAAAAGTCATAGTATAGTATGTCGTCCCAAATCATGAAAAAAAGTCATAGTATAGCATGTCGTCCAAATCATGAAAAAAGGTCATACTATAGCATGTCGTTTAAAATCATGAAAAAAGTCATAGTATAGTATGTCGTCCCAAATCATGAAAAAAAGTCATAGTATAGCATGTCGTCCCAAATCATGAAAAAAAGTCATAGTATAGTATGTCGTCAAAAATCATGAAAAAAGGTCATACTATAGCATGTCGTTTAAAATCATGAAAAAAAGTCATAGTATAGCATGTCGTTTAAAATCATGAAAAAATGTCATAGTATAGCATGTTGTCCAAAACCATAAAAAAAAGTCATAGTATAGCATGTCGTTTAAAATCATGAAAAAATGTCATAGTATAGCATGTCGTCCGAAATCATGAAAAAAAGTCATAGTATAGCATGTTGTCCAAAACCATAAAAAAAAGTCATAGTATAGCATGTCGTCCAAAATCATGAAAAAAAAGTCATAGTATAGCATGTCGTTTAAAATCGTGAAAAAAATGTCATAGTATAGCATGTCGTCCCAAATCATGAAAAAAAGTCATAGTATAGCATGTCGTTTAAAATCGTGAAAAAATGTCATAGTATAGCATGTCGTCCCAAATCATGAAAAAATGTCATAGTATAGCATGTCGTCCCAAATCATGAAAAAAAGTCATAGTATAGCATGTCATTTAAAATCGTGAAAAAATGTCATAGTATAGCATGTCGTCCCAAATCATGAAAAAAGTCATAGTATAGCATGTCGTCCAAAATCAAGAAAAAAAGTCATAGTATAGCATGTCGTCCAAAATCATGAAAAAAAGTCATAGTATAGTATGTCGTCAAAAATCATGAAAAAAAGTCATAGTATAGTATGTCGTCCAAAATCATGAAAAAAAGTCATAGTATAGTATGTCGTCCAAAATCAAGAAAAAAAGTCATAGTATAGCATGTCGTCAAAAATCATGAAAAAAAGTCATAGTATAGTATGTCGTCCAAAATCAAGAAAAAAAAGTCATAGTATAGTATGTCGTCAAAAATCATGAAAAAAGTCATAGTATAGCATGTTGTCCCAAATCATGAAAAAAAGTCATAGCACAGCATGTCGTCCAAAATCAAGAAAAAAAGTCATAGTATAGCATGTCGTCCAAAATCATGAAAAAAGTCATAGTATAGTATGTCGTCCAAAATCATGAAAAAAGTCATAGTATAGCATGTCGTCCCAAATCATGAAAAAAAGTCATAGTATAGTATGTCGTCCCAAATCATGAAAAAAAGTCATAGTATAGCATGTCGTCCCAAATCATGAAAAAAGGTCATACTATAGCATGTCGTTTAAAATCATGAAAAAAGTCATAGTATAGTATGTCGTCCCAAATCATGAAAAAAAGTCATAGTATAGCATGTCGTCCCAAATCATGAAAAAAAGTCATAGTATAGTATGTCGTCAAAAATGAAAAAAGGTCATACTATAGCATGTCGTTAAAATCATGAAAAAAGTCATAGTATAGCATGTCGTTAAAATCATGAAAAAATGTCATAGTATAGCATGTTGTCCAAAACCATAAAAAAAAGTCATAGTATAGCATGTCGTTTAAAATCATGAAAAAATGTCATAGTATAGCATGTCGTCCGAAATCATGAAAAAAAGTCATAGTATAGCATGTTGTCCAAAACCATAAAAAAAAGTCATAGTATAGCATGTCGTCCAAAATCATGAAAAAAAAGTCATAGTATAGCATCGTTTAAAATCGTGAAAAAATGTCATAGTATAGCATGTCGTCCCAAATCATGAAAAAAAGTCATAGTATAGCATGTCATTTAAAATCGTGAAAAAATGTCATAGTATAGCATGTCGTCCCAAATCATGAAAAAAGTCATAGTATAGCATGTCGTCCAAAATCATGAAAAAAGTCATAGTATAGCATGTCGTCCAAAATCATGAAAAAAAGTCATAGTATATATGTCGTCAAAAATCATGAAAAAAAGTCATAGTATAGTATGTCGTCCAAAATCATGAAAAAAAGTCATAGTATAGTATGTCGTCCAAAATCAAGAAAAAAAGTCATAGTATAGCATGTCGTCAAAATCATGAAAAAAATCATAGTATAGTATGTCGTCCAAAATCAAGAAAAAAAGTCATAGTATAGTATGTCGTCAAAAATCATGAAAAAAGTCATAGTATAGCATGTGTCCCAAATCATGAAAAAAAGTCATAGCACAGCATGTCGTCCAAAATCAAGAAAAAAAGTCATAGTATAGCATGTCGTCCAAAATCATGAAAAAAGTCATAGTATAGCATGTCGTCCCAAATCATGAAAAAAAGTCATAGTATAGTATGTCGTCCCAAATCATGAAAAAAAGTCATAGTAAAGCATGTCGTCCCAAATCATGAAAAAAGTCATAGTAAGCATGTCGTCCCAAATCATGAAAAAAAAGTCATAGTAAGTATGTCGTCCCAAATCATGAAAAAAAGTCATAGTATAGCATGTCGTCCCAAATCATGAAAAAAGGTCATACTATAGCATGTCGTTTAAAATCATGAAAAAAGTCATAGTATAGTATGTCGTCCCAAATCATGAAAAAAAGTCATAGTATAGCATGTCGTCCCAAATCATGAAAAAAAGTCATAGTATAGTATGTCGTCAAAAATCATGAAAAAAGGTCATACTATAGCATGTCGTTTAAAATCATGAAAAAAAGTCATAGTATAGCATGTCGTTTAAAATCATGAAAAAATGTCATAGTATAGCATGTTGTCCAAAACCATAAAAAAAAGTCATAGTATAGCATGTCGTTTAAAATCATGAAAAAATGTCATAGTATAGCATGTCGTCCGAAATCATGAAAAAAAGTCATAGTATAGCATGTTGTCCAAAACCATAAAAAAAAGTCATAGTATAGCATGTCGTCCAAAATCATGAAAAAAAAGTCATAGTATAGCATGTCGTTTAAAATCGTGAAAAAATGTCATAGTATAGCATGTCGTCCCAAATCATGAAAAAAAGTCATAGTATAGCATGTCGTTTAAAATCGTGAAAAAATGTCATAGTATAGCATGTCGTCCCAAATCATGAAAAAATGTCATAGTATAGCATGTCGTCCCAAATCATGAAAAAAAGTCATAGTATAGCATGTCATTTAAAATCGTGAAAAAATGTCATAGTATAGCATGTCGTCCCAAATCATGAAAAAAGTCATAGTATAGCATGTCGTCCAAAATCAAGAAAAAAGTCATAGTATAGCATGTCGTCCAAAATCATGAAAAAAAGTCATAGTATAGTATGTCGTCAAAAATCATGAAAAAAAGTCATAGTATAGTATGTCGTCCAAAATCATGAAAAAAAGTCATAGTATAGTATGTCGTCAAAAATCATGAAAAAAAGTCATAGTATAGTATGTCGTCCAAAATCAAGAAAAAAAGTCATAGTATAGTATGTCGTCAAAAATCATGAAAAAAAGTCATAGTATAGCATGTTGTCCCAAATCATGAAAAAAAGTCATAGCACAGCATGTCGTCCAAAATCAAGAAAAAAAGTCATAGTATAGCATGTCGTCCCAAATCATGAAAAAAGGTCATACTATAGCATGTCGTTTAAAATCATGAAAAAAAGTCATAGTATAGTATGTCGTCCAAAATCATGAAAAAAAGTCATAGTATAGTATGTCGTCCAAAATCAAGAAAAAAAGTCATAGTATAGCATGTCGTCCAAAATCATGAAAAAAAGTCATAGTATAGCATGTCGTCCAAAATCATGAAAAAATGTCATAGTATAGCATGTCGTCCAAAATCATGAAAAAAAGTCATAGTATAGCATGTCGTTCAAAATCATGAAAAAAAGTCATAGTATAGCATGTCGTTCAAAATCATGAAAAAAAGTCATAGTATAGCATGTCGTTTAAAATCATGAAAAAAAGTCATAGTATAGCATGTCGTCCAAAATCATGAAAAAAAGTCATAGTATAGCATGTCGTCCAAAATCATGAAAAAAAGTCATAGTATAGCATGTCGTCCCAAATCATGAAAAAAGTCATAGTATAGCATGTCGTCCCAAATCATGAAAAAAGGTCATACTATAGCATGTCGTTTAAAATCATGAAAAAATGTCATAGTATAGCATGACGTCCAAAATCATGAAAAAAAGTCATAGTATAGCATGTCGTTTAAAATCATGAAAAAAAGTCATAGTATAGCATGACGTCCAAAATCATGAAAAAAAGTCATAGTATAGCATGTCGTTCAAAATCATGAAAAAAAGTCATAGTATAGCATCGTTCAAAATCATGAAAAAAGTCATAGTATAGCATGTCGTTTAAAATCATGAAAAAAAGTCATAGTATAGCATGTCGTCCCAAATCATGAAAAAAAGTCATAGTACAGCATGTCGTCCCAAATCATGAAAAAAAGTCATAGTATAGCATGTCGTCCCAAATCATGAAAAAAGGTCATACTATAGCATGTCGTTTAAAATCATGAAAAAAAGTCATAGTATAGCATGTCGTTTAAAATCAAGAAAAAAAGTCATAGTATAGCATGTCGTCAAAAATCATGAAAAAAAGTCATAGTATAGCATGACGTCCAAAATCATGAAAAAAAGTCATAGTATAGCATGTCGTCCAAAATCATGAAAAAATGTCATAGTATAGCATGTCGTCCAAAATCATGAAAAAAAGTCATAGTATAGCATGTCGTTCAAAATCATGAAAAAAAGTCATAGTATAGCATGTCGTTCAAAATCATGAAAAAAAGTCATAGTATAGCATGTCGTTTAAAATCATGAAAAAAAGTCATAGTATAGCATGTCGTCCAAAATCATGAAAAAAAGTCATAGTATAGCATGTCGTCCAAAATCATGAAAAAAAGTCATAGTATAGCATGTCGTCCCAAATCATGAAAAAAAGTCATAGTATAGCATGTCGTCCCAAATCATGAAAAAAGGTCATACTATAGCATGTCGTTTAAAATCATGAAAAAATGTCATAGTATAGCATGACGTCCAAAATCATGAAAAAAAGTCATAGTATAGCATGTCGTTTAAAATCATGAAAAAAAGTCATAGTATAGCATGACGTCCAAAATCATGAAAAAAAGTCATAGTATAGCATGTCGTTCAAAATCATGAAAAAAAGTCATAGTATAGCATGTCGTTCAAAATCATGAAAAAAAGTCATAGTATAGCATGTCGTTTAAAATCATGAAAAAAAGTCATAGTATAGCATGTCGTCCCAAATCATGAAAAAAAGTCATAGTACAGCATGTCGTCCCAAATCATGAAAAAAAGTCATAGTATAGCATGTCGTCCCAAATCATGAAAAAAGGTCATACTATAGCATGTCGTTTAAAATCATGAAAAAAAGTCATAGTATAGCATGTCGTTTAAAATCATGAAAAAAAGTCATAGTATAGCATGTCGTCCAAAATCATGAAAAAAAGTCATAGTATAGCATGTCGTCCCAAATCATGAAAAAAAGTCATAGTACAGCATGTAGTCCCAAATCATGAAAAAAAGTCATAGTATAGCATGTCGTCCCAAATCATGAAAAAAGGTCATACTATAGCATGTCGTTTAAAATCATGAAAAAAAAGTCATAGTATAGCATGTCGTCCAAAATCAAGAAAAAACTTCACTTTTTTTCACCACTTTTTTGCACATACTATACTATGACCTTTTTCATCACTTTTTTTGTCAAACTATTCAATCACCTTTTTTTTTTTTACAACTTTTTCCTGACCTAACGTTTATCCCCAGTTTAGTGGAATCTAAAATTAACATGCAGTGTGACTCCCCACACCCAGGAAAGGCCAGCGACACAGTGGTTATCAGAAAACAGTTACTTTATTTCAAACATCAGAGTTGAGTCATACCCAAAACAACAAACAGAAGTTCAGTAGTTCAAACCTAAACTTACCAAACAAAGAAACAAAGCTCAAGCAAAAACAAGCTTCTACCCTGCACTCCTAAAATTCAAAACAAGGGAAAACATGAAAAAGCTCAATATAAACTGCTTTAATGTTTTATTTTAATGTATTTCTCTTGAAAAGCACATTGAATTTCCTTGTGTATGAATGGTGCTATATAAATAAAATTGCATTGCCTTTAAACTGTTCTGTATTTACAGTGACCAAAAACAACAGCAAAATATTTACAAAGTGATAGCACTACAAGATTGCAAGCCTCAAATTACACATACAAATTTGTCAAATGGCTCACCCATAACTGACAAAGTTATGAAGTCAAAACACACTAATAACTGTCAAAATGGCTTGCCTACAGATTTATTTATACACAAATCTCATAAATTACACACTGTATATGCTGGCTTTGTAAGCAGTGGTAGAGGTAAAGGACGGAAGAGTTTCTGTCAGCTGGAGTTCAAAAGACTGCTGTCATCTGTTGGACCAATCCAGAGGCAGCAATCCTGTCGAATCGACCAATCACCAGCCACCACCTGCCTGTTTATCACCCACTATCACTCACGCACACACGCACTCACTGTGAGAGGAAGACAAACAGATCTGACACATCACAACACCATCAAGGCACCTCAATAAAGAGCGACCCAGGGATATAACACTGTATTGTGACCTTTTCTTGTCACTTTTCATTACATACTATACTGACTTTTTTTCCATCACTTTTTTTGACAAAATATACTGTGACCTTGTTTTATCACTTTTTTGACATATTATACTATGAAAAAAGTCAAAGTGTAATATGTCAAAAAAGTGATGAAAAAAGGGTCATGGTATAGTATATTTTAAAAAAGCGATGAAAGAAGGTCATAACAAAATGTGTCAAAAGTGATGGGGGAAAAAGTTATACTAAGGTATGTCAAAAAACATGATTAAAAAAACCTCATATTATAGTATGTCAAAAAAGTGATAAAAAATGGTCATAGTATAGTATGTCAGAACAAGTAATTAAAAAGGTCATAGTATACATAGTATGTGAAAAAGAAGTGATGACAAAAGGTCAAATTGTTAAAAAAGTCATAGTATAGTATGTCGTCCAAAATCAAGAAAAAAAGTCATAGTATAGCATGTTGTCCAAAACCATAAAAAAAAGTCATAGTATAGCATGTCGTTTAAAATCATGAAAAAATGTCATAGTATAGCATGTTGTCCAAAATCATGAAAAAAAGTCATAGTATAGCATGTCGTCCAAAATCATGAAAAAAAGTCATACTATAGCATGTCGTCCCAAATCATGAAAAAAAGTCATAGTATAGCATGTCGTTTAAAATCGTGAAAAAATGTCATAGTATAGCATGTCGTCCCAAATCATGAAAAAAGTCATAGTATAGCATGTTGTCCCAAATCATGAAAAAAAGTCATAGTATAGCATGTCGTCCCAAATCAAGAAAAAAAGTCATAGTATAGTATGTCGTCCAAAATCAAGAAAAAAAAGTCATAGTATAGTATGTCGTCAAAAATCATGAAAAAAGTCATAGTATAGCATGTCGTCCAAAATCATGAAAAAAGTCATAGTATAGCATGTCGTCCAAAATCAAGAAAAAAAGTCATAGTATAGCATGTTGTCCAAAACCATAAAAAAAGTCATAGTATAGCATGTCGTTTAAAATCATGAAAAAATGTCATAGTATAGCATGTCGTCCAAAATCATGAAAAAAAGTCATAGTATAGCCTGTCGTCCAAAATCATGAAAAAAAGTCATAGTATAGCATGTCGTCCCAAATCATGAAAAAAAGTCATAGTATAGCATGTCGTTTAAAATCGTGAAAAAATGTCATAGTATAGCATGTCGTCCCAAATCATGAAAAAAGTCATAGTATAGCATGTTGTCCCAAATCATGAAAAAAAGTCATAGTATAGCATGTCGTCCCAAATCATGAAAAAAAGTCATAGTATAGCATGTCGTCCCAAATCAAGAAAAAAAGTCATAGTATAGCATGTCGTCCAAAATCAAGAAAAAAAGTCATAGTATAGTATGTCGTCAAAAATCATGAAAAAAGTCATAGTATAGCATGTCGTCCAAAATCATGAAAAAAGTCATAGTATAGCATGTCGTCCAAAATCATGAAAAAAAGTCATAGTATAGCATGTCGTTCAAAATCAAGAAAAAAAGTCATAGTATAGCATGTTGTCTAAAATTATGAAAAAAAGTCATAGTATAGCATGTCGTCCCAAATCATGAAAAAAAGTCACAGTATAGCATGTTGTCTAAAATTATGGAAAAAAGTCATAGTATAGCATGTCGTCCCAAATCATGAAAAAAAGTACAAAACAAACTACACTATGACCTTTTTTCGGCACTTTTTTTGACCTACTATTTCATGTCCTTTTTTTAACGCTTTTTTGAAATACTATACTGTGACCTTTTATTTCATCATTTTTTTGACATACAATACTATGACCTTTTTATCACTTTTGAGATACTATACTCTGACCTCTTTTCTTCACTTTTCTGACATACTATACTATATTTTCTTCCTGGCATACTATGCTATGGCTTTTTTTTTTATTTTATTTTTTTTATTATACATCACATATTTTACCATGACTTTTTTTAATCACCATACTGTGAGTATTTTTGCAGTTAACAGACTGTGCTAGTAAAAGATTGGTCAATGTGGGAAAAAATATGTTTTTATAAACCTAGTCAGCATTGAACGGTGTAAAGGATGCACAAATGATCTGTAATTATCTGTTATTTACCTGTTTGTCTCTCAGTGTCTTCCTGTTGGTCCTGTCATCCTGCTATCTGGCCTTCAGAGTTTGTCGTCTGGAGCAGCAGCTTAGCTTCCTGAGCAGCCAGCCAACACTGAGAGAGAGGTACACACATACAGAATAAACACATTTATTCTATTTTCTAGATGCTAGACCTAGAACAAGAAAAATGTCTGCAACAAGTGAAAGCTGTAATAAAAATATAGCTGATGAAAAAATAGCTGAGCTTTACTTAAAGGAATGTTTAAAGGAATATTTTTTATAACAAAAAATCTATATTATCATCTAATCAACAGCTTCTTTTCTTGCAGGTGTGGCGAGGTGCCCTGCTGGCTCGCCAATCAGAGGACAGGAACCTGACCCTGAAGTCTGCTGCGAAATACAGAAGACACCTGCACTTACATAGACTTCCCATCAGGGGGCGGCGGTGAGCAGAGAGAGACGACTGTAGCAGCCGTCAGCAGCTAAACTCTGACCCCGCCACGACCTGGTTACCATAGAGACGTCACAATAGTAACAGAAACTGTAGACTGACCTTTGGCCTCTGAGGACGAGCAATGGAGGGACACGCAGAGGTCGCGTAGAGATCGTGAGGCCGGAGGGACGACGACATGCTGTAACATAACAGACATAGATTTTAATGTGAAGCAGACTGAAACAATGATGTGTGCGTGTGTGTGTGTGTGTGTGTGCGTGTACATAGACTGTATGGACTAACACACACTCTGACTCTGAGGTCTGTTAGTAGTTCAGGTTAAACATGTTTTCATACAGACACTGTTGGATGTGATGAAACGGTCGTTAGAGTCGGGAGAAGCTGCGGTTCCTGAAGTGTTTCTCCTCATTCTGTGCTCACAGAACAAATATTTCCTTTAATTTTAGGGGGATATATTGGCAGAAATATAATATAATAAGTGTGTTTTTCTTTGGTATATAATCACCTGACAATAAGAATCATTGTGTTTTCATTACCTTAGAATGAGACGTTTATATATCTGCACAGGGAGTGAGTCCTTGTCTACGGAGATCACCATGTTACAGCGCCAAGTTTCTACAGTAGCCCAGAACAGATAAATCAAACACTGGCTCCAGATAAGGACATTTGCGTGTCTGCGTCGGCCACAGTAGTTAGAAGACCCTCCACAACAAGAGGGTCAGAATAACACTGATTTTCAGACTAAAACTCAGTAAACATTATTTAAAAAATCCAGAACACTCATGTGTTGAGAAACATTTAAGTTACTGATTGAAGAAAATGTTCAAATGCACATTTATGATGGTGAAACCTGGGGAACCTGCAGCTCAGCCCACGTCACTGCTCTGTAGCCGTTTGTGTTTTCTGCCATTTTCATTCATATATCAACTGATGTTTTTATAAACAGTTATTATTACAAGTCAGTCTTTTTTTCGATCTACAAAGTGCCAGAATTCACAATATCATCTGTAAAAACACAAACTGATCAATATCGATAAAGGTTCATTAAAGGTCCAGTGTGTAGGATTTAAGGGGGATATACTGGTGGAAATTAAATATATTATAACAAGAATGTTTTCTAAAGTGTATAATCACCTGAAAATAAGAATCGATGTGTTTTCGTTACCATGAGTGTTAATATCTACGTAGGGAGCTGGTCCTCGTCTACAGAGATCACCATGTTTCTACTGTAGCCCAGAACAGACAAACCAAACACTGCAGGGACATTCATGCTCATGTTTTTTAGCCACTGTAGTAAGAAGCCCCTACACAGTGACACGTTTCTTAATGCGAAACTGCTTTAATTTGTGTTTTTACCGTTTAAATCACCTGGTCTTTTGTTTCGGAGAGGAAGAGACCTCTGTGGATAATTCGTCTCCCAGTAACAATGAAGGAATTGTTATTGGGAAAAATTTTAGCTGGTTGCAATCCTCATTAAATCCACCGGAATCTCACACACTGTTCCTTTAAATAAAGTCTTGATTGCTGCCTTAAACCTACAATGTAGCCTCTGATACCGTTTTTAATATCATGTTCATGTAGAGAAGTTGCTTCCTACTTAAGACTGAATGTTACTGTAAAAGAGTAAATCTATCACTTCCCTTAAATGTGAATCTGAATTCTTCTGCAACTTTCGAATGATTTTGTTAAAAAAAAAACAAAAAAAAAAAACATTTTAGTGCCAAATCTGTGAAATGATGTGTTTGTATGAGAAGATGAAGAGACTCACCTGAGCTGAGCAAAAACCGGCTCCAGCTCTGCCTGTGAGCGACAAAAGACAGTAAGATGTTAGTGCACTGAATGAAGAGTTTATATTTGATGCACTTACAGGGTGATGAAAGACATGATGATGCTGTTTGGATGTTTGTGAAGAAAGTTTTAACTCATATTGTAGTTCTGACTGTAACAGAAATCACTAATAAACACATTTCCATCTCCTGACTCGTCTCTAATCACAACTTCAAAACACTGTTCTACATTTAGTTATTAAAAACGTAGTGCATTTGTTCAGGACTGTTTTCAGCGGTGGATTTACGATATCATACTTTCTACTCCACTACATTTATCTAAACTTTAGTTACTTTGTTACTTTACAAATTCAGATTCTTGGTCAAAACATACGAAGACTTTAATCCATTAATTCCATTTAATTAATTAGTGGATTGACAGAAAATTAATGTGAAACAATTTTGATGATTAAAATTATTTTTAAGACTTTATCTACATTTTACTGAATATACTGAAATACTTAAGGTACATTTCAAAGCAGGACTTTTACTGTGACAGAGTATTTTTACAGTGTGGTATTTGTACTTTTACTGCAGTAAAGGATCTGAACATTTCCTCCACCACTGCTTGAAAGCAACACAAAAACCAGAACAGTCAAAATTAGACAAAATAACTGGTGTGAAGTTAATTTTGAAAAGTCTACATTATAGGACTTTAATGACTTTGTGTGGTGGCTGTCGTGAAAAGGCATGTTAACAGAAGACCTCAGAGATGACTGGATTAAAGCCTGAAGACCGAATACAGCTGGAAGATAAAAGTAAAGAAGTTTACAATTTAGATGTTTTTCAGGGGCGGGTTTAAACTATGCTGTGTGTGTGTCAAAAAAATTGAAGATAAAACTTGAGTCTTTACCTTGTTACTGCTCGCTGGTGATCTGGAAACCAAACTCTGTCCTGCTGCTGAAGACCTGAAAAGTTTCTCAGTCAATTAACACAGTTCAGTAAATGTCTGGGACACTTCTCTGACACCACATGGGGGCAGTACAGCAGCTGTTTTAAATGTCTCTTACCAGCAGTCAGTATATTAAAATCAAGGCTGCAACTCTTTTTTTATTCTATTTTTTTATCTCAATCCCCCCCTGTTAATCACTTATTGATGCTGTTTTTGAAGTATGAATAAGTAATAAGTAATTTATTCCACTGAAATATCATCGATGTATTATAGAAAAGTGATTTATCTTTTTATATATATTTTTTAATGCTTTTTATATTCTCTGACTTCAGCTGAAAACAGTTTAGGATTCATTTGAAGAGTTGATCTACTGGACAAAGAAGGAAGCAGAGGATTTGAATGTGACCAGGATCAGAGGTCAGAGGTTAAGCTGTGCAGCTGTTAAATGTCCTTATTTCAGCTGGAAACCTGAGCAGGTAAAACACTTAAACAGTTTCACCGTCTGTAGACTGACAGCTGAAGCTCTGTGACTGTATCCACCAATGGAGGAAAACCTCAGATCTACTACAATGTAAAAATATTTTGTTACAAGTAAAAGTCCTGCCTTTACAAATTTCACTCAAAGGACTAGAGTATAGAATTTTGTGACATCCAGCGGTGAGGTTGCAGATTACAACCAACTGAAACTTCGGGTGTTGGCCTCCATCAGAGTTGTCCCTTGTCTCTGATTCTGTTTGTGATTTTCATGGACAGGATCTCGAGGCGCAGGAAGGGGTCCAGTTCGATGACATCAGAATTGCATCTCTGCTCTTTGCAGATGATGTGGTTCTGTTGGATTCATCACACCGTGACCTCCAGCATGACCTGGGGCGCTCTGCAGCCAAGTGTGAAGTCGTCGAGATGAGAGTCAGCACCTCCAAGTCTGTGAAACTATGATTCTCTGCCTGCTGTAGAAACAACAGGCTGTGTGGAAGAGACCTGCTCCCTATGCAGATATGAATAACTCATTCTCAGTAACAAAAACACAATGATTCTTGTTTTCAGGTGATTGCACACAAATAAAAACATGTTGTGAATGTAACGATGCATTTCTGCCGGTATGTCTCTCTAAATCTTTCACACCGAACCTTTAAAGTGACAGAAGTATTCTCAGCAAAATGTACTTAAATATCAAAAGTAAAATTATTTAATAATGATGCAGAATGTCTCCTTCCAACAGTGTCATAGCATTAGAGAATATTATATTATTCTGTTTTCATCACTAACAAATGTTTTTTTCAATGTTTTTTAATTTGTGTTGTTGTTGATCTTTTGTTTGTTTTTTGAATATACTCCATGTTGTACCATAACACTTACAGGGATACTCCTGCTTAGATTTTCAACCAGCTGTGTGTCACCACTGCATCATCAATGACGCAAAATACTGTCTTGTTTTCTTGCATTCTGCATCACTGGGTGAATGTGAACAAATACAGTGAGTATTATACAATGTATTATAAGTATATCATATTATTTTCATGTAAAAAGTAAGCACTGTGGTGTTAGATAAAAACCCACCATCACATCTCTGCTGTCCACATGAGTGAAGAACCATTTCAAGGTCACTTAGGAATTGAATTAAACTTTATTAATCATTAACAATCCTAAACCAAACATATTTATAAGACCTGAAGAGAAGCTGCAGTCTACGTCTGTCCACAAACCTGAAGACACAGAGGCTGATCCTGGATCAGCTGGTTCAAACAGTCCTCCCAGTTCAGACTCTGAGCCTTGTATGTATTGCTCCTGCTGGGAGCTGTGGGACACATTTCCACTGTCCTCTGTCCCGTTTCCTGTCCTGTAATTTAGCTTCCTGTTTCTTTCTACTGTTGTTTCCTGTCTTCTTCTCTCACACTGTTTCCTGTTTATTGTTCTATCCTTAGGTTCTCATCCTGAGTCCTTGAGTTCTGTCTCGTCATATCTGGATGATTCTGACATTTTCCTTCTTGTAACTGTTTTGTTTTCTCCCCTACTGTCTTGTTTTCTTGTTCCATCTTATCTTTTTAATCCTCTCCTGTCTTAATACTTCTCTTTCATCTTACACTTTATTATCCTGTCATGTTCTGGCTGATTCTTTCCTGCCATGTGTTTTACTTCCCATAATGTCCTGTTGTTTCCTCTGTGTATACTCTTGTTTCTCCCGCTCTTCATGGTCTCTTGAGTCCGTTGTCTCATTAGTCACTCCCGTTAGCTGTTAGAAAGGCAGATAACTCCTCCCCTCGGGGACTCCACCATGTCTGCTTGGCTGGAGAACGTCCTGGGACTCATCGGCCCGCCCCCCACCAAAAAATCCACGTCTCCTTCGTCGTCTCCTCCCACCCCGTTGTCCTTCTCTGTCCCACCATTCATCCTGCCCGACACCGACAGGAGCCGGACATCGGAGTGTACATTGGCCACCGTGTGGCGCCGCACGCCGCCGCACTTCTCCAGGTAGGCCTCGCCCTCGTGCTCCACCAGCGGAGCCAGAGATGATGAGTCGGACGAACAGTGATGCTGAGTGATGGTGATCTCTGGCTTGGACTGGTCACTTGGCAACGACCCTGACGTCCGCAGATGACGGGGCTCTGGAGGAGGAGACAGGAAATGGATGTGAGTAAAGAGACACGACAACTCAGGGGCAACAGTTTTTAAATTCTCATGAAGATCCAAAAGTTTCCACTAGAGATCACCAAGTCTGATGTTCAAAAATCCTACGCAGAGATGATCAAAGAAAAAGTCTGACGCATCCTTCTGTTCAGATTGATTCCACTCTCATGTCTGTACAGTATATATGAGGCTACAGCCAGCAGCTGGTTAGCTTAGCTTAGCATCAAGACTGGAAACAACTAGCCTGGCTTTGTTCCTAAAGCCCAGTTCAGACCAAAGATTCGAGGCAAGACAAAATCGATTTAGAATGTTGCAGAGAAAAGCTGCAGCAGTGTGAACTGGACGAGCTGATTCACACATTATATCTGATTTGTTTAATGACTGTTTTATACAGAACAAGGCTCAACTAACTATTAACTAAACTTTATACTCAGGTCAGGGCTCGACAGTGAGAGCGTTTCACTTGCATTTGCGACTTAAAATAGGTGTGCGAAAAAAAAATATTTAGGGGCACATGTGCGCATAAAAAAAATCAGCCGAAGCAGCCTATATTTTTGTCAAGAAAAAAATATGATAATCTAACCGCAAATGTTGGAGGAACTCCAGCCGTCGCCCATGTTAACCGATTGTGTCATCCACACCGGCTGCGCCGCGCCGCACAGCTCAGTGCCCGGCTCGCGCCCTGCAGCAATCGTTTTGGCGTCCGGTCTATTTTCTGAGCCGCAAGCGAATGTGTCAAGCCGGGTGTCGGAGACAACAGCTGGGAGCAGAACCGTTTGTCAACCAGCGTGGAGAAATGTGCGTCTGATGTGAACGGAAGTACTCCGGCTCACGCAAAGAATTTCGGTGTGCTGAGCTTCGCAGCACTTCCGCAGGTGGTGTGGCCCTAGTGCGACATAGTTATGGGCGGTTTTCCAAGCCACTGTCGACACAATGAATATAAGTCCCACTGTCGGCAGCGTGGAAATAAGTCAAAGTGTGGAGGAGGAGACGGACCGGGAAAAGCAGCGGACCTCCGGGGAAGCCTGCTCTGTTCTCCCCGCAGTTAGGGACCGTTCGCCACGGTACCGCTGCTGGGCAGGGTGGAAATAAGTCCTGCAGAGTTTCAGAGGATGTGAAGAATGTTTTAGGATAGTAATAACATTATATAAGATAATCATATTGCAAAGATAATATATATAAGATAATAACATTAAAGACAAAATTTAATTGCAATACTTTTTCAAAACTTGATGATTTTACCTTTCTGTACATGTTGTATACAAATTCATTACTTAATTTTGCTTGTAAATGTCTTTTTGTATCACATTTATTACGGAAAACACATTATTTGATCAATTTACATTGTGACCCTAAAGTTCTTTGTGCGCTCCTTACTTTTTCAACTTAAAAGAACATGTGCTCCTTGGGAAAAAGTTAGCATCAAGTCCTGCAGGTTCATTTAATTTCTTTATTTTTTTTAATTTAGTTTAAACTTTTAAACTCTGTCATTTGTTCTAAGGAAGGAATTAAAGCTTGTGTGTTCCTGCTGGTTTGTCTCGGTCACACACTGTGACTTGCTCATATATCAGCATTATATAAACAGTACAGTATTGTTGAAGTGGCCTCCTGCAGGAGCACCTCACTGCTGCAGAAACACCTCACTGCTGCAGGGATTATTACAACTTTAATCTCAGGATTTGTGGTGAGCTACACATTCAACATTGTTGAAGGAAAAGGCTGTGGCGGAAAGACAGAGGAAAGTTTTTACTATGTAAAACTGCAGCAGCAGATTCCTGTTAGCATCTGTGAGCCACAACACTAACAGATGAGTGGACGAGGAAAGAAAAAAGAAATGAAGCAGCTGATTTTCTCCAAACTATTGAGCTTTTGATCCACGTTTATTAATTTTGTTAGTAAGGACCGCATGATGACAGGACAAAGTTTATTCTATAGTGTGTTTTTTGTATCGATCAAGACATGATTTTAAAAGGTTCCATCCAGTATTTTTACTTTATTCATGTTTTTGCTTTTTGTTTTCAAGAATTTACCTTTTAATTAACAAATGGCATGAAATGTTACTATAAATGTTAAAGTTAAATTTTTATAGTATATATTCATAAACATGTGATAACTTATATTTGATTTTTTTGAAGTGATTTATTTTCTAGCGTTTAATTTGCATTTCCCAAACTCCTGAAAACACATCACAGCTGCTCCTGATGAAAACTGACATGATGAATTGATCATTCGACTGAGGGAAAGTTAATCAGCAACTAACTGAATAATCAATTAATCATTTTAAGTCATTTTGAAATAAAAAATACCAAACAGTTCAGAACATCAGCTACTTAATAGGAGATTTTACTGCTTTGCTTCGTTTTTTTTCTTGAAAATGATTAACTGAGAAAGATAGTAACCAAAAATATGTTCAATCAGACCAGTTTGCATTTGAACTGATGACGACCAATCAGGAAGCACAGTGTTTCTGCTACATTCATTCAGCAGCTGTGGCACGCCACTGCTAAATTATTGCCGCCGCTGCTGCTCCTTCAAAACATTTATTTTATATTTGGCCGAATATTGCAAAAAAACGCATTCTACAGTAGATACAGTACTGTAGAATACAGTAGAGTGTGTGTTTGTGACCATGTTAATTTACTAACGACCTGTGCGGCTGAGCGGCCAGAATGAAACCACAGCAGCAGATTAAGCAGCTCACCTCTCTGTTGAGAGGATTTAAACAGCATGTTTCTACAGAGCCACGCCCCCTGACCTCTGACCTCTGACCTCTGACACCGACTAAACCCTGAACCTGAGCCTGGATCTGAACATCAGAAACTCTGGCTGTGTCAGAAATCATTCCCTCTTCCACCCCTCTCTATCCACAATCAAGGGAGTTCTATGGAAATAACTATATAATGAGCTCTTCAGCAAAATGAAAAAAAATCTTCTGGACACTATTCAGATCATTTCCTTGTCACTGTTAATGACGCCACACAATCAAAACTTGCCATTTCAACATCAGCTGGTGGTTGATCCGTGATAAATACAGACATACATGTGTGTCTGTTTTATTTCTTGTACTGAGTGCATTTTTTTACGGAGTGCATTTTCCCAAATTAATAAATATAAAGTTCTTTGTCTTTTTATGCTGTGATGCTCTGCTCATATTAAACATGTTAAGCCACATAATAACCTGAATAAAAATTGTATTTATTGCGCTATTATGGCACAAATCACAACTGGAGATGCAGCTCACTAATGTCAGCTAGCCCTTTAGGCCCCTTTTAGAAAACGTATCTGCATGTTTGTCTCTCTTTAATCTGATTTTACCTGTTAAACAACAAACTGCTGCTTTTAAATCAACTTTTCATGACTGCCAAACATTTAACAAACATCACAAATCAGGGGTCCTGTAGAAATTCAGCATGTCACAGAGGTAGAATCTATCAGCGTTAAGATGTTGTTGTCTTTATATATTTCATGTTATCATGAAGCATCTGTGAGCAGCGTTCAGAATGGCATGTGATGGTGGGAAGTACTCACCCAGTAGGATCTGGTTTCTGTTGTGCAGAACGTTGCTGAGATACGGAGACACCACGATCTCCACCAGACGCTCCAACTGGTAATACTCCAAACTGGGAGTGCCTGACTCGTGCACACCCTGACAGAGAGAGGGGATGTGTTGATCACCTGTTTGCTTTTGTTCCCTCAACTGTCCAACGTTAGTACAATGTTACGATAACTAAACTACTAAAGTAAGTAGTGATTAGGGCTATAGCCGACCAGACGTTAGTCGACCAGAAAGGTCATTAGTTGGCAAGATTTCATTGGTTGTTTAGTCGTAGCAAAAAAAACAAACCTATCTGACTGGACAAAGTGTGGGATCATTTTGAGAAGGTGAAGGACGAACCCAAGGTGATATGTAAACTCATCTTCATTGGTCGACTACAAACATGATGTATCATCTGAAACATGGAAGTAGCTACATGCCCATTAGCCCACAGCGTCATTAACAGGCGGCTCGCTCAGTGTGCGACGTGCACTTGGAGATAAAATATAGGCTTATATTAATGAAGGTTCATTAGTACGGTTTTGTATTTCTCTGTAATGTAGCACAGTGTTAACAATGTTACTGATACTATTCTTTCTCACACCTTCAACTCAAACCACCAAAATATATAATTTAATAATTGAGTTAATATCGTGAACTAGTCGACTAATAAATGCCATAAATGATGACTATTGGTTGACCAGGATAATTCTTTGTTGGGGGCAGCCCTAGTAGTAATGAACAAGAGTTATGCTTTAAAAGGACACTATGCAGGAATGGACTGTTACTGTTTGTGAGCAGTATCACCAGTGAAAGTAAAAACCAACCCAGATTCATTTGCTTGGTGTTTTGTCTCGCTATATTTGCATTTGCTCAGCACTGTGCTTCCTTGTTTCGTAACTTCCTCTTGGATGCCTACAGTCTGGCACCTGGCCACTACCTTTTATAACGTCCTGACCTCACCTCAGTGCTGTGCCCAGGACATCCTGAACACAGCAACATAAGAAGACAATAAGAAACTCCAGGCAGAGGGCAGAGTCTCTGCAGATTAATATTGAGTTAGATTACTACTGTTTGAATCTATAGGTTGTTGTTTTTTTTTGTTAAATCCTGCAGAGTATATCTTTCAGATGAGTACAAACCTGCAGCACCAGCAGCATCTGTGTGACAGGTGGAGGGACAGAGGCTGCAGTTCCCAGAGTCTCCTCCAGGTGGAGCTTCAACAGCACCAGGTCTCTGAAGGCCAACAGAGCCATCTGCCTCACTGTCAGCTCCTGACCCTGAACGCACACACACACACACACACACACACACACACACAGGAAGAACACCTCAGCAGAAGTTTCCTCCAGAGCTCAGCCAGTTAATCCACTGACCTCTTCACTCAAATGATCCCAGACTATTTAAAGAGTTGAACATCAGTTCCCCGAGGAAACACACGCACACACACAAATGCGCACACTGAATAAGCATCTACTGTCACACCTGTGTTGTTTTATTTTAGTCACTAAGTACATATGTTTGTGTTTGTGCTGCTGATGGACAAAACTCGTACTCACAACATACTGTGAGGCTGTGCCGAGACACAGGTCTGCTTTCAACTAAACGCTAACAACGTAAGGACTGTAATGTTTGTCGCTGCCCGATCCGTACTGGAAAACATGATTTGTTCTACATCTGCCAAGATATTCACAGTTAGACATTAACCTTGAATGCTGAGAGTCTGGACAGCCCGTTGGGCTTTATTCAGTCCCTCCAGGATGTTGTGATGTTGGATTCATTGTTTGGGGAAAAATTTAAAATGGAAATTGAAGGTTTGGTTGATTAATATTCTGTAAATAAATAAATCAAAATAAAGGAAGTTGTAATACTGTCCTGTGCTGCCACATATACTGTGTGTTATAATCATTAATCAGGTGTCATTTTGGGGTCAGTCAGTCAATCAAATCAGTGTTAATTTCCTCCTCTTCTTCTTTTGTGTCAACTTCCTTGTACAACCTGATACATGCAGTCAAATAGCAAATTGTGTGTGTGTGTGTGTGTGTGTGTGTGTGTGTGTGTGTACCTGGACGGGGTAGAAGATGGCCTGCAGGGTCGGGAGGATCTCTGTGAAGAATCTGTCCCACATATCGGCGAGGACGACGAGCTGCTCGTCACCTACAGGGGACACACACGTAGGCCGGTTACCATGGAAACACATTAACAACAACCAAGTGCCCACAAATATCCTGGATGGACACACCGAGGAGGAAATGGGCTCGTTAAATGTTAACTTAATGTTTCTGTTGTTCTGCTGTCTGTAAACACAAACAGAGCGACACTGTGTCTTGTTATCACATTACACTGAATCTGCAGCTTTAAATAGCAAAACGGTACAACGAAGAATGATGGGTAATACGTGAAGGGATTACATGGGTTTGTAACGAGGAGCTGCTGAGCAACAACAGCTTTTAAATGTTTACTGTGAACCATCAGTGGACAAAACATAGAAAATAAAATTATTTAAATAAACACAAAGTAATTTACATGATCATAACCTGAGAAACTTCAGCATCCCTAACTTTTTAATTATTATTTTTTCCTTTATTAAACAAATTTACAAAAGCTGTAGTTAAAAAGTCAAATATGTAAAACACAACAATAGAAAATATGGAATATCGTACAAGTATTGAATAAAGTACCTAAATTGGAAATAAAAACAATATAATAATTGTATTTTATCTTCACAGTTTTACACCTCTCTGCAGCCTTTTTGCAGAATTTAAATTGATATATTTTTCAAATAAAATCTAAATTCCTTACATAAAGTATTTCAAATGGGTTTTCATAAATTTCAGTCATTATTAATGATCAATAAACCATCAACTCTGGTAGAATTAATGTTCCCTATCGTTAGGAAAATCACTTTGAGGAACATTTGTCTTATAAATGTAAAAAATATAAATAAATAAAAAACCCTGAACATTTTTTACATCACTGCAAAAGACATATGATGAGAGAAAAACATCCACAGTTGACTCAAACAAGCAAAAATTAAATTAATCTTAAATATTAAAACTAAATTAGAATACAATTAATTAGAATTAAATTAAAATTAAAATAAATGGAATTAAAATAGACCTCAAATCTTGAGTTTCTTCAACTAGAAACTTTTCTGATTTAATCTAAAATTTAATTTAATTCTGATTGAAGGTCTTCTGTGTTTAACAATCTGCTGTCTGACACACATCATATCTCCTCACATGGACTCAGCTCTTTAAATCACAATATGATTTTAATTCAGTCAAAAAGACAAAACCTTTGTTTCCAGTTTTAAGACTGAATTGAAGAAATCTACATGAATGTGTTTTGTGCGGAAGAAAAACTGTTTGTCCTGAAACTACAGTCACACATCAATGAATAAATGCAAAATGCTAAAACAAATTTCCCCTCAGGGATCTTAAAGCTTCACCCTGCTCTGTGTTTGTTCGACGCCTGTTTGTCATGTTTGTCCTCAGCAGAGACAGACAGTCGCAGTGTCTTCACAGCTCTCTCACAGACTCAGAAACCATCAAACTCACCTGAGTGAAGCAGGATCTGATCCAGGACTTCAGACAGACCTCGAGTCAGCAGCTGGTTCTGAAAAACAAACACACACCCACACAGTAAATGCACGACGTTAAATACAAAAATGAGAAGCCATGTTATAATCATCATTCAGACATCCCAATCAAAACGTCTGCAGAGCTGCTACCGTCCATGTTTAACCTACACAGATATGCTGGTATCTGTGTTTAGCCTATTTTCACTGAGGTGGACACAATAATAGAAACACCAGGTTAGTTAGGGACGCTAGATGGGGAAATTCTTCCCACCTGTTATCAAGCTCCTGACAACAAGTGTCACCGATCACACCGGACAATATACAAGAAAAAATATTCGTCAATCATCTTAAATTTTTGCAGAGCGCTTATTTTGTTCTTTAACATCAGATCTTTAGACCTCCTTAACCAAACGTAACAAGAACAGCTGGTGTGGCTGTGGCACAGCTCAGGCTTGGCAGCTCCCATCTCCGCTTCAATTCCTGATAACACACTAGTATTTTACAAATTAAATGGTAAAGGCATTCCATTTAAGTCTTAGTAACCACTTAGCTTAACTCTACATATACCATCCACACACACATCCATACACAGTATACATACACAGCACTTGCATAGCGCCTTTCTAGTCTCCTGACCACTCGAAGTGCTTATTACAATACGAGTCACATTCACCCATTTACACACTGGTGGCTGAGGCTACCATGTAAGGTGCCATCTGCTACTCCATTTGTTCTTCAGCACACTCACACACCGATGGAACAGTCATCGGGAGCAATTTGGGGTTCAGTATCCAGCTCAAGAATACTGCAGCATGTAGACTGGAGGAGCTTGGGATCGATCCACCGATTGCTGCTGTCCTGCACACTTGTGAAGTTAAATGAACTTATCAGATTTATTTGCTATTTCCTTTTATCAATTTTACCTTCTTAAAATTTTAACAGATTTTATTGGTCTTATTTTTATTACATTTTCATAACTTATATTTCTCATCGCATTAGTGTCACATTTTTCATCCTATTATGTCATCTGTAAAGGGACCAACCTGTATGAAAGGTGCCAGATAAACAGATTAACCCTTGACATTTGCAGGAGTTACAGTAAACCATTAGGTTTATTTTTAAAATCTGCAGAGTCACCGTTGTACAGTCACTGCCCCATCTAGAATAAACAGGAAACTAACATGTGGCGGTGAGGGAAGTGAAGGTCACCGTCTCTGCGACATTTCATCACATTTTATCTGGATGAAAAAGTTCAAATGAGCTCTTTTCTACAGATGAGTGAGGACGGGGTGGACACTGAGCTGTGGACAGGAAAGACATGTTTGTGTTTCTGAGACGAGGACGTCAGTGTTGAGATCACATAAAGACAGGTCTGACAGGAGGACTTCCCCTGCTGTCATCTCTGAACAGGAAGAGGAAGCCAGCCATCCTCATCACCATCTGCTGATCCACAGCTCGCTCACTGAGGCCTGGACGATTAATAAAAAGGATCAGGAGACACTTGACCGTTCGGCGCTGCAGCTTCAGGAGACAGAAATCAGCTTAGTGTGAATGACACAGAGCTGCTGCTTCACTTAGACACACAGAGCTTCACACACACACACACACACACACACACACACACACACACACACACACACACACACACACACACACACACACACACACACACACACTGAGCTTCACACAGACACACACAGACACACACAGACACACACACACACACACTATTAAGTGATATCATCTGTTTGGTTGGTTTGGTGTTAAATGTTCTCAGAAAGAACTTCCCTCTTTGAGATAAAGAAAAAGGAACATCATTAATGTGGTTTAGACTGGTTTTATAAAAACATCCGGACTGCTGTGTTGTGTGAACGTGAGTCAGGACAATTAACAGGTTATAGCTTTTGAAACATATCAATTCTTAATATCTGAAACAGTTTCAATACTCATCTTTGGTGGTTTCAATACACTGGTATCAACTGAGCTCTCTTGCACTCTCCTAGTGTTTCAGTCCAGATGAGGCAGCATTTGAAAATATATAACTTCTGTAATGGACGTATTTGTGAGAGAAACAGGACAGGCAGGTGGGATATAACATTGGAGGGATTTGATTTGATTGTTGAGAAGTGGGCGTGTCCTAACAGCGAGGCCTTGACACTGTAACCCACACAGGATTGTATCCGTCAGGGAAAGAGACAAAGCACATCATAAGCTCCATGATGCTGCTGAAGCAGTCCACTCTAATAGGCCTTAACATGGAGCCGTCACTAAGTGTGTTTCAAACCACCTGTTTCTATGCACATTTTTAATTTTCACTAAAATTTTTTTAAAAAAAACCAAATACAAACGCCACAAATATCACACACAGGAGAATGGCAAACAGAAATGAGGAAAGTAAACAAAAAGCTTAAGTGAAGACAGAGTGAGAGCAATCAAACTTGTGTCGTGTCTTGTGTGTGTATGTCATGATAAAGTGAATAATGCTAATAAAGTGATGATGATGAAGAAACTTGTTTGTGAATACAAAGACATACATTTTTTGGCTTTCTTTGGGGCATTTATTGATAAATAGGTGCACAACATGACGGGAGATTTGACCAAAAAGGTGACTTTAACATTTCCTGCAGTCATTCTGTTGCACTCTGCTACTAACCGGGAAAAGAAAAGTCATTGTTTTCATGAAATAGCCACCTGATATTTATCTCTTCATGAAAACTCTATGCCCTGAATGTCAATTTTTCCTGTGGTATCGAATATAGTTTAGAATATTGATCTTTAAAGGTATTAGAAACATTTCACTACATAACTGTCATGAGAACACTAATTTGTAGTATTTAAATCCCTGATCATCTTTGTAGATCATAAAAAAATAGTGTGAAAGGTTTGACCATTAAAGAATTGGATGTCATGAAATTGTTTCTACAAATAATAATACAGAATATTCGGTTTTCATAGAAAATGACACAAAGTTGTAAAAGAAAAGTAAACAAGAAGAAAGAGGAAATATTAAGAAATACTAGTGTAGTGGTCAGAGCACTTGTCTTCCATGTGGAAGGTCCAGGGTTCAAATCCTACTGGGGTCGACGTCAGCAAAGGAGATTAGATTCCTTAAAGCTGCTGTAGGTAGAAAGCCTGAAAACGGTTGTTTTTTGAGTCTCATACGAGTTAGGTTTCGTTCGTCTCCGCCCTGAGCCCCTCCTACCAGACGAGCATGCGAGTATTTTATCCTACTGGGTTCTATTTCTCCCCGTCCCGCACATACTCCCGTGGACAAAACACTGGTCCAACTGTCCAGCTGAGAAATGGTCTGAATGCTGACTCCCAGTAAAAGTCTGGGGTCATCACCAGTTTCATGTTGTGTCACATGACCACACACACACATGTGCTATGTAACTAAGCATGTACAGTATGTAGTGTTGAAATCAATTAACTGAACTGCATGAGTCCATGTTTGTGCAGAGAGTTTTCAGATAAACATCTTCACAGTTTGAGTTCATCCTCACACCCTCAGCTCAGACTCTGAACACTCACAGAGACGTTTCACAACTGTAGCTTTTATCATCTTGATTTAGTATTGCCTGCGTTAGGGTTAGTCAGGACCAAAGTTGTAACCGCACAGAGGCAAGAAATACAGTCTGGCACATAACCCCCTCTACAACTGTTTTAACTCTTTAGTCTTTAATCAGCTTTAGAGGAGCTGGGAGGTGGATTTTGCTTCCTTTGAACAGAGCCAGGCCAGTTGTTTAGCTCTGTTTCCAGTCTTTATGCTAAGCTAAGCTAACCAGCTGCAACTTACCATGAAGACACACAATCTTCGGCATCATTTAAAAATGGGCTTAAGACTTACCTTTTTACTAAAGCTTTTTCGTGATATTTCTTACTGCTTTTTAATGTTTTTATGTTTTTTTATGCTTTTATAGTTTGCTTTTAACTCTGTATGCACTTTGAGATTCGTTAGAATGTAAAGCGCGTTACAAATAAAATGCATTGTTATTATTATTAAGACATGACAGTGGTATTAATGTTCTCTTTATTATGGCAATGACAATGTTGAAAAAAAAACCCACAGACCTAGTCAGAAATCTTAGTGTAGTCATGGACGCAGACATCAACTTCAACCACTAAGACCATTACAAAGTCAGCCTACTGTCACCTTAAGAACATATCAAGAATAAAAGGACTACTGCAACAGCGTCTTTACAAGTCCTGCTAATCAACCAGAATCGATCAGATAGCTGCAGCTGATTCAGAATGCTGCTGCTTACTAAGACCAAGAAAGTTCTGATGTCTTCACACTGACTTCCTGTTTGTCAGAGAATCAATTCTAAAACACTGTTGGTGTATAAAGCACTGAATCGTCTAGGTCACGTCTGCCTTGTGTCCCCAAGTCAAGACGAAACATGGAGAAGCAGCATTTAGTTTTTATGTTCCACATATCTGGAGTAAACACCCAGAAAACTGCAGCTCTTCTAAATCGAGGTTGAAGATTTTTCTGTTTGCCGCTGCCTTTTATTAAATCAAATATCTATTCGTTCCTTAGACTGCACTGTGACTTTATTCTTGTTTTTTATACCTGTTTTTTTGCACCTTGTCTTGATGATGTCTTATGTAAGCAGTGATTCCCCTCTGGTGGTTAGCGGTCCAAAAGTAGGTCACAGGCCAATTCTGAATGGACTGAAAGTGACTCACAAACTTGTTATGTTTTAAGTACAGTAAATTTCCAGCACAGTGCTTTCGTTATGAAGTGATGTTTTCTGCTTTAGAGTGACTAACCAACGGCTACTTGACAGAGACAGCAAACTAGCTCAACGACATGGCCAAACGCAAGAATGGCACTGAGTGTATTAAACTGTGTGGACCTCGAACTAATGACTAAGGAGAAGTCTGGCCCCCGTGGCTGGACCAGTTGGGAACCACTGATATAGAGCACTCTGAATAGCTGTGTTTCTGAAATGTGCTATATAAATAAACTTGACTTCCTTTACAGTTTATTTCTCTTGATCGCTGGGATTTAATAAAAGCTGTCATAATTTTAAAAATGTTTAAACAATGTTCCGCCTAAAAATCTATGCCGCAAAATAACGACCAGAAACAGATTCTTGGCAAAAAATATTTCTGTTGTTTAACACATAAACATCAGATAACTGATAATATATCCAGCATCAGCAGACTCTGAATATTAAACTGTAACAAACACAGATACAGGAAGTGTGGCAACCACATCGACATCAGCCGTTTCCTCTGATTGTTGAAAACAAACATGAACTTTGTCAAACTGTAAATAAAAAGAGGAAATAAAGAGTGAAAGTACCTGGAAGTAGTCGGTGATGAAGGAGCCCATCTCAGTTTTAAGGAGCCACCTGCGAAAACACAAGAGGAGTTGAGGAAAGACGACAAACAGACGCCACATTTCACATCTGTGGTTTTATAATGAAGCAGCTGATTATTAAGATTTGATTAATCTAATAATGTTCATATGACTATTATTGTCTATTGTTAAAGTGTGACATTGTGTGTGAATGTACAGCATGAGAGGATTCATCTTGTGTATCATTTTTTAAAATTTGGGTGAAGAAGTAGATTTATTATTAACTAGACTCTTTAATTCTGCACACAAATATTAATATAAATCATGTTTAACGGCCTAAAGTATTGTAATGTATGTAACATTATAATTTAATTTGTTCATTTTTTTAACATCAGAATTATATTTAAACTGATTATTTGTGTGTGTTCCTGTTTCTTGTGGGGTGCTGATGCGTGAATTTCACCTCATACTGACCATGATGTAATGTAATTACATTAACATTACATTAACTATTTATCAAAAAGCTCTTCATCAGTACAATTCCGATGTACCTTTACCTTTTCCTTTGCTTAAATATTTCAATGTTATGCTACTTTATACTTTATTTCACTACACTTAAGAGGGAAATAATGTACTTTGAGCTGCACTGCATTTATCGGACAGATGTAGAAGATTTAGATGGTCAGTATAATCAAAAATACTTTATGATGTAATATTATACATTTAGCTATACACCACATAAGTTTTATTTGGTTTTCTCTCTTTACAAAGAACACAAAGATGACGGACAAGAAGACAAAAAACAAGTGGACAAAGAAGAAGAGCAAGAAGAAGACAAAAATGAGAAAAACAATAAGATAAACAACAATAAGACAAAGGAAAAGAAGAACAAGAAGAGGAATAACAACATAATAAAGGATAAAACAAGACGAAGAATACGATGACAAAGGACAAGAAGACTAAGGACAGGAAGAAAAATAACAAGATGAAGGACGAGAAGAAGGACAAGACGAAGTAGTAGTAGTGTTGGTCACCTGATGCTCTCGTTAAGCGTGAACAGCTCGTTGGTCTGCAGCGCTCCACCCTGGAACACCTTGATCACAGCTGATTGGACACTGAGGACACACACAAAGACAAACAAAGGTCTGAGGTCAACAAACTGTGTTTCATACACATCCTGAACACAGACTGTATATAAAGATCTTTGATAAAGATCATCCATAATTACAAATCCTTCGTTTGCTCCTCTTTGATCTGGTTGTTGATGTGTAAACATGACTGTGTTGGAACGACGAGAGATTTTAACTAAACATCAGATTTGATAACTTTGTGATTAGAAATCTTGATTTGTGAAGTAACTAAAGTTGTCAGGTAAATGCAGCAAAGAAGAAGTAGAAAATGTAAGTATTTAAGTAAATGCACTTTGTTACATTCCACCACTGCTTTGGGAGAAAGGTTATTAAGATAAACTCATCACTGGAGTTATCTGAGCTGGATTCATGATTTCAAGATAAAACGCTTTACTTCAAACTGATGAGACAACAGAACTTGTTCTTCAGGTTCTGTGAAGTGTGTCGTCAGGTGTGTGTGTGTGTGTGTGTGTGTGTGTGTGTGTGTGTGTGTGTGTGTGTGTGTGTGCATGTTGGTCCCTGTGTGTGACTCGGCTGGTTGACAGGACGTGGCCCGGCTGCCACCTCCACTTCCTACTAAACATCCTGCTATGTGTTATAGGAGAAGCAGGAAATAGGCCGGAGAGTTTCTACGGAATGAACACACTCACTGATACACTGATAAACGAGGGTCGGGGAATATCTGGAACTTTTCGTGATGTCATGTTTTTTTCTTCATTTTGCTGCAGAGTGAGCACTCTTCATTTTCATGTTGGTCCTTGGTGCAGGCAGCTGCAGACACAGAGGCAGCTGTCCAGAGGAAGAGAGGCTTTGCCCAGTCAAGCTCCAAGATGACGTTATCCTATGCCTTCTGCTTAGAAGCACTGAATTTACAGCTCAAAGCAAATTAATATTAACAGTCTCTGGCTTTTGTTCGGTTTCTAGTGTTGGCACAAAAGGTGTTGCACGTTTCAGATCCATCATTAGCTTGTTAATTGTATTGCATGAATGTCACTTTCACACTGAACGTCTCCCTGAATCCTGTTCAAACTCTGAAAAAAAATGGAACAAATCGCTGTATATTCAATTTAAAAACCAAATCTGATTCAACGGACATTATTCAGAGTTGGACACAGACCGAATTTCATGTCACATTATAAAATGCGTACCTCATATGTGGACTCTGGTGCAATTCAATCTAACTGTTTATTCGTCATTATTTATCAGTGCAAAATTAACTCATTTGTCCACCAGCTAAATGTCAAGTCAAGGATTCCTTCTCATTCTCATTCATTCTTTCTTTTTTCAGCTGGTTGACAGAATGCGCCAGATGTTCCTCTCAATCACTATAAATAAAGTCTACGCTTTAAATCTCTCATTTTAAATATCAACTAAAACTGTGTCATCGGATCAGAAACTCTTCTGACCTTCACCAGAACCTGTTCTCCGTCTGAGCTCTGGAAAACACGAGCCAGCACTTTTTATTCTTTTTTAAGCTCATGTTTGGACCCATAACATAACACAGACACAGACAGACACAGTTACACAGACACACACACACACACACATCTATACATCCAGTCAAGCTTGTGTCCTAAACACATTAAGATAATATCTGTACTTGGTGTTGTGGGATTATGGAGTCAGATCTGATAACACCTGATGTTCGTTCTGTTTGACACTGAAGCTTCACACATTAACACTGATACAGGATCACCTTCTGTTTTAAAATTTCTACTCAAATACTCAAAAACATTTCTAAGGGTGTAATATTTTAATTTGGAATTTGGACATGACTGATTGCTTCTTATCTAGGAGCAGGATGGAGCCTTGCATACCTCACTTTGTGACTTTATGGTGGGATGAAATTGAACACTGGTGATAATAAGCTGTAGGAGAAATGTGTTTTAATATATTTTTATTTATTCATTATTTTTTATTTAATTTATATATTTTTTATTTATCTTTTTTAATTTGTCTTGTGTATGTTTGTATTTTAATATAGTTATGTATCAGTTATATTTCTTGAAAATCCAGGCCTAGTCCACATGGACATGTGTGTTTTTTACAAGGTTTTTTCTCCCATAGCAAAAACGCAACTGAGGTGTTCTCAAGAGCCTGTTAAACCATCAGGCGAAGATACAACCGAACAGCTATGCAAAGAAGAGGAAGAAGAAGTATGTCCTGTACGGTTGGCCTTTGTCTGCGCTAGTCGGCTTTTTTCCACACTGATCCAGAACCCATCAGTCAATGAAATCACTCTGATTGGCAGTTCGGGTGAGTGCACGAACAGAGAAACGGAAGTGAGGAAAGTAAACAAACAGCTAAAGTCAAGTGGGAGTGAGACGAAAACAAACTTGCTATATAAGTTAAGATTTTTTTTTCTTTAGCAACTGAGCTCTTAAGCAGAAATGGCTTGTGCTAGTTTGTGTTAGTGTTGATTGGCACACAATAAATATGTTCTGTTATAGCAACATTAGATTGTGTTGCTAATGTGCTAACTGGCTAATTAGCATCTTCACGTTTCCCTTTTTGAATGACGAATACAGACTATCGCCATCTGCTGGTGTGGAGAATTATTTCCTCTCACAAGTGCAGAATGTCTGGCTGGTTGAAGACTTTGCAGTGTGTTCATGTGCAACTTTTTAACTGAGACACAAGAGACGTGAGGCAACAGAGCAGGGGGCTTTCGTCAGCGCTAGTTCTCTAGAGTCGGTTTGGTGTGTCTGGGCCCTTAAATGTAAACATCTGAGATCCAGGAAGACTCCTTTTGTTTCTTAGAAAAGTTAACATCACCTCCTCTCCAGGTTTCAGTTTGACCTGATCAATATTAATAAAGTAAAAATCAAACAGTGAACGTTTGTGATCATCTTCTGAAACATTTCATTCACTGCTTTCTGCGTTTCAGTCCGACTTGTTCAGTGTCTGGAAACATTTGTGTTCAAATATTTGCTGTATAGCAGGTGAGGGCAGGTCTGTGGGGCTGAGGTGAGTTCAGGGTTGTTGCAAGGTATTCTGGGAAATGTAGGACAGCACTGACTAAACAAAAAGATGAGACACGCTGAGGGAAAGTGGACTCATCAATAAATTATATTAGACTATATGTAATATGTACTGTATATGTGGGAGCGTTGTTCTGTCAGTGTGCAGCTGACCTGTTCCACACGCTGGTGTTAGAGATCTGCAGTGCAGGTGAGCTGGCGTGGAACCGGGCGAGGTCCGACAGGACCGGAGAGCTCATAAAGCGAGGTCTCGGACGCCGGAAAGATCCCATCATGCACCCTGGCTGTTGAGGAGAGAGGAAACAAATGGTTAGTTAAAAAGAATCATTGGCATAATAATAAATAAAGTATTTCTCCTCTGATCAGAAAACTCATTTTGTAACACTGACAGAAATTAAAGATCCAACTGTAGCTTGAGAGGACAACAAAATGCTTACGTAGAGTGTTTTACATCACGTTTTAATTATTTTAACATGACTGACATATTTTTTTATTGCTTTACTATGCCATCAGGTAATTTGATTACAGTTCAACAAACACAGTGACTTCCTGCTCTGAACCTGAGGGGCATCTGTTTTTTTTCTACCGCTGCACGATATGAGGAATTAACTAATACGCAATAAGGTTGTTAAATATCACAACAATGATAGTATTTAAAGTAAATAAACAGATATCTAAGTGGACTCAGTTTTCTGCTTTCAGCATACTGATAAAATCCAATACATTGTTTCTTCAATTTAAAAAAAATGAAAGGCAACTATTTCCAGCATTCTTTTATTGAACCAATTGAACTTTGAACAGAAAGGCACCAATAAAAAAGACTGATATTTACATTTTAAGTGCAGTTCTCTATTGACACTCTCCTCCACCGAACTCACAAAATACAAGTGCAATATCGCAGTCTTTCTGGGTGTGCTTATCATGCAGGATGACATCACCAAAAAAAAAACAATATCTTGTGCAGCCCCACTTTTTCCTGCAGTGCACAAGTTAATACGATAACACTGTTTAATTTAACACATTTTTAAGAGGATGAGAATCAATATCAACATTGATGTGATTAAGCGCTAGCAGAAAAGTCAGGGCCCAGTTGTTCAAAAATGTTTTGCAATCCAAGATCAGCTAATCCATTTTACTTTGTGCTGGTTTTTCAAAGCAACATTGACTGGATCACTCTGATCTAGATAAAAACTTTTCATGACTACCAAATCCAGATAACTGCATATCATGATATAAGTAGTCTGCCAACAAACAAACTGAAATTTCTATTTATCGTCAGGGAGAGATCATCACTTTAAATATTTTTTTTTTAAATTCTGACAACAATTTAGGGGGTAATTTTATGGCGACAACATCCCAGCATACCTTTTTTTGTCTTGTTCTTTTTCTTTTTAACTTTACCATACTAAAGGGCCTCATAAGTAGCCTAATGTCTACTTCGTCTTCTGTATTACAGAACAAACCAAGTGCAAAATGTAAATAAAATGCATACACATTTTACATATTACATTTTGTTCCCGAAATCCACCCTGAATCCACCATACTGCTGGGATCAGGTTAGGATCAGGTTTAAAGATCCAACACATACTGAAGGTTTGATCCAGATCAAACCCAAAACATGATCTAATCTGATTTCAGAATCCTTTTTGTCTCTTGAACACCCATTTTCATGACTTCTGATCAGATAACTTCTGAACAGCTGGGACCAGGGGATCACTAAGGTCATTTGGATTCATCCTCTGGGGAACACAAATGTCTGCTTGAATTTATTTAAAATCAAATTGCTCATCAAATAGGTGCCATGGAAAAACGAAAACAAAACACAAATGTGAACATCATGGTGGCACTAGAAAGAGAAGAGTGGATTTAGTAGGATTCATCCTCTGGGGAACATGAACACCTGAACAAAACTTTATGACATGCATCCAATTGTTTAAGTGATATTTACAGCTAAAAACTGGATATGTGGTGCTAGGCTGCTTAGTGACCTTAATATTAATCATGACATCCCCACTGATAGCGTTCTGTAAACAGAGTTGCCGAGCACGCGCTGTGCTCCCCAGCTGTGTCAGCAGTTCAGGAAAATGGATCCTGACTGCCTGTTAGAGCTGTACACTGCACAGAGCAAGTGTATTCACACGCGGGTGATGATTCACAGTGTTGCTCAGAAGTATTTTGGGACACTAGTTGCTTTATGTTCCAGTATTTAAAGACCAGACTGCTCCTGTGCACCGACCCACAAGAGCAGACACTGACGTGCGATGTGTCAAAGTACACAAACAGCTTTTATTACGCTGTGGCAGAGACATGAGCACGGATCTGACGCCAGAGAGGGTCAATAACTTTGTAGTTTTTTAAAATTATAATGGAGAACAAAGTTACAGCAACATTGTACGAAAAACAGAGACAAACATATCTAACGAAATTAACTCTGAGTGTCACTGTGCTCCAGTTTGTGTCAGTCCAAGGTGAGAAAGAATCAAATACACATTGAATAAAAAATAAAGTCATCAGTCAGATTTACAGAGGAAGAAAAATGCAGGGTTGAAGTTTTACTGAAAATGCCGGTAGATGGAGACTTTATTGTGCCTGTATTGTTTAGTAGATGGATTTTGATTTGCTGTCAGTGTTTCTATCATTCATCAAATCGCCTTGACAGTGATCCCAACAACATCCTTTGCCACTGCTGTTGTTGTTGCATAGTTGTGGTGAAGACTCTGTCATCCACTTCAATTAGAATGATTTTTAAAACTTCATAACTATTGTTCTCGGTGTGGACGGCCGTTTAGTCTGATGTGTCAGCAGACAGACATGGCAGGTAAAGAGACTCTGTGCAGGTTTTGCTTCCTGTTGTCAGCAGAGCCGCTTCAGCTTCAGCCATGTGTGATTCATTTACAAACACAGAAACAAACCACAGCTTCCTGTGGAGCGGCGCTGACCCGAGATCAGCCTGTTTATTTACAGCGCATAAGTCTCTCTGCCTCGCTCTCCAAAAACCAGAGGCAGACAGCCGGGCGCTGCTCTGAGGTCTGTGAGCAGTGACAGCTCGCACACTCTGGTGTCAGCACGTTTCAAAGATGTATTTCTGTACATGTGAAGTTTCTCTGATCTGTAGTCAGTTTATTGTCTGTAATATATTTAGTCTCTTTTTTTCCCTCTGAAGCCATGGATTTAATTTTGGCAGTGTGGGAAACTTTCAGTGCCTTTCTCTTACATAATCTGTTTTTGTGATTGACTGAAGTGAACATGTAGTAAAACAGCAAATATTCTGAGTTAGTTTCACAGGTTAGTTTCAGTAAATAGCTGGTGTTAGTCAAGATTACAGAGTGATGGAGCGGTTTGCTGCAAATGATTCCACGCCAATTGTATGTTTAAGTTAAAGGACATTTTATACAAATAAGGTTTTGGTGTCTGTGTCACACTTTCTCCTGCTACTCTGCATTAATGTTAGATCCACCAGAGACAAGGAAACACAAACGTACGCCCACAGGAGGAGGAAATACAGCTTATATTTCACAGGGGATTTTTGTCTGGACCAGAAAAAAACATTCACTATCACTATGAGTGTCTGCACCCACAGCTTAATGTAACAGGTTCACACCTTCACTGGAGGTTCAGCCGCAAAAAAAGTACATCAAAAGAGTCTTGAGCATTTACAGAAACAAACAGCTTCACAGCTGCAGAAAAGGAGACGCCTCACTGTTTCGGCAACACGCAGAGAAAGAGGAGCTCGATATTTACCAGAGATATCTAAGATATGATAAAAAAAAAAAGGTTAACTTAAGGTCCACTTACTAACTTTTTCTATAGTGGATGAGTTTGCTCAGATGTAATGAAGGAAAGGCTGAAAGCTCTGGAAAGAGTGGACAGTAAGTGACCTGCAGTTAAGATTTTCTTGTGAAACTACTGTTATGCGGGTTGGCAATAAACTTTAATGCTCAAAATAAAAGTTTGGATTGAGATTCATGTTCACTAATCTGACCACTCTACTGTTTCCGTACTGTGTTTGCTTCCTCCAGACCAGGCCAAGATCTGGGTACACCTGACCCCAAAGTCCAGGTTGTTTGATCAGTGAGCCCGAGTCCACTTGAAAAGATGGTCTTGAGAACAGTTTGTGTAGTTGGCTTGCATCAGGTGTGAAAAACAACTGTACGAAAACAACAAAGTTGTTGTTCACACAAGCAACAGTCAGCGAGTAGAGTCTACCACGAATCTGCATATGCACGCACCATGCGCCTATCTCATCCTCTGAGCCAACGGTTACGGGTGATAAAGCAGGAAGACAGGCGAGAGGGTCGCTCTTGATGTTCTCTCCAAAATATAAACCACAGAAGGCATAATGTAAAGCTTGACTCCAGTGTTACAGACTTTGGATCTTGTGATTGGTGCTCTTTTCTACACTGCAGCGACAACAAAAACATGTCACATAGATGATGACGCAAGGGTACAGAGAAATATTACTAATGCGACAACCATACTCAGGCACACTGTTCCCTGCGCTGTCTCGTGACTTGAAGGTAAATGCGTACTCCACTGTGGGCATGTCTGTGCAATGGGTCAGTGATGATTTAAAAACATGCCACCAGCGCTGCCCAGCCAATACCTGCAATAGTTGTTTAGTTTGACAGCCAATCAATGGTATTATGTTGGGTATTCGCTGCTGTCGTATTTGTTGTTAGCCGATACTATGGTTAAATGTGTGGGCTGTGGCGCTTCATCCTCTGGAAATCTCAAGAAAAAAAGCGTGTCGTTTAAGGTGGAGTGGCTGTCGGAGTATATACAAACAGACAAGCGAACGCCACCGGTGAAACTCGGTGATACATACATACATATTCTGATATTCTTCTGCACTACCTGGCCAGGCCAGCAATATGTTTTGCCAGTAAAATTTGTTGCAGTTTAGAGGCCTAAAGTAGTTGGCAATTACTATTAAAGAGTGTTTTTTATTTTGTATTCCTAAGAGTTGTTTGCACTTTGTGTTACCATCACTCTTAAATGTTTGTGTATTGTCTCCAAGTGACTTTTATGGAGCACATTTTTCTCGTAATTGTTCACATTATGGCAATAAATGCAAAATCTATTTTGCCAAAACAATGTTTTGTTATTGTTAATTGTAATTGACCTAGATATTCAGTAGTTCATGTTGTTAAAATAATCTTATTATTAATCTTTATAGTAATATTCACTTGTAACGATATTTGGGGTTGGAGAGGTGATGCCATGGCACCGCTATGTGGATGTAGTGTGTACGTGTCAGATGTCGCCCACAGTCGCTCAAGTAGGTGATCAGAGGCTTTGAATGTCTGCTCAGGAATTTTCAAAATTAGAGGAAACATCGCTCAGGCACAGTGTGAATAATCACACCTAATATAAACACACCCAAAACATCAAATGAGGAACTCGACAAAAAGACTTGATGACCTCAGAGATAAAACATCTTTGTCTAAGATGCTTGGACACATTTTACAAATGCCCCCAGAGAGGATGTCCTAAATGTCTCTCAAACAGACACCACCAGGGAAAAGGAAACAAGGCTGACCAAAGATCACCTGGCAAAGAGCTGCTGGACGCTGAGCTGCTGGAGAAGGGTGTCTCACGGGGTTAGGGACAGCTAGCTGCTATGTGATATGTGCAGGAACATTACAAGTCTAAGTAAATAAAAAAAGTCCCTTTTCTTCCTTCTTTTTACTTTACATTCATTAATTGGATTCATGAAGTGTCGGGATGAGCATGAACACTTTGCTGAAGCTGAAACACTCTCCACCAGTGTGATCACCTCACATCCTGGCATTCATTTGTGACACGTACAGCACGTTCATGTCTATTCTTGGACGTCCATAAGGGAACATCTCCAAGATCATTAAAGCTCAGACATACTATCCATGCTGTTCTATTTATAGTACAATTGAAAGTTCACTTCAGCCCCCAGCAGTAAACTGGAGGGCTGTGGGGAAGTGAGGTCTCAGTCTGGTTGTTTTGGTGCGCACCCCAGTGTGACTGCCCAAACGAACCAAACTTAAAACGAACTTGACTTGAATTTAAGCGAACCAAACAGGGCAGGTGTTGGTGACTTAACAGTAGTGTAGCCTGCAGCTTGTTATGCCTACAGTCCCTGAGGTCACAAAAATGGGCTGCACGCAAACGTCTCCACAGGAGTCTATTGGACCCTTGCTGATGTTTGGATGACAACATTTACTGGCAACATTTGCTGCATGGAATCTCCCCCTACTGTCCTATTAAATAAAGGCAAAAAAAGCCAAAAAATGTATTACAAGTGGCTTGGCTTTAAGTGAGTGACATCACTTACCCAATGACAATACACCTCAAACCAGTGAAACAACACGCAGAAATGGCCTCATGCATCACCAGAGTTAATAACCTCAGATCAGCAGTGTTTTGTGTTTAGGAGTCTCGACTCTAAGCTCTGATTTCTCCTCCTCAACCTCAGAGACGCTCCCATCCTGCAGGCCGGGTCTCTGTCCAGGACGCCCAGGTGGCTGATGGGATCTCACAGCCCAGTGTGTGTCCACAGGCTCTCGCTGTGCTGTCTCCTCTGATCACAGCCAATGGGAGGCCCCGTGCTGACCATCAACACAAACACGCTATTGTTTATTCGGCTGCGTTCCTGCCAGAGACAGAGGAGGTCAATACATACTGATCTCTCTCTCTCCACTGGCAACTGAAGGAGATGAGGAACAACGAGGAGAAACTAACTCTGACGCTTCCTCGTCTGTAGAATCAAAAAAAAAAAATCTGTGTCTCAGTGTGATTCACAATACTTTACATTCTCTTTAAAAGCTTACTGAAAGACAAAAGACACAAAAACAACGTTAAGCTTTATTGTAAATAGGTTGCAAAATAAAAATAAAAAATCAAATTGGATTATCTTGACAGATATTGCGATTTCAATATACATAGTGCTTCCTGTTAAGAGTCGAAGATCAAATCATGGGTTGAGGATCCCTCTGTCAACTGAGGTCCCGTTTATACGACAATGATTTCAACTGAAAACGGTAAACTTTAGTTGTGTTTTGGCTGATCGTTTACACGACAGCAACATTTTGAAAACGGGTTCCAGAGTGCATTTTTTTGGAAACGGCACTGTCTCCGTTGTCATGTAAACTTGCAATGTGCAGTTCCTCTGAAAACAGAGACTTTCGCACATGCGTATTACGCTTCCAGTCACTAGGCATGCGCGAGAAAGTTGACCATCACAACAACAATGGCAGACTCCCGAGCTCTGTTTGTGCTGCTCACCCTGTTGAATTTATCAACGCTTCCCCATCATAGTGTCGATTTACTGTAGCGACTCCACCTCGTCGTCCATCCAGAGAAACGTTCGTGCGGTTGCCATTTTGTTTGTTTATACATCGCCGCTCTGAGGCAGGAAGTGTAAGCGTCACACCGCTGACTACTGGCCTGGCATGTATACAGAGGAGAAACTTTCCATCATAAGACTCCGGGGTAACTTAATCTTCTCTCTTCTGCTTGGAAGTGGTGAATTTACAGCTCACAGATACTTAATACGACTCAGTTTCTGGTTTCTGTTTGATATCTAGTGTCAACAAAAAATGCTGATGTACATTTCTGATCAATCGTTAGCGCCATTAGCTCGTTCACTATATTACGTGAAAGCCGCTGTCACACTGAACGTTCTGCTGACCCCCGTTCGTATCATATCGTTGAATATTCGTATTAAACAGCCAAATCTGATTCAAGTGACATAATTCTGAGTCGGCTGCTGCCCTTGATATGAAGAAAAAAACAGAAAATCCAGCACACATTTCCTGTTCTTCTTGCTCCCTTGTACGTTCGTTTGTGGGGTATGTGACATATGGTGCACAGGCTGTTGGCAATTATCGAGAAACACAGCCACCGCTGATGAGAGTCCCTCACACCCGTGAAATCGGTGGAGCAGTTTCTAGTTAAGCTGAATGTTGGAAATAATGGTGTTGAACACTCTTGACGTAGGTCCAGGAGGACTGACACATTAGTGTTTGAAGAGCAGTGTGCGAGATTTTCTGTTCAAAGACTCAAGAGACATTTTCCAATGTACCTGCATCTGAGACAATTGGATGTGCGAATAGCTTTCTTCAAATCAACTGACTGAAAATAAATGTAAAAAAATTATGATTATGTGATATTTGCTGTTGTATGTACCAAACAAGTATGTCACCTTATGTCTTGAATACGATTTGTAGGAACATCTGTAAATTGTAGCTACTGAAAACAACCTGGGTTACACTGATATTACTAAATTGCATTAACAGGTGGTAAAACTTCTTCTCCTTCGATGCTTTGTGAAGTATGAATTGAATTTTCTACATAAAGTTGGGAAAAAAAAACTTCTGTTATATTTCTAGCAGATTAAACGATGCGCAGCAGGTGGAACCACTTTAAGTTAAACTCTAATTACATGCTTTGGGTCACGTAAACACACATTTTACCGGACCACTTAATTCAGCATTTATGTGAACAGTTCAACTGGAATTTCTTATCAGGATGACTTCAATCAGATTGAAGTGATACGGTCCATGTAACCGCAGCTGCTGATAAAAGAAAAATCAAAAGAAAAAATCTGAACAGTCTGAAAATGGAAAAAGGTGGTGAGGTTAGCAGCTCGTCACCCAGATGAGTGTGGGAGGGTGAGAGCAGACCTGACATGCTTTGAACAAGGTGCGTGTGTGTCATGCTTTGAACAGTGTGTACGTGTGTTCAGACCATGCCAGGGACTACAGGTTGTGTGTGGGAACGGGACCATGTGTGCACAGTTCACCACATGTAGCGTTCACAGGATTTGGTGGTATTACGACACACACACACGCACACGCACACGTCAGATTTACAAACTTTGCTGAACGTCTCTCTGCGTGTCATTGCGTCAATCAATAAGAGCGTCTACGTTTGAGGAGATTATTCACTCAGGGAATAAAAAAAAAAAAAAAACACAACTGTCTCACCTTCTGCTTTGCATAAGTGGGCGTTAGGCGTCACCATGTGTGTGTTACTGTCACCATGACGACCCATCTGGTGGACAGTCAAAAACCAGTCTTCAAAAAAAAGGTCAACCCCCCTCCTCGCCATCACCACCACCACCACCACCTCCTCACCCCTCCCTCCGTCACATCCTCCTCCACTGATACATGATCCATCAGTCTGTGATGTTGAGCTCAGTCCAGCAGGCATTTAGTGACGACTTCAATCATCTTGTGTAAATTTAATTTCACACATCAGTCTCAATAAGCGCTGAGTCACTTTCACATAAAGTTGTGACGACAACACTTTTGTCACACTTCCAACAGCAAGAGTTTTAAGTGATTGTCAAAATCATTCAATAAAATCCTCGTCTTCTCGTCCTGTCTGAGTCAGATGTTCAGACTGATTCCACTCATGTCTGTTAGGGCTGCAGCTAATGACTATTTTGACAGTCAAATAATAATCCCACCCCTTTTCCTTAACGTACAGACTACAGCAGCATGAGGTTAATCGTCCAGCCTTTCTACCACTTTAAAGAGGATGACAACGAATTAAAAGCCAGCATTATCTGTGGTCACATTAAGCTCAACCGCCTGTAGCTCACCTGACAAACCAAACCGAGCTCGACTCAGTCAAATCAACTTCAATCTGTGGCTCGCCATTGAAGGAAACTCATTAACACACATTAACAATATATCTCCTGAAATTATCTAAGATAGAAAACAGAGTGTTGCGCTGCAGCTTGTTGTGCTGAGCTGTGTGTGTGTGTTATTGTGTAAGTGTTAGCATGTGGGCTAATCCTACAACAGAAGCCCCCTGTCATGAGAAAGTACTCAGAGAGACTAATGCAATTACAGACCGAGACAGAAGGAGAGGTACAGTGTGTATATTCTGAACCGGGATGTGAACTCCAGTCAGAAGACAAAGGAATACTTCACCCGCATAACTATCATTTGTGTATCAATTACTCACCCTGTGTTACGTTGAATTGCCTCCGCAGTGAATGAAGAATAAAAAAAAAAAGAAGCGGAGTCTTGATGAACTGAAGTCACACCAAAACTATATCAAAACATCTGTTTACAACTTAATCTAAGTCTCATTTATCCAGTCATATGCTCAGTACTTCCCAAACAGACGACCCTTTCTGAAGGGGAACTGAACAAAGTGAAACATATCTGTGCTCTCTTCAAAGCCAGACTTCATTGACAAAAACAGTAATTTTACCTCGCTGAACACAGGAGCTGCTGGTCTACCTCTGCCTCGATCAGTTTGTGTTACTGTGCAACTTCAGGGTTTTAAAGGGTTCCTTCAGATTCACCAAAGTCACATAATAACACAAATACACCAAGTGTTTGAGGCAGTGATGGAGCAGTAGCTCATGTGTTCAGTGATGTTAAATTACTGATTTTGTCAAAGGAGTCTGGTTTTGAAGAGAGTAGATTTGTTTCAATTTTAATTTCGTTTTAAATGGTAATAAAGTTATGAAAATGCATGTATTTGAGAAGTACTGATAAATGAGACTTGGATTATCCTGCATGAGTTATGTGAGAGTTTGTAAACAGATATTTTGATATAATTTTGCTGCTGTTAAACATGGACCCCTGTTACATTCATTCATCGGGAATTTTCTCCGTTTTTAGATTTTTTTTTTAACATGGAGGCTTGCAGGAAAAACAGTTTTCTTCACAAATTCAATGTAACACAAGGTGAGTAATTGATGTACAAAATGTAATTTGGGGGGGGGGGGGAGTATTCCTTTAATGTTATTACACAGATAAAAACTGTTGAACATTTTTATGAAAACCCTGCATTTAGTCATGTGAGCCCCCTGTGACTGTCACGGGTTATAGTATTTTCCACTATTTAATGATGGCAGCGTACAGTCAGCTGCTTGTCAATTATTCAAATTATAAAGTCATGGGAAATTGATTTGATGTCTCGGTGCAACACAGTGATAACATCCCAAACTCTTTGCTTCTTATTAATGTGACAGTTTTAATATGTAATATAATAAAAACAACTGAGATCAATTTAAAAAGGGTTTGAACCAAGTGGTGGAATATAAGTACTGGTGTTGTCAAAATAATGATTTATCATTACAGAGATTCAAAATATTTGAAACCTTTTATTTTTCGCAGTATTGATATGCTGGTACAGGAAAAGTAAAGTCGTTGCTGTAATGGCATAACCTTGTAATATTTATCTTTTAATTAAGTTTAAATTTTATGCCCTCAGTATCAATTTTTCCCTGCAGTATCAAAAAAGAATTTTCCTATTTTAAAAGGCACTGTATCAAATTTAGAAATTCCAGTGTTGTGGCAACACTACAAAGCACATTCATTCAACTCAGAATTTTAGTTACATGTATTTTACTTCTTTTTTTCATGCTACTTTATACTTCTACTCCACTACATTTATGTTACGGCTTAAATTACTAGTTATAAACTCTTGATGTGTTTTGTGTGCAAGACGTGAAGCTTTGTGATAATGTGAAGATGTCATTTTTCCTGTAAAAACATTTCATGGTTCCAGTTTCACAATTTTTTCCGTCTAATAATATTCATAATTGTAATGTATTAGTGATAATGTGGAGGTTAAATGAACATTGTGAAGGTGTCACTTTGGATTCTGGCTCATTTTAACAAACATTTCCCAGTATTTTCACTATCTTTACCAACCAAACAAGCAATCGATTAATGAAGAAAATAATCAGCCGATTAATCCATATCGAAAATAATCATTAGTTAATAGTTGAAAATGAGCTTCACCTGAAACAACTACAACAGCTAAATCCTGCATTTGCATTAATGTATGAGTCATAATCATGTAATTAGAGTATATATGACAGTATAAGAGTCATAATTTTTATTTATACAGTTTGATATTAGAACTTTTACTGCAGTATAGAATCTCCATGTTTACTGGTTTTACAGAGAAACTCCCTTAAAATCCCTTCAAGATCAACAGTTTTCAGTGACATTATATTTTTAGGCAACTCTCCTGCTTAGTAATGTCCCATGTTTCAACAATATCCACATAATTAAAGGAAATGGTTATATTTGTACATCTGAAATTACAGTAATATTAAGATCAAAGCGCTCAGAGTTTCTTCAGTCTACAACATGTGAGTCACAAACTCCGAGCCGTCCCGTCGCTGTGTTGCATTCTGGTCTTTTTCTCCTCATGTGGTCAAAGAAACTGGGCTCTGTAATTGTTCTTCTTCTCTGGTGGATTTCTCCCTGCACCACTGTTAAATGTGGCGACTCCAGACAGAAGCCAAACCTGATGTTTAAGATCACTGGGACATTTTCTGATAGAAAACTCGACTCTGTGGCTGCTGAGAATATCTGACGTAACCTTGTCCCAGTGTGGTGATCAACAGCAAAAACTAGCAAACACCAAACTACTGAATGGTGCCAGCGATGAGAGAACATCAGTAATCTGTATTTATTGTTAAATAGTCTAGAAACTTCTGGCTACAGATAAAAGGCAGAGGACGATGTAGGCCTGTTTTGAAGAACTAAACTACCTTTAGGTCTATCTGCAAGAACTTAAGTATCTCGAGAAATACCTACAAGACCTAAATCCACATTTAAGTTGATTTCTACAACATTTAAACTACCAGAAGGTTAAACAAGTAATAAACTTACCCTTGGGTAGGGCTGGTACCTTGAAGATGTCTAACGAAATAACCTGGTGCCAAGTTCTATCGAAACTTTTCCTGTCAAAAGACACCTGCATTCAATCCTTTAGTACCCAGATCTGGGAAAAAAGACTATTTGTGTGGTTTTGCTCACAGTCCATCACCACAAGCATTCTTTGATTCAATATGACATGTGATTGGGAATAAATCATACAGTCTGCAGTGTGTTAAAGTCGAGCACGATGTACTTGACAGAGTTGGTGGTTTACGCAACTTGAATGCTTCAATTCACATGATGGGTATCCAATAGTAGAAAGAAAAGTAGGGGAAATGAAGGTAACAAATGACTACTGTATTGGCATTGGTCTCACTTCAAGGGTAGTGGTGTTGGTACTGGTGTCAAGTCTTTTAAATAATACCCACTTAGGTCTATCTACAGACTCTAAACTACCTGTAGGTCTACCTGCAAACCTCTAACCCTCATCTTGGTTGTCTAGAAGATTGAAACAACCAGTAGCTTTTTCAATAGGAACTAACCCATATGTGTCGACAAGAACTTAACTACCTGCAAGTCTGTCCACAAGAACAAAACTACAGAATGAAAAACTTCTCTACAGAATCTCAAGTACCTGTAAGTCTGTCTAGAACTACCTTTAGGTCTATTTGCAAGTCTCAAAACCAAGTGTTGGTTGTCTGCAAGGTCTAAACAACTTGTAGGTCTCTCCACCAGCACAAAACGCACTACCCACAGGTCCATCTTCAAGTTTTAAACTACCTGTAGGTCTGTCTAAGCCCTAAACTCTCTGCAAGTCTATCCATGGACTTGGATCAATCTACAAAACCTGAACCACTTGTAAGTCTGTCAACAAGAACTAAACTCTTGTAGGTCTCTTTACAAGAACTATACTGCATATTTATCTAACAAGTTTGAAACTATACAACAGCCTATTTACAACCTCTAAACCACACCTGGAGATCACCTGCAGTTCTAAACGTACTCCTCAGAGGTCCATGAACAGACTATCTACCTGTAAATCTGTCTGCAAGACCAAAACAACCTGTACGTGTGCAGGAACTAACATACCTGTCGATCTATATTCAAGATTAAACAACCTGCAGGTATGTCTACGCAAAGTACCTACATGTAGATCTATGTGCAGACTCTAAATTACCTGAGGGTCTACCTTTGAGTTTTAAACTTCCTGTAGGTCTATGTATATATTCTAAACTTGTCTGTAGGTCAGTGCACAAGATTTTAAACCACATGTTAGTTGCCTACTAGACCTTCATCCACCTTAATCCACCACACCAAAATATCCTGTAGGTCAATGTTTGAGTTTTAAACTACCTGTAGGTCTATCTAAGATCTACCTAAACACTCTTACCTACCTGTCCAACTACAAGTGCTTAAGTACTCTCTTCAGAAGTCTTTGTACACACTATCTACCTGTAAATCTGTCTGCAAGACCTAAACAATCTGTAGGGGTACAGGAACTAACCTATCCAATATTCATTTTCAAGAACTTAACTACCTTTCAAGACTACTACCAAGTTTGTCTACAAGAACGAACTACCAGCAGGTCTATCTCTAAATTACCTGTTGGTCTATCTTCAAGTTTGGGCAGACCCAGAGGTCCATACACAAGATTCTAAACCACATGTTAGTTGCCTCCTAGACCTTCATCCACCTTAATCCACCACAACAAAATATTCTGTAAGTCCATCTTTGAGTTTAAAACTATCTGTCCTTCTATCTAAGGTCAACCTGCAAACTCTAACCTGCCTGCACAATGCAACAAGACATTAATTCCAATTCCACTGGACAAACTACCAGTGGGTCCATCTACAAAACCTGAACCACATTAAAGTCTGTGAACCAGAACTTGTAGGACTCTTGACCAGAACTAAACGACCTATAGCTTTATCTACAAGTTTGCAGCAGTGGACTGTACTACAGCTCCATCGGCAGGATTTAAACCACCTGCGGGTCTGTCTGCAGTCTCTAAACTACCTGTAAGTCAATTTACAAGGACTCAAACATATTTATAGCCAATACTTTCACATCCTTTATGTAGTTTTCAGTGAGTTGAGAATGTTAAAGTGTTTGTTTTATGCGATTCAACAACTTGCCATTCATGCAGAATTGAAGCGTCCCTGGTTTTAAATCGCCTGTAGGTTTGTTTGTGCAGGTAAATAAAGCTGCAAACCGCCAACACAGTTGTTGAGTGTCATGCTGACAGGATGTGAGCCTCGTGGTCTCGGTGTGTGTGAGCTCACCTCTGCAGACCCGCGTCAGTCCCGATGAATGTAAAGTCCTTACAAGAGACAACGCGGCCAAACGTGCAGAAACGCAGCTCAACGCCGACTGCAGCGCCTCATCCGCGGCTCTCATTCTGCACACATCGCTCCAGCTTCCGGAGACAACAAACACACAAACAACTAAACAAACAGTAAACAGGTTGTTGTGAGCACACTGAGAGTGTCGGACCACTTCCTCCAGTCAAACACTGAAACTGGGAAACTCAAACATTTCTCTGCTCTCAGAGCAACTGCCGCTTCTGCCGCCGCTCAACAGGCTGCTGCGGCTGCAGCTAACAAGCTAACCAAGCTAACGGCTCACACTTCCGGTTACAGCCTTCAAAGTAAAAATCCAGTTTCTATCCGTTTAGTGGTGAAGGAAGTAATCAGTTACTTTACTGCAGTAAAAGTACCGTAAAAATACTCTGTTACGGTATCACTTTTTAAAGTACTGTTATTGTTGTCTTATTTTCATGTATTTTGTGAAGCATTTGTGACTTTGTTTAGATAAGTGCTATACAAATCATTAATAATAATTAGTAGTAGTTGATGTTATTATTATTATTATTATTATTATCATTTATTGTTGTTATCATTATTATTATGTAGCATAAGGTAAATCATTTTATACTTTTATGCACTTTACACACATTGTATTTTTAAATATTTTACATACTGGTGTGAAAACTGAAATATATTGCACATATTTTTAATGAATCTTCTTCAAATTCTTATTTTTACTTTCTATAATTTTCTATATTTGACATCAGCACTTGCACAAATCGCACTCTCCCCCACTGCGAAATAGATAGATAACGTAGATACTTGAGCTGAGACAAGCTGCCGCCATCGTCAAAATTACAGAATGAGGAAAGCTAATTTACAAAGTTGCACATTTGCGCAACAAACACACAGATAAACAAAAGTTGCACGTAAGCACAACAATAAATACACATATTACACATTCCCACATGTGCCCATACAAGTACAGTAAGGGGATGGACCTCAGCATCAACATATATTGCACATCTCAAACTGTTAAAATGAAATAATGAAGCCACACACAGGCTAATGTCACAGTTAAAATTTAGTGTGTGTACACTGAATCAAATAATGTAATAAAGGATCATGTATCAATACAACACTGTAGAAATACATAAAAGTATGTAAGTATGTATCAGTAAATTAAGTTTTGTGACTGTTATACTGTTTGATCCTATTAGATGATTCTGATTCATGCACTAATGTAAAATCAGGATTTTACTGTTGTAGCTGGTTGATGTGAAGCTCATTTGAACTATTAACTGATGATTATTTTCATTATGGATTCAGCTGCAGATTGTTGTCTCCATTAATCAGTTGATTGTTTGGTTTGTAAAAAATAATGAAAGTTAGTGTAGTGAGAAATGCTCATCACAATGACCCAGAGCCCAAACTGACACCTTCACTATGTTTGTTTGTTTAACCTCAATGTTATTTATAATACATTGTAATTAATAACATTTTTCAAAGACAAAGTTGGTGAAGCTGGAGCCATGAAATGTTTTATATGAAAAAAGCCTGGTAACTAATGTTTGTTTCGTACATGTAGTGCAGTAAAAAGCTATACTATTTCCTTTTGAAATGTAGTTAAGTAAACGTTTAAGTGGCGTACACCTTGATTTGTAGGTAAACTACTTGAGTAAATATACTTAGTTACATTTTACCACTGTCACATTACATGTAACAACACAAGGCAGCTTTATAAATATCATATTGTACTTCCCTAGTCTCAGAAGTGAATGTTGTACTTGTTACTGCACTACATTTATCCGACAGCTTTAGTTACTTTGCAGATTCAGATTAGTGATACAAAAGATAATGTATTATAACTGGTTAAGATAACATCGCATCAGTCAGGCCTCTACACTGTGGTGTTACTTTTACTGAAGTAAAGGATCTGAGAACTTCCTCCACCTCTGATTGTCTCCACATAATTTCACTTAACTCAGTTAATTATAGGTTCTTCTTCTGTGGTTTCCTTTTTCAACCTTCAGGACGTTTCCTGTCGTCTGCTGATGTCCAGTTCCTTATTATAACTCTGACTTTGTGTTTGTGTTTTCTAAAAAATTACAGGTTTAATGCTTCACATCAGCATGTGGCGTTGTCGTTGTTGCTGCTGATGTTGGTATTTAGTTCAAATCACCACTGCGTCTCAGTTCAGCCTCACAGACTCCATTTTGTCTCTTCTATCCTTCAGACATTTAGAGTTGTGTTTCTGCAGTCTGACTCTGGGAACTAACCGACTTCTCCTTCTCCTCTTTGTTCAGGAGCTGTCAGAGTCCTGCTGCTGCTGCTGTCAGTGAAAACAGAGGCAGTGAGCTTGTTGCCTGGTGAAAGTTTGGGAGCGTCCCTCACACAGTAAACAACAATTACAGAGCAGCTCAGTGGTGATGGCTTGTTTTGGCTGCTGCTGTGGGAACAAAGTGTTTCTGTTGGTTTTCTGTGTTCACGTCATCAGATGGTCGTGTTCAGCACATCTCTCTTTTCTTTAGCATTTTGAAGTCATGTGATTTCACGAATGATTGTCCATTAGTTCTCTGTGCAGTATGTTTGTAGTTTTCTTGTTTTTCTATCTGGATATATTCATTTCCATGGCGGATCTGATTGTGTATTTATTCTCTCTGTAAAAAACTGACATTTGATTTAAAATGTGTTGTGTAGTGCAGATATTTCCATCATCAGTTAATGTGTTATTTTCTCGATAAATCATCAACAAAACTAAAGCGTCCCAAAATCCAGTTATGTCCTTAAATTACTTGTTCTATCTAAAACAGATGTTTTATTTAAGTGAAAAAATCTCACTTTAAAAAACATTTCAGTCATTTTTGCCCGTAAAATGACTGAAATGATGAACTGATAAACAAAACAGTTAATTTTCTTTCAATCGACTAATTAATTTATCTTTATTTATTTGATATGTGACCACCTTTGTTAGTTATTCATATGGAAACACTCTGATTCATTTAATCAAATCTCTAAAATAAAATAACTACTGTACCACTGGTGTTACTACTTTTATTGTGAAATTACAAACCTAACTTCCGGTACCGCTCCGATTTCAGCTTGACTCAGTGTCCTGGCTCTTAAAGGATGATTGGATCAGAAAACTTCATCTCATGAATATTATGATGTCCTCACAAATAAACATGAGATGAACTTCCACCATGACAACAAAAACATAAACTTAAAAAGTTTCATGCTTTAGAAAAACATGTTGTCTTATCTGCCAGCAGAGACTCTCATTTCCAAGCAAATCCTCAAACTAATGATTAAAATCTCATTTATGAAGAGTCTGTTTTATATTTATACACATGTTTTAGAAAATAAAGTTATTTCAGTGTTGAAAGGAAGAAAGGTTCAGCAGCGTGTGTGAGTCTACAGAAGGAAACCACAGTCACTCCTCAGAAATAAAAAATTATTTATTTAAAAAAAAACTGCTGCAGCTGATTCCAGAGCAGCGTTTTCTCATCAATATAAAAGAAGCTGATGTGAACAGAATATTAATTATTCAGTGAAGTCACACAGAGCTGTGGGAGCTGCTTTCAGCCCAGAGACAAAGTTAAACACCTCACTGAACCCTGTTTTAATCTGTGAAGTTTAACAATTTAAAGTTGGACCAACTGTTATAAAAGTCATGTAATTTGTGTTCTTAAATAATCCCACTAAACTCCATAAACAAAAAGAGAGTTTTATTCGGCAAAGTTATACAGATAACTCTGTAAAGATGGATGGATGGATGGATGGATGGATGGATAGATAGATAGATAGATAGATAGATAGATAGATAGATAGATAGATAGATAGATAGATAGATAGATAGATGGATAGACAGACAGATAGATAGATAGATAGATAGATAGATAGTTGATGCTAATACTTTTACTTAAGTAGCATATTAAAGTATCATACTTTCAATTAAAAAATTCAGAGTACTTCTTTTATCGCTGACTGTTTAATGAGCAGGTTTATTGATTTACGTATGAATAAAACCTCAGTTTCCATTTGTCCAGGTTTGAAGAGGTACAGTTTTTTGCATTGATCGAAGTTACCAAGATATCTGTGCTCTACCAGGTCAAAGGTCAGACTGTGGGTCAGATTGTGGGTGCTGTGGGTCAGATTGTGGGTGCTGTGGGTCAGATATGTCCCTGCAGCAGCTGGACTGCAGCCTCCTTGCTGTGCCTCCTGGCCTCCTGCAGAGGAGCGCTCCCCCACCTGGTGGAAAGACAGAACAACATCACACACACTTTCCTCCGCAGGTAAAAGTAACGGAAGGATTATAAACCAATGCATCACCTCCACCAATAAACACTGGATACTCTACATAAGGAGGAGACAGCTGAGGCGGCTGAGTTGCTCCACCCATCCACTGATTGGAAATATTTTGTTTGACAAAAACTATTTCATCTATTATTCCATTGTTTTGGTTTTGACTGTGGTTTAATAGAAGGATGCTGGGCTGTAGTATTAATGTTTAATCTCAGTCTGAGTTGTTGCAGCACAGTTATGAACAAACATCCAAAAATACTGTATATACAGGGCCTTAAACAACCTATTTAAAAAGTCAAATTGTTTTTTGTTTGTAATTTGTGTCCCTTAAGATTGTATTTTCTTAACATGAGTGCAAAATTGAACCAGTGGAGTCAGAATATCTCAACTTGTTTTATGTATTTTCTAACTTCAAGTTGAATTTTTTTTGTGTCTTGTGCAGCGTCCTGCCCTTTTCTGTATACTCTCTCAAGATTCTGAAACTCAACACTGGAAAACTGACTGAAACAAGATGATTTTATTGGGAATTGTTGAAATATTCTCAAGGACAGGGATGCTGTATGCTGTCAAGTCCCTACTATGTTCAGTAGGTATCATCTCACCTGTGGTCTCACCTGTCCCTTATAGTTACAGACTGTGTTCAGTAGGTTACGCTCACCTGTCCTTGAGGGCTGGGTTCGCTCCTGCGTTCTCCAGCAGGAAGCGGATGACCTCTGTGTGACCTTCAGCAGCTGCCACGTGCAGAGCCGACCTGCCGTCATAGTCGACAGCATTTACATCCACTCCGGACAGAAAGTACCTGCAAGACGACCACAGAAGAAGAGATACTGTCTCCATCCTCAGAAATCAGTGTCTTTAAATTCACTCATCCATTTCGTATTTAGATTTTATTTTATTTATTTGTAGATTAATTTCTATTTGTCTCATGCAGATAAAACAAAGCTGAAGGTCTCATTAAGCTTCTGATGTCGTTGTCATGACGCAAAACTAGCTGTTCAAACTCCCCAGTGAGCCTCCAGGGGGAATCTACTTTCTTCATGAAGATTTACGCGTGCAGACTTCACTGAGATGATGATTGCTGGGAGGCTCTCGGATTCAAGTTAATATCTCGGTCTCTAAATGTGCAATACAGAAAAAGTACCTGCAGCTTCCTTTAATTTCATTAGCAATGTTTCAACCAACTACAGCTCTTCTTCAGACTTAAATTAGTTTTTCCACCACAACTCAGTGCAGTACATAATATTTACAATATTGGAGCCCCTGAGTATCTCTGGGTGCAGGGTTGGAGGAAATCATGCCCACCAGACTACACCACCTATTTTTACTGCACAATTACTGACAGTGTGTCTGTTTTAATATATTTAATCATTGATAAAGAGGTTATATAACATTGTATTATTAAAGTTAACCTCCTCAGGGCCTGGACATCTCCTTTAAAAGCTGCCAGCAGGACGTTCATGATCTGGTATCCCTGCAGACAAGAGGAGGTTTCTTTTTAGAGGATTGATTCTGTGCAGAGACAAAGACAAATAAACTGATGTGGGATCAGAATGAAGCTGCAGAACTGACCTCAGATTCAGCTTTCCACTGTCTGTAGGCCAGAATCTGTCTGAACGGGGTCCTGATGTCAAAACTGTGCAGCTGAAATGTGGAAATCAGCTCCTGCAAACAAACAAGCAAGCAAACAAATACATATATAAATGTCTCTGTAGGAACCAAATACAGCATCCTCCATCAGCTCCATCCATCCTCACTTCAAGATCTTAACTTTAATCTATATCCTTCACATTACAACACAGTAAATACATCTACATCTGTCCTTTCCAATCCAACATACCTGTCAAGTTTTGGATTTGACAAAACAGGAGACTCGACAGGTATGAGTGGGAGCATTATTTGATAGGATGTTATTGGACTGTCAAAATATGCTACCCCCCCACAACACCACTCTAAATGCGAGACAGTCAGAGGTCTGAGAAGAGCAACGTGAAAGACAAAAAGCATTAATAACAACTAGAAAGGCAGGGAATTTAAACATGCACCTTTAGCACGAATAAGGAAGACAGTGTGATTCCAATCTTCAGTCTGTATGAACATGTCTGAATAGAAAATTAAAAACAAAATATCAAAATAATACATTTTCTGTCAGTCAACTTATAGATTAATTGTTTCAGCTCCACTTGTATATCAAGTTGGATAGTTTCATCGACCCAAATCTCAACAAAGTGCCATATTTTATAACTCGTAACTAAAGCTGTCAGATAAATGTAGTACAGAAAAAGTACAATATTTAACAAGTAGTTGTTAAGTGTTTAAATGTATCATAAAGGTGTTAATGAAACAAACAAGTGACCAGTCCACTTCCTGCTGCCTGTTTTCAGAGAGCGGTGTTACCTGACAGAAGTGGACGGCCCTCCAGGGGTTTCCACAGGCGTCTGTCTCTGGAGAAAGCCATCAGACCCAAAACACCAGGAACCACTGCCAGCAGGGAGCCGTGGCTGCTGGAAACGGCCGGCACTGACGTCTGCAACCAAGAACAATTCAAGATACGATCACATTACTCTTCAAAATAAAAGTGAGGATCCTCACAGAGCTCAAAATGAAGGATCTGCTTACATGATCTGTATTTACACCTGCAGCAACACAATGAAACTTTAATTCAGACTGACCAGATGTCAGCAGAAGAAAAATATTAACCATAGAAACACATATAATCAGTGATGGAAGAAGGATTCAGATTCTTTATTTCACTAAAAGTACTAATACTACACTAGAAAATACTTCATTACAAGTAAAAGTCCCATATTGAAAATGCTATTTGAGTGAAAATGCAGAATCCCTGAAATCTGTACATTTCATTAACTTAGTTAAGTTTAACTTCTGGCCACAAGATGTCTCCTGCTTCACTGTCAAGTCTTGATGAGGCTTCATGTTTCATACTGAACACTGTGATGTCATAAATCCTGCAGGTGTGTCCAGGTGAGTATTTTCTCTTTTCTCTAAATAACTGACTGCAGCAGGATGGAGACTGGACCTTGTAGTGGAAGGTGGTGGAGTAATCCTTCATCCCCGCCACCTGCATCATGGACAGCATACTCCGTGTTGCCACCGGCGACAGCACCTGGTCACCCGACAGCGGGCAGAGGCCCCCGTTGGCTAACGAGGCAGCCATGGCAGCTCCTGATTCGCAGGTGATCTCTGTGGAGGCGCACTGTGAGACAGACAGTAGAGACACGGCCGAGTCCATAGAGTCAAAGTATAATAACTAATAATGTATTCAGTTAAATAAGTATATTTTAAAATATTACACTTCATTTATAGAACAGAACAACTTCTAAAAAGTAAAAACTACATTTTTAAGTCTTGTAGATTTTGTGATATTGGCACAGAAACAAGTCTGTTTATTTTCTGAATGTATATCATGTAAAAAATAAATGGGATTGTTGAGTGCTCCAGGGTTTACATTTTTCTGTAGGCTGAGGCAGAAGTTAGCATCCCTTGTCAAAAACCCTATGGGATTTTTTTCATTAGATTCTGGATTATAACAAAGTTTATGATACTTGCAAGCTTAGTTCAGCAAGATAATCTTCACAAATGAACACCGCTTTTATGATTTTTGAAGCCAAATGCAATCGCAAGAGATAAAAAGCTAATGTTAGGCAACAAACGAACTACACTACAGTCACATATCTTATCATCGCCCCCCCCACAGCATGGCTGTAAAGCTGTGTCGGCGTGATGACATTCTGCAGTCTCAGTAAGCAACCTGTTGGCAGCCGCCTTTTTAAAGACTCATGAAAGCTTAAAAAAAAAATGAGTGGGGTATTTACTTAAGTATTTTATGTCGGAGAACAAAACTTGGAAGTATCTCAAGCTTGTGTTAGCTACAGACCTTATCTCAGGCGTCTAATGAAAAACCCATTCAAAAAACCCACTGAGGGAACCCAGAGTGCTGAAATGCTGACTCATTCCCAAGTTTTAAGACCCATTCCTGGGTAACTAACTATTCAAAACACGGGGGAGTGGTGCACTTCAGTCTCTTGTGGCCAAAATGAGCATTGCACCAACAAACATGCCCACTACAAAAAATCACTTGCAAAAGGTTTTTTTTTCCTCCACGTGTTTCACAGATGACTTTATTTTATTAATTTTTTTGTTTGTTTTAAAGGAATATGGGAAACTCATCCTGCAAAACCTTTTTCATATGTTCTTACGTCATAAACACAGGAGATAAATCATTTTAGAACAAACTTAGGAAACAGATTACCAGAATTTCTGTTGGGACGTAAAGCAACATAAGGTGTGTTTTACCTGCAGCATTAGATCCAAAGCAGCATTAATGTCCGCCTTCTCTGGAAAACACTAGAAGACAGGAGATTGTTGTGAGAGGAGACATGGGTCGACTCTGTTGAGGAGGAGGTTTTAAATTTCATTTTAAAAGATGTTTTACCTTTTTCTCCTGCAGGTAGAAGGACAGAGCGTGGAGTCTGACACTGGCCTTCCTGCTGCTCTGATAACTAAAGAGAACAAAACTCTCTTTACTCCATCCACATAAACAAACGTCTCTCAGTGGGGTGATTAAACGCTTTACACAATATACTGCCAACACAACCCAAAGATATAGTTTCATGTTAAATTAAAAAAGTCCCAGTAATTTCCTCAAACAGCTGCTTACTGTAGGATCCCTGATGTGTTTTAACAACAATGAAGGAAGAGGATGTATCAGTAACACTGTGGTCCTGTTTGCAGTATTAGTACCTGGTGCAGTTTAAGTTGGCATGCTCCTTGTTGCAGAGCCTTCGGATGACGTTCAGCACCTACAAAAAAACAAACTGCTTTGAGTGAACATTCACAGTTTCTAACACAAGAGGAAGAATTGTTCAGATCTTTTGCAGAAGTAAAGTAGTACCTCAATGTGTACTTAAATGCACTACTCGAGTAAATGTGTTTAGTTACACTCCACCTCTTGTTCCTACAGTCTGTCACTTACTGAGTCATACTTCTCCTCTTCCTCAGCAGACAGCCGCCCTGCCAGCTGCAGACACATAACACACAGCATTAGAGGAAGTCGTAATAGATTAATGGATGATGGATGATGGATGAGTGAGGCACCTGTAGTAAAGATGTTGTAACGATGGCTCCTGGCTCAGTGAGCGGGCTGTGAGGGATTCCTGCAAACAGATATTTTAATCAAAGTGTTACTGCCCTCTGCTGCACAGGCTCAGAGGTCAGAGAGGACAGGAATAAAAACCCATTTTGTGTCTGTTATGTTTTTAAATTTGGTAATTTTGTGTATGATAAACCTTTACAAATGCAGCAGTGTAATAAACCTCACTGCAGTTGACAAAACAATCTCCACAAGATAGGCTTGTAGTATTTCCAAGATATGCTGGTATTATTTGTACTTTTATTTAACCTGTTCAGGACCCCTTTATGTTTTGAACACACACAAAAAATATATATAACAGTGGCTTTCTACCCTAGAAAAGATATGTCTATCAGAAAGGATTGGAATACTTAAGTTGAGGTGAGGTGAGGTGAGGTGAAGCATGGTGAGGGGTGAGGTATGGTGCGGTGAGGTGAGGTATGGTGGGTTAAGGTGAGGTATGGTGAGGTGAGGTGAGGTCATCTTCTTATGTCCCGCTGGGATGACTTACACTTACATTACAGTTTATTCACTTTGCAAGTACACCTTTACACCTGTCTACCACAGATATATGTTATTCATTTTATAAATCATCCCTATATTTTAATGTCTGCACTATTTTATGTCGTAGATTTTCATTTTTACTGTTTTTTGTTTTTAATGAGCATTGTTGGCATTTCTTTTATATTGCCAGTGACTACTTCCCTGTAATTGCTGTGCAGTTGTTGCAAAGAAGAGCTTGAAATAATGTCAATTATTTGTTCTAAAATCTAAAATATCAGACAGAATTTGGGTGGGAGAAATATTAGAAATGTGATTTTGGACTCTGATTGTGGCAGTTTAGGTGAAAGCAGAGAGAGGATGTATGATCCTGGACCTGTTTTGGTGAGTGTGAACGGAGAGTCGTGTCTGGAGAACTCCTCCACGCCAACATATCGGTGGACGAGGTCAGAGCCCAGCAGGTCCACCGCCACGCCGTACACCAGCGGCCATGACACCTCACCCAGAACCAGAGGGCCGGCCCAGTCACCCAGGGACAGCCTGACACACACACAAACCAAACCTGTTCTTTTTGTCATATTTAGCGTGTATTCATTTTTCTCTCACAGCTACTATTAACAAAAGGGTTTTATTTTGAAGGAACAAGAGGAAGTGATGACCAGGTTTAACTCATTGTTACACAAACATTGGTCTACATTGAGATGCAAGTTACAAAATACAAGTCCCACTAATCTACAGGCAGTGGTGAGAAAGCATTCAGATCCTATACTTTGGTAAGAGTACTAATACCACATACTTTGCTACAACCATGGACTGTATATAAAGATGGATGACAAGACAGCTCCCCATAAGTGAAGCCAAAACAAAAAGATAAAGTGCATGTCAAATAAATATTTAGAATAATCTGTACTGCATGTTGAAATGATGAATTTAGAAACAAAGCTGGTGAACTGTGAGATGAAAAGCCGCTGTAATTTAACGACCGAGTTGGACGTACCTCTGTCCATCCACAGTGCAGATTGAGACGCCCCACTTCGAGCTGTCCACATTGTCCTTCTCTTTGTCCTGATTCCACAAATACAAAACAGTAAAAAAGATCGTTCAGGATCAGGTTTTATTCACCAGCAGCAACACAAATAATCTCCAGCTCTTTAAAATAGAATAATCAAAATATTTATTCCTACAAAAACTCACATAACACTAAGACTAAAAAGGTGAGAGTGTCTTTAGAAAGCAGCAACCTCCAGAGCTGAAAAGTGAAGCCAGTGCACAAGTGCAAAAAAACTGCAGTTCCACTAATAACCACACGAGGCTGGCTCAAAGAGCGAGTTCATCCTTATGGGTGTCCTGGCTAAAATACCAAACTTTACAGCAGAAATAAACATGTTTACAAACTGATACAAAACAATGTTTTTGGTCTTAAAAACTAATTTCAACATTCATGACAACTGTACAGGGGGTGAATGTTTATATAAATCACCCGTTTACATTTTATTAAGGCTTAAAGTTATGCATAATTAATGGCGGGCCGCTTTGAGTGACTTTGACCGTCTGTCTGCGATAGTGTCCTCAGCTTCTCAGTCAGATTCACCCTCTCGTCCAAATCTGGTCACTTCTGGCTCAAAAAACCAAGATGGCGACAGCTGAAATGCTGAACTCAAGGCTTCAAAACAGAAGTCCAAAAATCAATGGGGGATGTCACAGTGGCTACGTCCATTATTCTCACAGTCTGTGGTCTTTACCAAGATTTTCTTTTTTAGGTTTCTACCAAAAACCTGTGACTCAGATGTCATACTTTAGTAGAAGTTGCAATACCACAGTGTAGAAATACGCTGTCTCGTCCCTCAGCCTCTGAAGCTTTCGTAATTAAAGAAACTGAGCCGGCAGTTACTGTGAAGTGTGTCGGGTCAGTGTAAGTGTGTGTGTTTCTTAGACAAATATGTGACGCAGCTGGTTGACAGGATGTGGATGTCACTTCCACCTCCTACTAAACATCCTGCAGGAGACGAGCAGGAAACAGGCAGGACAGTTTCAATGGGAATAATCTCCACACACTGAGACACTTAAACACTGAGACACGAGGGTCGGGTACAGGGGCCTTTCAGTGATTTCATGTCACAACACAAGTCCCTCTCAAGTGACCTCAGGGTGCAATTCAAACAAACTGTTCATCATTTATCAGGCTGTAAAATTAACTTATTTGTCCACTGGCGAGATGGCTTGTTACCAGCCAGGCTAGTGGATGGTGCTAATTTTGTTCCTTGCTATTTATTATATATGAACTCCAGCTGCAGCCTCAAACAATATTGGGCTAATAAACAGCAGCAGCAGCAGAAGAAGTACTCAGATCTTTTCCTTCAATAAAAGTAGCAATACCACAGTATGATACTTTATTACAAGTAAAATCCTGAATTAAAAATGATGCAAAATAAAATTTATCATATCACTGTATCATAATTATTGATGCTTTAATGTGTTACTTTCCACCACTTTTGAAAACCTTCAGGTAAAAAGTCAGGCCGAGTGCACCCAGAGTGGACACTATCCCTTCTTTTCAAGCGCCGTCTGCTGTAACCCTCTAACATCTCAGCTGCAGTTAAATTGCACGTTTCATATTCCATAGTTCCCATGGGGTCAAAGACCATGTCTCAGCCTTCACTGAATAGCCTTGGTTGGGGCCTGAGCGGGAGAAAGTCACTGCTGACCTCTGACCTCCAGGTGTTGCAGCAAAACTCACCTGGACAGATGAGAGCTGACGACACCTCGAAAACAACTTCTGAGTTTCTTCAGTGAAGGTGGAAAAATCTGGGATGACGAATCGTCCCTGCAGAGCTTTCAGGATCAGAGAGACGAATCCTGTGACGCACCTGCAGCAAGAAAAACACAACACAGAATCAAAAACAAAATCAGACCACAACCCACAACATCCTAAAGAATCCTGTGATCCTCAATGAGCTGGTCTAACTGTCAGACTTTAGCTGTAGATACAGCAGCGTGTCGTCTGCAAAACATCAGAGGCAGATATACCATTTCTGAATGGTTTGGCTCAAATGTTGAATATGGGATTGGACACAAACAGAGTCCCTGGTTGACACTGAAGGAAGTTACTGCAGGGAGGGAAATGAGGGTCTTAGGAAAGTTTTTCTAAAGGCATAAGTCTAGTCCTCCAGGAAAGGACAGACCTGTGGAAGGAGTTTCTGTCCACTGATCCTTCGGCGTCCTGCAGTTTCCTCAGGTGGAAGAAACACTCTCTGAGTCGAGGGTCAGACCTGTGCAGCCCGGAGCTCCAGATGGCCTGACATTGAGGCACAGAGACAAAACTTCTGAACATGGGCAGAAATCTTACGAAAACACAGATGAGTTGAGTCCAGGTTTTATAAATGAATTAAAATGAACTGAAGTATCATTGCTGTAAAAGGTGCCACATGCACATTTAATGAGGTTACTTCCCCAAACAAATCACAAACTGCTGCATAAAACTTCACCAGAATGCAGAAAATGATGTGTTGACGCTCCCTGTAAAGTATTATTTACTCAGATATACATATTATAGACTGAGAGTGATGTGTGACGTGGGGTTTTCCCTCCACTGCATCTAATATCAATAAATGAGTAAAATACCTCAAAGAACTGGTTGATGTTTATTCTTCCATCTGAGGCGAAGCTGTCGAACAGCACATCAGCAGCCCTGAAACCACAGAGGAGCTACATCAGGAGGGACGATGGGTGTAGCTGACAGCTGACGGTGGTGGGAGTGACCTGAAGACTTACGCTCTGCGTTTGGACGGACTCTGCTGGGGAGGGAACCAGGGCTGAGAGGGGGGGAAGCCTCTGTCCTCCGGCTGGACCACTGCCTGAGGAAGAGGAGGCTTCAGGCAGCCGTTACTGGCTGACACTGGGAGCGGTGTACATAAAATTATAAAAAATGCCTCTTTACTATTAGGATGTAAACTATATGTTTATTTTTATATTGTGGTTAGTCATGTTGGTTGAGTTAGATTTTTTTGTAGTTGTTTTTTGGGGATTCATGAAGAACATTGATTGCTGAAGCAGTAGAAAGTTTCAAAACACAAAAAAAGAGACGGAGATCATCATGACAGCATAACGAGCTTCGCTGAAATGTTAAATTAACGCGTTTTTTTTTTGAGAGAAATTTGCAAAACATTTTTTGTGTCAAACTGTGATCCATTTAAAGAAGAAGTGCAACTATTGCAGCAAAAAAAAAAAAAAACAAAATTGCAAAACAGCCAAAAAACGTTTGGTTTGAGGCTCCAGTTGTACCTGCAGATCCAGGACTGACGAGGTTGACAGGTTTCTGGACCGGACTCTGGACTGAAGTCTGGACCTGGTTCTGGATCAGGCTTCTGGGAGCTGGACGGGGTGCTGTATCCTAAAAAACAGCATAAAATCAACACAGAGATAAAATAAAGGGGAGGTTCAACATCCACTTTATCCACTTCATCCACATTATGGATTAATCTGCTGATAGTTTCCTCCAGTAATCAATTGACTGTTTGTAAAGACAGTGAAAATGGAGAGAAATGTTTGTCACAGTGATCCAGAGCCCAAAGTGACACCATCCCAATGTTTGTTTGTTTAAGATCAACATAATTACTGATACAACACAATTTTCATTTTTAGTTTAATTTATAACAAAACATCAGATTTTATAAACTCTTCATATGTTTTGTGTGTGAATTTGTTAACTAATTAAAGCTGTCAGATAAATGTAGTGAAGTAGAAAATAGCATGACAAGAAAATACTTTAGTACAAGTACTGTACATGTACTTAATTAAAATTGTACTTAGGGACATTCCACCACTGTGGTGTTGTGAAAGTGTTTCACTGAAAAGAAAACCAAAGGTTTCTGTTCAGACAAAAGGAGAGCAGCTTTGATCTTTACAGCATGATAATGTGTGTGTGACATGTTGGCAGGTCTACCTGGTGCTCAGCGCTCCTCTGCTGGCTCTCATCTGTCATCCCTCCATCCTCTGCAAGAGGAGAAAAAAGGAGAGGAAAGGAGACAAGAGTTATTTTATAACTCTTGTATTGTATTGTATTGTATCGTATTGTATTGTATCTTGTGGTTATTATTGTGGTGTACTATTATGCACCTCATTGTATTTGCTTGTTTATTTCTATTGACCTGTTCAGCACTTTGGTCAACCTTGGTTGTTTTAAATGTGCTTTATAAATAAAGCTTGAGTTGAGTTGAATTGAGGAGAGGAGCTCCTTCGGTCTGCTGTTACTTTAATAAACTCTGGATGTTTGTGAGCTGATGACAGATCAGCAGGTGTGGTTTCTCTCATGTTAAAACAAAAGCCAGAGGATTATGTTACTGTGAATAATGCTGTGGCAACAAGGGTGGAGGCTATGAGGGGGGACACACATGAAAGGGGAGATTTGGCAGTCAAATTTTGTAAATGTCTTTAATTCTGACAAAATAAAATTCCTTTGCTACTTTCATGTTTTCATTGCTCCTGCACCCCCTGTAATCTCCACCATTGTGTGGTGATGTAGAGGTGGAGTCTCCGTACAGTCTATTAACCAGACAGTAACAAATAAAATCAGCCAAAAACAGAACAGGAGGCCACAAACTCTTAATGCTACGGATTTATTTTTGGTGAAGTACATGTTAAGACATGAATTCTAACATCTGTTAAAATCATAGACAGGCTAAGTGGTGCTGTAGTAAATCAAACTGGTACATTCCAGTATATTCAACACTACTTCCACGACAGGAGAAAAAACTCTGTTAACTGATAAAGACCATGAGATGCAGCTGAAAGCTCAGGAAAAAAACAACTGTTGTTTCGGGAGGTACAAATACACTAATGTACTGGACTCAATCAAGCTTTGGTGACAGAAATGCCTCACAGCAGGTTTCCATGACTGTGTGACTGATGATGTAAAAAACAACACTTAAAAATACTTTGACAGCTAGTTTTACGACTATAAGTGCAACCCTTAAGCCCTTATATTTTAAAGTTACAACATTAAAACACATCAAAAACAAAAATGACGTCAAGTTCTGCCTCATGAGACACTTTCAGTTTCCAGACGAGGCATAAATCTAATTTTCTAGCTGCTGAGTGCAGCTGCATAGAAACACAAATGGACAGAAAATGTAATGAAAAAAATCCCTTTACCAATGTAAACATCAATAAACAACTCAGTTCAGTTTCACCAGCTGTTCAAATACACATAAAGGTTGGTACTGTAACTTTACACATGCAACAGTATTAGGTTTTTTGTTTTGTTTTGTTTTGTTTGTTTGTTTCAATTAACAAAGGATGAACACATTGACGTAACCAAATAATGGAGTGTAAAAGCCTGTGGACTGATTTCCACATACCCACGACAAATTTTGCGCCACAACAGCTCTAAGCGTCCGACACTGGCTAACATTAGCTAGGAAATGAAGTCAGTCAGGCAGGCAACGTTATCTTAGATATCAGTTTCGCTATTTTCATTTTAGCTAGCTAAAGTTAATGAAGGTTGGCTTAATTGCTAATGCGGACAAGTTGCTAACTAGCTAACTTTGCAAAATACTCTCTTTGGGTGAATAAAAACTAATTCATCCAGACTCCAGGAATTATTTGGTAAATTGGGTATCTTGTCATTGGTAAATTACTTTATCAGCTAATGTTACGAAGCTGAATTACATCTAGCTGACTCCTTAACCTTTCTCACTTACTGTTTAACATTATTGCTGACAAAATCTCAGTGTATGCCTATATGATAGCCGGCTGGGTTGCCAAATAAGAAATAAGCATGGCAGAGGCGACTGACTATAGCTAATTATAACCTGAAAGTTAATGAGCTAGACCACATGAATCTGCTGTTGGCTGCTTCGTAACTTTAGCCAGTTAAGTAATTTGCAAATGGCAAATTAGTTATAATCATGAAGCAAATGGTCCAGATTTGTAAATGTAAGTGTAATTTCTTTTCTAGCATTCTATCAACCTGATGCGAGTCAATCATGTTCAGTCGCTGTTTCTGGCCTATAATAAAAAAGACCATTCAGAAAAATAAATTGACATGAACGAAAAAAATCGTAAAACACATGAAATGTTATTGATTTTTTGTTCGTTTCTACTATCTGTCTGTTGTTTTAAAGTCTTTGACTCTAAATCCAACCTTTTTACATTTTTACACTTTTCTTATTTGTTGTTGTACTGATGTCATCCTCATCGACATCAAAACAACATCATCAGGACAATGCAGTCACACACTGATTAATAGTCATAATTATAATTATCATCATCACCATCACCATGATGATGATGACGACGATGATGATGATGATCATCATCATCATCGTCGTCATCATCGTCATCGTCGTCGTCGTCGTCGTCATGTCATCATCATCATCATCTATTTCTGTTGTTGTGGTCACAGAGACCTTCACTGGTAAAACCCTCAGTGGGAGAATCACAGTTTTTATAAATGGAAACAGTCTCTCAGTGAACGTGTGTGTGAAGGTGTGTATGTGTGTGTTAGTATCAGGATCAGAGAACGACAGTTCTCCTCTGTCCCAGTCCAGATTCACTCTGATTCTCTGGAATTGCTGCTGCGTTACAAGAACAGTTTCTGGATCTGGTGGGGAGAACACTCTGTATTTCTCTCCACAGAACCGTATTGTCCATAATCCAGACTGTATGGGTCCCTTCCTATGGACGGACTCTGCTGACACACCCAGTGTCCAGCCTTTACTGTATCCAACATCGACATCCCAGCTGTGAGTCCCTGAGTTAAAGCCCTCAGAGCCCAGGACAGACCAGTATTTTATTCTCTCTGGATTATCGGGAAGCTGCTGTTTCTGTCCTGGTGTCACACTGGTCAGATCTTCAGACAGTGCAAGATATGGATCAGCAGTGTTTGGGTCCAGAATCACAGGAGTGTAGGAGACCATGTCCTTCATCTTGTTCCAGATGTTGAAGGTCAGGTTGCCCAGGTGTTTGGCCTCGTCTATCAGAGCTCCTGAGGCAGCTGTGGATCATCCAGCAGGGGGCGCTGCTGGACTCTGTCCACTGCAGCCTTGTAGTTGAGCAGGAATGAGACGTCTTCAGCTCTCAGCTCGTCCTCTGTGGCTCTGACTGTGTCTGAAAGAGCTGCTATCTCTCTGCTCAGAGCCTCCATCTTCTCCTTCATCATCTGACTCTTCTGCTCCTCTTCCTCCCTCAGTGCAGCCATCCTGGCCTCCTCTTCCTCCTCTAGAAACTGGTGAAGCTTCTTGAACTGCTCCTTAATCTGCCTCTCTGTGCGTCGGGCCTGGACCTGAATGTGTTCTGCTGCTTTATCACATTCCTCCTTAAGATGTTCAGAAATCTTTAATTTCTCATTTAAGGGCTCCAGAGTTTCCTGAAGTTCCTCCTTGTGTTGTCTTGCAGCTTCATCAATGGGTTTGAATCTGTGGTTGGCGTGTTTGTCTGAATCTCTGCAGACGACACACACCGGCTGCTGATGGTCCAGACAGAAGAGTTTGAGTTTCTCAGAGTGCAGACTGCAGAGAGTCCCTGACGCTCTCTGATCTCTCTCCTGTAACAAACTCTCACACAGGTTCCTTAACACCAGGTTTAAAGGTGGATCTGGCTTTGAAGATCTTCTCTTACAAAGTGGCACTCGCGTGTTCGTTTCTCTCTCCACCAGCCCTGCAGACAGTCTCTACAGAAGCTGTGGCTACATGACAGGACGACAGGATTATTAAACACTTCCTGACAGACAGAACAGCCGAAATCTTTTTCCAGTCTTGAATCCATTTTGTCTCTGAGTGAGGCTGAAATCACAGCAGGCAGACAGCTCAGCCACTCCCTGTTTCCTGAAATTAGTTTCACTTTGAGTGTTTGCTCTTGTAAAACTTCTGTTCAGCGTGTGAAGTCAGCAGCTGGTGGAAGTGGCAGTATTCCAGTATCCTCCGTATTCCCTCCTGTAGATGTCCTCTCTCTGGGGAAGCAGTGGTTTGGGGATGTAGGTGAATCTTATCGTCCGTGTCTCAGAGCGTGTGTTGTCCCAATGACCTTATTTTCTCCCGGAGTATTCCCCCAGTCCAGCCCTACTGTGCTGTGATTGGCTAGTATTCATTTTCCTTTCCCTTCTTTTTTTTTTAAATTTTAATTTCCGCTAAGTCCTTCTGGCAACACTTGCTTCTATGGAAGAACATTTGAGCCAATGCGATGAAAATAAAAGATCCTTATAATGATAAACTATCTCAAAATAATAAACTTTTTCAAAATACTGACCTCATATCTATTACTAGTACTACTATACTCTACTCCAGTGGTTCCCAACCGGTGGGTCGCAGTCCAACAGTAGGTCATGGGTCCATTCTGAATGGACTGCAAGTGAATCGTGGATGTATCAGGTTTGCAATAAACACACTGCATTTTCAGTACAGTGAATTTCCAGCACAGAGCTTTTTATTTTGAATTGGTGTTTCCTGCTGTAGAGTGAGTGAATAATGGACAGCTAGGCTACTGTACAGAAACAGAAAACTAGCTTGACAACATGGCCAAACGCAAGTATGATGCAGAATACGTGAAACCGTGTGGACCTTGAATTAATGACTGAGGAGAAATATGGACCCCGTGGGTGGAACACTTGGGAACCACTGCTCTACTCTGTCTCTTACTAGTGGTGCATCATGCGGTTTAGTTGCCTTGCTCTATCTATTTAATCAGAGATAAACAATTTAATTCAGACATTTGAAATAGCTAAGGCCATGTCCACTTTTTTCCTTCTCTTCTCTATCACGGCACAAATGTGAGGACATATCAAAGAGTAAAAATCCTTTATTCTTACTTAAACTGAAGAGTGAAAAACAAGAATTATCAGCACAATATAATTACATTTACATAACATCTGTTTAAGATGGGGCTTTCAGCTTTCATGTAATGCTGAATAGTTGAATGATAAATAATGTGTCATACTTTAACTGTTACATTTTTTGAGTAAAATCTGAATCTGCTACATATTCAGTAGCCTAGTCAAGTCAAGTCAAGTTTATTTGTATAGCACATTTCATATGACAAGCATAGCTCAAAGTGCTTAAAAGAAACACATAACAGCAAGGACATTGCACATTACAAGAGTGTGTAAAAAACCTGATAACAGCAAAAACACAAAACAATGGTAATGGTATACCTGGTTAAAACCAAACACACACGTCTAGTTAAAAGCTTGTGAAAAGAGATGTGTTTTTAACCTGCGTTTAAAAGTGGAAATTGATGTAATGAACCTGAGGTCTTGTGGTAAAGAATTCCAAAGAACTGGACCATAGTGACTGAAAGCACCATGAGCTGATCTAGAGTGTATTCTTGGGATAGTGAGAAGGCCTCTACTTCCAGATCGCAGGAGTCTGTCTGGTGTGTACTCAGTCAGTATGTCCTTGATATAAGGTGGAGCTACACCATTTATAGCTTTAAAAACAATAAGCAAAATCTTAAAATCAATTCTTTGCTTCACAGGAAGCCAGTGAAGAGAACTTAAGATGGGAGTGATGTCTATATTTTTTGGTCCTGGTTATTACTCTAGCTGCAGCATTCTGAACAAGTTGGAGCCTGTGAAGTGCTTGTTTTGTTATTCCTGCTAAAAGTGCATTACAATAGTCAAGCCTGCTTGAGATAAAAGCATGCACCAACTTTTCGGCGTCTGAGAGGGATATAAATGATCTAACTTTAGCGATGTTTCTAAGATGATAGAATGCAGTTTTGGATATGGAGGAAATATGTTTCTGGAAATTAAGGTCAGAGTCTATAATAACACCGAGGTTCTTGACATGCTCACTGGGTTTAACAGAAAGAGGGGTCAGTAGGGAACTAATCTGCTGCCTTAAAGCTTTTGGACCAACAAGAAGGATTTCTGTTTTATCATCATTGAGTTGTAAGAATTTTTTTGTCATCCAGCACCTAACCTCATTAATGCACTGGATGAGGTCATTTACAGCACTAAGATGATTACCAGAGACAGATATATATATAGCTGGGTGTCATCAGCCTAACATGTCACTGTAAGGTAAATGTAATTGTAGATCTACAATGGTTGTCCTCTAAAGTAGGCTAGAAAATACACGTACACAGTAAGTAAGTTGTATGTCATTGAGTTGCATGTTTTTCTAACTTCTTACATTAATTTGGGGTACAATGGCTCAGTATAGATCGCTGTTTGGGCCCAGGTGTGTTGCTCACGACGCAAAAAAAGCACAATGTCAATGTGAAGTTGTTTGGATAGGCGATCTCGAGAAAGCTGCAAGCAACAATATCACAGGCCAAGTAGTTCAATGTAAAAATGACACAAACACAATACTGAAATCCAAGCACATACCACTATTTAAGAAAATTAAAAATAGCTCCCACATCAAAAAAGACAAAGACAACTAAAATAATGATGTCATTGCAAATTCCATTTCACCTGTCATTGTAAATACCCAGTTCCTAACATTATGTATGAAGCAACATTTACAGCAAAGACTATAACTGCCACTTTTTTCTTTTCTTTTTTTAATATTCTATTTAAAGTTTTTCAATTTAGAGTGAACATCACAACCTATTCCCTCCAAAAAAAACCTCTCCAGTTTTTGCTTCATGAGACACTTTCCTTTTCCATTTGAGGCTTAAATCTAATTTTAAGGAACACATGATGAATTACAGTGAACCGATAATATACCATAAAAATTCAATTAATAGCCCGGATTATTTTATGCTTAAATCGCTGAAATCAATAGGCCTATATTTGGGACAGGCATCTATATGGGGCAATTCCTTTCACACAAAATCAGCAAATCGGCAAAGATCAGGAAACATAATCAAATTGTTTATTTAAACCAGCATAAATATTACTTGTTTAAAAATTAGGCTGATTCCTTTGATCTGAGAACCCCTACGGACTAGAAAAATATGAAGAACTTACAGAGAAATCGAGAAACGGACACATAATTTGAAGTTACCAACAACCCGATTTTTTACATCCGTAGAACTAATAAAAAATGAACTGTTTGGCAACCAGATCACGCCTCTAACACTTTACATCAATACAAGAAATCAATGAGGATCAAGTTTCTCAGTAACTCTTCATCCTGTCTCAGGATCCTGGTAATCCTTCTGGCTTTAAGTAATATATCTGTATTTTAGAAACACAAAAAATGTCTGATTGGACTGTTCAGAAGAATAAACTTTGACATGAACAAACAATCTTAAATCAATTAAAAAGTTATTGATTTTTTTGTCAGTTTGTACTACTTTGACTAAAAACTATACATCTTTACACTTTGTGGGGAAAGGTCTTTTTTATCACAGATGGGAGTCACATACTGATTAATGTTCATCATCATCATCTATTTCTGTCGTTCTCGTCACTGAGACCTTCACTGGTAAAATTTTTAAATCATCCACAGTGTTAATGAACGGAAACAGTCTCTCAGTAAAAGTGTGTGTGAAAGTGTGTATGTGTGTGTCAGTATCAGGATCAGAGAATGACAGTTTTCCTCTGCTCAAGTCTAGATTCACTCTGATGCTGCGGGACTTTTCTGCACTCGGAGATCAGTGTCTGGAAGTGATGGGGAGTGTGCTGAGTATTCACCTTCATAGAATTCTATTGTCCATAATCCAGACCGTATGTAGTCCTTCCTCTGGACAGATTCTGCTAACACACCCAGTAGCCAGTCTTTACTGTCTTCAGCCTCGACATCCCAGCTGTGAGTCCCTGAGTTAAAGCCCTCAGAGCTCAGGACAGACCAGCAGTACTCATGAAACCTCTCTGGATTATCAGGAAGCTGCTGAATCTCCTCTCCTAGTCTCACACTGGTCAGATCTTCAGACAGTGTTAGACATGAATCAGCAGTGTTTGGGTCCAGAATCACAGGAGTGTAGGAGACCATGTCCTTCATCTTGTTCCAGATGTTGAAGGTCTATCTCCCTGCTCAGGCCTCCATTTTATCATCTGACTCTTCTGCTCCTCTTCCTCCCTCAGTGCAGCCATCCTGGCCTCCTCTTCCTCCTCTAGAAACCGAAGCTTCTTAAACTGCTCCTTAATCTGCCTCTCTGTGCATTCGGCCTGGACCTGAATGTGTTCTGCTGTGTGATCACACTTCTTGGCAGAAGCTGGCATGTTACCAGAGAGAGAAAGGAAACTGGTACAACCTGTGTCACTCTGAAGTTGGCCACAAATGTTATGTTGCTGCAGCTACACATGTCTCCTCCCAAGGGCTAGTAATAACAAATAAGGGGACCTAATTAAGAAAAATTAAATTTTTGTGTGTGCTTTTTTCCCTGAGATATCAGGTTATTTGTTGTTCTTAGGCCCAAGACAGACTAAAAACTAAATAAAACCAATGTCATTAAAAAAAGTCAAAGCTGATCATGTTAAAGGAACATTCAAAGTGAAGGAACTCAAGACCAAATGAGACTAATAACCTCAAGTGAATTGAAGTGAATGTTCAAGGGGAAAGCAAAAACCTTTAGGAACTAATCACTGATAATAAGTGCATTTTGGTTCAAGAAAGGACACATTTAATTTGCGAGTGAAGCACTGAGAGTTCAACACTTTCTAATTTCTAGCTTACTGCAATTTTGGTTGCACATTCATTCACATTAGTTTTATTTCTGTTTTAATTGAGTAAAAGGTTTGCATTCAAAAAAGACATTGGGTGGGGTCCTAAGAGATGCTATAAATACAGAATTCTATAATTTTTCCTAAGTCGATGGTCATGTGTGTTTTTTGTGGGTTGGTCTCAGTGAACCTAAAATCAGACTGAGCTGTAATATCTTGGGTTTTGACACTTTAGTAAATCCCAGATTTAGATACTGCAAATACCAAACCCAGAAACAGCATAGATTCCCTCCCACAGGGGGAAGGTTACACGCAGAAATGTTGTCCACAATGGATACTGTATACCACCTCTGTCTTTGTCTTGATTATGTGGTGCATTCAAATGAGAGGTTTTCAAAAAATGATATCAGAATATCTTAGTATGCAAAATAAAATCAGCAGTTTTTCTTCAAACTAAGTGAAAATCATGATCAATCAGGCCCAATTTACACTGGGTACAACAGGGATGATGATACATCAACATATCAAATCTTCTATTTCTGTTCAACTGTTGCTCAGATCTGTCTCTTTTAACTGTCAGTCTGGTTAACCGCACAGAGAAGTCCTCTCACACATCTCACTGGACCCAATCAAGCTCTGTGGCAGCAGATTACATAACTGTGAATGGCACTGTATGTTTTATAGTAGATATATAGAAATAGTTGAAATCGCTGAGAATCATTGCAAAACAGCGGTTTGCTTCAGTTAGTGTACGGATCACATTCTGGGAAAATAAAGGTAGAAAAATAGATTGAGAGGTGGAGTCATGGACTGTCGCTGCAGCCAGTCAGCCGCTCTGTGGTGATGACCAGGCAGCAGCTTCATTTAGATACCAGCAGACTCCACAGACCACTAAACACAGGGTGTTGCGCTCACACACACACACACACACACAAACCTTTCATGTCCGGGTCTTTATTGGGCTCCAGCAGTTTGTTGCCATCCAGACCGCCGTAACGTTTCCTCCATTTACGTCTGAGAGAAGGAGTTCTCTGGAAACTGCGAACAGAACAGTGAAAAATGAAAAAAAAAATCTGCAAACATAATAACATAATACAATAATCTTGTTTGTCAATATGAGAGTGATCAAACTGCTAATACATTAGATAGTTAGCAGTAAGCGTTAAGTCCAGCTGAGGCTGAATGTCATTAGTTTTGCAGGCATTTGGTCATACACCAAAGTACTGGACACATTAAAATGTTTAACTGATGATGGCGCAAGATTAAAAGTCAGAGAGTATGACAGTAATATATATATAATAATAATAACAGTCGAAAATATTACCACTCCTGCTGCTACCACTTACAACAGAAATTAACGCTACGCCAAATTAAAGGCCTTCTACTCTTACTCTACTACAGCCAGGAGGCTACTGCGACTTCAGCTTTGACTAATAGGCTACTTCTGCTTTTCGTATGTTTATTTAGGTACAACTTTCAGGCAGCTAATGTTTATTTGCATTATGAATTACATATTATATAGATTTATTTATTAATTAAAGGGTTTGTGTACTTTCTGAAAGTCCTTGTTATTAATGACACTGAACTGCAGTGAGCATCCTGTTGCTTGCACTTCAGAGTCATGAGCAAGCACCTGGGCCACTTGTGAATTCTGAAGATGAGTCTTAAAAAAGAAAGTTGCTAACAAGCAGCTAAGTGAGACTACAGAGAGTCAAGACACTGAACACAGCTTTAAAGCCTCGTTATGGTGGCAACGATAAGTCATGCGACCGTGGTGTAGTTTATTTATAGCCTGACATTAGCTTTTTACTTCTGGCGATTGCATTGACGCTTCAAAAATCATAAAAGTGGTGCTCATTTCATTTGTGAAAATTATCTTGCTGAACAAGTATCACAAACTTTGTCTGTCACAGCACTTATTTTCTGCAATAATCCAAAATCCAGTGGTAAAATCCCATTGGCTTTTTGATGCATCCTGGGCTCACTCCAAAGTCGTCGAAATCTGGTGCTTGGGAAGTGACTTCCGGCTTCAGACACTGACGAAATAAGCTGCCCTTTAACATCAGAATGATACGGATCCAGTCGCGAAAGTCCAACTTCAGCAGGTGGGAGTGGTGGTGGATGGTTCCAACAAACACTGACTTTCACCTGCGAGAACGTTGTTCACATTCTGTGAGATTCTAAACCTAAACCTAACAACACGCGTGAGTTTTTGGAGAGAAAAAAAAACTTAATTCATGCTGTTGTACTGACGTAGTGCTTTTATTTTGAAAGGGACTGTATGGAAATCGTAAATTTCCTGTGAAAAGGGAAGCGTATTTTGAAAGACAACAATGCATGTAACAGGCAGAACTTGACATGGTGTCCCAGAACGTCAACAACCAACACACCCAGGGTACCTTACATATCATATCTGGAACTGGAAAGTCCACGAGCAAATGTCGATGTGTGACAAAGTCGGATTGAGAATGTGTTGTTTGATGGGCGAACGAGGGTGATGCTAAATTCCACATCAGCCTACAGAAAAACATCATCCCTGCAGCATCAGTCCAAAGGCTTTTTAAGTTATGTTGCAGTCTGCTCACCCACTGGCGATAAAAAGCATTTAATACATGCACAAAGTGTGTACAGAACCTTTAATGTATCAACAAGTTGGTCTATTAATAGTTGAAAAATACAGAAAAAGATCTATCGCTTACACCAGGGGAAGAACTACTCAGATAATTCAGTTAAGTACATGTAGTGGCACAGTGTAGAAATATTTTATTGCAGATAAAACTCCTGCATTCAGGTTTAAGTACAAATGTGTGAGCACTGAGTACCAAAAATAAAAGTGGCTATTATGCAGAATGGTCTATTTCAGAATAATATTACTTTCGTATTGATGCATTAATCTGTTCATCACTTCAATTTTGCAGCCGGTAAAGGTGGAGCTCATTAGCCTAACTTAATGCTGGGTAGTTTAATCTATCATAATACATCAGAATTTCTTATTTTTGCATTAATTGTCTAAATCTGTTAAGTAACTAATGGCAGATAAATGTAGTGCATTAAAAAGTACATTTAGCTCTGAGACATAGTACAGTATAATTATAAAGTAGCAGAAAATGTAAATATTTTTAACTTATTAGCAGAAGTTCAGCAAGGCTGCAGATGTTTAAGACAAACGTCTCCTCTCTGCTTGTGAGTTCAGTTGCTGCATGCACTGACTGAGACTGCCGACCTCTGTCCCTGCAGCTACCTACAACAACCAGTAAGCTGAACTGGGACCAGCACATTTCAGCCCAGTTGAGGAGGTTTAACCAGCAGGTCTGTGCTCTGTAACAGCTGCTGTCCTCTCTATTCATGTCGTTTCTGCCACGTCTCAGCCTGTCCCTCACCAACACAGCAGGAATGTAAACCTGGACTGTTTCCAGCTTTATGGCAGCTTCACTACATGGAAAAAAGTCTGAACATTGTGCAGGAGCAGACTCCAGAGCAGATGGAGTAAAACTACAAACACTGAAAAACACTAAGTCACTAAATCTGTCTCACCACAGGTAAGAGCCGTCCTCTGCCTCCTGGTTCTCCATTGAAGCCTTCAGGTGCGTCCCTCCAGTTCGTCTCTGTTTTCATGTAAGACGAGGGAAGCGGCGGGCTCCCTCAGTGAGTGTGTCTGCAGGCTATAAACTTTTTTTAATGAATGGGATGGTTTGGAGAGGAGGGGAAACCAGTCAGCGCCTGTAGACACTCCCAGTTGCCACACACACTTAAACAACAGCTAAAAAACATAAAAAGGAAGACAGAGTCAGATTAAAACAAAAACATGTGCAACCACAACAAAAACTATAAAACAGGCAGAACAACCCAAACACAAAGATGTTTCAGATTTGATTAATTCACTGACATGAAATAACAAAGAATAGACAAAATAAGGCTTCCAATGACACCAGAATGAGAGACTTATAAATGATTTATAAGAACATAAACTTGGCATGAGAATTAAAGGGTCACTTCTCCCAAATTATAAGAAAAACACATTTTCTGACTTACCTCTGCTTGTTCAGTTCAAGTTATTTAAAGTCATCTGCACAACAATTAAAGAGAAGGACTGACTGGCAGTAAAAATCATCTCATAAGATTTCAGGCTCCTTCCAACAATGCTCCATAAATATGGATAAAAAATGTGACAACTAAAAACTGAGAATCTAAAAAAACAACATTGTGCAGAGATGGAGGAGATGAAATATAACATACACAAAACATAAAACAAAATAATGTGTATTTGTTGTAGACATGTACACCAAAAAGAGACTTATTAATGATTCATAAGGATATAAATGTGGCGTGTTTAGGTACAACATGTCATAAAACTGAAAATTAAAGGGTCACTTATGCCAAATTATACATATTAAAAGACAGCATGTTCTCACTTGCTTCTGATGCCTTGTAGTCATGCTGATATTTTTTGAGATTTGTGAGAGTGTTTTTCTTTTAGATCCCTGCCAATCCCCTAATACAATGACGGTGCATGGAAGTTGGTTAAGTGCCCTCACAGCACTGAAAACTTATATTTAAATTATTAAACAGCAGCATCACTTTCCAGAAACAATGTCTCTATTGTCATTGCTGGCTTATCAACAGACCTCACTCTGGATATATTTTATTAAAAGTAGCCTAATTTAATTACAATTAATTTAAATACAAGTCTTCAAGCTGCATAGTATTATTTCATTTGTAGGCCTGCATCTTATTAGTGAGTTTTACAAAAAAGTGTTTTAAAATATTTAATGAGAATGTTAAGAAAAACTGTATTCAATTCGGCATAATTAATAAAATATTAACTGAGATATTTGTGCCTAATGTCACTCTTATTATTATGTAAAAGTATGACAAAAACTCATAAGCCTTTACTTATATTATTCGAGGCATTAGATGTAGTTAAATGTTTTCAGTGAATGTTTTAAGTCTTTATTGTACTTTGCCCAAGTAAATGGAAAATGTTTTTGAGTAAATTCTTTATATTTCTATATTTATGTTTCTACATAATTTTATATTTTTAGGTATTTCAACTGAAATTAACATTTGTCTTTTACTGTGAAGAAAACCGGAAGTTGATATTATGAAAAGCGGAAGTCTCAATGTTTACATGGTTAGCATTTCTGCTCCCTGTCTAAGCTAACAGCTCACAAGCTAACAGTTCACAAGCAGGTGGATGTTTTCCCGGTCAGCTTTATCTATAATTCTTATACGGTTATCTGAATCTGTTCAGTCGTTCAGAGCTGTGACGTTAAACCGTTTATCTGACGTCGTCCCGGTGCTCAGCCGCCCGTTAACCGTCCTCTCCCGGTGCAGACTGACTCCTCTGCCCGGTGCTCAGCGGTTAGCAAGTTCCTCCAGAAACAGACCAATGCCCAAAAAAGAGAAAGCGGTGAGTTGTTAGAGATGATACAGCTGAGACAGATCACATCAACACTTTAATTCATTTATTTTCTCATCTGTTGCTACGTGTCACACACGGTGAATGAGTATATATATGATACTGTGGGCCTATGTAAGTTGTACTTTACTTGAGTATTTCCATCTTCTGTTACTTTATACTTGTAACGTTACTCCACTACATCTCAGAGGGAACTACTCAGCTCTGTTACTGAAGTAAAATAGTATTACCACAGTGTTGTAACACAAGAAACATTCCTGAATTCAACATTTTACTTAAATAAAAGTACAATAGTAGATTAATAATATATATTATTGGATTATTGATGCATCAGTTTGTTCATCACTTAAATGTGGAGCTCTTTTTCGTTATGTTCATAAATCTGAAGTTATTTCTTAATGTAAATATTGTATGTGGTCTTGGTGCAGCTATTTCTGTAAGTATAAAATTAGTATTGTTTGGGTCTGAAATATAGTGAATATAAATGTCAAGTCTTGTAACATGGGAATGTTTCATACATGTTCTCAGAGGAAGTGTTTGAGTAAACCTGCTTTGAATTCCTCAGGCTATAGCTGCTGAATTACACTGATCAATCAAACATAAAAAACAGATAGGTGACATGAATAATATTGATCTTCTTGTTACAATGCAGTGATCTGCTGGGAAATATTGGGTCCTGACAGGCATGTGGATGCCACTTGTCACACACCTGTCTTCGGTGTAGTTCAGTAGCTGTATCGGTGTACGTACTGTAACTAATCCTCCGTACTGTTGAACCACCAGGTGAAAGGACGGCCAGCTGCAAGTGTAGCAGCAGAGGCAGAAGCTTCCTGTCCTGTGGCTCGAGACAAAAGTGGAGCCGTCACCATCACGGTGCACGCCAAGCCCGGCTCCAAACACAGCGGCATCACAGGTCACCTTCATACTATGTATAACAACAACGCTGCTGTTGTGATCACCTAGACGACAACATTTTTGTTCTTCTACTCTTGCAGAGGTTTCTGCAGAGGCGGTGGGAGTTGCCATCGCAGCCCCTCCAACAGACGGAGAAGCAAATACTGAGCTTATCCGCTTCCTGGCTGAAGTTCTGGAGCTGAAGAAAAGTCACATCTCTCTTGACAAGGTTCCTGAAACTTATTAACACTCACAAGTGACAGTTTTTGATCTCATGGTGTAAAAGCTGTGTTCAGACTGAAGGTGAGGGGGAATATGTTTATATGATATTAGAAAAAAAAACGATTTATTGTGTCAGTCAGACTAAAACCAGACTTTTAAAATACATTTAAACATGTCTGACTGAAATTGTACTAAATCGTCTCCCTCCCCTTCTTTATCCTATTTTTTAATGTCTTTTTTGTCAGCTACTTTACGTCATGCGTCCCACCACTTTTATCCATCCTTCTTTACAGCATGTATCCTGCCTTGTTTTACCTCCTCCCCTGCTTCTCACAGGGCTCCAGGTCCAGAGACAAACTCATCAAAGTGGACTCCTCTCTCAGTCCGGAGGAGGTGTTGAGGAGGCTCAGACAGGCTGCAGGCTGACAGGAGGGATGAAGGGGGTGAATGGAGGCTGACACAAGCTGCAGGGCCACACACAGGAGGACTGAGGATGGAGGAGGTTCTTATCTCGTTCATTTCACCTGCAAAACAATGTGAAGAGTTTTACTGTGAAAACAAGTTTATGGAAATTAAAAATAATACAGGACCTTTATGTCTTATTTCATCTTCTTTTATCACATTCACATAGGGCTTCACAGCTGGACCAGTGTGGTTACTGGGAAACCTGGAAAAAGGAGAACATCACCATGGAAACAGACTGATCCACCAGTGAGCAGGAGGCGTTTCCAGTGCTGGAGAGATGTGACTGGATATGATGTTTATATGTTGAGATGTCTGGAATGACTCATGTTTGTTATATTTATTTACATGACTTGGCTTTAAATAAACAGACTATGAATCTGTGTGATTACATCTTGACATTAATATTTTATTGAAGACAAGCAGCTGTAAGCAAGCAGCAGATGGCGCTGTGTCACTGGCATAACTCTGGTTTATACACTGATCAGACAAAACATAAAGCTACTGACAGGTGAAGTGAATAACATCTCATTACAATCCAGTGTTCTGCAGGGAAAATCTTGGCATTCATATGGATGCCACCTGACACGCTCCACCCAAACGTTCAAGTGCTTCCCCTCACAAGGCAACCGCACTCCCTGTGCCACACAGTCAGCTTAGTAATGACCTGAGGAACGTGACAAAAAGCTCAAGGTGTCGACCTGGCCTCCAAATTTTCTAACTTATCCCAACCTGATGGAGCATCCATAGCACGTGCTGGTACCCCACCTCACAACCCACAGGACTCAAAGGATCTGCCACTTACGCTCTGGTGCCAGAAAACCACTAGACACTCCCAGAGTCCATGCCTCGACAGGTCAGAGCCAAGTCTGATCCAAGGAGGGCCCACTATGGACCAGGGGCACCAGGGGTGGGTGGAGCGCGTCAAGTGGCAAAGATAGAGGCAATTAATGTTTTTTTTTTTTTTATCCCGCAAACAACCAACAAAACATCGACATTGATGCAGATTAATTTTATGCTTATTCTCTAATCAATTATTAGAATATTGTTTAAGCTCTAGTAATAAAATACTAAATGTTGGACTTAATTTTATAAACAATAATCATTCATGTTGGCTAAAATGTGGCCAATGACAAGGCCCAAATGGAATCTGTGAATTTTTTAACTTTTCAGTTTTAAGATTGTGTTTTCTGTTCATAATGTGATAGACAACATTCATTTATGATAATTGTCTTTGAACAAAACTGACCTCGCACAGTACATTAAAACCTAAAATTACCTTTAAGTAGAAACTTTGAATCAGAAATTTCATTTATTCATAAATACTTCAATAAAAAATTTAGCATTTGTTGGAGAAGTCAGTCAACAAAATGTGGGACACATAGAGAACAAAAATTAATTTGCAAATCTATTGACAGTAAATCTTATTTTTGACATTTCTTCTCACTACATTACTAACTTTGATTTCAGTGTTGACTGAATACAACACTTAACTGTCACACACGTGCACAAGGAGTCTGGCGCAGATTCCATATGGGCCTGCTAATGAACATACTGATTAATTAACTCCTTTCCTATAAAAGACAAGGAGTTAATTAAACATCCTAGATGGAGGTTGGTGGGGTGTATGAAGAGGCAGCACGTGCATACTATATTCATGGACTTACCTGACAGAATCCTCCCACTCAGGGCTTCAGGGCCACAGAAGTTCCCCGGGGCCCCGTGTGATCCAGCAGCATGTTCAGACTCGTTATGGTGAACGCCGCTTAGCAGCTCGTGTGAAGTCTCTGGAGAAGCAAGTTTTAAAAAAGCTCATTAGCATCAGTCATCAGAATCTGAGGATTGCCGTGAATTAGTGGAGCAGTAATGAGCCGGTTTCTTAAAAAGCTTCAAAGAGTTGGAGAGCTGTGCAGGATCAAAGCCTTGACAGATAATGACTCCTTATCAAACATCATGAAGCTTCGTCCTCAAACTGCTGAGTTGTATTTCATATTCCAAACAGAGTTGCTTCCTGTCAGGGACTGTTTAGTAAGAGTGAAGTTTGTTTTTCTGTCACTGAGAACATTACATAACAAGTACCTTGGAGTGGGCTGAGGGGAGTTTGTTTTCAAGTTTGACCGAATCACACGTCTTCATGCTGCTAACTGAAGTTATTTTTCATGTTGATCCAGGATCAGCAGCTTTACGTCTGCTGCTGAAGCTCCTGTCAAGCTGGAGGATGTTCAGGAGACGCGTTAAGCCTCTGCCCGCTGGACGGACACTTTCCCTCCTAAATTTCAGGGATTTATAAACATAAATCCTCTTCTCCGTGTCGGGCGCTGGAAGATCTCTTTGGCCAAGATTTCGGACAGGCGAAAATGTTACATTTACAGGCTCTGTAAGATAAAATGCAATCAACAGTGATTAAAATAAGAAAATGTGTTGTCTCCAACAAATGACACAAAGGGTCCTGAATGCACTGACTAACTGTGAGACAACAGGCCCCAGTGAGGCTCCACACCCCTCTGATGAAGAAAACACAAATCAAGTAGAAATGACGCAGCCTCTTTTTTAGTTGTTTTGCATCTCTGTGGTTGTTTTGTGTGTTTCTCTGTGGTCATTTTGAGTCTTGTGTGGTGTCTCTTTGCAGTCATTTTGTGTGTCTTTGTACTGTAGCTGTTTTCAGTCTAATTTTACATCTCTGTGGTCATTCTGAGTCTTGTGTTGTGTCTCTTCTATTTTGTGTTTGGTTTTTTGTCTCATTTTGCGTCTCGTTTTGTGTCGGTTTTACTGTCATTTTGTGTGCTGTTACATTCATTTTGCATTTCTGTGGTTGTTTTGTGTGTTTCTTTGTGGTCATTTTGAGTCTTTGTAGTCATGTTGCATCTCTGTGGTCGTTTTGAGTCTTGTGTTTCTTTGTAATTGTTTTGTGTCTTTCTGTGGTCATTTTGAGTCTGGTTTTGCATCTTGTGGTTGCTTTGAGTCTTGTGTCTCTTTGCAGTCATTTTGTGTCTTTGTAGCTGTGGTCATTTTGAGTCTCTCTGTGGTCATTTTGCATCTTCATATGGTCATTTGGGGGTTTTGAGGTTGTTTTGAGTCCTGTCTTGTGTCTCTTTTGTTTTGTGTTTGTTTTTAGTTGTTCTTTGCCTTGCTTTGCATCTAACTTTGCATCTCTGTGATCATTCTGCATCTTTTTGTGATTGTTTTGTGTCTGGTGTTGTGTTTCTTTGTGGTCAGTTTCTGGTCATTTGAGTCTCGTTGTGATCACTTTGAGTCTTATGTTGTGTCTCTTTGTGGTCTTCTGTGTTTCATTGTGGTCGTTTTAGTCTCACTTTGCATCTCGTTTTGCATTTATGTGGTTGCTTTAAGACTCTTTGTGGTCTCTTTGTAGTTGTTTTTAAGTCTCGCTGTGCATCTCGTTTTACATCTGTGTGGTCGTTTTGTGTCACTATTTAATCACTTTGAGTCTTTGTGGCCAATTTGATTGGCTTTTCAACAAGACATGCTAACATGACTTCATACAGAGGCTCTGGCCCTGAAGACAACTTCAGTAATCCATCCATGCCAAAGGTAAAATATTCCCTTAGTTTTGAATGAGGATTTTATCAACTGGTTTCATATCAGCAGCACAGAAACTTCGGAACTCCACTCCAATTAAAAGATACCACAAGGTAATTAGCCACCCATACAGATGTGATAAGGGGACATTTGTTGATGGAGGGAGGTTGCTTAACTTGATTTAAGTGTGACTGAGCTGGATTGCTCTGTCAACATGGGGACTGCAGGAAAACTGAGAAGATGGAAGAATGAAAGTGCAAATCTCACTTTTCTTGTGTTATTTCAGATATTATGTGGCGGAAAATGTTTGTTTCTGCCCTGCCTCGTTTGTCACTCTTCATTTTGTTTCAGATAGCTCTTCAGCCTCACTATCAGAATCGGCAAATCATTCACACTACGTGATGTTAGAAAACAGAACAGTCCCTTTACAGATGGAGACGATAAGAGTGAGTGATGAATATGGAGGAATACCTGCAGTATGAGTCACATTGCAGGTAGCTGGGCATTTTGCAGCTGAATGTAGACACATTCTGTTTTGATCTGACAACAGAGGGCCGCTTGTGGCCCAGCTCTGGCCTGGGTTTGGCTCTCTTAGGGTTAGGACTAGGACCAGTTAGAGCTGTCCCTTTAAGAAAAAGACCTCCAGAACAAAGTGGAGTTTGGGGCTCCTGATGACTCCACATTTCCTCCACTCTCTGCAGATAAAGACGCAGGAGCTCCCTTAACTTCCTGATCATTTTAAAGTTTATACTGAGCTTTAGTGGGGCTTTTTTCCTATCACTCCAGCCTTTACCTGCCTCACTCAACTGATAATCCATCTCAGGGAGGCAAGGATGTATTTCTCTTTACAGTGATCCAACACAGGCAAACTGCCAAAACAGTAATCCTTAAATGAAAGACTCAAACATGACCGCTTATTTAAGCAACTCCACACTGTAAGGAAACTCAAGTTGGTGGCTCAACACGGAGTTAAGAGAAGAAGAGTGAGAGACAGAATGGCTCAGAGCCCGACAGAGGATCAAACACCCACAGAAGAAGAAGAAAATGATCAAAAGATGCAGAGCTGCATCCAGCTGCAGATTCTCTTCTCTCTGCGGTGAATACCCACAGCTTTCATCCCCACTTTCACCACAAGTCAGCAGTATTATTTTTCTTTTTTTTGGGTGGCTGGGACGCAGAGGATGGGGTGATGGTTTATGGGGACATTTTCTCGCACTGATCCCATAAAGAGACAATCACAAACCAAATCGTGCCCTGGAGCCAGGCAGAACAAGGAATCGGGTTTTAAACCTCTTACCTCACTTCCCTCTCTGCAGGTTTATTTATAGTGGATTTCCTCAAACAGCCCGCTCGCCCTCTGGGAGCTGACATAACACACAGATTTAATGCTGAGACCATTTTCCTTGTTTATTATCTATTCTGTGCGTGCCCAGCACAGGCTTCACATCAGCACAATGCTCTTATTCTCACACTAATGCCTCGCTGACAACAGGAGGATTTGGACACTGCAGCTCTGAGCCTGCAGACCGGATGTTTACCCACAACAATCCGCTCAGTCTGTGGTCGTAAGTAAAAAGTCTGAGATCATCACAAAGTTAAAACAAAATAAGATGGCAGCAAAGATCAATTATCACCAAATAATACAGTTTCCTTTTAGAGTCTCAAGAAAGCTTTGGAACAGAAGGGGAGCTAAAACAATAAAGTGGGACTCCCTTTGCTTTTTTGTTCGTGATAATATTGTTACGTAAGTAAACACTGAATGAAGACTACAGCCACGCCAGCAACTAGTGAGGCTACACTCAAGAGACGTGGTGCTTTGAGCTGAATGCTAACATGGTGGGGCACCGCTGTTAAATGTTATCACTCAAGTGAATGGGCGTTCTTGGTGATTAACAGTCTCACAGCAATGGCTTAGAAGGGGCCTGCTACACCTACTAGTAGATTTAGGCAAAGTGGTAACTTCAAGGGACTAACAATTGATGCCAACTCTAGAGGGATGGCTACTTGGGGTTGGCCCCAAAAGTGAGTCAATCCACAAAGACCCTCATGTTAATATGTCCAACTTTACAGCAGAATTAAACATGTTTACAGCCTGGTACAAAAATGGTTTTGGGCTCTTTGGCTTATTTCAACTTTCATGACAACTGTACTGAGGGGTGACTTTATATAACTCACCTGTTTACATTTTATCAAGGATTAAAGTTACGCATAATTAAAGGTGGGGCTGCTTTGAGTGACAGGCTGTCTGCGAGGTGTCAACACAGTCTAAGAGTCAGATCCGTCATTCACTCCTCCACAGCTCCACCCTGTCATCCAAAGAAAGTCACCTCTGACTCAAAAAAAGAAACAAGATGACAACGAATGAAACAAAATTAAAGACGTTCATGGGCGGCATGGTGGTGCAGTGATTAGCGTTGAGAGTTCTTGGTTCAAACCCAGGGTGGGGGAGCCCTTCTGTGTGGAGTTTGCATGTTCTCCCAGTGTCAGCGTGGGTTTTCTCCGGGTGCTCCAGCTTCCTCTCACAGTCCAAAGACATGCAGGTTAACTGGTGACTCTAAATTGTTTGTATGTTGTGTGAATGTGAGTGTGAATGGTTGTCTGTCTCTATGTGTCAGCCCTGTGATAGTCTGGTGACCTGTCCAGGTTGTACCCCGCCTCTCGCCCAGTGTCAGCTGGGATAGGCTTCAGCCCACCTCCGGGCACTGCTTGTATCTCCGGGTCTTGTTCACGAGTGAGGTTAGAATGGAGCGTGAGATGGATAGGCTGTTTGGCCCAGCGTTCTGCAGTGATGTGGGTGCTGTGCTGGACCATCATGGTGAAGAGAGGGCTGAGCCGGAAGGCAAAGCTTTCGATCTACGTCCATCTATGTCCCAACTCTCACCTATGGTCATGAGCTCTGGGTAGTGACTGAAATCGTGGATACAAGTGGCCAAAATGAGTTTCCTCAGAAGGGTGGCTGGGCTCAGCCTTAGAAGGTGAGGACCTCGGACATCCGGAGGGAGCTCGGAGTAGAGCCGCTGCTCCTTCATGTCAAAAGGGGTCAGTTGAGGTGATTCAGGCATCTGATCAGGATCCTCCTTGGCACCTCCCATTAGAGGTGTTCCGGGCAGGTCCCATGGGTAGAAGGCCGCGGGGCAGACCCAGAACATGTTGGAGCGATTACATATCTCGTCTGGCCTGGGAACACCTTGGGGTCCCCCGGGTGGAGCTGGAAAGTGCTGCTGGGGAGAGGGACGTCTAGGATACTTTCCTCAGCCTGCTGCCTCCACGACCTGGCTTCAGATAAGCGGTTGAAAATGGATGGATGGATGGAAACGAGCAGAAATGGAGATTCCTTGTGAAAATGGAAGTATATGTAGGGTAAAATGACACACCATCCGTGAACGTCCAGACACAGGAGGATTCCTAGCACGTCATATTTTGACATGTAGGTCCAGTGACAAAGCAGAGAATGCGTTTAGGTCAGTGTGGCTTCGTCCATTATTTCCTACAGTTTATAATTTAAATGTAATCGTCAATTGAATTATAAAAAACTACTTCCTTGTATGGATGGATACTGCAGCCATTGACTTCTTGAATCTGACATGACCTTTAACATTAATGAGAAGTCCTTTAATGTGAAGACTAACTCGTTGTCTTGGCGCGTTCTGCTGTGGAGTGTCCAGGTTTGACCTCCTGTGTAAAAAGAATAACCATAATGTTATCAAGCAGCCCGTCTCTGTGGTAACTTGAACAACAGACCTCCATGTTTGTTTACCATCAGAGGGACGGAGGGTTTTAAGATGCAGCTGCTCAGTGACTGTCAGATGGGTTTAAGTTGTGTTTGTATGAAGCTTGGGGACATTAATATCTTCATCCCTCCGCACTAATATGATATATAAATAGAAGCACCGCAGGGGAGGAAATATATTCAAGTGTGTTATTTCCCCTCCACTTCTTTAAAGAATAAATACGAAAAGGAAATTGGAAAACTCTTCGCCTCTCGTCTCTTACACAGATTCACTCTGGCAATTTGTCTCAGAGATATTGTGCTTGTTTTCAGGCTGGAGGGACTCTTATCAAAACAAATCACTTCATCCATAAGCAATCTGCTGGTTTCTGCTGCGGATCAATGTCACGATGAACAAGGAGACACGGGAACTTTCATTGTTAAACTCACAGTAGAATTTATCAGAGACCACACAGTGAAAATACTAGGTCCTGCATTGAAAATGGTTCTTTAAGAAGCGTGTATGTTCTGACTGGGTAATTCTGACTCATGCATAAATGTAAAAGCAGGATTTTACTGTTGTTGCTGGTGGAGTTTATTTAGATGATTAACTAATGATTATTTCACTTGCAGGGCTGCTGGTGGGGTCGTGGGAGTTTGCCCATCAACTCTACATGTGTTACGTGGACCTGGAGGCTCTTGTGGGGGGTGGTGATATAATACAGAGTACTGGGGTCACTGGGCCATCCAGCTCTTGTATAACCAAAGTGAGATGTTCTCGGTGAACCTGGTCTCGCTGTGAAGTCGTCGAAATCCGGTGCTTGGGCAGTGACTTGCGGCATTAGAAACCAACAAAAAAAGCCGTCTTTTAATGTCAGCATGATACGCGGCCAGTTGCTGTTATAGTTTAATGGCGCTCAGCAGCGACGGCGGGAAACACAGTGGGACAAGGACGAAAGTCAAGGCAGCGAAAGTCCAACTGTGGCTAACAATCACAGACTTTCATCTGAGAGAACAAAGTTCACGTTCCGTAAGATTCTAAAGCCAAACCCTTGTTCTTTTTTTTCTAAACTCAACCACGAGCTTTTGTTGTTGAAGGAAAAAAAATCGTCAATTTGCAGTGTTGTACCGACATAGTGCATTTATTTTGAAAGAAACTGAATGTAAACGTCAAATTTACTGTGAAAACGTTAGTGTATTTTGAAAGAAGACAATGTATGTAACAGGCAGAACTTGACACGGCGTCCCAGAATATCAACAACCAATGCACCCAGGGTACCTTGCACCTTACCCTGCATCTCTGCTTTTCGCAGATGATGCAGTTCTGTTGGCTTCATCACACCGTGACCTCCAGCATGCAGCAGGGTGGTTTGCAGCAGAGTGTGAATCAGTCTAGTTCTCCACCAGAAAACAATTGCTCCCTCCGGGTTGGGAGTGAGTTACTGCCTCAGGCAAGGGAGTTCAAGTATCTCTGGGTCTTGTTCACGAGTGCTGCCCTGGTGACCCGGCCCTGGATAAGCGATTGAAAATGGATGGATAGGTGATTATTTTCATTATGGATTAATCTGCTGATTATTTTACCCATTAATGAATTGTACGGTTTGTAAAAACAGCATCACGATGACCCAGAGCCCAAATTGTGTAAAATTATATTTTTAAAGAGTGAATTCAAGTCCTAAATTTGTTTTGAATACAGTTAAATATCTGATTTTATGTCTCAGATTAAATTATAGACGTCATATAACATAGAAATTTCTGGATGAGCTGATTGACCTTAGATAAATTGAAAAGTCATCTAATAATCTTATGTCATGTTCTATTGTAACTGGATAACTCTCAACTGAAAGCTGACAAAAATTTCAATCTCTTTATTGACGTATTTAGTTAAGAATAATTATTGGACATGAAAATATCATTACAGACTAAATAACTTATTATTTATCTTTTATTCTATTATTATCTTTCATCTTTTATTTTTTAGCCTATGTTTTGGTTTCTAATAACTTTTTTGTTTGTAAATGACGGATAATAATAATAACACATTTATTTATTTATTTTCCATTTATTTTATCAATTAATCATCCGGTCATTATGAGCCAGTTACGTCAAAACCGTGACGTCGTCCGGAGGCTGAGGAGGGCGGGGCGCATCCAAACATCCCGCGCGCGGCGGGGCAGCACGCGACAAACAGCTGGAGGAGCAGAGAGTGAAAGCAGCTCGCGGCACTTTGTTCTCCGTTTTCTGGCACCATGTGGGCGCGAGCTGTGCTGTGCGCGGCGCTGCTGTCCGCGCTCTGCCCGGCGGGGAGGACGGAAGCCGAGAGGGACGAGAGAGACGTCCAGGACTATCACTACACCAACTCCAACAGACTGGTAAGTGACTCTTTCTCAGAGTAATGAATACTACTGACAATACTTTGAACAAATACTCTAAATACTGCAGCACGTTTAAATATCACAAATATTTATTTTTCATCTGTCTTTATTTGTTTTCTGTTAAAGTTTCAAATCCATGAGCTTTATCATTTACTCAGTTATATTAAATATTCATATGAAATATTATTTCTTTCAATGTCTAAACCATAAAAAAATCATAGATAATAACAGTACTAGTATGGATCAATAAAATGGTAAATAAAAATATATCCCTACACTTTTTAGGACTGGTGTTTCTATTTTTCTTAATATATATTTAATATATTATGCAAATGATCACGGTAGCCAACAGTGTGTCAGCCTTTTAGTAACTGAAGTGATTTAGGACCAAATGAAGATGAAGGTGCAATGATTAGTCTGTTGATTGATTGTCAGTATAATTGATTAATCATTAGTCATTTTTCATTAAAAAACACCGACATCTGTCTGTTGTCTGTTTCTCCAGTGTGAGAAGTTTTAGTTTAACTGTGAGATTACAGTGAAATACAATAATTATATGGGAGCATATTGTTAAATCACAGTAATCAAATGTCCATAAACTGTGACGTTACAGTAAAATTCAGCAATTTACAGCAATGTACTGTTGAATCAGTGATGTAAAGGGTTTTAACTGTGAGGTTACAGTTACATATGGTAATTTCGCAGAAGCATACTGCTAAATCACAGTAATATGAAGGCATGACTACAGTGAGCTCACAGCTGCTACAACAATTTACTGTAAAAATGAACAGTGATTTCCTGTGATGCAGCAAGTAGTCAGTAATTTACTGTTAATATGTATTTTACAGTGTGAATATTTTGGGTTGTTGATCAGACAAAACAAGACATTTAAAGATGTCACCTCAGACTCTGAGATGGGCATTTTCAGTATTTCCTGACATTTTATGGACTAAATCATTAACCTATTTATTACTGAGTCATGAAGTGCAGTAAAAAGTACAATGTTTCCCTCTGATATTATTTTGGAGTATAAGTATTAATTATTAGAAAATGCAGACACTCAAGTGAAATACAAGTACCTCAAAACTGTGCTTATGTAAGCCCCACAGTACTTGAGTAAAAGTACTTAGTTACTTTCCACCTACAGGTGCTGGTAGCCGATTTGATGTAGTAAAGATGTTAAGCAGTTATTTTTAACTGTTGTGAAGATGGAGGGGTTTGTAGGATTCTGATTAATTCATTATTTTGTGTGTGTGTGTGTGTGTGTGTGTGTGTGTGTGTGTGTGTGTGTGTGTTCAGCTCGGCGCTCTACACGAAGTGTTGGAGAAACTGCAGACTAAGAGGATTAATCCCTGGGAGAAGAAGTATGGACAGGTCCCCTCTGTGAGTCTCACACACAGCGGATACACACTGTTACACATATAAAATAACATTAATAATAATCTATCATCAGTCTGACAGGGAGTATGGATTCAAAATCAATGTTGGGTCCTGATTTGTACACTTCTTATTTTCTTATCTTAAAATGTAAATGCTGTTAGCTCCACCTTTATCAGCTGCAACAGTAAAGTGATTAACACATTAATACACCAATAATTATAATACAATAATATATATTATTATTCATAATGAGTACTTTTACTCTTGGTCCTTTATGTATATTTAGATTTTCGGACTTTTGTACTTTTACTGAACTAATATTTTGAATGTGATCACAGCACTTCTTGCAGCACTTTATGTTACTCAAAGTGAGAACACACTGGCAGCTGCTCTAATTAATAAATTGACTGACACCGCTGGTCACTTTTCATAGCACATTGTTCACACTTAAGCATATACATTACTGTTTATATTATATATTACTGTTTTTTCTATACATCACTCTAGATACTACACTTAACTTTTTGCTCATCTTGTTAGATGCTACACTGCATATCATTGTCTCAGTATTTGTACTCAGCAAGGACAAAACTGAATCTAATCTGACAGCAGTGATGTTAGTCTGCAGAAATGTCTGTGTAACACAAGGTGGCGCCTCATACTTTGATCATAACATTAAAATTACTGAAATTTTAACAAGAATGAGGAATAATCTTATTCATTTATTACCTAAGTATAAAATAGCAAATTAATGCAGTACTGTACTTACATACACAGCAGGTTTTTATTTTTTGTTCTCACATATTCACCAGTCTTGGCAATGAAGTCATGGTGCACTAAGTGTCTGTTACCTCATATCAGATCAGGGCTCATCAAAATATCGATATTATATGGATATGATATGTAGGTGTCTCTTATTTAAGTGTGTACCTGAGGTTGGTTGTTTCTGTGTGTTGTCAGTGTGACCTCGGGGAACACTGTGCCGTCAGGAAAGGATCTCGTATCGGGAAGATGTGCGACTGTCCTCGAGGAGCTTTCTGCAACTTCTTCCTGCTGAAGTGCTTATGAGCCAGTCAGACCCCAAGGCAGCGAGAGTATATTTTAAAATGTATATATTTACAAATATATATATATAAAGTCTGATGTTATGTAAAGTAGGCTTTAGAGTGGAATAAATCCTTCATCAACATGTGTGAACATGATCCATTTGTCCAGTTGTGTTGTGGCATTAAAGGTGTTTTCTCTTTCCAAAGACTCCTCTTTGTTTTACTGCCTTTTAAAGTCTTTTTTTTTTCCATATAAGCAAGGTGTCAGTCAGGGTCAGGTTTGATTTGGAAAAACATCATTTGCAACAAATCACACCTGACCTGTTTCAGGTTAGATTAAATTCTTAAAAAAAAATCTTAAAAACTGTCAGAGACAAAGTTCATCTCCTGGGAGCTGTGGTGCTGTATCAGATTTTAATTGTCGTCCTTTAGATTTCAGTGCATCAGGAACATAATCTGAAATAATTAGTCAGTTAATTTATCACAGAAAAGTAGAGACAAACAGGAGGAAAAGTCTCATTAATCTGTAACGGTCTGTTCCTGCAGCGCCCTCTTTAGGACATATACTAATGAGACCAAGAATTAATTTTGTTCCCTCCCTGAGGCCTGACAGATGAACTGAAGCAGAGCTGGTAAAGAGGGAGTAATAAGCCTGTGTGATAGATGAAGTCTTGCAGGGCTGTAACACTGCTCATACAGGATTCATAATTGTGGAGTTTGTTAGGATCAGTGAAATGTGTCAACACTAATGAGGAAATTAGCTCTAAAAAGCCTTAATGTAAAGACGCGTCTGCAAAATTATTCTGATTGCAAGTCATTTTTGAGAAAAATTAAACATCACCTCCTCTCATTTCTGTTAATTACAAACAGAGCACCCAAGGCTTATTTAGATTTAACAGGCTGTATTGCCGTCACTATTAGGCACAAATATGTTTTGCAGCTCCAGACAGATTCTTAAAGCTTTGATAGCAAATGTTGCTGACTACTGTTCTATCCTGACCTAGCATTACATTTGGTAAATTACTTTACAAAATGGATATTGCTGTCTTGAGATTTTACAACACAATAAGAAAAATACAGTTTGTAATATCCATCTTCCCATGTATTCGCAGTTTAAGACTTTTGAAAGAATTATTAAAGAAACTAATACCAATTAAGACCTTGTTTACAGATTAACTAATTTAATGCTTTTAAAGACTTGGATAAGGATCCATGAAGACCCTCATTATATATTAAAAACATACGTGACTGAGTGTAAAAGAAGGTACCTTAGATCTCATATTATCTGGATATGTGATGATTTAAAGTCAAAACACTTCATAAAAAGGTGTTTGTCCTTGTGGCGTATGTCAACAAAAAGTCAAATGATAGAAAACACTGTTTATCCGACTGATTGGAGTTTAAGACCTTTAACCACTTAATGAAACAGGCCATCCACAAAAATGTCAAAACCTTTTCATGACTTCTCTAATGCCCAAAATAACATTTCCATTACTATTCAGTGTACAAGTACACAGACAGAACTGTTTAGTACACTGAACCCCATTTATTACTGGATTATAATTACTGTGTGTAGTGAACAAAAATTGTGTCAACGCCTATCAGAGCTACTGTATGTCAACAACTACAGAAAATAAATTTGCAGTCATCATATAATACATGGAACAATTAATTCCATCAAACACAAAATTCCATGTTTGTAAGACTATTTCTTGGGCTATTTTTGTCTTTATTAATAGGACAGCTAAGACAGATATGAAAGGCAGGAGAAACAAAGGGATGACACGCAGCATAGGGCTCACACTAGGGGTGGTTAGGGGTTGTCCCACATTTTCTCAGCTTTAAAGTATTTCCAGGCCTGGAAACAGCCATTTAGAAATTCTAAATCTTCTCCAGGTTTGCCACGACCATGTGAACCCCAGTTTAAACATCAAAAAGCTGCTGAGTTTGATGAAAAAGCATCTCCAGTGGATCTGACATCACCACGTGGATGACAGAGAAAGAAACCGTTTGTGCATTTAAGACAAAAGTTCCCTTTGTTTCTTTAAATCTACGTCATGCATAAAAGTGAGCACCAGTGGAGTCCACAAATCAACAGTCCTGCACAGCAGAGTCTTTTTATCCCAGGTGGGTTTTTATTATTAAGATACTTTACAGACGTTACACTCCTCGGGGCTGCTTGAAGTTCATGCCGATGGTTGGCTGGGTCACCTGCAGGTTGGACAGACCGCCGAAGTCCTAATGAACAGATAAAAAAAAAAAAACCATAAGTGGTCTGAGCACTCGACACCAGACTTCACTGTGAAAACAATGCTAAAGCTGTCTGAGAGCGCCAGGGTCTGATAGGAACAGAGAATCCTTCAAACACGGGAAAGGCTCGCAGGTTGATCTTCCTGTACTATCAATGACCTGACGACGAGGACGCCATGATCACTTTCGATACAGGATAAGGGAAAGCTAAAATTAATTTTCACCTTTAAAGAGAAACTTAACACGTTTAAATGTGAACACGTCACTTTTACAAATTAAAAAGTCTCCCTCAACGATTGTGATTTTTCACAGCCACATTAGGACACATTAAGTTTGGTTTGATGAGCAGATTCAAGGCTTTTTTGTAAACACAGCAGCTACAGAGAGACTCTGAAGGGAGGCTGCTATCCTTGTTAAAAGCTCTGTTACATTTATAATATATAATAGTTCAAGGTGAAATCTAGACCCATTTATATGGAGGTTAGAAGTTGCCACAATCAAAAATAAACTGATACATAAATGAATATGCCCTTAAATGTGCCAGATAAAAATGAAAAAAAAAAAAAAAAAAAAAAAAAAACTCAAAAATAAATTTATAAATGAATCAATACAATTAAAAGTAACAAAATAAATGTGAAAATTAAAAATTAAATATAAATAAATTTAACTTAAAAAAAAAGCAAAAATTGAAAAAAAAAAAACCTAAATATCAAATTAAATAAATACAAAGTGAATAAAAATGTGCAAAAATTGAATAATTTTAAAATTGGTATAAATGAAGGGGAAAATGAAATAGGAAAGTAAGTAAGTAAATAAATAAATAAACAGGGGAATCATTACAAAGGAAACTAAATAAAGCATATTTGAACAAAAAAAAAATCAATTTATGTCACATTTAAATAAATAATGCCTACATTTATTTTAAATATTTTAGGTACATATAATGGCATATTAATCCATTCATAAATTTGACTTTGGCAGCCTTCCTCCTCCACTCAGACTGAGGCAGGATGTTCCAACCCACTGACTGCAGTCGATGCAAATGAAGACATTTTAAAGTACTTATGTGTCTTTAAATTAAGTACAACACTTAAAAGTTAGCGGCTGAAGTGAGCTAATACTCATTACCAGAGACGCAGAAGTGCTCACATACCAATAAAAACACATCCAGCTGATTAAAGTTTAAGTTTTTAAAGTTAGTTTCTCTGAAGTTCTCAAACTGCGTGTGACCCTTTGATCTTCATCTTACAGACTATTAGTGACCGGCGCCTTTAAGCGCCTCATTATGTTGTTGTTTGATGCTGTGAAGCTTCTCAGTGACTTTCTCACAGAACTTTATCAGCAGGATGTTTAACACATCATTAGACAGAAGCCCTGGCTTCACCTCATGGAGTCTGTTTCCTTTGAATCTTTGACTTTTCATTCATGTTTGTTTGATACGAGCTCGTTTAGTACGAGTTTATTTTAGAAAGCAAATCTTTTTACTGCACCTTGCTGCTGTAATGAGGAAATGAAAACTAATTACAGCAATCTTTGGTAGAGGATATCTTACTGTGGTAAAAATAGAAATACCACGATGTAAAAATACTCTTGTGAAAGTCCTGCATCCCAAGTAAAATCCAAACTTGACACTTAAACCTCTATTCTCATGACAGGTTTTTGAACAGCTGATAAATGTAGTGCAGTTAAAGTATGAAATCGCTGGATATTAAAATGCTCACATGACATACAAGTACCTCAGGATTGCACCTTAGTAAGCATACTCAGAATAGCAGTAGAGACTGACTGACTGCCTGCTGTCGCTACAATCACAGAGAGACTTACCAGCAGCTTCAGCATCTCCTTGGTGTCGGGATCAACTTCAATCAGCTCCTGGTCCAGAGCAGACACCTGGACAGGTAAAAACACACAGGAAACAACCAGTTACACATCAACAATCTGTCAACAATGCATTCAATGACAGGTCCTGGTAACTGTAAACTGGAAGTGAGCGCTGTTTTAGCACAGGAACAATTATACTATAGCTGCAAATGACAATAAATGTCTTCCCATCATAGTTGTACAAATGCTTTGTTGTTCTCGACCAACAGCCCCAAACCCCAAACACATCTTAAAGACATCACCTGGGACATTTATTTTTAACTATTTATGACATTTTATGGACCAAACAATAAACTGAAAATATAACAGGTTAGTTGATAACGAGCCTTACTGACTTATGAGAAACAAATGTTTTGATTGATGCTTGTGTCATAGGTGTAGCAAAAGATTATCAGTTAAGGATTTAGGCTGAACTCAAATCACAAGATAGTTAACTTATATTCCAAACACATGTAGCCAACATTTAAAATGCAACCAAAGAGAATCAATTTTTTCTTAAAATTTCGTTTCATACAAACACATGGGCCATCAGTATGACCTCTGTATCTTTGTCACATGCATTACGAAGTTTGTCTGAGAGCGCCAGGGTTCAAAAGGAACAGAGGATCCTTCAAACACGGGAAAGGCTCGCAGGTTGATCTCCCTGTACTATCAATGACCTGACGACAAGGACGCCATGATCACTTTCGATACAGGACAAACACTTAAAGCTGCACAAGTCAAACATGCATACAAACACAAAGGACTTACAGAAAGGCTTGTCTATGTTATATAGTAACAGACCAGCTGACAGACAGGAGACAAGCTGACCAGCAGTAATGGGAATACCTTCAACTATCTTCAGAACTCTTACAAAAACAAGCCTGCAGGATTTCATCTGTTGTGTACACTGTGCTGAGCTTTGAAATAATTACAAGCATTTCTTCAGAGGAAAACTCTTAAAGCAAACAGGAAACACAACACATGTGCAAAACAAAGTGCATCAATAACTGCCACATATTTTCAGTTAGTATGCTTGACAACACCGCCATCGCAAGTCATCGCATTTGGTCCACAGAAACAAAGAGAAAGTGTCAGCAGTCACCTCCAGTCTCTCTCTCTAAAACCTACAAATCAGGTTAGAAATCTCGGGGTAATAATGGACTCAGACTTGAACTTTAACAGCCACATCAAGTCAATAACATCAGCAGCCTTTTACCATCTAAAAAACATTGCCAAAATCAAAGGTATTGTGTCTAAACCTGACTTGGAGAGACTTATCCATGCATTTGTCTCTAGTAGGTTAGACTACTGTAACGGCCTGCTCACTGGCCTCTCCAAACGGGCCGTAAGACAGCTGCAGTACATCCAGAATGCTGCTGCTCGGGTCCTGACCAGAACCAGGAAGTACGAGCACATTAGTCCTGTGCTCAGGTCTCTACACTGGCTCCCTGTGGCTCAGAGAATAGACTTTAAAGCAGCTCTGCTTGTGTACAAGTCTCTCCACGGCCTAGCACCAAAGTACATCTCTGACATGTTAGTGCCATATGAACCATCGCGGACTCTGAGGACCTCAGGGACCGGCCTCCTGCTGGTGCCCAGAGTCAGGACTAAACATGGGGAATCAGGGTTCCAGTTTTATGCAGCTAAAATCTGGAACAGTCTTTCTGAAGATGTGAGACAGTGTTCTCTGACAATGTTCAAATCTAGGCTCAAAACAGCTCTATTTCACTGTGCATAAGACTGAAAGGATCTTATCTGCACTCTTCTTTTACAGTTCATTTTATAATGATTATTTGTTTTTATTTTGTATTGTGATTTTAATGCATTTTCTTGTTCTGTAAAGCACTTTGAATTACTTTGTGTACGAATTGTGCTCTACAAATAAACTTGCCTTGCCACAAACCACAGCTCAAAACCAGACCAGATAACCATCAACACCTCTCTGAACATTCACTGCTGCAGTGTTGGATCCTGGTTTAAGTGCAGTACAAATGTTGACATGTCCACCCTCTGAAAATTTGGTCAACACCAGCCCAATACCAGTTCATCACAGTATGTTTACTAGTGAAACCCTTAAATCAGACAAAAGACATTCACTTTAAGATTTCAGTGTTTGGACTGAACTGCGGTGATGCATTCACTGACCTCTGGTACGTAGTTATCCCTCCTCTCTCTCTCCTCCTCCTGCAGTTTGATGGAGATTCCTCTGACTGGACCCCTCTGGATCCTCTTCATCAGATGTGTCACATACCTGCAGCAACAGCAGTCGGTAAACGCAACAGTCAGTAAACACAACGCCAGTAAAAAGAACAGTCATTTAATGGAACAGTCAGTGAATTCATCAGTAAACGACAGTCAGTGGACACAACGGTTGCTAAACGCAACAGACAGTGGAAGCAACAGAGAAAACAAGTCAGTAAAGGAAAGTCAGTGGACACAAGTCAGTAAACAATGAGCGACCGTCAGCAGTGAGAGAACACAACAGTCAGTGGACACGACAGTCAGTAACGTAGTACAGATGTACAAACAGATGAAGAGACCTGGTCTGAACACTCGACGCCGACCTCATTGTGAAAACAGCTAATTTTAGGTGAAAGTCTGTCTGAGAGCGCCAGGGTCTGATAGGAACCAAAAATCCTTCAAACACGGGAAAGGCTCGCATGATGATCTTCCTGTACTATCAATGACCTGACGACGAGGACGCCATGATCACTTTCGATACAGGGTGGATGTTAGCGACAAACAGCAGCTCTGATGAACTCACCCGGCAATCTTGTTGCGCAGCTTCTTGCTCGGGATGATGGCGATCTCCTCGCACACCCTCTTGTTGGTGTGGAAGTCGCTTCCCAGCCGGGTGTAGTATTTCTCGATGATGACCCTGGCGGCCTTTTTCACCGTCTTGGTCCTGACTCGTCCCTGCGGGCAGAACACAAACCAAAATCTTTATTTAATTTGAGCCCTGTTCAGTCATGGAGACAGCCCTGACTGCCATTTTACTCAGAATCGGCGCAACGTTACAGATTCGTCACCTAAAACAGCAGGTCTGTGAAACTACTTTTGCGTCACATATGGCGGCCAACATTGGAAAAACTTGTACCAGTTGTTCTGCTGCAGAGCTGGTCATTTAAATTTGGGTTTAATATTCATAAACATTCTTGCATCCTACATCTTTCTATTTACTTCCCTCAGGATTTAATCGAGTTGTAGATAATTATAAAGCTTGATGTTGTACACGGCTTATAGATAAATAATACATACAAGGTTGTAAGTTTCAAGAATACCCATTTCTGTGTAAATTTAAGATTTTTCAAAACAAATCTGAACAAATTTAAAACATTAAATGCACAATTTCATATCCCAAAGCAATCAAATCTACATTGAAACCCTCAGTGTCAGCTATAACTCTCATTGAGTCGAAGCTAAATTCAGGAATTTAGAGCCTTTTAAATTGTGCACAACTCTCGTGTATGAATGCCAAATTTAATCTTCAGCTTCACACCTTCGTACAGGTGGATGATTGTACGTTAATGTGGCGTTTTATCAACTGGATGACCCTCCGGGGGGTAGCATTGCAGGCGGCGAAGCTAACTCCCGGTTTAGCCTCTAAAGCTAACACACGGAAACACGTTATTCACTAATTATTCAACCGCTTTTATAGCCCACAGTTAAACACGCACAACAGTAATATTGTTCCGCTGTTCCCGATCAATTTAACCGATTAAACCTAAATAATAACCGCCGTCCATTCAGCACCACAGCAGCTCCACTCCGCCTCCTCAGCTAGCGGCAGTTTCTGCGATACAACACCGAGAATATAAAGCTAATCCCGGATCATCCGACATCAATACTAAGATTACCAGGTAGATAAAACTCTCCGGTATTTGTGGTTGAATGATTGGGAGATATTAACCGTAAAAACGGGAGGATTAGTTCAGATTAGTCAGGCAGACACGCAAAAATTACCCACCATGTTGGATCGGCCTGGTAGAAGAGGACAAGCAGACTTCCGGTGGAAGTTTAAATGCACGGACGGAAATAAAGAAGCAACCTGCAGCTGCTGCGCCCTCTGACGGCGGGAGGTGGAACTACAACAACAATACGTAGCCGACTATTGTAGGAAATGTCAGAAATTCACCATCATTCCCATCTTAAAAAGTGACTTTTATTGTCTTCAAAAGAGACAAACAAACTAAACAACCTCAATATTTTATTTTGTTGGCTTGTCTTAATTTCTATCTAGGGATGCTTTATTGTTAGAGGTGATATGGTTATATTGAAAATACACTTTATTAGGTACACTCTGCTAGTGCCAGGTTGGACCCCTTTTGCCTTCAGATCTGCTTTAATTCTTGGTGTCACAGATTCAGCAAGGTGCTGGAAACATTCCTCAGAGATTTTGGTCCATATTGACATAATGACATCACACAGTTGCTGCAGATTTTTCGGCTGCACATCCATGATGAGAATCTCCCGTTCCAGCACATCCCAAAGCTGCTCTATTGGACTGAGATCTGGTGACTGTGGAGGCCATTGGAGTACAGTGAATTCATTGTCATGTTCGAGATGATGTGAGCTTTGTGACATGGTGCGTTATCCTGCTGGAAGTAGCCATCAGAAGATGGTACACTGTGGTCATAAAGGGATGGACACGGGCAGCAACAATACTCAGGTAGGCTGTGGTGTTTAAACCAGGCTCAGCTGGTACTAAGAAAATCTCCCCCACACCATTACACCACCAGCAGCAGCCTGAACCGTTGATACAAGGCAGGATGGATCCATGCTTTCATGTTGTTTACACCAAATTCTGACCCTACCATCTGAATGTGGCAGCAGAAATCCAGACTCATCAGACCAGGCAACGTTTTTCCAATCTTCTATTGTCCAGTTTTGGTGAGCCTGTGTGAACTGTAGCCTCAGTTTCCTGCTGTTGTTAGCTGACAGCAGTGGCACCTGCTGTGGTCTTCTGCTGCTGTAGCCCATCTGCTTCAAGGTTGGACAAGGTGTTGTTGGTTCAGAGATGGTCTTCTGCAGACTTTGGTTGGAACCAGTGGTTATTTGAGTTACTGTTGCCCTTCTATCATCTTGAACCAGTCTGGCCATTCTCCTCTGACCTCTGGCATCAACAAGGCATTTTGGCTCACTGGATATTTTCTCTTCTTGGGACCATCACCACCAGCAGATCAGCAGTTTCTGAAATACTCAGACCAACCCGTCTGGCACCAACAACCATGCCACATTCAATTCAAAGTCACTGAAATCGCCTTTCGTCCCCATTCTGATGCTCAGTTTGAACTTCAGCAGCTCGTCTTGACCATGTCTACATGCCTAAATACATTGAGTTGCTGCCACGTGATTGGCTGATTAGCTATTTGGATTAACGAGCAGTTGAACAGGTGTACCTAATAAAGTGGCCTGTGAGTGTATAACTGCTCATGTAAAGATAAGGAAATAATTTTCTGCAATTTTCTCTTTTTCTACTTCATCATTTGACAGTCTTACACATGTTTAAGGGGGGTGGTATTCATTAAGGCCATCTGTGTATGGTGGTTGTCAGTAAATGTGTCAAAACAAAACCCAAAGGCATGAAATCCGTGGACAGTGTGAGGAGAGAAAATCAGAACATCAGACCTGTCGTCATTTATTACTCAGAGAAATTCAGGTTTATTGCAGAAATACATTCTCATTCTTTACATTGTTTCTGTACAACAAACATCTGTGTGTGTGCTTGCAGGAATAATAAACTTGAAAATATATTTGAAATATCAAATGATCACATTCAGTTGGAAGGTAATTGTTTAAATAATACCTCAACAACATGAAGGTTTACGGTCAATGCTTAGATGACTTCAGCCACAGAAAAAAGGATAATTAAAATACATCAATATGCTGTCATTTTAAGGATCATTCTCCGTCCTTGTATTGAATATATTCACAAACTGTCGCCCTGAATGAGACAAATTCACTGAAACTGTTTTCTGTGCCTCCTGCATGTGTCAATAAATAAATAAATATTAATCATAATTCATAAATAATCCCGGCACAAATACAAATACACACATATTCGTTTACTACATTCATGTGAATTGATTCATTTATCGTGTAAAATCAGATGCAAGTCGGTCTCATCTGCAGTGATCTAATCTGACAGTATTTACTTTGTACAGTATCAGCTACAGTAGTCTATATTAAAACTACAGAGGTTTAGTCTAAAGAAACTAGTTTATATTAAAGGAACAGTCCAACATTTTGGGAGCCAGATGAGAAAATGGATTTCATTTACATCTGTGTGTGTCCTGTACAAGTGGTGTTTAGTGTAGCTTAGCATAATGACTGGAAACAGAGGGAAACTGCTAACTTTCAAATAAAGTGTAATGACCAACCGCTTGACCAACCTTCCAATTAACAGACAACCACTTCATCTTCTGAGCCACTGCCGCCTATGTGGTTTGTGTCATCAGCCCCATTAGCCCTTTCTACACAGAGATCATGCTGTAGGGCCGCTACAAAGTCCCGTCTTTATGCCACCTTTGCATTTTTACATGGAATCAAAAGACGCGTAAATGATGTGACATTTAACACAACAGCGTTGGCCTCTTGTGTGACATATAAAATATGCGTCAGCAGTGCTTTATAAACAATAACAATGGCATAACGTGGCAATAACAGTTAAATGGCCATTGATCTCGTCCTAAGTTTGAAGGGTAAGGCGCTCCTAGATCTCATTTTTTTCCCAATTTGCAGACTTTTTCGGCTGCTGTTCTTAGTCTTTGAGTTAGGTGCTAACAGCTACTTTTTAAATCTCCTGTGGTGGGTTGCACGCATTACACATCGTCGAAACGTCACCCCCGTACCGCCCATTATCCCATCCTGCCAGCTGTCCTTTTTATACAGACAATGTTTCGCCGCTAGTGCTACCTCTATTCCCAACTCTGAACAGTGAGGCAGTGCGATATTCCCGCTTGGAGAGGCAGTGTAAAAGGGGCTATAGATATGGGTTAAAGGTTGTTCTGCTACACCGATTAGTAGGTTCAGAACGCTGTTATCAGTTCATTAAATGGCTTTATTGTTGACGTATGCCGCCACAAAAGCCATCCATCTCCGTCCAAGCAGTGCTCAAACATCATTTCAAATTAATCGTCACCGTGTTTGAGTGAGTGAATAAGCGAGAGACATAAAAAAACAAAGGTACCACCATAACATTTTCACTAGCCTTCATGCGGCTTTCTACTGTTTACTAACCAAAAAACACAGACTGACAGACTTCTCTGATGGAAAGCATTGTATTACCTTTTTTAAATGGGTTTTCCCACATTTTAAAACCTGCATTTTCGCGCTAATCTTGGTGGAAAAAAGGTATGAGAGTAGGTCTCTTCTGTATGAGTCTATACATTGTTTTTTTTAGGAAACCTGCATACTGTAGTATATCTTTAATGTTCTGATAACAGCGTTCTGGATCTACCAGTCAAAGCAGCAGGTCCCCTCTAACCCATATCTTCTATAACCACTTATCAGCCCATTTTATTAAGTGATACCACTCAAAATGGGTTAAATGTTGTACTGTCCCTTTAACTACATCATTCATATTTATGTTTGTTCTAATCAATAACCAACCACGTATCTGATACTTTGACTTCTAGTAAGTGTTTAACAGCAAATCTACCAAAAACGTGCAGAAACTTTATTAAGGACATTTCAATGTGCTGATTTCTCAAATGGTTAAGATCCATTCAGTTTCATTTAGCTGCAAACTGAAGCAGGTATTTAACCCAGAGCCTCTGTGGCTTTCCACGTGTCAGTAAGTTTGTGAGCTAGCTAACTTGAGTTTGTGTAATGTTAAATTAAATCACATTGGCCAGACTGACAGATGGAAAACCTTCTTCCAGTCGAGAGCTCAGGTCTCAGGTCAAAGGCAAAATATGATTTGAGCTTATTTTTATTGTGTATTTCTTTGTTTAACAATTATACATTAAACAGTAATTTGGTATTTTTCAACCTGGACCCTGTATTTCCATGTTTGTGTGTCATACTGACTAATGGGAACAACAGTATTTGAAATTGGTCCACTACTGAGAGAGAACGCTGCAGCCGACAGCAGCAAAACAGGCTGTAATGTAACCACTCGGGACATGTTCACATAGTCAATGTGCAGTGGTCTCTGTCAATACTGGACACATTTCAAAAACTGTTGTTTCCATCAGTCACTTAGACACAAAACCACAGAAAATAGAGTCCAGGTTGAAAAATGCCAGCATTACTGATTAAGCTTTTCCTAACCTGAGTCTAATAAAGCTTCAGATAAAGTGCAAACAATTTACAATAACTTTGCTTTAAGTTCATGCACACAGTGAACGACACTGATGACTGCTGCTATCAGCCCAAAACACACAACACCACCCATCATACTGTACATGCTTTAGACACACACTACTGTTGAAAAGTTATGCAGCAGCTGAACACTTGGAGCCTGTCCCTGTTTAAATCCGCACACATTTTGACGCTAAGCTTCCAGTTTCTTTTACAAATGACTGCTGGTTTCTTCTGCTCTTATTCAACTGTTGCTCAGAGGGATCTTTGTCTCTTTCAGTTGAGCCATTTGACAGTGGTTTGTTCTCTGTGTACAAATCAAAGCTTCATACTAAATACCTCTCACACATCAGGCTCTGTGGCAGCACATGACAAACTTTTCAACAGCAGTGTGCATTAAACTTAGTTTATACTTATCATGAAATTGTACTCTGGACGTGGGAGTATCCAGATAGTGCTCTATCAGCAGTCTGCTGCCTGTCTTACACAAAAGTGCAGACAGTATCAGACCGATGTGTGTTTAAATAGAAATGTGCAGTGATGTGAAGGCAGGAGCAGGTTTGTGCAGGAAATGAAGGTAAAAGTCTTAAAGGGAAACTCACACTGTAGTCTAAAAATGTCGTATTTACTGACTGAGCCTCTCTGTAGCAACTGGTGCTTTAAAGGTTAAGTGTGTAAGATTTAGGGGAATTTAGTGGAATGTAGTGGTGAGGATTACCGGCTGCAACCAGCTGAAACGTCTCCTGGTTAGAATTCCTTCAGCGTTCATTGTTCAGGAGGTTTTTACCAGGAGCCGAATTATCCACAGATGTCTCTTCCTTTCCAAAACAAATGGACCAGGTGATTTAAACCGGTAAAAACACTGAATGAAGCAGTTTCTCTTTACAAATTTTTCCAATGCTGTTTGGCACATCAGAGACAGGTGTTTCAACCAGCACATGCTAATCTGTGCTCTCATTTTTCTCTGATATCTTAGGATCCAGACGTTCAGGAGGTTTTTACCAGGAGCCTCATTATCAGCAGAAGTCTCTTCCTCTACACAACAAACAGACCAGGGGTCTCATTTATAAAAGAGTGCGTAGCATCCATACTAAAAATGTACATACGGACAAAAGCCGAAATGACGTGCGACAAACAATCAGGCCTCCATCTCACCATCTGCGTCGCCAATTTACCTTCTCCAAAATGTTCGTAAGCATGCGTCATAGTTTCTAAATTAGATACCAGGTGATTTAAACCAGTAAAAACACAAAACAAAGCAGTCTCACGTAAAAAAAAAAATCAGTGTTTTTGTGATGCTCTTACCACGGTGGCTGACATGAATGTGTGCATGTCCCTATCTAGAGCTAGTGTGTGGTCTGTCCGTTCTGGGCCACTGTAGAAACATGGCAGTGCAACATGGGGATCTCCAGAGATGAGGGCCTGCTCCCTATGTAGATATAAATGGCTCCTTCTAAGGTAACGAAGACACGATTATTCTTATTTGCAAGTGATTAAAGGAAACATACTTATTATATTATATTCCATCCTGCCAACATATCCCCCTAAATCCTACACACTGGACCTTTAAAGCGTGACATGAGGTCAGAAACTAAAGTGCTCTACAGTAGAAACTATGGCCTTCCTTCCCAGTTAAACAGACGAGTCGTCCGCTGAGCCGCTTGTGAAAAAAGTGCAAATAAGAAGCTGAAAAGTTGCATATCATCTAAAAAACACGCTCCCGCTGCCGAACACGAATCAAATCAACATGTACGATCTGATTTGTTCAGTGTGGAGTCACGTGGATGTGTTTTTGATATGTTGTCATGGTAACGGCAGAGGCACCAGCACGTTCACGTAGCTGACGGGGAACAGTCCCGACCGGCCGCCCAGGGCGCCCTCGTACCAGTTGGAGTCGACCTGATTGGTGAGGACTATGACGTCGCCCTCATTGAAGCTCAGCTCGCCCTCGTGGCTCGGGTGGAAGGAATACATCGCCCGGCAGCAGGGCTGATCCACGACCAGCTTACTGTCAGCTGGGAGAGACAAAGAATAAATCTCATAAATCTCAGCTGTGTGTGACTTATCGATGTTTGTTTGTGGCTGTCAGCATTTTCTCACCGTAGCAGGAGATGGGACTGCCGGGTCTGGACGGTAACACTGTGAACTGATCTCCTGTCACACACACACACACACACACACACACAAAAAATAGGAAAATACAAGTTCACAATCTTTTACAGAACGAGACATTTTATTCCAGATATATGTGAAGGTGACATGATTTTTTTAAACAGGAGTAACCTGAGGGGACTGTGGCTGTGACAGACGGCTGGTGATAAAATCCCATGATGCTGCCGTTGTGCTCACTTCTGACTCTGAACTTTTTGGCTCTGAACCGTCGCTCTGGTTTGTTACTGGCAGCCGTCAGCCTGTTTAAGAACAAACACAGACCATTCAAAGCTTTATGCAGTGACGTAAAAACCAGATGGATGGTTGTTGGTGCCAGACAGGCTGGTCTGAGTATTTACTGGGATCTTCAAATCATCTCTAGGGTTTACAGAGGATGGTCCCAAAAAGAGAAAATATCCAGTGAGCCAAAATGCCTCGTTGATGCCAGAGGTCAGAGGAGAATGGCCAGACTGGTTCAAGATGATAGAAAGGCAACAGGAAGTCAAATAACCACTGGTTACAACCAAGGTCTGCAGAAGACCATCTCTGAACCAACAACACCTTGTCCAACCTTGAAGCAGATGGGCTACAGCAGCAGAAGACCACAGCAGGTGCCACTGCTGTCAGCTAACAACAGCAAACTGAGGCTACATTTCACACAGGCTCACCAAAACTGGACAATAGAAGATTGGAAAAACGTTGCCTGGTCTGATGAGTCTGGATTTCTGCTGCCACATTCAGATGGTAGGATAAAAATTTGGTGTAAACAAAATGAAAGCATGGATCCATCCTGCCTTGTATCAACGGTTCAGGCTGCTGGTGGTGTAATGGTGGCCAGTAGGTGTATATTTTCATATTGTCACCATGTAGCTGTGTAGACCTCAGGAAGAATAGCTGCTGCAGTGCAAAAGCTTACAAGGATCTTGATAAACAAAAAACACAGGCTCACCTAGTCTGCAGGTTGCCATGGAGACCCAGCAGGATGCGGTGGGCGTTGCGGTGGAAGTCCAGCAGAGCAGTGACCAGAGCTGCCAGACGACCGAGCTGATCGACCTAAAAGAGGAAGCGTCACCATTTAAGTAACTTATTCAAACTCTTCCTCCACCAGTTTATTATCGTCAGACTCACGTCGCTCTGCAGCAGCATGAACATGCTCCTCTCTGCCAGCTCTTTGGACGTGATGAACTTGTCCCAGGCCTGTTGGATCTCCTCCGTCGGGACTTTCCCTCTTCGTCTCCTCTTGTAGTCAAAGTCCAGCCGTCGACCGTTCAGCTTCTTCAGCTGGAACTGAGGAACCAATCAGAACAGAGATCAGTGACACAGTAACTGGAAACTTGGACAGAAAATCTTCAATCAGATTTTGAACAGTTTCTGTTTTTTTCAAGTATATTTAGCATATGATGATTAAAATTGTGTTAAAATAGGGACAAAATGTGAACTTGCATAACCACAAAAATTCCAATATCTCTTTTAATTTCAAAGTAGTTTTGAAACACACTAGATGGTGAAACCTTCAATCTCAGAAAAGAAAAGGAACTTCAGGTTTTTTTGTGTGTGTTCTGCAGAGTCCTGACAAACATGAACCTCCTCTCACCTTGATCTCCTTCAGCTCTGAGTTGTGGAGCTCCTGCAGAGGATCGATGAAGGTGCGTTTGACGTTGACATCCAGAGTGTCCCTGGCCTGAGCAACCTGCTGCAGAGCTTCACCCACACCAGTCAGAGCACCGCCTGAACAGGACGAGGACCGACCAGAGGACGAAACAGAGGACGGGAGCAGGATGAATAAACAAAGATAAAACAAGTGAAGCAGAAACACAATCAAAAACAAACACAAACATTTTCCTGTTTTGCTGAAGTTGCACATCTCTGCAGATTTTCAGCAGATTGCTGAGGACTGAAATTTTCCCCAAAGGCCAACAGATTTGTGCTGATTAGTCACAGTCTAAAATAAATGCAATCCAGTAACAATCTCCACTGAAATGCTGTGAACAAACAGTATTTTAGAGATAAATACAAGATAAAACTATTTTGTAATAGAACAGTTAAAAAAGAAGTTTAAAACAAGTTCAAATCTGAGTGTATGACAGTTTTATGAATGTCTTTATCTGACATTTTAATTGATTTAAATCCTTCAAAGATTTTGGTTTCAGAAAGAAGCCTGCGTTGCATGTATTAACTGTGAGCTTCCTAACTTCCTCACAGGACTGATTATGTATTGTAAGACTTTTAAAATACGAAGAAAAGAATGTGTGACAGAAGCAATTTAAAGCAAACTTTAAAAAACATTTACAGATTTCCAGGATGATATCAGGCCTCATTCTCAATGTGTGCTTCATCTTTAATATCACATCTTCTGACTGTTGCCATAGAAACAGTGTTAGAGCCAATATTGTACCAAATTCAGAAGCAGGTCCGAGCTCCTGGCCGTAGTGCGACATGCAGTCTCCCAGCACGCCCTCTGTCTGCGGGTAACCCACCGTCCTGCCCTGACCTCGAATCCTGGACATGGTGTTGAGCATGCTGAGTTTGGCTCTGTCAGCTGTGGAAACACAAAGACAGACACGCAATGAAGGAACGTAACATGGTCAATTACAGTATCTTAACTGATTTTGTTTTTCAGTTCTGTTACCTGGGTTTGGCTGGAGGAAGTCTATAGTTTTGGACAGCAGCTCCACCAGCAGACACTGGATGACTTCAACACTCTGACAGAGAGAAACAGAGAGGTGATGCAGTCAGTCAGTTCTGATCAGATGGAGGATGGATGTCTCTATGAGCACAGTGATGACGAGCTCTATTCACAGTTTTACCTTCTCCATCTTCAGGAAGTCTTCGTCCATCTTTGTTCCCTCAGCTCCCATCAGACGCTCGTTCAGCAGCTGCAGGACGAGACCAGGAAGTAACGTGAGCAGAAGATATCAGAGATAATTGCAGTCATAGTCAGAGGCGTAGCAACAGATTCTGGACCCTGTGCACGAACAGTCTCTGCGGTCCATGTGTCTCTCACACACCTTTTGATTTTATTATTTTTTTACAAATACTATTTGCTTTCTTTCCCTTTCCTTTCTCTCATTCTTCCTCTCTTGTATTTTGTTTCCCTTCCTTCCTTTTGGGATCGATAAAACACCATACGCTGATGCTCCGGCAGCACAAGCAGACACATACACCCTGTTCCTTCCAAAATTAATGTGTGTATGTGGGTTTTTAAAACGCAGGTCAACGTCACAGACAGGCCGAAGAAGAAAACACAATGGTGGTTACTTCTTTTTATCTCTTACTTACTCAATCTCTCTTTGAGCGTCATTGCATCTCGCTAATGAAGAGACTAAACTTAACACGTTTACCTGGATGTTATGTTTCCATCAATGCCGGCTGGAGCTGGAGGCAAAGATGTAGATACAGCCGGAGATAAAGATATCAGAAATGTGTTGCATCTAGTTAATACACATGGGAACAAAACTATATTTTGATGTAAGATTGAACGTTCACATTGTTTTGTTGACCAACTCTGTCATGGCTCTGGTTGCCAAAAATCCACAACATGAATTCAGTCACATTCGGTAAATCACCTAATTTAGGAAAACACTTGTGTGCACTGAAATGTATATATTTACAGATGAGACCTTAACCTTTCATTCGCTGCCGGTTAGAATATTCCAACATGAATTATGCCAGAGACATATGCCACAGAGTGAAAAGTGTGCCAACCAACCCTAGACTGACCTATTTTCCTGATCAAACTGAAGCTACACAGATATCATGTTAACTTTACAGTGTGGTATTCGTACTTTTACAGTAAAAGGTCTTAATATTTCCACCACCACTGGCTTAAAGTTGCAGATTTGGCTGAACAGCAACAGTACCTGTGCAGTGTTGTTGTCTTGTTGTAACAGTATCAGTGGCAGTGTAGCAGCAATAGTAATGTTAATTGTCCTTACAGTAGCATCTGATGGTAATAATGGTCGTGGTAATAGTCAGCAGTACCCAGTACTAGCAGCAGCAGCAGTAGCAGTAACAGCAGCAGTAGTAGTAGTATTAGTAGTAGGCTATCTAACAAGGTAAACAACAACAGCACCAGGCTGAAGACAGCAGGTGTCCAGTTTGCACACAAATTAAAATGTCTTATTGTCATTTATCATATAAAGCTCTGATGGATCCTGCACTGATGGATTAATGGAGATGTGATGGATCGATACTGAACTAATAGTGATGTGATGGATTGATACTAATGTGTATCAGCAGGCCGTGTGTCGCAGTAAAACCACAAAGGACAGATTGAACCCAGATATTAATCCCATCCTCCGCAAAATTTCATAAATCACAGTCCCGTTTATCCCGGCTCAACGCGGCTTGTCCCGGTTACCTGACTGGCTTTGTGGAGCTGTTTCTTCATCCCGGACACCGACATCTTCACCGGCGGACCGGACACAAACACCGGCCGGCCGGAGATCAGCGCAGAGGCCGCCGTTTACCGACAGGATCCATCCCGTCTGAGATGCTCCGTCCCCCCGCAGAGACTCACTGCACCGAGCCGCTCCGCCCCTCCGGCTGCTGGAGACACCGGGACCGCTTTTATTCTCATCTCCTATTTTTAATGAAAAAAATAAAATAAGGTTTATAGTTATTACTTTTATTATTATGGGTTTATGTACAGGCAGGCATATAAGTTTATTACACGGTATTTTTAGGTTATAATCCACATATATATGTAATTATTTATTTTTAAAACATATTTATATGAACTATGTATTATTATTATTATTATTATTATTATCATTGTTAATAATAATATTATGTCTTTAGGTAATTTTATATAAATTATTGTTTTTGTTAGTATGTTATATTTATTTTTTGTTATTTTTTCTAAAATTAATAAAACCTTTATTCTGAAAGGGTTGATTATTATTATTGTTGGTATTAGTATTATTACTTTATATTTACAAGGGTTCCTTAGAAAACCTTTTAATTGTAAATATTATCAGAAATATCCGAAAAATATAGAAATATTATATATAAATATTTATTATTATCTTATTAGAGGAATGTATGTTTGGTTTGTAACATGTATCAGCCTCTGGAATTTATTATTTCAGTATTTTTATTATTTTTTTTATAGGGCTACAGATGTATATCCTGTATGTTACAGCTGCTTCCCCCTTAACACTATTTTACTGCTATTTTGTTGTTATATTTTATACACTTATGTTTTTACTTATCATGTTTTAATATTAATTAATATTTAATTAAATAAAATTAATTTGGAATATTTTTATTTTTTCCCTAATCGTATTATGTCACTCTTTCCTGCTACACTGACGTTTAGTCTGGTTTAATATTTCTTGCGTGAGGTTTCTTGGTCGTACTTCATTTCCCATGATCAGTAGCGCCATCTGTCTGTCACGTGACTGTCAATGAACGTCACATGCCAACATGGCTGCCGGAGTCTCCAGCGAACATTTCGACAACTTGCAGCTTCTTCTGAAGGTATTCATCCTTATTATTTAACCTTTTTAAACTCTCAGCGTTGAAAATTAAACTGTCGCTATTGTTTCATGTTTTAGTTGCTCGATTAATAATGTTTAATATGAATAAAACGTTTAAATTAGCCTGTTAGCATCAGTGTTTCTGATTCAGTTCAGAACCGCTGCATTAAAAGCAGGATGTAAAACACTTGACACTTTACTTTTAATCATCAAAGGGAGTTTATTCTTTATTTTATAAATTGTTTTATTACATATAAAATGTTGTTTATTATAATTATTTAACTGTCACATCATGTTATTCTTGTTTTTGGATTTATTATGTCTTCTTGGATTATTGTGGGGTTGCAAATAGTAGCTGCTGTTTTCTAGAGCTCAAACAATAATTAAGTTTTAGCAGTGATGAAGGAAGAACTCAGACACTTAGTAAAGGTAGCCTATTAATACCACACTAAAAATACTCCACTACAAGGTATATGTATATGTTTGAGGTTGTGCTCTGACTCCTTTATATACTGTTGGGTAATTTAATCTACAGCAATGTATCATATTCTATAAGATCATAATGTTTGTAGCGTAGCTGACTAACAGTCCAGTAATCATTTTCATTATTCAACAAAAATCAAACCGAAAAAAGCAGAAAAACTTCACACCTGAGGAGCTGCTAGAGAGCTGGTTGGTCCAGCGGTCACAAGACCACAACGTCTCCAGCTGGGCTCATGTTGTTGTTGATTCTGAGTTGTTGTTGTTGTGGTTGTCTCCTGAGGCGCCGTCTAAAGATGCAGTGAGGGACGTTTGTGTTCAGAGTCACAGAGGTCCGAGTCGTCGGCTGGCAGAGACCACAGCAGCCACACTGAGCATCCCTGCGGCCCAGGCTGCTCAGGTAACACACACGCACCCTCACCTGAAGGTTCACTCAGATCTGTGTTCAAACCTGAAAAAAAGTCCCCATGTGAAGAGCTGTTGGACAACACATTAAACATATCAAACCTCTGTGTGTGTTTGTGTGTGTGTGTCCTTCAGCTGGTCCAGTCCCTCCACGTTCTGTCTCACCACGTCCTCTTCTACAACCTCAGCTCTCCGGAGCAGATCCTCGAGCTCTTCCCCGACTCGTTCCACTCCAGTCTGAAGAACCTGATCACCAAGATCCTGCTGGAGAACAGGTCAGCAGCACAAACAGGACGAGCTGATGAGCCACACGTTAATACTGAAGAGCCTCCGTACATATACCACTAATTCTTCACTTATTAAATGACCCAATTATCTTTTTTAGATTGGATTATCCAGTAACGCTTGATTTTAAGGTTCACAATTTATAATTATTTCCGAAAATGTAATTTGGCACAAATTTAAGGAAGGAAAATATCTCACTTGATTCTTCATTAGAAACTTTTCTTAATATATTTGTTGAATTTTATGTTTCTTTGTTGGCAAATTCCTCATTTTCAATCAAAAAATAAAATTGACATTTTCTTAAATTAAAAACTGATTTTATAGGCCTTTCTAGGAAGTTACACAGAAATGACAGACACGTAAAATAAAGTGTTATTGATTATCCCTCTTCCTATTGGCTGGTTGAATGTGATGTAACTACAGGTTGTAATGACATCACATGTCTCTCTGTGATGTTTTTCAGTCCAACATGGAGAACAGAAGCTCTCAGTAATCAGAGTGAGTCGACTCTACGTTCATGTTTCATCTACTTTATGTAACCTGTGTGTGTGTTTTAGGCTCTAACCTGTGTGTGTGTGTGTGTGTGTGTGTGTGTAGTCTCTCTCCCCCAGCTGAAGGAGTTGGACTGGAGAGTGGACATGGTGACCAGCTCAGACTCACTCAGTCGGATGTCGGTCCCGACCTGCCTCGTTCAGCTCAAGGTGGGGACCAACGTGAAACAACATCCAGGCACTGACGTCATGTGACTGTGTGAAGCTCTCTGGGCTGCGTGTTTGTATGAAAGGTGCTCCATGAATAAATCCAGTTGTGTGTCTGACCTGTTTGTTCTCAGATGGAGGACTCGTTTCCGTCAGCAGCTGGGGAGTCAGTTTCCACGGTGACGGTGGAGCTGAGCCGGGAGTCTCTGGACACCATACTGGACGGACTGGGACGCATCAGAGACCAGCTGTCTGTGGTCGCCGGGAAATAAGGACTCCTAGCTGATTGGTTGGTTCATACTGTATGATGACATCACAGCTCAAAGTCAAAAGGACAGTTTTTACAGACTGAAGCAACCTGTCGCTTTTATTTTGTGCCACCGTCAAAGATCATCATGATTTCATTCCTCATAACTTTGATTATTTCATGTTTTCTGCTCAAAGTCACTCTGATCTGAGCGAATTAACGAGTTCCTTATTCAGTCTGTGTTTACAGAAATAACTGATTTATCGTCTCATTCAGTTTGTGAAAATACAAAATATTTGTTAGTTAAAACTGTAAAATAAATATTACTTTGTAATTCTATGTCATATTATTTACTTTTTTTTTCTCCAGACCAATAAAGAATTGAAATCTTTTCACATGTGGACATTTTGTACATTGAATAATTAAAATAAATAATTAATGGTCCAAGCATGAATATTAAAATAACTGCTGTGTCATTTATATTACCCTGACACTGCAGATATTTGTTGAAGATTATTCTTTTTTTTTAACATCCACTAATATTGAGAAAAAAAAAAACTTCTCTTTGTAACACTTATAATGTATTTTTTTCATTATAAATACTGTAAATATTTGATTTGCTTTATAATATTAACCAACTTCTGACAAAACCATAAGACTTTGAGCCTCGTCTAACAGTCATTATTTTACTCATTCTTTTAAATTAATAACTTATCAAAGTGAGAGCTCACCGCCAGATGTGGCGCAGAGGTCAGAGTTAAACTCTGTTAAAGTTCAAATAATTTCAACTCTGAGCGCAGCACTCGGGCGGAAAATCCGAGTGGTGCGCAATGCCAAGGGTAGCGGTGCCGCTTTGTCAGGCATTGCCGGCTCTCCATAGACAAACAATGGGACAGCCAGCGCAAAGTGGTTTTACAGTTGATCATGTGTAGAGGCCTTAACTTCCGAATTGGCCAAAAGAAAAGCGCCATCCCTGGAGCACTCTAAAAACAATACAATTAATTAATAATACTAACAATTTAAAAAAAAAGAAACAATACACATAGTCAGATAAAGGCCTGAAGTAAAGAAATGTATCTTAATTGATGCTAATCTGTTATAAACTATACTGCTGTTAGCCGTTAACTCACTAGCTAGCAAGTAAAAAACATTCAAAAAGATATGACAGTGATGTAACAAAAGTTTTTAACACAGAATATATATGTATAGATATACCTTGTGTTTAGAGTGCATGAAGAAATTAAAACTCACCTGGAAGAAAACATTAATGTTTTAAGTCCCAGTTAGAACATGAGGGAGTGGTGCACTTCAGCCTCTTGTGGCCAAAAGGAGTATTACAACAGCTATCACTTTAAAAAAAAAACACCTTTTTCTCTGTTTCACAGTTGGAAAAAAAATGTAAGGAATTTAGAAAGATTATCCTGTTAAAACATTTTTAAACACAGTTTTTCCTCATTTGCCTCTCAGGGCCTCTGTACTGAGGACGCTAATTTGAAGAACGTATTTATAGCAAAACAGGATCATGTGGCGTCTCCATCATCACCGCAACACATCCCGTGAAATTCAGACACACAAACACAAACAATGAGCATTTTTGTCATCTGAGTATTTATTCTGTCAATTCATAAACTGAACACAGTTTAATACTCTTAAATCAAATACTGGACAGACTCTTTGGAAAAATCCCACAGCTTAATTTTAAAAAAATACATTCATAAAATAGAAAAAAAATACTTCACATTTATACTGACACATTAGCCCTGATGTATGATCATTTAAGTAAATATTAAATAAATAAATACATAAATAAATGTGCCTGTAAATGAATAAATATGGCCATGAAATCCTAAAATAAATTAATAAGGCAATAAAATAATAATAATTAACAATAAAAGTAGTCCTTTCAAAAATAGCCTTTAAAAAATAAAAATAAAAACCAATTTATTTATTCAATTACATTGACTTGTTTATGTATTTACATTTATTTATATATATATTATTGCCTCATATTTACTTTTCAGGATGATTTCATAACCATATCATTCATTTATGTATTTATATATTTAATATTGACTCACATTCCACATGAGTTTTGAACTCAGAAGTTATTAACACTACTGTAAGGATCAATTATTGACTGATCGGGACTCACTGGTGGTTGTAAATCCCAAAAGTGTTCCCACACTTTAATGGACAGGTATGACTGTAATATTTCATCTTCTTCTTTTTAATCAAACCTTCATCCTGTTTGTCCTTCACAAGGAGACATTTAAGTGTCTGAATAACAGTTATAATGTACCGTCCAACACTGATGACATCACAAAGATCAACACTGATCAATTATTTACATTCATTATTAAAGCTGAAATACAAAATGATCTGCAGCATCAAAATACACCAAAGTTAATGAACCAAAACTCTTCATTTTATCCCTGAAATACTGTGTTTGTTATTTTTCCGTAAATTCCATGAATTGCTAATTTAGATTAAAAAAAATTAGAGTTAGTTTTGTGGGATTTTATTCTTTGCTTGATTCATGGAGGCTCTGGTTAAAAAGGGGGCAGGGTGTTAGTGTAATAGTGTTGTCAAAGGATAAATTCACCTTTTTAAACAGGAAGATATTCTGTCATCAACAGTCTCAGTTAGACAAATGAATACATTATCTCTGCACGTGTGTATGTGTGTGTCCTCAGGATGTTGGCAGGACTTTAATCCCGTCCATGTCCAGCTCCACTGAGTGAACGCTGAAGTCTCCCAGACCCTAAAAGAAACCAACAAGAATCTGTATTTTTCTGTTATGAAATGTATTTATTGTATTAATGTTTCACCATATTAAATGAAGGTGTATGTGATCCTGAGTTTGTAACTTACCGGTGTGTTGTGGAGGACCTGCAGCACCGCCTGCTGCTGTCGAGGCTCCCGGGTCAGCAGGTACAGGAAGCCTCCCCCTCCGGCCCCGGCCAGGCTCTGACCGAGGACCAGCGGCCTCAGGGCGTCCATCATGGCCCTCACTGACGCCGGCTCACAGCCAGGAGCCATCAGCTTCTTCTGCTGCCACGAGCGGTCCAGACACAGACCCAGTCTGGACAGAGAACCTGAAGGGAGTGGGAGGTAATTCTAAGAAGGACAGACATTCCCTACATGCTCCTCCCGACCTCACACCTCTGATCAGCCAGCAAAACTAAATGCACCTTCCACTAACAAATAATGACCACGCTCACTTAGGAGACTGGGAGCGGATACCACTTCACACCTTTGGTACAGCTTGTAATGTGTCATCTTTTGCTACAGAGCATCTTTGGTTGTATTTCTGTATGTGACAGATACCAAAGATGTCCTGAAAGTGTAATTTGAACTCTGGTATTAACTTTGTTCTGATGTATTAAAGGGACAGTGTGTAAGATTTAGGGGGATTTAGTGGCATCTAGTGGTGAGGACTGCAGATTGCAACCAGCTTAAACTTCTCCCGGTTAAAATACCTTCAGTGTTCAGTTTCAGATTCAGACAACTTTATTCATCCCACCAGGCCAATTCGTTTGAACAGCTTGCCTCGCGCACATACTATAAAATACAGTAACATGTAGACACATAAACAGATAAGAAATAAATCATTGCTCGGGAGGTTTTAAGCCGGGGCTGAATTAGGCTCTGGGACAATCTGTCCGAGTAAATCAGGTCGGCTGAGTCAGTGATCTCTTATTAGTCCCTTCTTAAAACATACTTTTATCTTGATTGTACTAAAATTTTTAAGTTCATTTAAACTGTCTTTTAAACTGTGTTTTTTATCAGTTCTTTTAAAAGTCGTTGTTTTTATGTCTTGTCTGTTTTAATTATCGACATGAAAAGCACTTTATAGAGAAAGATTATGATCGTTACGTGATTGTAGTTTTTTAAACCCTTTGTTAATTTGTTTTTTGTGTATGAACCTCATTCTATCGATTTAATTTTATGGAGCTGGTGTATTTATACACACACATATATATATAAACCCTGTTGTGGTAAAGACTCTCACCGTCTGAACAGGCTTTAGCACATTCCTCTGAGTTGGCCACCAGCTGCTGGGCGTTCTGGACCATCGACTGCAAACGGCTGTACCAGCTACGAACTACATCCTGTAGACAAAACCACAATCATCAGTTCATACATTAGTATTATAAAATAGCTGTTTTAATATCAGATGTTTTTAGTCGGCATACTGACTGGTCTGAGTACTCCAGTGTGAACACACTACACACCTAAAACCTTGTTGTAATCAGCATGCAGTCTAGTTTTATTTTGGAGTCAAAATAAAAGACTCCATGTGGACACAGACAGTGAGACTACAGACTGATAGACAGACAGACGGACGGACGGACCTGCAGCAGGTTGCGAGCCAGGCGAGTTTTTCCGGTGTACACCAGCAGGAGGTGCTGCTCCAGAGAAACCAGGAAGTCCTCTGACAGACTGAGACGTTCCACCTCCACCTGCAGCGGCAGAGATGCTCTGGAGCGTCCCACCTTGACTCCACCCACCAGACCTCCCACCTGATCCTGCCAGCCTCCACCTGCAGGAGAGAAGTTTAGCCAATCAGAGAGATGCAGCAGACGAAGTTTTGCCTCAGAACATGATCTCATAACTAAAGATGTACCTGTGGTGAGAATCTGTTCCAGGTAGAGGACAGCGTGGATGAGAGAGTCTGTATCGTAGGTTCGACCGGTGCACCTGTAGACTGCGGCCAACAGCGCCCCCGCCAGGATACTGCTGGTACCTGCAGGACAAGAACGGCTCAACCTCTGACCTCCTGAACTTCTGTTTTTATTATGATGACCCCTGACAGACATTTAGACTTTGTGGGGATTAATTAATGAAATCTTATTGTAACCAAATAAAATCTGCAGCTAAACTACCTTAATTATAAAACAAAATATTAATGACACTCATCTAATGTCACTCTCTCAAGACAGGAACCTCGCTAACAGTGACCTGAACATCACATCTACACTGGACGTTTAAGGAAAGGGCTGGCAGCGAGGATACCTCACATTGTTTATAGTTTTGTTGTTTTATGACAAATTCAGTGTTTGTGGTGGAATTTTTTTTTTATTTTCCTGCAGTGTGTCATGTTGCTGATTGACCTCACCCAGTCCAGATCCAGTGGGCAGCACCGACCAGCTGTGGAGCTCCACCCCTCCTCCCCACCGCTGCATCAGCTGATCTCCCAGAGCATGCTGGGAGGAGAGAGACACCAAACCACTGCACACACACACCGCCTTCAGCAGGGCTCCTGTAACACACACACACACACACACACACACACAGATAAACACACCCATATATGAGCACGAACACGCAGGAGCACTTCCTCTGAACCTGCAGTAGTCCATTAATCTGTACCAGGTGCGTGAGGCTGACAGTGGTCCCTCAGGTCATCCAGGCTGTCACACACTGTCTCTGTGGAAACCCCACTGTCACGCCCTCCAGTGTGGCTGACCAGCACGAGGCGGGGCTCTCTGATGCGTCGAGCCCGGGCACCAATAGGACACTTCCCATCAACTTTCACTGCCACGTTGGTCACAGAGCCGCCGTGCTCGAAGGCAATGGGCGGCGTGTCGCTCCAGCCACCTGGAACATGAAAATGCTGCTGAGTTTACAACAGCTAAAGGACGAGTTTACAGTCTTTAACCACTTATCATTGAAAACAATTACACTGTAAATCAACTAGAAGCTTCAAGAGCTGATATCTGATCAGGAAAGACGAGATGAAAGACAAAAAGACGAAAGACGAACTACAAAGATAAAGATATGTTTAAGGTTATATAAAAAACTAAAAAAGGTATTCACATCCATCACTTATGTAAAAGCACCAAAACCACACTGGACCTTTAAATAGAATGAAATGATCATTTATCAGACTCACCTGCCAGGTCCAGTCTGGCTGGACACTCCACTTCCTGCCATTCCTCAAGGGGCGGGACCTCACCCTGGCCAATGGAGATAAACCTCTGCGATGACATCACAGCTTGTCGTAGGAGCACCTGTCCGGCACCTTCGTAGTGCCGCGCCGCCCGAACCAGCAGGTCGGGTCTGTAAACAGTCACAGTAAAACACAGGTCATCTAACATCATTAAAGTACTGACAGAAAACCAGGTGTGTGACGCTCACCTGCTCAGCCAATGAGCTCTCTGCATAGCCAGGGCGTTGACCCCGCCCCTCAGGTCACCCTCCTCTAACAGGAGGTAGGCGGAGCTCCAGGCCTCGTTAGCAGCCGGTCCGCTCCTCAGGCCTCCCTTCCCCCCCGCCATGCACACCAACACGTCCGCAATACAGGAGAGGCAGCGAGCAGCCACACCCAGCTCTGCACCTGACCCCACCCCTGACTCCGCCTTCTGTGTCCTGCTACCTGCTGCAACTGGAGAAAAAAAGATGAGAAACAGGGAGTTAAATAAATAAACAAACACGAAATAAAAGAAAAAAAATATAATAATAAAATAAAATATATTTAAAACAGTAATAAAACATGGCATGAACATAACAGAATTATCTTTCTGTATATTTGTTTTTAAAAGTTTAAATAAAGTTTATCATCATTGTGGTTGACTCACTGCTGTCAAGTGCCTCGAGCAGCGCCCCCTGCTGGCCTCCCAGCACCGCGGCCCTGAAGCAAGGCAGCAGGCAGACGTCTGAGCGACTCCTGAGAGCATCCATCACTCTCCTCCTCCCTGCCAGGAACAGTAACTCCTCCCTCCAACGCAGCTCCGCCTCCTGGCAGGTGAGTGACATCACCTCCTTCAGAGAGAGCCTCCACGCCTCCCTCCACCTCCGCAGGCAGCCGGCACCACCCAGCAGCCAGCCGACACCTCCCTCCAGACCCACAGCACCGTCTCTGGGGTGGAGGACGGGGAAGAGTCGGGCCTCCAGGAGGGAGCGCTGTTCTCCCCTGACCCACAACTCCTCTGGCCTGAGAGGAGAGAGAGGAGGAGAGGAGAGGACACATGTTGAAGAAACATCTTTCATTTCTGTTAACGTGAAATAATATAATAGTACAAATTTAAAAACATAATAAAACAAAATAAGATAAAATAAAATGAAATAAGTTAAAATAAAATAAGATAAAATAAAATACAATTGAATAAAATAAAATAAGATAAAATACAAGTAAAAATTAAATAACAATAATAAATAATTTTTAATATTTGTTTGTCTTTTTCTTCCGTTCTAAATTTTATTTTAAAAGACACTTTACCAGGTAACTCTTGGATGTTTATTTGTGCTGAAAATACATAAATTAATATTTATCTTATGGCCTGTTAAATGAAAACAAGTAGAGTCTTACTGGATTCCTGTTCTGCTGAAGAAGAGACTCCATCTCTGGTTCAGGAAGGAGGCGCTGCTGTCATCACAGGAGACCTGAGGAGGAGGAGATTCCATCACATCCTTGTGTCACAGTTCTCTGGTTTTCTGAAATTTACTACAAAAATATTGAATTCATGGTCCAGAACCTGTTTTATTTGATCACTAATGTATTTTCTTTAAGTGTCTTTCGATTTAATACCTTTAATTTTGTGGGGTGTCACTTAATTTCACCTGGTTTTATATCAGAATCAGGTTTATTGCCAAGAAGGTTTTCAAGGAATTAGTCTTGTCATTTGGTGCATAACAAAGAAAATAAAGTGTTAAAGTTTTTTTTTAACAAAGAGCTGAACAGTTTTGTGCAGGACTGTGCAAAAGTATCAGGTCAGAGGTTAGTAGATCAGTATAAATGACCCGGATGATAATGACAAGCAACTCTAGTGATTCATAAAAACATATTGGTGAAATGAACGAGTTTCGCAGCAGATAATGTGTTATTTAGAGCCTCATTGTCAGTGCGCCGATCATTCCCACTATATGGATGTACGCGGCTCTAACAGATCTAAATATCTTCCGAAGGACTCCAAATAACACCAAACTTATCTGGGTGAGTCAACAACCATATTTAATGCCAGAAATAAGGTCCGGGTTGTAAAAAACGAAGCTTCCCCTTTAATTTTTGTTTCTTTTTACCTCCAGGTCGTCCTGTGCTCCCGTCACCGTGTACACGTTCAGCTTCAGCTCCCCCACCGCTATTCGATGTTCCTGGATGATGATGTCATCGGCCAGCTGCAGCTGCCTGATACACTGTGATGTCATCAACTCCAGACCCGACAGTAAACAACCAGACGGGACCTCCAGAGGACCCTGATGGAGAGGTCAAAGGTCACAATAACGGTGAGATAAAACCAGTAGTGGAGGTGGAGATCCTTTACTGCAGTAAAAGTGGGAATACGACGAAAGTGCTGCACTGAAAATGTTCCTTCAGTAAAAGTATGTAAATATAATCAAGCTTCCTCCTGCGTGGTGATACGTTTGGTGGGTGTAGTTGGGAGGAAAGAAAATAGTTCCAACATGAAACAGCTAAGATGAAAAATATGTAGTTTTGATTTGGGGGTGAACTGTCCCTTTAAAGCTGCATTTGAACAGCAGCAAACTCTCCTGACCTGCAGGTGACAGTGTTGCACCACCGCTCCAGTCACCACGGTAACGTCTCCCTCCAGGACGCTGTTGATCACTCGCCCTCTTTCATCCACCTGGCTCTCTTTCTGAAACAGGAAACAGGAAGTCAGGTAAGAACTGACTGGGGATGTCGTAACGTGACGATTCATATCGAAGAACAGGAAGCGTCTCACCTGGATGTGGGACAGAGTGTTTCTGTCCGTCCAATCACGGCTCAGTCGCTCCAGGTGATGCTTCCCGGACAGAGTCAGGTAGTCATAACGACCGCCGGGGACGTAAACTGTCAGAGTGAGAGCAGAGATGAGGGTCCCATCAGGGAATAAAACGAGTAAAGGTTAATTTTAACGCCTGGACTAAACTGCAGGATTTAAGACATCACAACTAGAGTAGCCAATCAGGGTCCAGTGTGAAATTAAAGTCACAAACACTGAGACTTTACAGTGAAGAGCATCTCAGATCCTCTACTGGAGTAAAACTAGTGATACCACAGTGAAGAAATTCACATTCCTCCACTGCATAAAGGGACACGTGGAGACACCCACCCAGACTGAGTGGAGCTCCTCTCAGGATCCTCCACAGCTCCGTCCTGCCGCTTCTCACCATCGCTCCCTGTGGTCCAGCAGCTGAACTACAACCAGCTCTGTCTCCGCTCACAAACTGATCCTGAGTCAGATCTGAGCAGAGACACTTCAACATGTCCAGGAACAGAGAAACCTGGGGAACAGAAGGATGAGAGAGGAAGACTGTTTCAGATCAGCTGTCCAACAGGAAATGAATTCATGATTGCACTGATACATCAATATAATCTCATGTATTTAAAACACACAACATGTAAATTAAAAAACAAACAAACACGAGAATCAAAACAGGAATCTACTGTCCCTTTTTTCTACATGATCAGTTAACAGACGGACAGATACCTGGAGGGGCGGAGCTCCAGAGTCCAGGCCCAGGTAGGTGCAGCCGTCCAGAGGAGGAGTGACGTGAGTCTGCAGCAGCTTCTCTGATACAGACCTGCTGAAGAAGACTGGACCCGACACCTGCGCGCACACACATCATTATTATTATTATTATTATTATTATTATCATTATTATTATTATTATTATTATTATTATATCTGCCACCAGATCAACCTGAGATTAAATATTAATGTAAGCATGACGAAATATGACTTCTGCAGGAATTTCAATCAAGTTTTGGTTATTATAAGACCTGATTTTTGCATCTACTTTTCCACCAAAACAAAAGTAAAATTTAGAAGGAAAATACTAAAAACCAGCCGAGCCAAGAGAGGCTGTGCTTACTTTTTTTTGTAAGTCTGTCATCTCAAGGTAACAAGGCTTCAGTTTTGTGATAACAGGGTAATTTATTTATAATTTTGTGATTCTCAAAAAAAGGCAGAAAATTATCACAAGAAAATGACTTTTGTTTTCTTGAGATCACAGGCCGTCATTTGCAGATTACCCCATAATCTCGAGAAAATAAAAGTCATTTTCTCTCGATAATTTCCCCAAATGCCTCCCTGAAAAACAATTTCACCCCCCTACGACCCCCAACAGGATAAGCAGTTACGGAAAATGAATGACTGAAAACTCATTGTTCAAGTCATTCCATAGATTTGGGGTGGACTGATAATAAAATAGATAAAATAAATCTGTATTTAAAATAAAGCAGCCTCAGCAGATGTCCTCAGTATCTGCTATCGTTAATGGTTGAACCGAAAAGCAGGACTCACCAGCGGCACTTTCCCATCAGGCATCACAGCCTGTTGAATCTGCTCCTTTGTTCCCTTGTAGATGATGTCTCTGACCCGACCCTGGGGGACAAAACAAACGCACCTTCAGTCTGGTGTCACTCAGTGACAATGAATAGCACAGAAAAGTTTTTAAACATAATTCAAAATGTTTCACTAGGGAGTAAAAACTGTAAATAAAATAAAGGATAAAAAGAAGTGAGTTTAAGTAAAGTGAGTACCTGTTGGTCGGACAGGTAGACGCCGTGATTGGCTGCGTAGGAGACGTTGCCTGGCAACGCCAAAACCCGAACACCGGAGAAACCCTCCCAGGACAAAACTACACAGACAGCAGACAGTTCTGACATGTATCCCTGATATAACTGTCACTGAGCTTAATCATTAATGTAGTGTAAAATTATTAGTGCTACTGTTTTATATAGGCTGAGAGCCAATTTATATCTATGAATGATACAGATTAGCAGTATGTTTGATTTAATTTAATTCATAAACGATATCTGCCAGAAAATCAGAAAATATGTATTTTCAATGCTGCAGCAATGATCAGTTAACACTCGAACTTGGGTAAATTATATTTTAACAAGCTCACCAAAGTCCTGAGGGATGCTGAGGATCATGTCTGTGCTGCAGACCCAAACGCCAGGAGGGGAACCAGGACAGATTTGGGTACTGAGGCAGTCCAGCAGCAGGTCCAGGCAACACAGCGGAGCCTGGACTCTCTGGTCGTGTTTCTCTGAAGGCAGCCAGCAGAACGCTCTGCTGCAGGAGCTCCAGGGGAAGTCACGACCCTGCAGCAGGAAAACAAAACATGAGCACAGACTGAAGAGGACAAAACAACATCTGGAGAAGTAAAGTTGGTGCTGCTGGACTCACTGTGTGGAGGATGAGGATGTGAGCATCATCCAGGACGTCAGCTGTCACCACCTGAGGAAGAGTGCGACAGGGAACAGTTAAAACCTTTGATCCTTCTCTTAGTATATTGTTATATATATATTGTTAAGTAATCATTTGTTGCAGTGTGATCAGTGGGAGCTGTGTGAACTCACAGTGTATCCTGCTCTGTTGCTCAGGTGTTCAGCAGCGACCAGCAGAGCGTTCAGCGTTGCCCCTCCACTGCCCAGCGGCTCCTGGCGGTCCCCGCACGGTCAAAACCAGCGCACCCTGAGAGATGGAGCCACGCTGCTGCCGCAACTCCAGCTCTGACACACACACACACACACACACACAAACTGTCTGTTTAAACTATATGTAACATTTCTGTAATGCTCTTCTAACGTCGGTATAATCTTTTAAAGGTGGTTCAGGAATGTTGCAGCCAAAACATATTTTAAAATAAGAAAAACATAATCTGAATGTTCCAGCAGCTATAATCAACTGCTGGGTAAATATACTGTAAACATGACGACACATCCTCCTCTAATCCAGTGACAGTTGTCTATACATTCATGAGTACACTGCAAACAGGAGTTGCTCACAAATCATTAAGTTCACTTTGAATGGAGACTGTTATGACTGAGTGTCGAGTAATGTAGGTGAGAAAACTGTGCCTTCTTGAAGCTGAAATGTAAAACAAGTCTATCTTGACACAGTCGAGTCCATGTGAACACTGGAACAGGTTTTTCTAGCTGCCAGTACTCCTCATGACAATATAAAACTGTTTTCACAAGCACAGCACTCTGTAGTAGTCCTGGTTACACCTGTAAAATTGATTCTTTGAAGGTTTATATCTTTATATGAAACACTGCATTTAACTCTGCAAGCTCACTAATCTGTTACAGCTATTGTTGTGTCAAACACCATCCAGCCACAAACCAAAGTGAAAGACATTTTAGTTCATTTTAACCAGCAGTGTTTGATATTTATCCAGCAGTTTTGAATCCATGACTTTTACTTGTAACAGAGTATTTCTACCCTGGGTGTTACTGCTCCAGTAAACGTACATAGGCATCAGCATCAAAATAAACTGAAGGCACCAAAAGTAAAAATACTCCTGATAAAGAATGGCCCGTCTTCTAACAATATACATTATTAAATTATAATTATAGATGCATTTATGTGTTCATCACTTTAATGTTGCAGGTGATAAATGAGATGCTCACTTTAATTACTTTACATACGGCTGAGTAGATTAATCTATAATAATACATCATCATTTGTCAGCAGACAGTTAAGAATCAGTTATATTTAGTATTAATCTGTAAAAAAGAAAATTAAGTAAATATGTATATAAGTAGAGCTGAATACTAGATATGCTGTGTTACATAATTAAACTAACATTTTACATTTTTCCAACTTTCAGATGAAATAAATTGTTGATGTTTGAGACATATTTTACCTAATAAATGCTTTAAAATTATTTATGCAGTACATTTCAAATATTTTTCATCTACAAACCGATTTTAACACATAAATATATTCAAATAAAATATTAATAATAATAATAATTCTGTGCATCAGTGTCTAAAGTTCAAAGATCGTATAGAAACCACATGATCATCTCCTCTCTGGAAGGAGTGGATCGTCTTGACCACAGAGAACTAGAGGAACAAGATGACTCTCACCTCTCTGGAAGGAATAGACGCTGTCTTTGTGTTGGCAGGTCAGAACCACCACCGTCCACCTGAACCCACTGCGGTCACACATCTTTCTGACGGCTCCCAGCTGATTATGAACCAGTTACACCAGTTCACAGCTCATAACTGGCACTACAGTTAAACCATGACCGGACAGGACGGATCACTTCTGACGGCGGACAAACACGGGCAGCAGGGCGGAGTTAGCCGAGCAGGACACCGGAGAAAACTAAACTAAAGGACTCAGAGCAGCTTAACGTGCTGGAGACGATGAATCAAATCCACATAAACATCTGCAGGAGCTACATTAACACGGAAGTGCTGTTTTCTAACTGTTTACTCGCCACGTTAGCTCAGCTGACCGCGCGAGCTTCCGTAGCCTGCAGACGTTTGATTTTAACCTTTGGATCTTTCGACGAGGCGGTGAGCTAATGGATAAACGCAATAAAACCGCGTTAAGCTAGTTAGCTGCTTTGTGGAGAGTTACGTGAACGTTAAAGAGGTTTTAAGAGCAGCCTCGGTGAAAATTACTGTTTATATGAAGCGTTATATTCTAATAAATCAATAATCTACCGCAGACTGAACGATCTATTAGGGTCCTCAGTGAGGTCTACTTAATGTCTGTGTCGGGGCATCCCGGCAGGGCGGGGCCTGCGCTAAAAACAGGAGCCTTGTGATCAGATTCACAAATAGAGCCGGAGGACAAACTCAGAGCTTTACTCAAGTTAAACCAGTAATCCTACATGGATAATTACTCTATTACAAGTCCTACTTTAAAAAAAACTCATTCAAGCACAGAAGTACTACAATTATGTACAATTATTCTGCATTAAATTACTGGATAATCAGATTACTAATACTGATGCATGTATGTTTAAATGGCATTTTACTACTGTGGTTTATCAAGATGGAGCTAATCTTAACTCATTTATATATGTTGGGTAGTTAAATCTATAAATGCACTGCAGCAACATGTAAATATTTACCTGAGATGTAGTGGAGTAGATATATAAAGTGAGATAAAATGCCAGATACAATAACTACAGCACTTCATCTTATTTACAAAAAGCTTAGTTAAATTTAATTGAGGAAGTGATTTTACTCATACTGTTATTAATGTGAGGTCCAGGCAGGAATCAAGTCAACTCAGTTTGTTTTATATAACCCAAAATCACAAATTTGTCACTATAGGCCTCCAGCCTGCAGTGACTCGTTATACATTAATAGTTATGGGAAGATCCATGTTCAGTTTTATCAGTTGTAATTGTTTTTTTTCTCTCTCTTTTACTTATTTTCTGAATCAAGACTGAACTGAATCAGGACAGGGTTCATCTTTGCTCCTCCAGTATGACCATGTTGAGTTTAGACAGGGGTGTCAAACTCATTTAAGTTCGTGGGCCGGACCACTGGAACCACTTCATAATAACCTATAATCAACAGCCCCTTCAAAAATTTCCCTTTCAGTAGTGTAAACAAGTACAAGCACATTCTGAAAATGTTCATCCATTTACTAAATCAATGAACAGCCTGCAAATCCTTTGAAAAATTCAACGGTATGTCAGTTTTTCCTCAGTCTATTCATTTTTTTTCTCTGACTTTTTCAAGGTGTTGAAGAAGCAGATAAGGTCCATTTCTAAACTGAGGTTTTATCAGTGCCTCAGCAACAGGGCTCCACCCATTTTAAAATATAAGTCTGATATTGTATTGAAACTGCTAGTCAACGGTATTTTGCACAATGTTCAATATCCTTGAATACGACCACAGCAAGTTATGGTTATTTCAGAGAACTGTTTTCAGCACAGGATGGAAAAGCCTCTGAGGCAGCATTTTACATTAAGTGTCTACTACTGTTTAAATTGCTCCTGAAACCTGGCACCTCTCAGCCTTGACAAGTGCATCAGTATTAGGTGTGCAGAGTCATCTAGTGGGTCAGATTGGACCCTTAGGTAGGAGTTTCTGTTTTATTTTTTTTAAGGAAAATATTTAGACAAATCGTAGCCTCTCAGATATCAGGCTTTGTCCCTGTTTTTCCTTCATCATATGATAAACTGAATATCTTTGGGTTAACCTGATGGTCAAATGAAATGCGGAATTATATGAATTCACTTTAAGAAAACCCAAAGCAAACATTTGTTCAAAGCAACACATCAGAGCGGAAACTGCAGGTTAAAAACATTAAAAAAAAGTTTAATGAACTATACAAATTGAATTCAGCAATAATTATATACAGATGTACATTAGGATCCCATGAAGCAAATCTGGAGGCAGAAATTTAACTGACAGTCAGAAATATTAATTCATCGTCTTCATTCATCATCCTCCTCGTCCTCAGCCGGCAGCGGTCGGGACCTGCACACAGCAAAATAAAACAATCAATTCATAAGACAGCTATGGTCAATTTACTATACAAAAGCAAAACTGCTTAATACCTGAATTCGTTCATTATAAAAACGTTTCAACAACACACCAACATAAAAATGCTAATATTACATTTACGATCCAATTCAGAGAAACTTATGACCAAACATTTGGTTCCTCTTTTCAGAACACAAAAGGTTCAATCAGTTTTTTTTACAGATTATTTATGTGTAACTTGAAACCTCAGATTTGACAGATGAGTCCTTCAAACATAAAGATCTCATGTTTTAGCTTAAACACAAATCTGTGATCAAATGCAACATGCAACAAACTCAATCTAATTTTACATGTGCAACAATTAGTCAATTAAAAGACATATTTTGATAATTTAACATTTATCTTCAAGCAAAAAACACAAACCATTGTCAGATTTGCTCTCCTCGCATAAAAAATGCTGCATTTCTTCGTCATATTAGGTGCAGCACTAATTATTTCTTGAGCAGAGTGGATTTTAATATCACATTGCTAGTGGCGTTAAGAAAAAAAAAAGGCCACAAGATGCAAATTTCAAGATCTTTTTAACTCTTCAAACTATTTTCATAATTAGCCGATTACTTTTTAAGCACAACTGCCCAGATCTTTTTGGTTGCAGCTTCTTAAATGTGAATATTTTTACTGTGTTTGTCTTCCATTAAAATTTACTGAGTGTTTTGGGATTTTGCGCTGTTAGCTGGACAAAACGAGTAACTTTTAAATGTCACCTTGGTTATGCAAGACTCTCCTTATGCTATTTTAATTCATTATTTAATTGGGGGGGAAAAACAGTGTACTGATTAACCAGTAATAAGAAAGTGTTTGACCTCTGGTGTCTTAAGTCTAAATTTACAAGATAAAACCAATGTATCCTAATACAGTGTTAACATACTTCCTGCTGGCCTTTGACATGCCGCTGCCTCCGGCCTCTTCACCATCCTCTACCTCCTGAGGCATCTGGTTCTCCTTCTCAATCTTCCTCGGGGGACCACCGAAGAAGTCCCCGATGCCCTTCTGCCAGGTCGGCGTGGGACGCGGACACACAGGGTTACCACCTGCATATTTATTCTTTGCTGTGAATTTAAAAAACATCAATATGTCAGTATCAGCTGCATCGTATCAGGCACTGTGTACACACTGAGTATGATGTTGTGTCAGGGATGCAGTGACCTACCAGGTGTGGCTGACTGGCTGCAGGAGGCGGAGGAATTGGCTGCGCTGGAGCCCAGAGACTTCCGGGGCGCAGCCGCTGCAACAGCTGCAAACACAATCACATGGGATTGCAGTGTTAAAAACATCAAAGGATAAAACTGGATGCAGTAGAGCCTTGTCATCAAACAACATATCAGCCAAGATGACACTTGAATGCATCATGTGGGGGAACTGGATTGTGCAAGAGTTAGAGTTAAAGAGAAGCAGAGTACTGTTTGTTTTAGTGACTGAATAAAGTGAGCTTTTAAGTGTGTTCACACGGCAAAAAGAAGCTACAGTGTGAAATTGTTAGTCAGTGTCTGTATGTGAGCATTGGCACAATAGACATTAAAATCAGTTTTCACACTAAACCTGAACCAAGTTTAAAAGTTATGTTCTTATTAATTAGAGTGATGAACAGTGGGTGGATTGTATGCCGAATTTACCAGAACACATCGTGGTTTAAAAAGATATTGAGCATTATGCTCTTTCACATATCTGCCATCAATAATTAACAAGAATGTGTTAAATTACGCAACTTTTTAAAGGGGTTTGGTGTGACGTCCGCACAAAGCGCACTACGGCGCTCAAAACTGGCGCCACTTTGCAGAAAGAAGACACTAACTTCTGGAAAAGGTCAAGTAAGTGTCATCTCGTCAGACTTATCGAAACACTGAGAGGAAAGCACGATGTTTAAACAGGTAGCACGTCGTTAAATAGTCTTTTAAAATAATCTCTTCGGCGGTGTAGGAGGAACCATGAACTCAGCCGCAGTGTTGGCGGGAGGCTGTTGTTCTGAGGACTGGTCCTGGATTTAACTTGCTCACATGTGCCTACTATGTTGACACACTAATATGTATGTTATTAAATAACTTATTAGCATTTATGTAAAAGAAATGTTCGCGGGAAACATTTATGACAGTCTGCCCGCTCTGTCTTGAGATGTAATGTTAGTGTAGCGCTCCCAGCCCGCCAGACTCCCTAACAAAACAGATACACCTACACACAAATTAGCTTTTTGATGCTAAATTCGTAACAAATATCTGCGATATGTTACTGTACCTTTTCTGTATGTTGCAGGGACGCTGTCGGCTTTAGTCCTCACCATGTTGGCAGCGACCTGTAAAGACAGATGATGTTTCAACACCAGCTACACTGACTGAGTGAACACGGTGAACAGTCCCGCCTTGGTTTAAAAAGAACAGCGGATGGGGCGGGAGATTTCTTCTTCTGCTCCTTCTATTCTGGCAGTGACGACACAATGCTGCCCTCCTCAGGTGGATGGGTGTAATTACAGCCTCTATGGTGAATCACAGTCGCACGCTGCAGCATGAGCTTCCAGTTTTCTGTTTTCAACGCACTACAGTCTAACACAGTATTATATCAAATATTTCATTCTATTTCATATATATTATATTTGATTCCTATATTTTAACCGCTGCAACAACTTCCTCTTTTATTTATATTACTTCTTATTATCACTTCTCTTAGCTTATATTTGGATTCTATTTTATACCTTTATACTTAGTTATTCTTGTATTTTTATACTTGTATTTTTTTTATACTTTTATACTTGTATTGGCTTGCACCGGGACCACAGTAACACATTTCGTTTCACCTCATGTTACATGTGTGGAAATGACAAGAAAGCTACTTGAATCCTTGAACCAAAAGTAAAAGTACTTATTATGCAAAATGGCCCATTTCTGAAAATGGATGACATAATTAAATGATAAGTATTGATGCAGTAATGTGTTCATCACTTTAATGTGCAGGTGGTAAAGATGGAGCTCATTTTAATTAATTATTTTATTTCATTTAATTTCATTTCTTATTGTTGTTGTTATTTCGTTTTTTATTAAGGTTTTTCTATTTTATGAACATCAACACAAAATAACAAATACAAAAAAACCAAACAAATACATTAACACAAACAGCACAGACTAAACAAAAGCACAGCATTGTCCCTGCAGTCTTTGTAATGTTAATCATTCGAAGTCCATCAGCACAGCAGCGATCATACAAGGAGTCATCAGGTGACCTATTCAATCAAGCCCGTAAGGAAGGAAAAAAATCCCTCTGGCACAGTCAAAGCAACAACTACCATAATGCACATTTTTATTTCTATTTTATTGGAATTATTACTTTATACTTACATACTTTTGACCATGCAATGACCACTTTCTGATTTTTTTTTATTTATTTTGGTTTATGTAAGGCATCAGCACCAAGAATCTGGTCACTTTCCATGATAATTATAATGCATTTCATATTGTATTCTGTACCCTGCAGTGTGTACTCACTGTTTTATTATGTTATGCACATGGATTTACTGTGGTCTGCATTGTACCTTGAATTTTATTCTTATTTATTGCGTCTACTTATTGTGTGTAGGACTACAGATTGAAGATAGCATTTTTCTAAATCTGGTGTAAGCATGTTTTCATTTTTTAGTAAATGATTAAAATCATTGCACACTGTCCTCTTCAAATCAAATACACTATTTTAAACTATTGTATTATACATAAACTATTACATAAACGAATAAACTAAACGTCCTTTAAATACCCTTATTCTTACACCTTATAATTCTCTACTCTTTACATGGGAGCGACTGTAACAAATCTCTCCTCGGGGAATATTAATAAAATTATTGATAATATTAATATGATATTATTGATAATAAAAACATAGAGTTAATATGAAAAATAATACCATACTATTTATTATTTTAGAATCCATGTCAATAAAGTATATCTGATTGACATTATATATTTTTATATTGTTGTTATTAGTTTTTTTTATCTAATGCTAAATTATTATATTTTTACTGTGTTGTATTATTGTTGATTATCCTTATGTTATTTAATATAATGTTTTTATATTTGCATGTAAACAAAGTTCTGTACAATAAAGTTACTTGAACAAAAAAAAGCGTTTCTACTTTTTGTCTCTCACGACTCTCCGTCGTGGCGGTTTATTGGCTGCAGGCGGATCACAAAACAAAACGGCTTCAACAACTTGTCAGTTACTAGTTTATTTATCTGTCACGGTGAGTATGTCACGTTTTTACAGAACAATCTATAACGTTTGAATCATTTCAGACAAGTTACCGCTTGTTTCGTGTTGTTTGACCTGATTTTTACGAGTGTTCGGTAACTTTTAAAAACCCGTTGTGGCTATTTTTGTCCTCTGTTGTTGCTAATTGTTAGCTAACATCAACTAACTTCATCTGCTGTCGGTTAACTTAACTACCGGTTAACTCATTGAGGGGTTTTAGTACAAACATGGACAACTGAGTTTATTTAACTTTACTAAAATCATCCGAGTGTCAGCTGGTGACAGTAAACGGCAGTTAATCTGTGAACTGTTAATTAATTCATTTAAATTAACGTTATCACTTTATTACGGCAACGTTACCTGTCATGCACAGTTTAAGAGTGGCGGAGGACGTATTCAGATACTTTACTGTCGTAAAAGTACTAATACTACACTGTGAAAATACTCCACTACAAATACGCCACTGAAGTCAAAACCTTATTTAATTTAAAGCATGTATTAATGAACATGTAGTTACAGTATGTATGTTGCAGTTAAATTCCGTCAGTGTCTTCCTCCTCTGTCTGATGTTTTTGTAATTAATATTACTGCTGCATTAATGTGTACGTGTCATTTTACTGCTGTAGTTTGTGCTCATTTAAATAAAGTGTGTATTTAGCTTAAGAAAGAGGAGACTTTTCTCACAACACATATAGAAACACTTCATCCTTTTAGTTTTATCACAAACACTGGACAGATAGCAACTTGCAATTAAAGCTGTCAGACAAATGTAGTGGAGTAAAAAGTACAATACTTACTTCTGACATGGAGTGGAGAAGAAGAAAGTAGCATAAAATGGAAATACTCAAGTAAAGTAAATTTGTCCCTAAGAACACTACTTGATTAAATTTACTTGCTTTCATGTCTCATTTCTGTCAGTGTAGTTGAAAATATATAATGTATAATGTTGGATTCCAACCCATGAACCTTCGCTCTATGTCATTACCCCCCTCCCCACACCAATAATCTGTCCTGTCAGATAAAGGCAAAAGCCTGAAAAATGTCTTTTCAGTGTAAAAAAGCTTCTGCAAGGAGAGAAAAGTAAATTGTAAATTTTGGGTGAAATTAATTGGATATTGGAAAGACGTCAGTGACCGTGAACCAGCTTTCCTCAAAGTCTCAGAGAGGCCAAACCAGCGCACATCTTTTAAAATGATCTTGAAAGTCTTTTGTTTTCTTGATTTTATAACTTAAACCTTATGGATTCATTCACTTATTTCTCCTTGTTTTTTTTAGATTTTGTCATCTCTATCTTTCTCTTCCCTTTTTCTTTTGCATGTTTGTAACTTCTGCTTCATCAGTATTTAACTCATGTTTTTGCTTGTTTACTTTCCTTCTCTGTGTCCTAAAACCATCATCATCAGTTGTGCTGTTTAAGTGATGTCAGAAACACGTTGATCATAATTTCCAAAGGTGACATCTTGAAATTGTTTGTTGCACATTACAGTGATGCCTGTGTGCATGTTTGTGTCTGTGTGTTTGCCTCCAGGTGTTGCCATGGAGGAGGTGACCCGCCTGGTGTCGACAGGAGACTGTGTGAAGATCTGGGATGCGGTTTCCATGGCACCGCTGGAGCAGTTTAACCCACACAGCATCAGCCACCCTGTTGCACAGGCCTGCTGGAGCTCCAACAGTATCCTGACTGACGAATAGATAGAAAGACATCTTGACATCTTCTTGATTAATTTATCAATAATCTTGTCTGTTAAATGTCAGGAAATACTTGAAAAAGCTTATAATTCCCTGAATCCCAAAGTTTTGTTTTGTCCCAATAACAGTTAAAACGTAAAAGATATTCAGTTTATTATCACATCAGAAAAACTGCAACTTGTCTCATTTGAGAAGCTGGAGCTAGTTTATAGTTTTATCTGAAAAAGTGACTCAAACAATTAATGTATTATCAAAATAGTCTCTAATTGTGGAGAGGTTTGTGTTTCTATACATCTACTGAAGCAAGACTCCACATCAGCTTTTTCCAAAACATTTTCAGAGCTTGTTTAACATTAAATTGCCTCTAAATATGTCTCAAGAAAGATTCATCCAGCTGTGAAGCCAAATAGTTTTACTGTGAATCAAGAGAAAACTCTTCTGTTGAGAGTATTTCTCATTCAATCTCATCTATGAACAAAAAAATCATTCATAAAGCCTGTGTGAAGTGGTGATGGTTGGTCTCTCCTTGACCAGCTCTTTCAGACCAGTACCTGGTCAGTGCCAGCAGCAGTGGAGACAAACTGGTGGTTTCCAGCCTCAAATCGACTCCTCTACCAGTGGTGGAACTTGGCGAGGGGGTGAGCACACCGCACTTGTACTGTTTACTTACCTGTATATTTTGTGTACATTTACCTTCAATCAACAAAGAGTATTTTAGTGCTCACCCTCGGCTCTTTAATTGTCTGTTCAGAAAAAGCAAACCCGTGTGAGTCTGAGTTCGTCGTCTCAGTTTCTGGTCAGTGGAGGTCTGGATCACTCTGTTAACATCTGGGACCTGAAGACTAAGAGGCTTCACCGCTCTCTCAAGGTAACACAGGACAGGAATTAGACATCATGTACACCTTATATCTGAAGCAATATAAACTAGAAAATACAATTAAAAAGGTCTGTTCTTAAGTGTTTTGTATCGCTCTGAGCTGTCAGGAGGTTCCACAGCCTCACAGTGTATAAACTTCATCACTGTTGAAGATTTCATAGAGGTTTAAGGAGACACCTGACAAGACTTTCTCCCTCTGTCGCTCAGGACCATAAAGAAGAGGTGACCTGTGTGTCCTTCAACGCCAATGACAGCTACATTGCCTCCGGTTCCACCAGTGGAGATCTGGTCCTCCACAGTCTGACCACCAACCTGTCCAGTAAACCCTTCGGACACGGCAGCAACCAGGTCAGACAGTCTACTGACACGTGTTTGTCTGAGGAACATTTACTGTGTAACTTTAGGATTTAAATTCAAACAAATGTCCTCTAATCAAACACTTTCTGATGTTTGCGATTTCTCTTTTCTGAGAATATTTTCAAACTCATGTTTTATGTTCAGCCCATCCATGACCTGAGGCTGTCCATGCTGAAACGCTCCCTGCTGGGCAGCGTCTCTGACAGCGGCACTGTCATCCTGTGGGACTCCAACACCCAGAAGGAGCTCCACATGTTTGACAGCGCCCACAAGGCTCCAGGCAGCGGCCTGGCCTTCTCCCCTGCCAGTGAGCTGCTGGTGGTGAGCGTCGGTCTGGACAAGAAGATCGTCTGCTACGACACAGCCAGCAAGATGTAAGAGTGATGTAAACCTGCTGCAGTCTTTACAGTGTTGTAGCCCACAGAGAATGACTGTTAATAGATGAATCAATTTAAAATTTCGTCTATAAAATATCAGGGAAGACAGCTTCCTAAAGGCCAGTGTGACGTATTAAAATCCCTTGTTTTGTTTGAACAACAGCCTTAAACCCAAATATATTATTTTTACTCTCATATGTCAATTAAAAGCAGATTAATTGGCAATTTTGCTTTAAAACTGGCTGATACTAAAACTGATCATCAGAATCATCACCCATTAATTTTCTGTTGCTTTATTGAGCAATTCACAAACTAAATGTCTCAGCTGTCACCTGTAAATATTTAAATACGACAGCTTGGTGCTGCAGTGAGTCAGAGTTTATGGTTACATGTAGCACCGTGTAGCAGCTGTTACATGTGTATGTTAAAAGTGTGTATATTGGATGTATAATGTGTGTATGTGGACCTCCTCCAGTGTCCTGAGGTCGATCCGGGTGGACAGTCCGCTGACCTCCGTGGACTTCACTCCAGACGGCACCGGTTTGGTTGTGGGGTCCACTCAGGGGAAGATCTACCAGTACGACCTGAGGAACTCCAGCGCCCCCACCAGGATTACTACGGCACATAAAACCTCAGTCACCTGCCTGCGTTTCCAAAGCAACACCAGCAAACACAAGGTACCAGCTGACCAACTTAAGTACTCACAGACTTAAACAACAAAGCACATAAATAATCAGTATGCTGTAATATTGTGATACTGTCTCGTATGGGGTCTCTAATAATTCTCTAGCACCATCCATGACCTCTGCGCTCAGTATGTTAATCTGGAAACACTGGATTTAAACAAAACCTGCTTCTGCTAAAGTAATTTTGGGACTGGTCCAGATTGTCACCAGTGTTTTCTTTTGGGAACTCCTAAATTTAGAGTTTAAGTCAGTAGAATAATCTGAAATCCCTTATTTGTTCTCTCTCACTCTCTGTCTCTTCTATTCCAGTCCAGTAAACTGGGCCCCACTAAGATTGCCAGCGCTAAGAGATCCTCAGTCAAGCTGTCAAACAGCCAGCCAGACTCCACCCATGGCACAGGCCCCACCCCCCACAGACAGGTGACAGGTACAGGTGAGTTAAGTGGGATTTATAATTCTGTATTGAACTGACGCCATAACTACAGCTTCGTGTCACAAAGACTCAGAACTCATTTCCCTCAGTGGAAACAAAGCTTTTATTTACTTCTGTTTCACAGAGAAGAAACAAAGTGTGAGGACAAAAAGCCCCCACAAAATAACATTTTAAGTCCTGTGTGTGATTTATTGTGGCTTTATATGAGAAGAGGAAAGTCTGTTAGCCGCTTTTTTGTGCTTTTGTTTAACGTTGTCACCATAAAGCCAGGTTTTATGTTTTTAGGTGTGTTAGTGAAATCAATCAAACTTGACTGCCCTTCACAGAAACTCAACACAGTAGCGCAGCCACCCCACTGCTATGCTACTATAAATCAGCCTTACGTCTCATTGGTCCCTGTGAAAATGTCACAATACATCAAACTAATTACTTTAGAGCTGCAAAAATTTGTTGATTTATTGATAAGTCAATTGACAGATAAATAACTGGCAGCATTTGTTTCTGTAAAAAAAATTTTTTAAGCCAAAACAGTGAGAAAACATGCTGCACATTCTCAGGTTTCACTTTATTAAATGTTAAGATTTGCTGCTGTGCTCTGTTTTATAACCCTAAACTGAATATCTTTGTTTGTTTGTTTTTCTTTCACTTTTGGTCCAATAAATCAAAACATACAAAGAGGTTGCCGTGTCTTGTGATTTGCTATTTCTCATAATTTTTTGATATTTTATTGACCTAGTGGTTAAAGAATAATTGGCATAATTGATAATGCCAGAAATAGTTGGTTGCAACCCTGTGTTACATCATGGTAAATTTTAATGTTATTTGCAATATTAAATAAAGAAACAGACCAAATGTTACTTACAGTGTTGTGTCCAGCAGGGAGCACTGGTGCAGAGGTGATGTCCCGGATGGCTGAAGGCCAGCAGGGGGCGGAGCAGCCTCCTGTTGTGGAGAAGTTCAGCAGCGTTGGACGAAACAGTTTGGACGTCTTTTCTCCTGCTCGAGAAGGTCAGGCCTCTGATGCTGCACTCACTGTCTTACCATCTGTGTGTATACAGCTATATATTAAATGTTCATAATGAAAGCTTCATCTCTTTCTGTCCTCATGTTATTTCGTCCAGACTGTGGGACCCAGGGGTCGACTGGAGACACACCCTTTGGAAGAACACATGGTAAAACATGAAGTCAGATTGGAAGTGTGACAGAATGGTATGGATTATGCTGCAGCTGCCTCTGGTCTAACTGTGATGCTGTGTTTCCATAGTTACCAGTTTGGAGATGCTGTCCAGAGAAGGGGAGGGTCAGCAGGTCATCGGTCGGGCCAGTTTGGACATCTTCTCTCCAGTCAGAGACGGTCAGACTTCATCCTCTCAACTGGTTTCTACTGGTTTGGAGATCTTTGTCAGTGCTTGAAAACTTAAACTGAAATCTGAAGGCTGAACTGTAGTTTGTCCTGCACATGAGTACTTGTTAAAAGCTGATTAGAAACACAGAAGGAATCAACCTGTGGAAACCAGGTTTCTCTATTCTGCTTTCCCGTGTACTTAAACAGCATGACCTGTAACAAATAATCTGATTTGAGAAGCTGACTGTAGCTGATACTGAAGTGCATGAAGACAAGACAGATTTTTGGTTTCTATGAATGTCATCATGGAGGTGGTTACTTGCTGTGTTTCAGACTCACATTCAGGTGCTAACTCGCACCGTAAGACCCCGCTGGGAACTCCCCTGGTAGGAGCTGCAGGGCGATGCTACAGCCCGCTGTCTGTTTTCCAAACTCCTCCCCCTATCAAAGAGGAGGAGCCAATCCATGCGGCAGCCGAACCATGTGACTCTAGAAAGGTGCTGACCTCTGACCTCAATCTAATGTAGCAGAATATTATGACCACAAAGTAACGTCACAATAACAGTCTCTCTTGATTGACAGTCCGACAAGGCCAGCAGCCCCAGTCTGGAAGGGGAGGAACAGACCCCGCCAACAGCATCCCAGCACACCAATCACATTCAGACGGCCCCACCCTTCTTTACTCCAGAGCCCATCCTCAGGAGAGCCAATGGTGTTCAAGCTCAGCTGAGCTACGACTCACCTGTCCAGGGAGCTCCGCCCACCACCACTGCAGGTAGAGAAGCCCCAGTCGAACAGAGGAGAGGTTCAAATCCCGTCTAGTGTGTCGGGTATTCTGGTTTCTAACGATTTTGTCTGTAGCCTCAGGTTCAGCTCTGTCGGCGGCCGTCTCCTCCTCGCTCTCCCAGAACATCGCAGACGTGGTGGGGCAGGCGGGAGCTGCTCCTCTCACCTCCCTGCAGATCCACTTCATCCAGAACATGATCCATGAAACTCTGAGGACTTCAGGTCTGTCACTGAACTTTGACTCCTTCTTTAAAGGCTCATAGCACAAACATAGGAACCTAATAGTGTTTATGTTTCTCCTTGTCCTCTTCAGGGACGCCTGTCACAGAGACATCGTCAACTTGCAGGTGGAGATGGTCCGACAGTTTTACATCCAGCTGGTACGAACAGACAATTTCACATTCATTCTAGTCTAAAGATGTTTTCTTCCTCTGCTCTCAGTACGGAAGCCTTTATTGGCTATAATTCAAACATTTTATTTCATCCATTTTCCCATATAACAAATTAATATCACAATATCACAGATTATGTTTGTCATTATCTTAAATAACAAATGTTTTCCCAGGCTAATGAGATATAGCAGCCAAGGCGTTATCAAGTCCTGAAAGGCTGAACTTGCTTTATGCCTTGCTGTTATAGATAATATGCACATTAGTGTGTGTCATCTGACATTGAGCAAGGCTCCAGCTTTATCAGCGACACAATCAAAAGCCCTTTATACAGAGATCGCACGATAGAGCCGCCACAAAGTCCCCTCTTTATGCCACTTTTGCTTTTTTTACACATAACCAAAGAGTCACAGCATCATGTCGCTTCAGTTTGTGATTTCAGACAGCATGCGGGCGTCTCAGAAGCAAAAGAGGCGTGACATATAAAGCAACAGTGTCGGGCTCTAGTATGATGTATGACATAAGGGTAGGGCAGCGCTTTCTAAACAATAACAACGGCTAACATGTTGATAACAATCACTTTCCATCCCTGTTATACGGCAGCTGATCCTCTCCTCGGAGGGGAAGGAGCTCCCAGATGTCATTGTTTTCCTAATTTGCAGACATTTTTGCCTGCTATTCTTTTTTGAGTTAGCTGCTAACAGCTGCTTTTTAAAATCTGGAAAACACAATTTGTTATTTTGATACAAAGACAAAAAACAACTTACAGTCTTGGGAAAACAATAAAAATGAACTTACTGGGAAACAGGAAATGGAATGGATGGAATTGTCTGTTAACTCACTGACGTCTCACACGTGTCTTTCAGAATGAGATCCACGGTCTGATTGAGAAATACTCTGTGAACGAGTCTCTGGTGGAGGAGGTGGAAAGGCTGAGAGAGGAGAACCGCAGGCTGAGGACCAACTACTGACGCTCCGTCCCTCACTAGAGATGGTTACAGTCAACGGTTTGAATTTTCATCTGCAGCCAAAACAAGTCTCAGCCTGTGGGAGAGAAAATCTAAAGTCAGAATAAAGTGAACACTGCCTTACTGCTGACTGAAGAGGACGAACTGTCACTGCCTCTCTTCAGTCAGACTGCTGTGGCTGCTGACGACGACTGCAGCGTGACTGAAGTCGATGTGTTTTGTATTTGATGAATGAGCAGATAGCGTGATAAAATGTCCAACTGCGTCCATCAAATGGAAATAAAGTCCAGTCTGAGGATGTTTAATAAAACTTAAATTCACACTTTCAGACGGATGTTTTCTCACATTATCAGCAGCTTTGTGTGTGTGTGTCTGTGCCTCGATCATGTTTTTATTAGTAAGAAACATTGTCTAAAGAATAAAAACATTCATATTGAAAATAAAACAAGAACTCTTTTTGTGTCACTGTAAATGATGAAAACGAATGTTTACTTTCATTGTTATTAAATTAATTTAATCTGAAAACAACACAGAAAAGTCTACAAAAATCCATATTTCTTACATGACGATTTTAATTTAATGAACGAACAGTGATGTAGTTACAGTAACAATCCACATGATCCGACCTATAACTCCTGTAACCCTCGTGCTCAGCACCATCTGACATGTTTTACTTCTTAAATTTCACCCATAACTTTGACAGAAACAAAAATTTACATGTTCTCACATTTCTGCTTAGGCTTTTTATGACACAACATTAGTGCAAATATATCAATAAATAATGTATAAACCAGGTGCCTAAACAAAGTCCTTCATATTTTCTTATTTTTCAAATACATTAAAATATTTTTTATGTACATCAGACTGGCAAATAACTTCTAAAGTTAATGAGGAAGGTGGGATGCAGCCTTCTCTTTGGATTATATATAGAGAGATTTTTTTCATTTTTCATTCAGTTTGTTGTTATTTTTCAACAAATGCATGTTGTCCAAATAAAATTATGATCAAACTGTAATTAATACCTGTAATTAAAATTACAATCCTTACAATCCCATCCTCATGTAATTTAGAACAGTAGGTTAATTTTTTTTTTAATAATTAAAACAAAATTATTTTTTAAATGTGTGTGTATGTGTGTAAGGTAAAATATCCTTATTGAATACATTAAATAAAATATGGTAAGGTTTTCAACATGTTACAAACTTTTAAACTTGTTAAAAACAGGAACACCAGAATAAAATGAAGTCACTTACCTCATAAGTTACACTTAAAATGTGGATTTAACTGTAAAGCTTTGGTTCACATCATTAGTGATTCAGTAGAAGTCTATTACTTCCTGAGACCTGAACTTTTGTTTGGTGTGCATTTTTAATCCCTCATAGCTATTTGGGATCAGTAGGACCTGATAAGTGTAATAACCTAAACTTTGTCACTGATAATAAATCCCAGTGTCCTCAAACGGGACAACAATAAAGTGCCATCTCAAACGAGATGACAATAATGCCCCACTGGTCATCAAATAAATGATAATTCACACCTAATGTCCTCACATGAGACAATAATTAAGTCCCAATGTCCTCAAACGAGACAACAATAAAGTCCCAATGGCTTCAAATGAGGACTTCCTGATAAACAGTCTTGTTACTGTTGCCACAATTGGTCAAATTTGTTCCTATATCAAACTACAAACATTATAAATAATCTGTAAACAAATTCCAACCATAAAATGTGGGTCAGGTTTTGGACCTTGTCCACCTTTGTGTCGGGATCAGCTGCAGCCTGACTTGGCAGAGATGGCTGCCATCTTGTTTTTGCATGTATTAGTGTATTGTGCACAAAAAGTGTCCATGAACAAGGACAGCAGGTCTAGATTAAGTAGAATAAAGTATAAGGTAAAGTAAATCCAAAATGTGATGTTCACAAACGAGGTCACAGCTGTTTAAAGTATTGCCACAATTACAATTATTATATATATTTTACTGTTATTGCTATAAAGTATCTAAGGCGTTTTTGTTTTTTGTAACTCAAAACGGCTATTTTCCTCTCCGAGGTTTATAATATAATCTTTTGAAAGCTTAATATCAATGAAACATCAAATTCAGTGAGAAACTCAATCTACCGGGGGCTTGTAAGCAGGTGTGCGCATGTGCGGAAGTCCCAGCGGACTCCGCTGTGTTGGAGGATTACTATCTCTGCGTGGTGTTACTCTTTGGTTGTTTACCCTGTTGTTTGTTGCACGTCCAGCTCGTCACTGACGTTTAATTATAAAACCACCGGGTAACGTTAACGTCACCGAGCTGCAGGTGACCACAGACGCAAACTAACGGAAACGGGTGAGAGTTACCGGAGCACCGTCGGTGTTAACGTGAAGTCAGCGGGGTTAAACCGAAGTGCACTTTGTTCCAGAGAAAGTTCAGGCAGCTGTTGAGAGCAGAGGTCACCAGACAGGTAAGAAAACACCTTTGCTCCATATATAAACTACATTAACAGCGCTGCTAAAGCTAAGCTAAAGCCGCTGTGTCTGTTTGATATGTCTTTTATGACCGTTTAATCGTCGAGAACGTTAAAGTTGTTCACTAGTTTTAGATGTCTGTTAGCTAATAGCTGCTACGGAAGCTACTGCTAACCATGAACCATCTCTCCCTTATCCTGTTTTTGTCCTTTTAAATTACCTTATGCTTCTATTCTTTTAATTTTAATGTCTTGATACGGCTTCTCTTTAATTTTCTCACGTCTTAAATGCATCAAGAAACCCTAACCACCCATACAGATCAACCATATATGAGAGAAGTAATTTCAGTAACTCAAATTAGTTAAAGGTCCAGTGTGTTAGATTTAATGGGAGATTTAGAGACATCTAGTGGTGACGACTGCAAACTGCAACCAGCTGAAACTTCTAGTTAGAGGCTGTAAACATGCTGTTATTTGCGCCCTCAAAGTCGTTGTTTTCAATGGTGACATGCAACATTAGAGTGATGCCGCTGCAGCAAACACGCCTTCCGAGCGTTTCAGGGCGAAATGGCTGCGACTCAAGATAAACCAAGTTCAGCTTATGGGACACAGCAGCGCGCACCGCATGTTGTGTCGAGGAACAGCCAGTCACAGTCAGCTGATATCTTTCCCTTCTTCTGTCATAACAGTCTGTGATAAATATGGTAAAGATAATCATTTTAGTGCAGGGCTACCCAGAGCTTTGCATCTGGCCCACGGACGATATGCCCACTCAGGTTCGCTTAGCAACCTCCGATGCAACCTGCTACCATGCTCTTGAAAGCTGGCATTGAAAAGGCACAAAAGTAGCGTCCAGTGCCCGACCTCGGGTTTCCCAGGCGGTTAAAGACGCAGCATGTGTACGGCCCCTTAGAACTTTCTATATGTTTGTGGTGTAGGAGGTTTTTAGCAGGAGCCAGATTATCCTCAGAGGTCTCTTCCTCTCCAAAACAAACCAGGTGATTAAACTGGTCAAAACACTGAATAAAGCATTTCATGTTACAAATCATGTTTTGTCCGCTGCTGCTCGTTGCGGAGGGGCTGCTAACTGTGGTTTTAGTTGCAATGAGGATAATTCGAATGTTTGTTAGTCTGTTTGTATATGTAATGTTGTTTTTCAGATGAAAATTAAATATAATATGCACAGTTTGATCTGTTCTGGGCTCGTGTAGAAACAAGGCGATCTTCATAGATGAGGGCTCGCTCCCTATGTTGATAAATACAGCTCATTAATGTAATGTAATGAAAACATAGTGATTATTATTTTCAGGTGATTATACACTAAAGAAAACATACGTAAGATATTATACTCCATATCTGCCAATATACCCCCTTAAATCCCACACACTTTAATTGCTATGTTTTGGACTTCAATGCTTCTTCCTAATAATTTAAACACTTTATCAAATGACTGTCCATATACTCAAACAAAGTGCCACAAAACAACTGTAACAGAACAGGTTACAAAAGTTATCAGATCCCAGAGTGAAGTTTTCTATTGTTTTTTGGTTGCTAACTGAGAAAACTAAATAACAAAATGAGTCAAGTGACTTAGCTAATATATATTTACTTGATAAACCAAAGATAACGAAAATTATTTTAGTAATTTAGTTGGTCATTCTTGAGGAGCAACTTCTATTTCTAAAATATGACTGAATTGAAAACCTGGAAATTAATTTTGTATTTGTTTCACAAATTATATTTTACAAGAGAAACTATAATTTGAATATGTTTTTGAATTTCATTGAGATTATTTTTTCATCAAGAAATACTGACTATTTCAATGCTTGCATTTATAAAGACTATGCTCTCCAAAAGATTAAATTTACTTTAACACTACTATCCACTCAGTATAAGTACTGCTTAATTAAATATAGTTTGGACTTTATATTTACCACTGTCTTGTCCATGCAGCATGTTAACAAGACTGATCACATACAGAGGACGCTGTACTACTACTTTAAAAAACATTTAGAGGTCCTTATTATTTTGGGAGCTTCAACCATCAACTTGTGATCAATAATATATTAACTAAAAATTAAAATAACATTGTATTTTTCAGCTCTGACCATCTCTCCAGTACGATGGCGAACCCTTTGAGGGCTGAAGTGGTCCGACTCTATAAAAATGTGAGTTGTATTTTTATCACTCATGATAATATAGAAGTTAACTCTTAATGTCAAATCCAAACACAAGTCTGGGAAAGATCTTTTTTTTTTTTAATCAGCAGATGAAGAGTTCCTTTGATTACAAAAAAGATTTATTCCTATAATGACGAAACCACCAGTTTGACTGACATTAATATGACTGTACAGTAGGGCTGTCACAATAGCAGATTTTCACTACACGATTATTGTGGCCGAGAGTTTACGATGACAGTATTATTTGGATACTTATAGCAAATTAAAATACAACAATCAAATTCATCTTTAACTTTTTTTATTGTGTGTTTTGTCTCTTATTTTGGCAAATAAATTACACTCAAAATACGAGTGTCGGGAGGTGGAGGAAGTCTGTGACCAGAACTTCACAAAATAGTACAAAAAGAATAATAACACTCCATGGATAGTGAAAAGGAAAGCAGATGGTGTTGGGGGAGACAAAGAGAGAATGGAAAGAATATTATATCATACGATATTATCATGTGTATTATTAACATATCAATATTTAATATTTAAATATCACTGTTATCATCAATACTGATATATTGTGACACCCTAGAAACAAAAAACTGGATTTATTAGAATTTAAAAATGTTGAGATACAAAAATGAATGAAAAGTAGACATCAATTTTTCGCAAATGAACCGTTTTTGGTTCCTGTTATTATTTCTGGGAAATAATAATGGGAATAATGATCATTTCTGACACAATAGAAAAGAAAAAACATGTTTCTTTGAGAAAATAATGACTATTATTAGTTTATTTCAATTTTTTGTCAGGGTGTCAACAACATGTTGCAACATGTACAAGTTCACAATCAAATTTTGTATAAAAAATATAACCAGTGTCTGTGAAAGTGTTACATGTGTAATTAAACTGAATTATCTTATCTAAACGTTCTCCCCACTGTGACTCCGCAGCTTCTCTACCTTGGACGGGAGTATCCTAAAGGTGCCGACTACTTCAGGGACCGCCTCAGAGCTGCGTTCTCTAAAAACAAAAATGTGCAGGACCCGGAGCAGATCAAGGAGATGATCGCTCGGGGCGAATACGTGGCCAGAGAGCTGGAGGCGCTCTACTACCTGAGGAAATACAGAGCCATGAAGAAACGCTACTATGAGGAATAAAAGGCTCCTGCAGAGACACTTCAGAGACTCATTCTACTGCAACCAGCTGTGCTTCTTAATCAAACTTAAATCAGGTAGAAGATTCATTCGTCCTGCTGGAAAATAAAACGTTAGACAAACGCAAACCTAAGAGGAATTGCCTTAAAATTTATTTGAGTCTTGTGAAACAGACTGGAACGTCCGTCCTCTCAAGACAAAACAAAAAACATCAGCAGCTTTAAAGGTTTTATTGTTTTGCTCCTGTAGAGTTGATTCAGTACTGACAGAAAAACACTTAAATAAAAGTATTAAAAAAAAGTTGTGCTTCAGACTACAGTAACACCAAGAGAGCACAAACCCCTCAGCTCACAGTAGAAAACAGTAGAGACGCTGCCTCGCCCTGGAGGAGGCGCTGAGGTCAGTGGTGCTGTGGGGCGAGGGAGTTGCCGTCAGCCAGGTTAGCTCTGCAGATGGGACAGGTGATGTTGTCCTGTCAGGGGGAGGACAGACGGTTACTATCGTCATCATTAATCTGTCAGTATGAATCGGAGTAAGGCAGAGAATCAGCACATTAAGAAAAATAATTCAAAACCATTCGATTTATTCATATCTAAACAGTTACAGACTGGATAATCGTTGTAGATTAAGTTCAGACATTTATCCTTGACTGATAGTGAATGCCTCTGTGATTTAGGGATGAAATCGAGAATCCATCAGAATCATTTACCTTCAAGCTTTTCAGTTCTTTTTAGCATATTTTTCTGCAAATAATTAAGTCCAGCATCTACTCTGTTGGGAAGAAGGAGTCATGGTGGATGGATGAACGGTCCAAAGTGTGGCTTCATTTCACAAAGAAAGATGACAACAGTCCTGCTATATGTCAGTAAAATGATTGCGGGTGGAAACACCAGCAGTATGCTGAAACATCTTTCTACGCAACAAGGGCTTAAATTCCAGGAATGCTGTTTATCTGACAACACACGACTGACACTGCTTCCTTACAGAGCTGCGTGTTCGTTATCGTGGGGAAACATACTGTTATAAGAACATTAATAATGCAATTACATTAGTGCAGCACAGGCAGGCTCAGCTGATTTATATTTACAGCATTCGTTTTTTGTTTAGATTCCCTTAGTTAAATAAAAATCAGCTGAGCCTGCCTGTGCTGCACTAATGTAATTGCATACGTAGCAACATTTAGTTGGTCATTTTATCCACTAAAGGTAATGACCAACTAAATGTTGCTACAGCTGCTCCACTTGTGCGTCAGTGACACTTTTCCCACACTTCTTCCACATATGTGCCTTTTTCGAATGTTGCTACACTGTGTTCAGACTCAGATAATAAAACAGTTGTGTTGACACTGAAAACCTGCTCAAACCTTTTTTTCCCCCACACAGAAAAGTGTTTCCCACAGAACATGATGTGTGAGCAGTTACCTTCAACCATCTGTCAATACACTGGACGTGGTAGTCATGGAAACAGGGCAGCATCCTCAGCTTCTCTCCATCAGTGTAGTCACAGAAACAGATTTGACACCTGTCAATCAATCAGCAGAGGAGAGGAGCAAACCATGAGATGTCGACATTTTAATCCTTACGTTAACACAATTAAATTACTAATTCAGTGGGGCCAAACATTGTCAGCTGCCTTTTTCAAACCTTTTTAAGCTTTTGGTAACAACGTTTATACAGATACAAATGAATGTAGTTAAAATCACTAAGTGTGGGCACGAAGTAAAAAAGAGCTATCAATGCACAGAATCATGACAAGAGAAGAGAAGGAAGTAAGATGATTCACTCTGTATATGTAATTTACATACTTTATCATATGTTGGATTTATGTGCCACTTGGAGGACTCTTCTGGCCCAGATGTGGCATCACTAACATTACAGGTAATAAATACAAACGTCATGAGTCCAGATCAGACTGGCTGAGGATCTTATTGATGACTTACTGAGTGTTGCCAGCGCTGCTGGCAGACTTGAAGGTTTTGGTGGGAAACCTCTGGATTTCCCTCCGACTCAACTTTTTGGACACAACGGAGCCTTGACGCTCCTCGAACGCTAAAAGAGCCTGAAAGACGAGCAGATGGACAAAATGAGCAGACACCAAAACATAACAGTAGGTAAAGAAATACAGAGCACTGTTACACCATGATCTCTGATGATTCTGCATTAATGTAAAAGCTCGTTTTACACTATTAACTTATGATTATTTTTTATTATGGTATTCATTCTTAAAGAACTGGTAAAACACATACAGTTTGAGAGATGATTTTATGAAGGCTCATCTGATGCCACCACAGAGGGTTAGAATATTATGAGGAGGGATTGAACAAGTCTGGGAAGTTTCATTATGTTATCTTTTGTTGCTACAATTGAGAGACTCAAACACTTTAGTGGATCTCGGGGGGACAATATGCAGAGGCACCTAGAGCAGTAAATGAATAAATAAGAATAATAATAGAAATAATAATAATGATGACTTTATCAGGGACACAGAGAAAGGTCCATAGTGTACCACACAAAAACAGACAATCATCTATGTACAAAAATACAATACATAAATACCCAACACTACATTATGCAAGTTGATATAAAAAGACAAATTCAATAAACTGCACCCACAAACAAGCTGAGAGCCAGTGGCCCCGCGGTCTCAATGAAAACCTGACTGAGCTTAGCTCAGGGTCGGCTAAGGTCTGGATAATACCATTTTCTAAGACAGAGCTGCACATATATAGATATATAAGATTTTGTGTTAGAGCAGGGCAGGTAGGCACAGCAGCATTTCAAAACATTTGGTTGGCACTGCACCATCATGGAAGTTTAGGAAGCAGTAAAAAACAAAAGTACAAATATTCATGTTATACAGTAATAAACCATAAACATTTTGGTTTTGTGGTTTATGTAAGTCATTTCTGTTTTTCAGATCAAAGAATTCTCACTAAATTAACTGCCTCATCCTCCACTTTGTTACTTCGCTTGGAGGTCCTATAAGAATCCAACTGAAAGAAGAAAAAAGCTAAGATGATGTTGTTGAACGTTCTTCCCAAAATGTGAGATGAAATTTAGAAATAAAAAGTGTTCAAAGGCTTCTTTTAAAGCTCTGGCTTTATCAAACAGAGCTCAGTGGGATATATTTTCTTCAGCTCTACTTCAAAGTTTTGTTTTTAATTCTATTGGTTTGAATTATTAATGTCCAACTAAAGGTTTGTTTGAAACGGTGGTTTTATTTTTAAGGCATTTCATTTTTTCTTCTTCTTCTTGTTGGTTTAATTTCAACAAATGTTACCTTTATATATTTACTGTGTCTCTGTACACTGAGGTGGAGAATGAGCTTACATTGTGACCAACACATTGTTAATTTGTTTAAATAAAAACATTTTTATTCTCCTCCTCACCTCGTAGTCGTTTCCCTGAAGGTCTTCTGAAAGCTCAGGCTGGGCGTTCCTCCTTCTGGTCCGCCCACGTCTTCTGCTTTGACCAATCAAATCTGTGGAAACACACCAGCTGCATCAGTTTAAGTAAACACAGCTGAGAGACTCTCAACTCAAACTGCTTCTGATCAGCGATAATTACACATGAATGTTGCTGTTCAGTCTGTTTCTCCTCTGTATTTATACTCTGCACGTTTTAGCCGTGATATGTTCGTACCTCTCTACATATAGTGATTCTCATTGTTGGTCAGGGAGTTCATCGTGTTCGAATTGCTCAGAGACGTGTCTTTTAGGGCTGCAACTTACCATTCTCGATTATTCCGCCCATTATTTTCTAATTAATAATTTTGTCAATTAAATGTCTGTGACTAAGCGTTGCAGCTCGAGTGTGTTCATGATCTTACCGTCTTCAAAGCCGACCAGCGGAGAGACAGTAGCCAGGAAATGAGGCATCCAGCTGTGCTCCATGTAATACTGCAGAGAACAACACAAGTCAAAACTCTGTGATCATACATTAGCTTCAGTTCCTACAGCACTTCCTGTTCACCTGTACAACCTTCTGATGACCTGACAGATGCGTCAGACGTTAGATAGACACATAATATTTGCTATCAGGATGAATTGTCAGGATTTGTTGACAAAAATAAGTTTAATGTCTGTCTTACCCCGTGCTGGCTCTGCTGATGAAGATGATGATAAAGCTGGTGATGATGAAGCTGATGATGGTGGTGCTGGTGCCCGCTGACAGACTCCTCTTGGTCAAACTGGGCCTGCGTGAGCAGAGAGCATAATGAATATTTTAATGAACACACTCTGCACAGGTGAGTCGTCTCTTCCTGACCCAGCAGGTGAGAGATGCTAACCTGCAGGCTTCGCGCCAACGCCTCATCTTCCTCCTCCTGAGCCAAGCGAACCATGGCCTCATCGTCATCGCTGATGACGATCTCCTCCGATACTGCAGAAGAAGAAATTACTGATCAGGACCAAAAAGCTGAAACTGCTGAGGCTCTCTTAACACTTCACATCAGGACCAGCGTTCTGATTAAATAAATAAAGTTTCAGACTAAATCATCTTTTTAAGTTCAATTATTTAACTACAAAGATACAGAGTTTAAATATGTTTAAATATCCGTAGAATTACAATTTTTCACTATGTCACAGCAGAATGTACCAATTATTCCTAATGATATACTTAATCAAATGAACTCAGCCTTTCTAGCTCTTCAAGTGACAGCGTTTGCTAAACAGGACATTTAGAATATGCCTTTAAGCCAGGGTTTGTACTACAGTTTGCAACACATGGCCTCTTGTCTGTTTACAGTCGGCTCTGTGTGTTGTGTGATGTATATGTTGTACACAAACCAACTCGCCAACAGTTTGCAAGGCTGGTGTAGACATGCATGCTCAAAAGAAAAAGTGTTTTTTTTTATTGCGCAAATACAACAGCGCCAACCTTTTCAGAAGGTGGCTGAAGGAATGAAAGAGCAAGGCTGTGTTCACACGGTCCAACAAGTCCACCACTGATGAAACTCTGAAAAATATCCTACTTTGATGCAAAGAAGCAAAATGACAGGGCGCCCATTAGCTCACCTGGTAGGGCAGGTGTCCCATATGCAAAGGATTTGTCCTTGTTGCAGTGGCTGCAGATTCGATTCCAACCTATGGCCCTTTGCTGCATGTCACCCCCCCTCTTTCTCCCCCTTTTACGCTAAAGCAACTGTCCTATCGATTAAAGAGAAAAAGACCTACAAAATATTTTTAAAAAAGTAAAAAAAAAGAAGCAAAATGTAAAGCGGCTCCAGCTGGTTTGCTTTTCCCTATTTTGATGTAATAAACAACATGTCAGGGCATTTTAATTTGACTGTGCAAAACTGCATGTAAATGGAAATATTAGTGTAATATTCATTTCATTAGACATGTCAGCAGCTTAGAAGGAATATTGTCCTTTTCAAATAAAGGCAAAAACTGGGCTACTTTGTCTGTAAAGGTAGTCAATGTCTTCATTAAGAGTGTGCCAAATGATGTGCGAGCAGGTCCTGTTTTCAGTGTACCCACGGATTTACAGACAGCTATCACTGGAATACTGTGATATGGAAGAAAGCTTAAAAACAAATAGATTCTCAGGCAAGTTCTGCAGCCTCTTTGTGTTCATATAGCTACACTGTCTCCTCACCTGTTAAGGTGTTTCCTTGCTCGCTGTTCAGCCATCTCCTCTCCTCTGCGGTCAGGAAGGACAGAGAGTCGGAGGTAGATGCTGCTGCTGCTGGTGAAGGTGAAGCTGTTGCTGGTGTCAGACCTTGTGTCGTCCTCCAGCTGAGACGAGCAGGACAGGAATCAACTGTGGAGCCCGCCACAGTCAAACCAACCTGTTCCACCTCCTCCTCTGACACAGGTGTAAGGCAGGAGGTCGTGGATGATGATGATGAAGATGAGGAGGAGGAGGAGGAGGAGGAGGAGGAGGAGGAGGAGGAGGAGCAGGATGCGGTGGACAGCGGAGCCTCAAGCCAGCTGTCTAAAGGGAAAGTCCTGAGAGATGAAGCTGGAACAAAGCCGACGCTCTGCTGTCCCACAGCTGCGGCCAGGCATCTGCGTTTGGATTTATGCGAAAGTTCTGGTCGTCCTGGAGATCCGCCGCCGACGGCCACCTGAGGACACAAACACATGGCAGTCAACATCTGGACATAGAGAGCTGGCCATGGTGAGAACAGAAAAACTAAAACCTGTCAGTACTGAGGGTGTCAGCACGGTGACTTACCGGACTGAAATGCTCCTCTGTGAAGCGAGTGCGTCTCCTCCGTTTGCCAAGTTGTGGGCTGATAATCAAACAAACAAACCAGATTTTAACATAAGTCAACAGTTTGTTGAGCAAAAAAAATCCTAAGACTGTTAACAGTCAAGTCTCTCTTTACTGGAAATTATTTTCCAGGACATTTTCAGTGATGATCAAGCTGGTATGACAGACAGATTGTGTGCCTGTTGAGAACGAGCCGATCATCATACTCCAGTGTTGCTGTGTTGCTGGAGAACGGCTCACCCAAACGAGTCAACACTCAACACTTTGCTTCACTCACATTACTCTGAGCTTCTGCCACTTTCATTATTATGTCATCCAACCTGCAGGCGCTACCATGTCGTGTGACTTAAAGGTGTGTTCGTACTGGTTCCACAACATATCAGAGAGCAGCCTGGTCAAAATACTCTTGTCTACACAAAACTACCATTTGAACATTATGATCCTGAACATAAGTTTCAGATGACAGTGTTATCAGATTAAGGGAACACTGATAGATAACGCAGGAGTTCATTCTCAGCTCAAGGAAAATAAAATAATTTTCTGGGACATTTAACTTGATCACTCATTTTTTCATGCGTTTACAGGCACTTGAGCTCATTTCAGACGTGCACCTCTTCACATTAATCTGATGGTCATTTAACTAACATGTTGCTCTTCTGCTGTCAAAATTTTACATAAAATGTCACAATGCCACTCTGAAACGATCTGCAAGATTTTAAACACGACGAGAGTCTGAACTGAACGTCAGATTATCATAAAGACAGCAGCAGCAGCATGAGGTGAAACATGCAGAGAAAGGCCTTTTAAACATCTTTCGTAACATTACTGCCTTGAAAACCACTGCGATCTGTTTATTTATTTGTTTATGGATCCCCATTAGCTGACGCCTGGACGAACAGCTAGTCTTCCTGGGGTCCATAGTGATAAAACTCATAACATAATACAAAAAGTATACAAACAAGAATACGTAATTGAAAAATAATAAAATGGAGTATATTAAAAAAGACAATAGACAAAAGCAGAGAAAATAAATGACAGACTTACAACAAATGAATTAACTCAAATAATTAGATTGCAAGTGTATTCTGAGTTTTCTCTTGAAACAATTCCTGTCTCTGGTTCTGTGAATATATCTTGGGAGTAGATTCTAGGGATCGACCAATTATCGGCTTGGCCGATAATATCGGCCGATATTCGGCATTTTTGCGATAATCGGCATCGGCCGTTTTTTTCACCGATAACCGATAAAATGAATTAATGTATTTTAAAATGCGCACCACCTTCTTCTGTGCCAAGTGAACAAGTCTTCAGTGAAGTCTCTGCACTTTATGAGAAGAAGAGAAGCCGCCTATCAGGAGAGCATGCTGAGCAGCTCTGCTTTCTGCACCACAATCTGGTGCTACTGGATTGGAAGTACTAACTCAATCCCAAATTTGAGAACAGTTCATTTCAGTTTATTTTGTTGATTTTTTCAAAAATTCAGGGAGCTATTTTATTTATTTATTTATTTATTTATTCATTCATTTGAGTGAGTTTTAAGAAATGCTGCCAGAAGGCCCCTGCACTTTGTTTTAATATAATTAAAAGGCATTTCAATTAAGATTATTTGTTCATGTTATGTTGATTATGAGAACAGTTCAGTTCAGTTTATTTTGTTGATTTATTCAAAAATTCAGGGAGCTATTTTATTTATTCATTTGAGTGAGTTTTAAGAAATGCTGCCAGAAGGCCCCTGCACTTTGTTTTAATATAATTAAAAGGCATTTCAATTAAGATTATTTGTTCATGTTATGTTAATTATGAGAACAGTTCAGTTTATTTTGTTGATTTTTTTCAAAAATTCAGGGAGCTATTTTTAATAATTGCAAATAAATATCGGTTATACATATCGGCTATCGGTTTCGCTTGGTTATTAATAATCGGTATCGGCCCTGAAAAATCCATATCGGTCGATCTCTAGTAGATTCCATAAACTTGTGGCTCTATACAAAACTGATACGTTACGTCATGCTTCATCTCTTAGGCACAAAATCAGTTTAAAAATAACCAACAAACAATAGTTTAATTTGCTGGGGAAGTTCTCCTTAGATCTTCAAAGAGTGGCTGGAACAAACGGTTTTTAAAAAACAACCACAGAACTAATCTGAGCAACAGTCTCTCCTTATAGCTTAAATTTTCCCGTCCCTCGTGCTTAAGATGGTCAATAATGAAGCCTTTATCTGCAAAATTAGATATGAAATCCATCAGCTGAGAGAAAACAGAAATCAGTCTTCTTTCTTATAAGATTTTTCAAAAATGTTCCTGTCATGTCTGAAAAGAGCTCTACGCAACACTGACATAAAAGTCTGAATGACAAAAAGCATCACTTTAACAGACAGATGAATATAATGTATTCCAAGTCTGAAAGGACTTCCAACTGACAAATATGGAGTCTGCAACTGTCTAACTGAAAGTTCTTCTTTTCTCTGTTACTGTTGTCTGTTCAGTTAATATCATCTTGTTGAAAATGGAGACACTCCTTATGTAGGTCGCATCTTTACTTTGCTACAGTGAAAGAAATATACTTGCTGACAATATATATGGAAAATCCCGAATTATTTTCACTGTCACTTTCACTTTACGAGTGAACTGAGACATGTGGTTGATCTCTAACAGCTTGGCCACGCACACAACATCAAAAACAATGTTTACCTCATCTACTGTTTAACTTATGTGCAGCTACATCCAAAACATCAGCTTATTAACAACATCCAGATTGTCCTTCAAAACAAAAGAGAATTTAGACTGAAGTATGTGAGGTATGCTGAATCACAGATAAACCAATGTGTTTTGACTAGTCTTCGTCAGGATACCATGACAATTTTCCCCCAAAAAACATTCAGGGTAACTCGATGAAGACTGATGTTTAACTGCTGGTTTATCCGTGAATGAATGACGCATTTTAACAACAGTCAGAGTGACTCAGATGTATTTTCGGACCGCCTGCCTGTATACCATGGACTTTCACAGAGTGGACTGACCAGTTGCTTTTTATCTTTATGATTCAGTGTTCTCTGTATGAATAATTTACATTTACACAGATATATTCATGTCACCACACATGAACAGCTGAGACAGGCAGCCATGTTACCTGGGTGTTTCTGGGACGATAATTGAGAGATCCTGGTACAGGACGTCACTGGGGTCGAGGAGGCAGCCTCGGTTCAGACCTCCGGGACTGTCCGGCTCGGACGAACTGCCTCCTAACGACTCGTCCATGGCCTTCCCGGCACCGCTAACACACCTGCTTCTCAACTCGCTAACGTTAAACACCTTGGATCCAAACTCATGTTATCCTGGTGCTGAGAACAATATTGACCTGGGAAAGAATGAATTAAAAAGGGAGTTAAACGACACACGTTTAGCGCCGAATATTTAAAATAATGCTACGTATTCTACTGAACACACTAATAAAGGCACCAGGAGCTGAAACACAAAGTTACGCCAAGACTAAATTAAAATCTGCGTTGAAGTTACGGAACCTGCCGCAGCGTCCATTTGTTAGCGTTACATGATTTAGCATAAAGCTAGCCGAAGTAGCTACAGACATACAGACAAGATGATAAATAAATATAAAAATAAACTCTGCTGCTACTAACGATAGCAACATAATAAACGTAATTTCTGTTAACTTTACCTGAATTTTGTCGAGGTGTTTTTCGGTTTGGTAACGGACGGTCCGCCAGAAAAGGAACTCAATCGAAATCAACTCACAACCGGAAGTGTACTCAGAGATAAGCAAGGGACTTCCGGTGTCACACCGAAAAGTACCGAAAATTCAAAAATAGAGTTTGACTTTCATTTTTGTTTTGTTTTTTCACGTGACAAAAAACAACAATACACAAAAATAAAACTGAAAGTGAATGAGAAAGAACACAATAAAATAACACAAAATAAAATGCCCTCTCATGACCCGACGCTGCATGGATACACACACCCAAAGGGAAAAACCGTCAAATCCTTATCTTTAAAAACTTTGTATTATCATTATTATTATTATTGAATTGTGAAGTTTGGTTTCTTCAAAAACTCAAGAAAAGAAGAGGAATAGCTTTATAAATATTTGATGATAATGTTTGAAAATGATTATGTTCATAAATGTAAATTTATCAACACACTTTATTTAGTTTTCCTGAAAGATGTTGAGCAATATGTGAACCTACTTTTTAACTTAATCTTTATTTTGTTAATCAAATTAAAAAAAAAAAAAAAATCAGCAACAAATTCTGAAATAGGTAGATGTTAAAGCTTGAGTTGCAACCATTAGTCTTAAATCAATTAATCAACTGATAAAACCGAATCAACTAGTATTTTGATAATTGTTGTGTAAATCACTTTCCAAAGGAAAACAAAAATCATATTAATTGAAAATAATTGTTAGTTTCATCCCTTATACAGTAATAACCAAATGTGATACAAGCATGATACTACATCATATGGCTTTTGAATCTTATGTGAAAAGGCCTTTAAGTTCAGTTTACAGTATATCACAAATAGATCGTAGCTTTTAACAGATAAGATCAATTAATACTACAGCAGCATGAACCATGAATCATAAGGCAAATGACACAGGGACACACAAACACGTCTAGAAGATATCAAAAATCTTAACTAGAGATTAAACTAATAAGAGTACATGGTACTGGCACCTGAACTTTAGCCTAAATCAGGCTGGATTGCTTTTTAGTAGTGTTAACTGGTACGAGGCTGAAGTCCACAGACCAGCATGCATGAGGACTCCAACTGTGGACATTACTCCTGGAGACCACTGAACTCTGAGCAACCTTTGCAACAGATGCACACCACTTGTTAACATTTAATAAAAGCTGGAGGCTCATACAGTCATCTAATATTCTTGTTTACTTTTATTTAAACTACTTGTGTTTATATTTTTTATTGCACTACAATGTTTGTTTTTGCATTACATGACTGTACCTGGTCTTGTATCTTGTTCTGTACCTGTTTTTGTTTAATGTTTGCACCTTATTTTTATTCTTTTTTGCACCGAGAACCAGGGAACTTCATTCCTTTACATACTGTAACTGCACTGTATATACACAGATAACAAAAAAGTCTCTTATCTCTTAGAACTACTGCGTAAAAATGCATCTACATTCATTACAAGAAGGTATTAAAATGCAGCAATTCTGCAAAATGATTCTTTTTCCCAGCCATACTGAAAACACTCCTGCAGATGTGCACTGCAACAACACACTAATATTTAAAATGAAAGAAAGTGAAACCAAACTGGTCTGTACAAAAAGTATATTTATTTAAATTTATATTTTAATTGTCCATGTTTCCAACCGTATTCTGACACACATAACACATGGGAATAAAAGACATGAACGTAAAGCTGCTGTCACCCTGCAGAATGAACTGAAACATACCTCAGCTATTCATATTTTCATTAAACAAGTAAAAACAGCTGAAATCACAAACTCTTGTGAAACAGAGCAGAGAACACTGTCGCTATGGAAACAGAAGTCTGTAAACACGGGTTATGCAACCATGTCAACACTACAGGATTACGGCTACAGCTCAAATAACCATGGCAGCACCAACCTAGAGGGCATCCTTAAAGTAGGAACCAGCTCAGTCGCCGTGGCAACAGCCGGCTAGAACAGCATGGACTGCAGAGATTTACGTACTGTGGCCATCTCCTGCTGTTGCTGTGGAAACAAACATCGACAACATGAATAAGGAGCACAAGAGGGTGTGACATTATTAACTTGTCCCTGTTGTGATGCATTTCATCAGCTCAGTACCTTTTACTTTTACCTCATTTCCCTCTTCAGTTTGTATTCTTAGTGTATATTTCTGTTTAATTAAGCATAACTCTGTGTAATGCAAACTTTCTGTTTTGTTTTGTTTTTCCAGCAGAAATAATAATAAAAATTATGTAGTTACACACAGTGGTCTGATCTATCACATTTCTGCTGTGCTTATTTTATGTAATATGCTACTGTATGTTCACTTAAACTGATATTATATTTTTTAAAGGCAGAGTTTGCTCAGGAGCATTTCGTTTAATGTTTATGATGCGAGGGGTTTCTACCCTGAAGTTACTTCAGACAAACATTGTGACTCGGTCTACTGACAGGGAAATTCTGGGTGAATAACAACCAAGATAATTTTTCAAACACCAAACATATTAGTTGCTACAATTAGCTGACAAATATTTTTATACACAAGTCTCTGGAAAAACAGCTCATTCTATCATATGGAGAACAACTACTCATTTCAAAATATTCACAGAACATATTGGCAACACATCAGCTGTTGTCAATAATGCAAATATCCCAACATTGAACTGAAATGTCAGTGCAACATTAACTCTGATTTTCTTTGATGTATTCTTTTACTTTGTGCTGTAATAACAATGTTTAATCAATATTAATCCCTCTCACATTATTAGATTTTATTTTTAAAGCTACAGACTGACAAGTATTTAAGCAGACTAGTAACACTGCGAGCTCACTGTGAGTCAAACTTCTGTGCTTGACTGAGAGACATCAGTCCTAACTCTACTGTCTGCACTCACCGTGTCCATGAGGATCTTCTTCTGTAGGGTGGCCATCTCCTTCCTCAACTCTTGTTGCGCCCCCTGCAGGAAAGCATCGTGGCTCTTCTCCATGTCCTCCATGTTCTGCAGGATAAACAAAAACAGCTTCAGTCTGACTTTTCTTCATATAGGATTAGGTGACAAAGTTAGCGCCAAACACATCTGTCTCTAGTTCCTTACTGCAGTGCTGTATCTAGACACTAAATGTCCTTAATGGCCACCTTCTATTACTAATCTAAAATCAACTTATTACAAAGTAATTTCCACCATGAATAACATTACATTAAATGACTTGCAAAATTATCTCTTAAAGGTTAAGTGTGTCATCTAGCAGTGAGGATTGCAGATTTCAACCAGTTGAAACTTATCCGCAAAGGTGTCTTCCTCTCCAAAACAAACCATGTGATTAAAATCGGCTGCTTGCCAAAGATAAGATTCTACTAAGGTGGCAAAATATAACTCTGCAGATGTCAGCAGAATGTATAAAAACATGCAGCATCCTTAATGCAAATTTTAAAGGCCAGACCTTCACAAACTGCTCATACAACTCTCTGACAGTCTTCAGTTTCTGGTTCTGCACCACTCTGGCCTGCTGTAGGATCTTCTGCTGCTGTCTGAACAGATTCTACAGAGAGAGGAAAAACAACCTGTAAAATCAGAGTCATTAACATGTTCTCTCTTTTTCCTGAGAAGAGATTCATGTGATTATTCAGATCCAAGATGTCAGTGAACCCCCCAGTGTAAAGTGTATGTAGTTAGAAGAATTATGTCAAGCTGAGATCTAACTAGGATCTGAGGGGATTTTCTTTTAAATGCAGTACAGAGCATCAAACATATGGACCTATCTAACCAGTCAAATAAGGAAGTGAACGAACATTAAGCTTCTCCTCCTGCTCCTCAGCTCGCTGGGCTTCAGTCTCCCACTGCTGCAGCGCTGTGGACACTTGCTGGGAGTACTGCTGAGTCATCTTCTGCCTGCAAACACACGCACAAATATTTCAAATACAGCAATATGACATACATATGCTGAGCTGTGATAAATCTATGAATTAAAATGATATCAAAAGATTGTAAATAATCATTAATTTTAGCCCTTTATTCATTTACGTTCATAATGCTCTTACTTCTTTCTGCCTTTACTATTAATTTTCCTCTTCATACATTCTGGCATTGCAAGTCTTAGTTGTGTTCTTATCTTTTACCCTACTGCAGTGACTTAATTTCCTACAGATATAAATAAATTCATCAGGGGTTTTTCAGTTTTCAAACCTCTGGGCGTGATAGGAGTTCCACAGCTGCTCCAGTTTGTGTTGGCTTCCCTTCATGTAGTTCTTTGTCAGACTCTCCAGACGTTTCTTCTTGGCCTGCATCACTTTGCTGATATCAGCTGGAAGCAAATAACACAGCACAGCACAGAGCTGGACATAGTCACAGTTTCTCTGATACTCACACCAAAGCAATACTTTTGCATTACATTACTTTGCTGAGTAAAACACAACTTTACAACACAGTGTTTCCTAATTTCACAACATATTAATACCAACCTGCTGACATATATTGTTGCTAATATTTCAGTGTAAAAAAACTACACAAGTGTAAAATCACCAATAGTAAGTAAACAAAACAAAGCTTCCAGTATGAGATTTAATGTGACAATATTTGACTTTTTCAAATTTAATGCTTTAGACACTTTAAAATAATCAGTAATCTAAACATATTGAGGTTCATATCCAGCCAACCAGAGGAAATACAAACAGGCACAAACCTGCACAAAGCTGCTTACCTCCGAATTTCTCCAACATTGATTGTACCTCATTTCTGAAAAAGAAGGTAAAGAAAGAGAAAGGTCACTTTCATACAAATATGCAGAAAGGCAACTAAGCTGGCCTACACAAATGTCAGCTACTGCACACAATCAGGAAACATTAAATAGCAATGAAGCTGAAATAAAACAGTAATAATACCCCACAGCACATGGTGCCCCATCCTCTTCAAAGGCAGCAGCTGGTCTCTTCTTTGCTGACTTCTCTATTATTGGATTTTCATCTTGTGACATAAAAATTCAAAGTTAATGTCCTTTTCTTTGCTAGACAGCTGTCAAAAGCTAACATTAGCAGTGGTCAAATAAGTACTGAAGTAAAACTTGCAATATCATAGTGTAGAAATACTTAATTACAAGTCCTATATTCCAAATGTTACCTACTTAAGTAAAAGTACAAACGTATTAGCATCAAAGTATACTTTAAGTACCAAAACTAAAAGAACTCATTATGCAGAATACCCATGTCATAATGATATATATTATATGACAAGAATATATTATAAAAGGTGAGGCTAATTTCCTGCTTCATGAAGTGCTGGGTAGTTAAAGCTATAATACATCATCATTTATTGGCTTATGTACATTTTGTATTGATAATGTGAATCTGAAGAGTAACTAAATTACTAAATAAATGCAGTAAAAAAAAGTACAACAGTCAGCTACATCTGACATGTAGTGGGTAGAAGTATAAAGTAGCATAAAATGGAAATATTCATGGAAAGTACAGGTATTATTGGATTATAATTATTGATCACTTAATCCTGCTCAAGCAGCGCAGGGGTAGTAGTGCCAGCAAGCTTTTTGTGATTTAGGGATAAACACCTTCCAGGCCACCCTGAGAAGACTGATGTTTAAGTTTATATGTAGACTGCAGAGGTCCCAGAATAATCTTATTGTACAATTGACCAATCCAAGTGTAGTTCTGTTACATACCAATCCTATATGTGGAAACACTGGTATTTGTGCCTTTTATAAAATGTGTAACGTTATAAGCACTTTTTAAATTGCATTTTTTTTGCTGCTCTTATTTATTAGACACCTTTTACTAAATATGCACAAGTACTTTTAATATTATGTGATATAATGCCTTTTTACTGCATTTTTGTTTTAAGTACGGTATGTGACTGTATGTCTATTTGGACATTGGAGTCTGCAATAAAGTTTGATTGATTACTGTTGCAGCTGGTAAAAATTGAGCTAATTTTAATTCATTTTAATGACTGTATAGTTTATATGTGATTCATTGATAATCTCAATCTGCAAAGTTAATCTAACGTTAATAATTGCAGTAAAAAAGTATATCTTTGACATGTAATGGAATATAAAACAGAGCAGAACGGAAATACTCAAGGACGTACAAATACCTCAAATTGTACTCAAGTACAATGCTTGAGTAACTATAATGTTACCTATGCTACATCACACACTGAACATTAGCTAACATTAACGTTACCTTCTCTAACATCCTCCTCTGAGCCGCTCAGCTCTTTCTTTTCATCCTCTGGATCAAAATCAAACACTTTCTTATCTAATTTTTCTTCTGAGTGTTTTTTCTTCATCTGTCCTCTTCTCGTTGCCATTCTTGCAGCCCGGTGTCGTTACCGCTAACGTTACCTAGCTTAACGTTACACTCCAACTTCTCAACAAGACAACACAAACTCGATGCTGCTAATGCTAACCAGCTAACTGTTAGCTAACGCTAGTTTAGCACTCGCTGCTAACGGATGTAGCTACTGTTGGACAAATATCACCAACAGACGGACACAATTAAGTTTTGATTGATTATTTAAATCAAACGGACTTCACTTCGGGCTTCTAGCGTTGACGTTACTCTCTGAGTGAAGCCAGACTCGACTATTCACAACACAAACTACACTGAGCTAAGTTAAGCTAACCGAGCTAGCGTCACGATCATTAGCTTCATTCCCGCCACTAAAGGCCGGTCACTGCAGTTAAAGCACTAGTAACATGAAATTACAAAAAAATAAAATATGCCTCTTAATTGTAGTTCTTAATAATTATTATTTAACATTCATTCTGTTGCTTTGCTGTGAATTAATTTCTGGACATTTTCAGCTTTATTGTCCTGTTTAAAACATTTGTTAGAAAAGTAATCAAATGTGATAACATTACTCTGATGAGGTAATTAAAAGTTACATTACTTATATTTTTAACAGGGTAACTATTAATCCGTAACTGAATAACCATCCCAACACTAATTAAAGAATTTAAAAAAATAAATATGTCCACTGTGACTCTTTTATATATGGTCTCATTAGATGCTTATGACTCATGTATATAAAGCAGAATTTTACTGATGTAGTTGGTTGAGGTGGAGCTCACTTTCATTGTGTTAATTTTCTGCTGATTATTTTCTCTATTCAGCAATTGCTTGTTAGGTTTGTTTCTCACAATGAGCCAGGGCCCAAAGTGACACCTTCACAATGTTCGTTTAACCTCAACATTATTACCAAAACATTACAATTATTACCATTATTCAAAGGAAAAGTTTGTGATGCTGGAACAATTAAATGTTTTACATGAAATATGTCTAAAAACTACAGTATAGGATGGGGAAAAAAATCGATACAGCTTACTGTTGGAATTTTTGTGTAGTTATATCGCACTGATGACAACCAATGACTGTCAAGTGACAATTTATCTTTTGATAGCCTATTAAAATAATAAAATCAATTCATTTTTCAGTCCGCTAGCTGTAATTTGCTGCAATAAAAATGACTGAAGTGAGATGAACAGACTGAAAACTTCGTCTTAGATAGAACAGATGTTGACCAAGTTTTCCTTTGGGAATATAATTTGCAGTTGCAGTTGCAGTTGAAAAAGGTAATAAATGGAAATATATCGCAATATGTGTCAAAAACACCCCAAAAACCTTTTAAACAAGTTTTTTAACTGCGTAAAATCCTGAATAAACTGAAGCTTAGGACGACTTTAAATACTTCTGACTGCCAGCAAGAAATCCATCACACGGAAATGTTTGCAGACCAATGCTCCAACATAGAGCTGGATTGCAACTGTCAATCAAATAAACTGTAATGGTTTGTTCGGTAAAATACAGGAGAAACTGGAGTACATGTATGTGCCAGTAAGATGTGCTAGTGAATAAAGAAGTATTATGTTGCTCATATCGACTGATTCTTATTTTGGCATGAAAATATTACTAAAATTAAAGATAAAAATTTGCCAAAAATGAAACAAAGAATTAAAAACTAGGAGAGATGCAGGACAAAACTCTTATTTAAATGGTAATTGACAGTTGGAATATTTCCAGTAACACTTTAAAATCATAAAATTAACAGCAGTCTTAACATAAAGTCATGCCAGACTAACAATAATAAATGAAGGGCTTGAGGTCACAATGTCTGCCGGCTCCACCTTTTGACCTGTCAGAAAAACAATCAACACATTCACATGTATAAAAAGAAATATTTTACTTGTTTGAACTCATTCTGCACTTTAAAGGCAGATCCTGTTTGTCCTGTAAGTGAATCAGAGCTCAGATATAAACAGTCAGTTGCAGGTTTTCATGGCTCTGATCTATGAAGATGTTTTTCACGTCCATGACGATGCAGAACAATCTGCAGCGAAGAGTTTCAGTTCAGTCAAATATCAAACTTTTCTTCACAAATAAAATGTCCGTTCTCTTCGTAGTCGTCTCGTGTCACTATGATCTCGTCGTAGTCCGGACTGTGTGCCAGCAGCTTCCCTCCTTCCCATGAGTAACAGATCGGACTGCAGGAGAAGACAGTAAACACCATTAATGACAAGTTAATGTTTAAGCTTAACTCATGCTTTTATTGTATTGCCCACAGTGACAATTTACATTCTTTACTGTGTGATAAAGAGTAACGATGGCCTACTCATATCACTGAAGGTCTTTCTTTAACTTCTTTAACAGTCCTCCACAAATTTATCATCACATACACCATGTGTAAAAGTGCGGTTACATTTTTGAGGAGGAGCACACACGGCTGCTATGTGCATATATGCTACGCTATGTATGCTGTGTCTCAGCCCCCTAACATACCACCATAAATCAAGCTGAACTTACTTTGCAGGTTGGAGTACGGACACAGGGAGGTGGGCGGGTGCGAGCGATCGCAGCTCTGCCTCCAGTCGCTCTCTGTAGCCTTGAAACAAAGTGTTTCCTCCAGTCAGGACGATGTTCTGGTAGAAGTGGGCCTGCATCTCTGATGGCAGAAAACACTGTTAGCTGCATCACATACATACACACACACACACAAGTTATTGGTGATCATGTGCACCACACAAGGACAAATTAAATAAATGAGGTGCGACTCTAAGCAACAGGAAACTCAGCTGACCCTCTGGCAGGGACTGGATGGAGTGCACGATGGCCTCTGGGATGCCCATCTCCTGGATACCAATGTCTGACGGATGGAAGAGCATCTCAGGAACAGCAAAGCGCTCGTTGCTCAACCTCAGGATCTGCTCTCCGGTCTTGTACTTTCCACTGAAGACCATCTCCTCTTGTGGCTGGAGGACAGAGGAGGAGGAACAATGAGGAAAGCCGCCATGTTCACCAAGGGAGGCGTCAGGTCAGGACTCATCACTCCGTATCCACAATGACAAATATTTAAAACGTTCTCTCACCTTGCAGAAGCCTTTTTTGATGGAGCTGAAATCTGGAAGAACATAATCCCTCACCACGGTGTTTTCCTCCCCCTTCAACCTGACAACAGAACAAATGCCATTAAATATTTAATCAGGGACTTCATGATGAAATGCTGCACTAAAACCAGCAGACGATGTGAAGTCAGATTTGAGAATAGAGAAAGTGCTTCATCACAAGTGTTTTTTAGCAGCAGACGTTGGTAAGTCCAAGTGGAAAACATTTCTGAAGGGGTCACTTCAGCATATTATGTCAATAAATATCTCTTATATAAATAAATATCTCATGTTACAAGTCACAGCACTTTATTTTCTACATTATAATGTGCATGTAGGTTACAGCTGTAACTTTGAAACACAAATTGAAACAGAATTGTGTCATTGTTTTATTGTTTAAATTAAAATCTCACTAAAATTTGTGTGATTTTGACCTGCCATTTGATCACTGCAGTATCTTTGAAGACTGAAAAAGGGAATACTATATTGATGACTACTGACCAATACATAGAAACGTTTTAATTATTTCACCGTTGTTTTTACATGGTAGTGAGAACATTGCTGCATTGCTTATTTTACTGCACAAAATATCTGGTAGGTCTTCCTGGGTCAAAAATACCTCCACAGGTGGGCTGCAACGCAGGCTGAAACAGTTTGGGGACCCCTCTTAAGGATAGGCTCATTTCTGTCTAAGTTCAAAAGTTTTCAATATGTACCTAATGTTACTGAAATAAGATCAGATAAGTTGATGTGGCTGCTGACTTATATTTTTACTTGTTTTACTGTTGCATTGAATATGGGTGTTGCCATTATTGATTATGATAAGCTGACATCAAAATGATTTGCTGACAAAATAATACAATCATGTTGTTCAGTTCAGCATAATACCCATTCATAAAGGAGTCCTGGTTTATTGAGGGGCACATTTGGTGAAGGTAGGGAAGAGAAACGCACTGGACTGGAGGACTTACTATGTAGGGTTGCTGTTACAGTTGTGTTTAATAGAATTGTTGTGTGATTGTCAGTCTGGAATAATGAGCTTTGGTGATTACTTAGCCCATATGTGTGTCCGTTTGCGCGTGCAAGTGTGTTAGCATGTAATGTGTGGATTGGGTGGCCTGGGTGGATGTATGACTCCCGGCCTGAATTTTTGTCCCAGTCCTTGAGTAAGATACTGAACCCCAAATTGCTCTCGATGGCCGTTCCATCGGCGTGTGAGTGTGTTAAAACTGAGTAGCAGTAGTTAGGTGACACCAGCGCATGAATGTGTGTGTGAATGTGACTTGTAGTGTAAAGGCGCTTTCAGTGCTTGGACAACTAGAAAGGGGCTATACAAATGCAGGTCCATTTACCATTTCACAACTGTTAGAAGTCTGTTTGGTTCAATCTGCTGTGTGTGTTTTCTTACTGTGAGATCTCCATGTCTTTGTAAAACTGCTGTGAGACGTAACAGACATCTTCTTTTACTTGGTTGATTACATGAGTTTCATCCATGACGTGTAGTTGCCTGGAAGAGAGAAACAGATTCTTTAGAACTTCATGAAAAGAGCTGCAGCTCTGCCATCTACAGATTATATTGTCCTCTGCTCAATAACTTACAAGTGGAAATGACATGATTTCCACCAGCTGAGAGTGAGGTGAACTTACCGATATGAAATTATCTCCTTCAGGTGATTGGTCAGCAGCTTCCCTCCCACGTTGATCCTGGAAGGTCAAATAAACCATTAGCTCATGTTGTTGTTGTTATTATTGTTATGCAGGTGAATGATGATTGCTTCAGTGCTCTGACCTGCGGATGCCCTCATTCATCTTCTTGCTGCGGCAGTAGGGGGCGATGTGGGTGAAGGAGAAGCCGCTGTCGACCACCAAACAACAGAGCTCTGACGGTTTAGTGTGGAAGTAGTGATGAGCGCTGAGAGAGCCCGCTGGAGGACACACAACATAAATTCAGCGGAGTATTAACACACAACTAACACCTGCCACACAGAAGAATCCAGAAAACTATATTCACAAGAGCAGGAGAGAGAAGCTGGATGAACATTTCAAACTGCTGAGGGATAAGTCTGTGTGTGATTGTTGGACATCAGTAACTCTGGGAAAGAGCTTCTACCGTTAATTCTGAGAGACTGACCTCAAACCCAAAACATGGCATGTAACATATTTTATAGTATTAAAACAAAAAACAAAAACACCACAAACAAAACAAAAATAGACCCAGAAATGAGAGATATGTCGCCTTTTTTAAAAACAGTGGCGTTTAAGAAAATTAGAGCGCAATTTTCCTTTTAAGAGGAACTCTGGGAACTGTTTTTTTTTCCACATCAGTTCTACTACATGTTTTTAAACGTAGTAAAAAGCCTTAATGCTGCTGCTTTAACATGGAAAAATTAAAAATTATTTCCGTCCTCCAGGACAGAATTTACAACCGGATGTTATAATGGACCATTAGCTCCCTCACACAGGAAGAAAACGTGTGATCTGGAGGACAAGAATCATTTGCAATCAATGCATTTTATAGCTACATGCATGACTAGAAAAATTATGTAAAATGATAGAAACAAAATAATTTATTTAATTATTCTATTTCGTTTTTTATAAACAACATGACCGCCATAGCAGCATGTTGTCATGCATGTTTCATTTTGCCGTCCTGCCATTACATTGGATTTTTTGTTTGTTTTTCCTGATCCGTCCAGAAGGTGTTGTTCATCTGCCTGATTCCATGTTAATGCAGCGTTAATGTTTCAAGAGGGAGCTGTGTGAAGTCTGATAAATGACCTCGTGATGTGACTTGAGTCAGCATTAATGGACAACTTCAAGTTTGAAAAACTAAAAAATCTGGTGGTATAGAACCTGAGCAGGAAGTGTTGTCTCCGTCTACATTTGTTGAGTGTCCAATTCAACTCACCATTTATTCTGAGAGCTGACTGGAACTGGTACTCCTCAAAGAGGATCTCATTCATCGACTCCTGAATGGAAGAGAAGTTGAAGTACGGCTCGGTGATGATGACGCTGGTGTCTGCAAACTCCACCTGGTCCCAGAACACACAGAACCACCAGCAGAGGAGGAGGCGAGGAAATCAGATTAGATGAGTTGACAAAGTGATTAAAAATATTTCCCGCACAAAAAGCGAAGAAAAACAAAGCAAAGTATAAACCTTAAACATCTCCTTTCCAAACAGATGATCCCACACTTTTCTCTGGACATCCCAGTTGACGAGATAACCCTGAGGAGAAAGAGCAGGAGACGACACATGTAACTATTAAAAACCTGCCCAGATGTGACCCGCAGCTTCCACATGTGGTTACACTCTCTCACCTTCTGGAAGGGGAGGATATAAAAGAGACCTGAAGGATCTTTGATTTCATCGAGCTGATTGGCTGTGAAGGTTTTTAATCTGGACGTCTTGGAGCGAAACTGGCAGTTTGGGATGACGCTGAGGAAGAAAGAGATGAAGACTTTGTGATCTGATCACTGGATGCTAAAGAATAGCAATAAAAACACATTAGGTGGGTTTGCTCTGATGCCCCCACACTGTTTTCACTATCAACAAGCAATTATATTTAAATACAGGTGTACAGATCACATTTAGTCCTTTTAACTTCTAACTTTTTTAACTTTAACTTGAAGATTGTTTTTTTCCAGAGCTCATAATGAACATCAACAGGCTTGTTAATCAACATCAATGCCTCAACAGATACTTAGTAAGTGCCTGCAATTTCTGTCCACAAAATAAATCACTAACTTGTACAGCTTATTCTAACAGCCTCCTTTCACAATCTTTGCTACATGAGATACCACAGGCTGCAGAGGTAATTCATTTTATAAAAGTAACGACTAAAATATCTGTACTGTGTATTCACTATATGAGTTTTTATTTTGTATATCACTGTGTGTATATGGATAACTATTATAAATCAGGTTTCTTCTATTAATTGTGTATATTTCTTGCATATTTGTATTGTCTTAAGAGCAAAGACAACTGTTTTTTAACATCAGATTAATTACATTTCAAGTTAAATACCTGCTGCAACTCTAAAATATTTTTAGTATAACAACATCTTTTTTTGAATTTAAGTTTTAAGACAGTAAATGAAAAATAATTTGATGCCGTATAATACGGTGAATTACTGATAAGTTATAGATTACGTTCAGTCAGGACTTCCTCGTAAGGCTGTGTGTATCCAGTGATCAGCAGTGGAATGTAACTAAGTACATTTACGTACTGTATTAAAGTACAACTTTGCAGTACTGGTAAGTAATTCCACTTCATGCTACTTTACACTTCTACTGCACTACATGTGTCTAACATCTTTAGTTACAAGTTAATTTGCAGATTTAGATAATGAATACAGTTATTAAATACAATTTTATGTATTATTATATGTTAATCAACCCAGAAGTATATAAAGTAATTCAACAATAATTATAATCCAATGATATACAATATTCTGAAATGAGGACATGCTGCATAATGAATACTTTTACTTTCACCTGTCTATATTGCAAGATCCACAATGAATGGAATAATATCTCTGACATTATAATGAACACAAGATGTTTTTCCTCGATACCCTGTTAACAACTCTAAGGTATTTCTGGTATAACAGCCTCTTCGTGTATTCATTACCAGCCGAATTTCAGTTTGAGCCTTGAAGCTTCATATTTAGTCCGAACTGATGTTTTGCATCTTGCGGATGTTTATTTAAAAACACAGAAAAACATGAAAGCGACAGTTCTATTTCGTCCCTACTGACCGCCAGAGGCGGTGCATAAGCACTGGATAACTCCGCCCGCGCTAGCGCATGTCGAGTACGAATATCAACAATGTCACCCGTGACCCCTGCATGAACTCCGGGAGGCTATATCTTCCGGTGTCAGCAGGTGATCTGTTCCTTCATTCTTCTCGCGACTCGCGCGTCGAGGTGTACGTAAGTTGTTTGCTGTTGATTTCATGTGTTGCTGGTCCTGGGCAGCCTCGTGCCTTGTGGCGGAGTAACGGGCTGACGCTCGTCCTCCGAGAGGCTGTGGCCAGCGTGCACCATTGTGTTTTGTATTGTCCCTGCTCTGGTATTGTGGCTTTGCTGGTACGGCGGCGTTCCCCCCCCCGTTTCCAGCATTCCCCGCAGCTGCTGAGGGCTGTGTGAGCAGGTCAGTGCACGTGAATTCTGATAACTGTGTCTGTTCTTTTCTCTTTTCTGCAGTTGTGGGATTCAAGGTGAAGGATTCAATTGTGTTTGGTGACGGTGGTGTTTCCGCTACCCTCTCCCAGCTCAGTTGTGTTTGTCAGATATACATCTAGATATATTTCTATATATATACTCCTATATGGATATTGTATGTATACGTACATATACATATATATATATATATATTTAAAAAAAAAAAAAAAAGAAGGAACAGAGGACAATAGAGAGAGGAGATAACCTTGTTGGTGAAGGTTGCGTGCCCGCCCCCTCTCCCAACTTGGTTTGGTGGTTTTCTTCTGTTGTGTTGACGTTCCGCTTCCGGCGGTGTCACACGTTTCCGGGCCTGTTGGTTTCTCCACCTGGCTGCGGATGGAGCACGCCTGTGGCGTCTGCATGACGCCCCTCGAGCCTGAGGACGGCCATGACCACTGTGGCCTGTCTTGGCATGGACCACCTGCAGGAGGCCCTCACGGATGAGGCCTGCATGAACTGCAGTATCATGCCTCGGTCAGTGAGGTTGGCCCGACTGGCTCAACTGGGTCCTCCGGCCTCCCTCCCTTCCTTCCAGTCTGAGAGGGCGGACTTCTGTGGGGCTCCTGCACCGAAGAGGACCGCCACACGCAGCGGGAACGGTGCTCCTGCAAAGAGGAAGAGGAGGGCCGCGACGACCAGCTTTCATCCAAGGTCGACCGCCTAGCTGCTGACATGGAGCACATGAAGGCTCCTCATGAATCTCCAGCCTGCTGGTGGGATGGCCCCTCCTGCTGTATGCCAGCCCAGGACTCACCGCTGCCGCTGACGATGCGCTCTCCATTGCAGCTTCGTCGAGTCAGTTCCGGACTCGCAGGGTAGTCCGGCCCCTCTGACGACGGCGGGCTCCTCCCGTTCCTCGACCCACAGTTCCCGGCGGGGATCTGATGACTCCTCTATGGGGCGGTCATCCGAGCAGCCCTGGCACGCCTGCAGCTCGATGCCCCGAGTCGGGGGCAGGCTCCCAGTGCGTTCCATAGGCGCAACCCTCCCCCGGCGAGGGTTACAGTGCCGCATTCTCCGGACTTTTTGAGGGACCTGCACTCCTGTTGGAGGGACACTTCGGCCCTCACCAGGCCGGGGTCGGATGATCGGGCCTTGGCTGCCATGGAGGGGGCCGAGTCGGTGGGCTCCTCCACATGCCAGCAGTTGAACCTCCTATCGCGGCCTTGATCGTGGCTCCGGATGAGGCGATGAAACCCGACCCTAAGTGCCCGTCTGCGCAATGTAAGGTCACAGACGATTACGTCTGCAAGGCCTACAACACCGCGGCACGTATCGGCCGCGTGGGGAACACCCTCTCCCACTTACTTCTTGCCCTCTCAGCCTCCCTGCAGGATGCACAGGTGGACGACTCCGTCCGCGACGTGTGTGACGCGTCCCTGCAGGCTTTTGCCTACCAGACGAGGGAGCTGGGCAGGCTGATGTCGACGCTCGTCCACACTCGCCGTCATGTCTGGCTGGCACAGTCGCCTCTGACAGAGGCAACTCGTAGGGTTCTTCGCCGGGCGCCAGCAGAACCCGGGGAGCTGTTTGGTTCTGCTGCTCTGGACGCGCTGGACCGCACTGCTGAGGCCGACGACACCAGGCGCCGGCTTGCGAGCCTCCACAAAAGGGCACCTGTTTCCAGGACTGGTTCGAGGAGTTTTCCACCCTCACAGGGTCCTCCACGACGATCTCCCCGGGGTGGCCGTCAGCGCCAGCGGGACGAGAGGAGGTCAGCGGGTGACTTTCGTTCCACTCTGCGCCGCTCGCCTCGGAAGCCTCGGGACCCCAAGCCCGACCGCCGTACTTCCGGCTCCTCCAGGGGCCGGGGGTCTCGGCGCTAGGGCCACGGGGCCGGTCGTCGGCTGCTTTTCGCAGCGGCAGCTCAGTCACTGGGCTGCCTGCTCGCCAGACCCCTGGGTAGTTGCCACCCTGACCCGGGGTTACGAATTGCAGTTCCGACGCCGGCCCCCTGCCTTTGGCCGGGTCACCATGACGGTCATCAACGACCCGGTCAAGGCCCAAGCCCTAGCCCAGGAGCTGTCCATCCTCCTGGACAAGGGCGCCATCATACCGGTGGACCCCCTCCTTCAACCCGGGGGACTCTACTCAACCTACTTCCTGGTCGGCAAGAAGGACGGCGGCCTTCGTCCCATCTTGGACCTCCGCGGCCTAAACAGGTACTTGAAGTTTTTGCCATTCCATATGCTGACCACGGCGGACGCGATGCGCGTGATCCGGCGAGGCGAGTGGTTCACGTCCATCGACCTGACCGACGCCTACTTCCATGTGCCCATTGCGGCTCATCATCAGCCCTTCCTGCGGTTTGCCTTCCAGGGCCACCACTATCAGTTCAGGGTGCTCCCCTTCGGGCTCTCCCTGTCTCCCAGGGTCTTTACCCGGTGCGTGGCAGCGGCTCTGGCGCCATTGCAGGCCGGGGGCATGAAGGTGCTGCCATACCTGGACGACTGGCTGGTGTGCGGACCTTCCGGGCCGAGGTGGTCCAGGATACGGCCCGCCTTCTCACACATGTGGCCCGGCTGGGCCTCACGGTCAACGTGGCGAAGAGCTGTTTGGTCCCCACCCAGCGGGCCACCTACCTAGGCCTGGTCCTGGACTCTGTAGTCATGAGGGCCTACCTGTCGGAGCGTCGTGTGGACGACATCCTCCGGCTCCTTTTCCTTTTCAGGAGAGGCAAACAGCTGCCGTTCATCAGGTTTTCTACGGTTGCTGGGCATGCTGACGGCCGCGTCGACCGCCATTCCCTCTGGCCTGCTGTCGTTGCGCCCCCTCCAAATGTGGCTGAACAGCTTTCGCCTGGACCCCAGGCTCCACAGGCACAGGCTGATCACTGTGTCGCCGGCATGTATTCGCGCCCTGGCACCTTGGAGAGACCGGGCGTTCCTGCTGGAGGGGGCGCCCCTGGGTGCTATCCCGTCCTTTCGGGAGACCATCACCTCCGATGCATCCCGCTCAGGATGGGGTGCGGTCTGGCGTGGCAGGCCGGCCCAGGGACAGTGGTCTGTCCGGGACCGCGCATGCCACATCAATGTGCTGGAGCTGCGGGCCGTCCATCTGGCTCTCCAGCATTTCCTACCGCACCTGCAGGGGAAACATGTGCTGATCGGTCAGACAACAAGGCTGTTGTCTCCCAGATCAACCATCAGGGGGGCACCAAGTCGGTGCGACTGTTGAGTGTGTTCCGGCACCTGTTTACCTGGACTGCTCCCCGTCTGTCCAGCTTGCGGGCTGTGTGGCTGCCGGCGACCAGAATCGGGTGGCAGACTTCCTTTCCCGGCACAGGCCTCCTCCGGGGAATGGAGGCTTCATCGGAGGTCGTGGAGGTGATCTGGGGCATTTTCGGCAGGGCGGAGGTAGATCTCTTTGCCTCGAGGGAGTCAGCTCATTGTCCCCTCTGGTTCTCTTGGACAGAGGGGGACGGTCCCCTGGGACGGGATGCCCTGGGGCACGAGTGGCCCGACAGCCTCCTATATGCGTTTCCGCCATTGCCTCTGATCCTCCCGACGCTGCAGCGGGTCCTTCAACGGGGCCACCGTCTCCTCCTGGTGGCCCCATTCTGGCCGGGGAGGATTTGGTTTCCACTGCTGCGGAGGCTTTGCTGCGGCTCGCCATGGCGCCTCCCAGACAGGAAAGATCTCCTGTCACAGCTGGGGGGTCGGATATGGCACCCCAGCCCCTGCCGTCTCCAGCTTTGGGTCTGGCCACTGCAGGGCCCGAACTGCTCCTGACTGCTTGCACTGAGTCGGTCAGGTGCACCATTTTGCAGGCTCGTGCGCCATCCACCCGCCTACAGTACGAGTGCAAGTGGAGGAGGTTCTCTGCCTGGTGTGCGGGCAGGGGGGTGGATCCCGCCTCTTGTCCGGTAGCCACCATCCTGGAGTTTCTCCAGTCTCTCCTGGAGGATGGCCGTACTCCTTCTACCCTGAGGGTGTATGTGGCGGCAATTTCATCGCGGCATGCCTTGGTTGAGAATGCCACTGTGGGGCGCCACCGGTTGGTGTCTTCCTTTCTCAGGGGGGCACTGAGGCTGCGGCCTCCGGTGGCCCCCAGGGTCCCGGCATGGGATCTCTCCCTGGTGCTGGATGTCCTGTCCTCCTCGCCCTTTGAGCCTTTGACCCAGGCTGGTCTCAAGTGGTTGTCAATGAAGACAGCCTTTCTCCTTGCTGTCACATCAGCAAAGCGGGTTGGGGAACTGCATGCTCTCTCCGTCAGTGAGTCCTGCCTGCGTTGGGGGCCGGAGGGTTCGTGGGTGACTCTCTGGCCGAACGTTGCTTTCCTGCCAAAGGTGCTGCCGCGCAACCATCTCAACCGGCCGATTCATCTGGCTCGGTTTGACCCCCCTTCGGCTGACGGTGCAGCGCAGTCGTTGTGCCCTGTACGGGCCCTGTCTGCTTACCTCCACGCCACTGCGCCCGTGCGACGAACGGACCAATTGTTTGTGTGCTATGGGGGTCATAACAGAGGTTGTGCCCTCTCTAAGCAGCGCCTGTCACATTGGATTGTGGATACCATCTCCTATGCTTACAGGGTCACCGGTCGTCCGTTGCCAGCCGGGGTCAGGTGCCATTCGACGCGGGGGGTCTCCACATCCTGGGCTGCCTTGAGGGGTCTCACTGGAGGACATCTGTGCTGCGGCCTCTTGGGCATCGCCTTCCACATTCCATCGCTTTTATCGCCTCAACGTTGCTGCTCCCCACCCGTTGGGCGTGGTCCTCCGCCACAGGACCTCTGATCAGTGAGGTAGGTCGGGGGGATTCTTCGTGACATTGTTGGTATGTGTCATCCAGTGCTTATGCACCGCCTCTGGCGGTCAGTAGGGACGAAATAGAACGAAAGTTACAATGGTAACTACGGTTCTATGAGTCCTGGATGACCGCCAGAGCGTCTGGTCACTCTGAATCCTCGCGCGCTCGCGAGCAGATTGGGGAACAGATCACCTGCTGACACCGGAAGATATAGCCTCCCGGAGTTCATGCAGGGGTCACGGGTGACATTGTTGATATTCGTACTCGACATGCGCTAGCGCGGGCGGAGTTATCCAGTGCTTATGCACCGCCTCTGGCGGTCATCCAGGACTCATAGAACCGTAGTTACCATTGTAACTTTCGTTTTATAATGGAGTTTGGCGTCAGCTTTTCTCCGTACAAGAACGGAAGTGTTACCTCAGACGGGGATGCGTAACGGTAACGCTATTGTATAAGTATATTGTAACGCTATATTACAGATTATTACAGATGGACTTGTTTAAAACTTGTTTAGCTCGCTGGACCGACTGTTTATTATGATTAGCAGTAACGTTAGCCAGCATGCTAACATAACTGAACTTACCTGACTTTCTCTTGACTGTATCCTATTTTCGCCGTGTAGGCTCCGTTGTCCAGAACTAACGTGGCCATTTTATTGCCTGTATTAACCACATAAAATGAACGAGGCACATTTATTTCACAATTAATGAAACATAACTCATGGCTACTCAGCAGCTACCGCTGCGCCATTAAAACTTCATTCACTCGTCCCACCAATCAGCTCCTTTCTTGTCTGTTTCCGGAAGACGTAACGCTGTGAAGCAGCCAATGAGGTCTTGCCCTCCGTTTCTTCGCGGCTGGTGTAGCCAATCAAATACGAGGATTCGAGTCCTGTTAGAAAAGTGTTCGGACGGAAACAAGTCTCGCCTAGTTCTGTTCCTCCGTAAAAATCTGCTCATCTAAAATAAAAATTAGTGAATGTTTCACTCGTTTGATTCAATAATGCAAATTATACATGACGTGACAATTATTTATTTACACAGTCTGAATTGTGGTTATATATCATTATTTCAGCTCATGAAGGAGTGTAAAATAAAAATAAAAAACATCTCTGAATAAATACAGATCATATACTTTTTAAAAGAATTTAATATGATGAGGGCTGCAACTAATTAAAATGTTTATGTTTGACAAATCTGTAGATTATTTACCAGATAAATCAATTAATTTTTCAGTCCTAGGATGTCAGAAAATAGTTTAAAGATTTCCCAGAGCCCCTGGTGATATATTTAAATATCTTGTTTACTGTCTGCAAGGAAGCACAGGAGAATTAGAAAACCTAATTTTATAGATTTAATAATAATGCATAATGATGATGACCTGCAGCTTTAGAGTGGCTTTGAAAAATACTGTTGTCTTGTTTAGTCTTGTTGATGTGCAATTTTTGTGTGTCTTGCTGTATCAGTGTGAAGTGTGAAGTATATTGTATCTGTAAAACATCTGTATTTATGTTTTGAAACTAGTTTTGCCTCAGTTAGGTAGTTAATTTGTGTTATTGTGTGACTTTAGTGTTCTAAAGGATTAGTTTGGATTCACCAAAGTCACACAATAACTTAATCAAACTAACTGATCAGTGTAGTGGCAGCAGCTCCTGTGTTCAGCAAGGTAAAATTACTGTTTTTGTTAATAGACTCTGGCTTTGAATAGAGCATCGATTAAATTTCATTTTCAAGACAGTTCCCTATCAGAGAGGGCTGCCTGTTTGGGAAGTACTGAGCACGACTGGATAAATTAGACTTTGATTATACTGGGTTTTATACGAGTTGTGTGAGAGTTTGTAAATGGATGTTTTGATATGCTGTTGTTAAACCTGATCTTGTTACTTCAGTTCTTCAATAATTTCCTGTTTTTGGATTCTTCACTCATCTTGGAGGCATGAAAGAAAAATACAGTTTTCTTCAAGAATTCAACATAAACACAGGGTGAGTAATAGATACACATATGGTCATGGTTGAAGGGTGAAATATTCCTTTGATAGTTCTGCTGAACCGCTCTCTGGACCCCATAATACACTGCAGGCTGGTGCATTCAGTCAGTAAGTGTCTTGTTGTGTTCACTTACAGGAACAATAAAGAAGGCTGCTGCAGGATGTGATGACTGTTTGATCAGTTAACAGTATGAATGTATGAATGTGTTGCAGTCACACAGAGTGACACATCAACAAATTAAACATCACACCTCATCCTGAAGGTCAACAAACAATGAACTTCTGTGCAGCTTCTTTTTACAGCACAATTTTACACACACAATAGCTCTAAAGTCCTGTTGTTGGTTGTAAACTGCACCTTAACTTCAGACGTCAAGAAGCCAGCGGTGTCTTCTCTGAAGCTTTCTGTCACAATGGATCCACAGTTAACTCTCCTACACACATATTTTATATCAAAACTCTGAGACACTATCGAATCTGTTCTGCAGGTTTCATCTTTCTGACTCTTATGAAACTGTTAGAGTCTTTGACTTAGGTGAGAGATTTGAGTAGAAATCATTAATTTTTGGAGAAAGTTAAACATCAGATTCTCTTTAAGTGTTGATCACTGCTGAATAAATAACGTGTAAAATTCAGATCAGTCTGTTATTTCCATGTAATTAGAACATTTGACAGGATGTTACATCGCTTTTTCTCTTTTGCATAATGGACTTTCTATTCATATTGTTTGATATTAATCTTAATTCTCATTCTTATCTGTTTCCTTTAGTGGACTTCGACCACCACCAACAAAACCTCATTCCTCTTCCATCCCAGTTTCCTGTTTGCCATTATTTAATCACTATAGATGTATTTTTACAAGATAAATATATATAGATTACTGTTAATATTCATTTTACATGTTTATTGCTGATGTAGATAATACACATTTCACACAAATAAAATCATACATTTTTCTAGAAAAACATCAGTAACAAGAATTTTTTTTAAAAAAAGGGTATGACAACCACACAATTTAAACATTTCTGACTTGACGAGACAAAAAGCAGCTGAATGCACTTTTAGTTTTGAGTCTTAAAATCCAAGAACTGGGACATGGCAGCAGGGATGTTGTTCTTCTGAATTATTTCCTGCCACTATATCGAGTCGTATCTTCGTTTACATCATCTGTAGGAGAGTTTGACTGTTTCCCAACACCTAATAGAGTTACTCTGTAAAGAGGGCAGATGATCCAGAGCGCTCATGTTTGATGCAAACCTCCTCCATCTTTCAGACGTAATACAAGAATGTTTAAAATAAAAAAAACAAACAAAAGTATTGTTGGGAGTGCTAACCAGTCTTCATGTGGTGGCAACAGACAGAAAAACCTGTAATTAAGAGTTCAGACTCCATCAAATGTCACAGCAGAGCAGGTGGATATTTCTCTGTTTATCCGTCTGATGATGAAGAAACTGGTTCACCCAGAGATCAGTTTACACACCAGGCTGCAGTTTGTCTTATTGCACAAATGTCATCTCAGTCCCACCAACATGTCGTGTTCCTCCTGCTTTATGCTCCTGGTTTAACAGTGAAAATGTTCCTTCAGGACGAAGCAGCAGGTCACTCCAGATATTTGGGGATGCATCCTTGTAGTTCGATGAGCTCAGGCCAGTTTTCATATTTATTCTTTGCGTTGTCGTTCTTCAGGTACTGAAGCAGACAGACAGACAGACAGAGACGACATCAGCAAAGAACCCAGAAACTACTCATATGACGCCAATGATGAGACCATCATCTCACTTACTACAAATGTAAATATGTGTACTGAGACATGTGGGAATATGTACATCTTTATATGTGTATGTACAACACACACTTGTGTATGCATGTGTATGTGTATGTGTCTGCATATGTATACATATTAATGTGTGTGTAAACGGTGTGTGTATATACACACTTTTGTACTAGGCAGATTATTGAGTGGTTTCATTTGTAACAACAAACCCCTTTGTTATACATATGTTTAATAAACTATTCTTTACTTTACTACTACTACTACTACTACTAATAAGGTATTATTAGTAGTAGTATTTTTATTTGTAGTATTATTAGTATTAGTATAAGTATATGTGTTTGAATTCATTTATTGATCCTAAAGTTTTCAAACATACAAGAGTATGTTTGAAAACTTTAGGATCTTCACCAACATTTTAAAGATAAGATAAGGTATCAAAAAAGTTATAGAAGTCCAGATAAATATAAATTCTTCAGTGCAAGATAGTTCTTACCTTCTCAAAGTTGTTCTGCACTGACGCTCCTTTCCCACCAACAAACACCCAGTTATCTCTGAATCCAAGTGACTTGACAGAAGAACTTCCAAGCTCAGCAATCAGCTTCCTCGCATCTTCAGTCAACCTGTCAACACACACAGTGTGGATCAGACAACTGAGACAGTCACTGACAGAGCTGATCAATATGTAACTGATCAGGTTGATCAAAGAGTGAAGGAACAAAATCTAAAACATTAAAAGGCTTCAATCATCTCTGAACGGGTAACTTCAGCATTTTCTTATATGGACCCTTTTCCCATGTTTTTGTGTCTAAGTGACTGACGGGAACAATCATTTTTGCAACTGGTCCAGTACTGAGAGAGAGCGCTGCAGTCAGCAGCAGTCAAGGCTGTAATGTAACCACTAGGGTCACGTACACACCATCAATGTACGTCCACTAAAAGTGTTTGTTTTTGCCACTGACAGGTTCAGATTGTCATTCTAAGTGTCTGACACATTATGGAAAGGATCCCTACAGAGACAGACATTTTTGTCAAAGAGTAAGATCCTTTTAGTTAAACTAGAAACAGCCCCGAAATCACCATCACCTAACCAACCAGACTCTATTCAAATAAACAGCAATTTTATCATCATAAAGCACGCTTAATTCAGAGTACACAGAAACATAGTAAAACTCACAAATTACTTCTTGGTTCATCTTTCCACTGTTCTAATAATCATCAACTCTGGTTTGGTTGATATAAACCCTTAATTAGTTAGATGTGAAAATATGCTGCCTCTGTACACGCTAAAATTACTATTAATTTAAACAGAGTTTGGTGGGTTTGGTGATGGGGCTCTCGGGGCTGTTTCTGATTGAACAAAAGGGAATTTACTCTTAAACAAAACGGTCTATCTTTGTAGGGATCCTTTCCATAATATGTGACACTTAGCTCCTCCAATGCCGATAAAGAGCATGTGGCTGCTTCCCTAAACTTTTTTGAGGGGAACATCTCAAAACAAGGCAAATATATTTCTATGTTTCATCCATCTTTAGAAACAAAACATACAAACTAAACCTGACAGTAGACGTAAAAAGAGGAGAGACGTTTACTTTGATGAAGGCTCATCGTAGGACGCCATCAGCACAGCAGATCCCACATCGATGCTCTTCAGGAGCTCGATGAGAGGTTTCACGTCTGCAACACAAACGTCCATCTTTTATTAAATCTGTCATTGAATCATTTGAGCACACAGAACCACACGGTAGTTAGATTATATTAAAATGAGTTCGTACGTACCGCCACTGTACATGTCGAAGTGACCGGTTTTTATGATCTCCCCTGTTTTACCTGATGAAGAAAAGGAGACTTTAGAGACTCTTAACAATCAGGGATAATTACTGCAGCACAAACAGAGGCGATGCAGCGGTGAACTGGTTCAACACTCACCGTTTATTACAACAACGTTTATTCCAGGTCCAGCGTTGTTCAAGACGGTTCCAAGAACCCTGAGGAAAAATATCAGTTTCCTGTGGTTATCAGTCTCATAGATGTGGGTCAAGACCAACAAATCACAAAACCAGTTGTATATGTTGCATCTTTTACCGCCTGAGAAACATGACGTTGGGTTCTGAGTGCAACACTTATGCCTACTTTCAAGGGTTCAGAGGTTCACACTTTCATCACTTCCAGACTGGACTATTACAACAGTCTCCTCTATGGTTCGTCATCTAAGACACTCAAGAAACTACAGTATATCCAGAACTCAGCTGCTTGTCTTCTTACCCATCCCTGCACCTGTAACCACATCACCCCCATCCTTCATATCCTCCACTGGGTCCCCACCCCCCAGCGTATCCACTTCAAGTCAAGGAAGTTGAGGATGAAACACCTACAGCTTGTTTTGGAGGCAGATCTTTGGACCAACGACGTTAGCGGCTCCGCTCTGAATGTAGAAGCTGAATGTATCCGCCGGACAGTCTCTCATCATGAAGCACGGCCCGGCTGGAGAGGAAACTATCAATCTAAATTAATCCGCCATCTGATCAACGTCACTCATTAATCCTGATCAGGTTGAATCGCTCACTCACGTTTTGGGGTCACCTTCAACTTCTGACTGGCGGCACCAGAGTTTTCAGGGAAAACAAGACGCAAATCATCTGCAACAACAACAGTTATATTATGAAACCATAAAATACATAAAGATACAGACTTGTACTGATAGATATCAATATAGAGCTCAAGTGACACTCAGTGGTGGACAGTAAAAAATAGATTTTAAACCAAGTATTTCAACTAACCCTCCTCTTTCCGACAAGATAGCAAACATGGTTGATACCGATGGATGCCTTAGGTCATCTAGTTTACAATAATGCAATATAATCTAAGTGTCTCAGTGTCTCAGTGTCTTCGCTGAAATGGGCTTTAATGACGAAAATACATTTACTTCTCATGTAAATACATATAACCTGCATTGTCAGTGATATAAGTCAGTAAGTGGATTGTTGTACATGATCCCATTTACGGGTTAACCATAGACGAACAGGAGGTTTTGTGTCTCCATCGACAGCCACTTCTCTTTATTTTCATCTCTTAAGCATGGTGTGCCTCAGGGGCCAGTCCTGGGGCCAATTTTACTCTCCTTGTACATGCTTTCCCTTGGGCTCATTGTTCAGAGACATGGTGTCTCTTTTCATTTTTATGCTGACGATACACAGATGTACCTGCTCGTTAGATCCACAGACCCTGGAATGATGTGTTCACTTAATGGCTGCCTTACTGATGTTTAAAGCTGGATGTGAAAAACTTTTCTTTAGCCTAACTCAGACAAAACAGAGATTGTTGTCATCGGGCCCCAGCAATGTTACACAACAAATTCTGCCTTTAGCTAGTCAAACCTGTTGCAAGAAGTCTTGGAGTCTCGTTTGAAAGTTATTTAAGTTTTGAGCAGCACGTCACAAAGCCTGTGCAATCATGTTTTTAACATCTTAGAAACAATTCAAAAATACGACTAATGCCAATTTAACTTTTAAAGACACTGAGACAATTTTACACACCTTCATCTCTTCACGCCTGGATCACTGCAACAACCTCTTTTCTTGCCTGAATCAAAAATCTATTAATCGACTCCAGACTGTACAGGATACAGTTGCCAGAGATGTGATCACATCACTCCAGGTTTAGCCTCTTTACAGTGGCTCCCAGTATGTTTTACAATAGATTTTAAGATTTTACTGATTACTTTTACGGCTCTTCATGGTCTCTCTCCCAGCTTTATCTCCAACCTCTTAGTGCCATAAACACCAGGACGTACTTTGAGGTCCTCGGGCAGCACAGGTCTTTTGTATGTTCCAGAGGCCTGACTGAAAATTAAAGGAGACAAAGCGTTTGCTGTCAGGGCCCCGAGGCTCTGGAACAATCTGACGAAGGAAATCAGGTCGGCTGAGTCAGTGATCTGTTTTAAGTCCCTTCTTAAAACATACTTTTATTGGTGAGCCTTTCCTGAGTTTACTTGATTTTTAAGTTCATTTAGACCATCTTTTATTTCCTCAGTTTTTATATACTGCAGTGTTTTTATGAGTTCTTTAAAAGTTGTACCCTTTGACGCACCCTGACAGCGGGCCAGGGCAGGTCTATTAAATATTCCTACCTCTGATGACTTGAAACGGGTTGCTGTATTTCTGCAGGATGAGTGTGAGAAACAGAATCACCGGCACCAACACCAACATGAACTGTAAAACCTCTGCAGGAGACAAACAGAGACAGACACATACTGTGTTAAAGTTATTGCACCAGTCAGACTGGATCTAAAAATATTTAAATGGACAAGAGATTTCAGTCCATCCAGTTTAACCAGTTGGTCCTAATAGTTTAAACTACAGTTGTCAGGGGTGTCGTAGTGGGTGCAAAATAGTTTAGCCCTCCCCTGCACTAGGATTCCTCTCTAAATGCAGCCAAAGCTGAAAGACTGACTGCTTATGCTGCTGAAGCATCAACGTACGCTGCTATATCGATCCCCACGAAGGGGATATCAGGGAAAAAGAAAAGAGAAATGCTCCTGAGTCGACTTTGCTTCGTTTTAAAGGATCATGAAACAGATTTGTTATTAAAATTGATTGTAAGAATTAGAAAAAAGACATTTTATTTATGAATGAGAGGAACTTTTTAAGTTTCTCATTCTCAGTGTGTTAGAAGTCTTTCTTGTCTTGAATTATCTTTGTGGAAAAAATTAAATTGACTGTTGGATCATCCTGTTTCTTATCTTTTTGAGCTGATTTTACTCTTTTTCAAATCTTTTTCTATTGCCTTGCATTTCCTTTACACCTTCTCTGAAAGCCTGTCTGTGTGTTGTGTTTGTGCACTTTGAATGACCTCGTTGAAAGGTAAATATTCCTGCGGTGAGATGTCAATCTTGATCTAATGCTGTTAGGATCACATTTTATTTATGTGAATTCAATTTGATCCTCCTCCTTTATTTGCAGTCTTGTAAGTTTGTTGAATTGTTGGATGTTTGTCTTCTCTAACTGCTGTCTGTGAATCATCCTGTTTAAATAAAGGTTGAGTCAATTAACAAAAGAATAAGGAAGGTTGGATGCTGGTCATCCACAGAGAAGAAAAGACTATAAAATCATACATATTTATGCATCAAGAAGCCAACGTTCACCATAAATATTTCATATTTCATCATTAATATTTGTTTTTAACGTTACTGAATTACAGATTTTACACTGTTTTCCACAATATGTAAAGAAACAGACTCTCTGCGCCACCTGATGTTTTCTTGTGCAGCCCAGTAGTACTGTAATTAATGTATATGCACTGGATCCCTTTTTTAAAATCTGTTTTTCTCATTTATATCTTATCAATTTTTATTTATTATCAGCAAATTTAATATATATATTTTCTTCGCTCCCCTAAATTTGTTTGGCAGTTTGCCTGGATTAATTGAGGGCGCTCATGCGTGTTTGTACATGAGTATCCTGTATGTTTATATAAATGCAAAACTCCTTAATGAAGTTATTTAATAAAACGTTAGTTAAAATGATTCATCATGAACAAAACATGTGTTTACTGTCTATGAACAAGGTTTGGCAAGTGAGCATTTATGTGTGCAGCTCCTTATAATATTATAGTTATACTTTTTTGGTTCTTCTCGGCCGTTTCAAAGCACTGCTGCAGGATTTTTGTACACAATCTTTTAAATGCAAATGTCACATGTACTTTAGCTGGTCTTTGTCATCATGTGTAGTTGCTGTTTTTTGCAATTTTTATGGTTCATTTTTACTATATGTTAACACACTTTTGGGGGTTTTCTTTGTAGTAATCTTATTTTGTGTTTTAGAGCTTCACATTTTTATATTGTGTTTTTGTTCTATGTCGTCTGTCTGTAACTTTATGTTGCTGCCTCTTGAAAAACACATTTTTAATCTCAAGAGGTTTCTCTGGTTAAAGCAACTCTTACCTTTCTTGCATTTCACACAGCACAAAAAAATTGAACATCCACAACTTCCACCTCCCTCCAAAGTCCCATCCCCCTTCCCCATTACATCCTCATTACGTCTATGATACACATAGACGTTGGCAAGCTAATGTTAGATACACGTAAGAGGAGAGCGAGTGTAACGTTACAACCGAGACAGTCAAACACAACTCCAGAGTTTTACAATTCAACTAGAGTCAGTGATGGCTGATGAGTTTAGAATAAGGTTACAGTGCTAAAGTTTCTTTAAAATCCCACATTAGTTGAGATGTATGTGAACTATTACAGTGAACAAGGAGACATTTGTTCAACAGGAAACCTCTCCCACTTGTTATCAGTAACATCCAGATATGTACATAATCAATAAGGAAATAACTGTGATAAAATGCACATAAACACACAGATTAAATGGAATCTTACTTCCTTTGATGTTTTTTCGTCTTGCCATTTTTCCTGTTAAAAAAGAGAAACATTTAAAAATGATTAATAATCAAAAATGTATATGTCCTTTTTTTTTTTTTTTAGCTTTTATTATTTTTCTGTTCTTATAGGCTAGTTTCAGTCATTTTACACATTAATAATTTTGTCTATGAAATATCAGAAAATACAATTAACACTAAAACAACATCAAAAAAGGAGGACACATGTGTAGGCCACCTATTTTGTTCGACCAACAGTCCAAAACCACAAAACATTCAATTTAATTTCATATAAAAGCCGCAAATCGTCACATTTGAGACGCCAGAACCAATAATTATTTTTAAAATGACTCAGACAGTGAATCAATTATCAGATTATGTTGCCAATTAATTCTCTGACATCTGACTAATTGACCATCTATCTAAATAAATAAATAAATAAATAAATACTTTTATGAAACAGAGATGAAAATGTGTGATTAATATAGGCTATTTTAGGTGCAGATTCATTTTCTAATGCAAAATACTTTATAGTATAAGTACAGCGGAAGTAAAACAATAAAACTGCACCTGACATTTAACTCTACTCCGTCTGCATTCCTGAATGTGTGCAAACACCTGTGCAGGTAAATTGATGTATCACAGCTCCTCAGAAAAACAACCTGTCACTGTTCACAGCATATCGACACTCACAGATCAAATATATATAAAATCACATTAAAGTAAATAAAACTAAGAGATGAATAAAAAGAAAGTGTTGCACTGACCCACTCTGACGGTGAGCATGTCTCTGATGTCTGGCCCCTCTGACACTGAGTCCCGTGCGACGTTCAGTTACCGGAGCTGCTGGAGACAAACAGGTTGTTCCTGTTCCGCTTCCCTGAGCCTGATTACCTGGTTACAGCCAATCAGCTGCACCCGGAGGGCCAGAGTCCACCTCACTCACCTGGTGATAACATCATCATGTAAATTGATTTTTTTTTATCTAGATATGAATCAGCTTTTGTTATAATGCTGAACATGATGCAGCTCTAAGATAAATGGCGCCCTGGGAGCTCATCAGACTGAGCAAAACTCTGAAATATGTTCTTTAACCATAAAAGTAATTCTTCATCTGTGCCGAGTAATGCACCTGAGCTGTGATGCATTCACTTACTGTTGTAGCTACTTAAGTGCTCCTGAGCTGTGATGCGATAATTACTGTGTTATGTACTTAAGTGTATCTGAGCGGTGATGCGTTCACTTGCAATTGAATGTAATTAAGTGCACCTTAATGATGATGCATTCACTTACTGTTTCATGGACTTTGGTGCATGTGATGTGTGTGATGTGTTCACCTACTGTCCTTACTTTTGTGCATTTCAACAGTGATGCATTCACTTACTGTTGTGCGTACTTTAGTGCATCTGAACGGTGATGTATTCAGTTACTGTAGTACATACTTTGATACTCTGGTGAATCTGAACTCTGACGCGTTCACTTACTGTTGTATGTAATTTATGCAATTTAGTGCATTTAAACAGTGATGCATTCACTAACTGTTTTGCATACTTTAGTGTGTCTGACAGTGATGCATTCACTAACTGTTTTGCGTACTTTAGTGCGTCCAAATGGTGATGCGTTCACTTACTGTAGTACGTACTTTTGTGCATCTGAACGGTGATGCATTTACTTACTGTTGTCTGTACTTTCAACATTGCAACAGCGATGCGTTCACTTACTGTTGTAATTTATGCAATTTAGTGCACTTAAACAGTGATGCATTCACTAACTGTTTTGCATACTTTAGTGTGCCTGAACAGTGATGCATTCACTTACTGTTTTGCGCGCTTTAGTGCGTCCAAATGGTGATGCATTCATTTACTGCAGTATGTATTTTAGTGCATCTGGACGGTGATGCATTTACTTACTGTTGTCTGAACTTTCAACAGCATTGCAACAGCGACGCGTTCACTTACTGTTTCACATACTTTGTGCATCTGAATGGCGATGCGTTCACTTACTGTAGTACGTACTTTATCGCATCTGTTTACTTACTGTTTTCTGTACTTTTGCGCAGTTCACTTACTGTTGAAGCTACTTTGGAGCATTTAAGCAGTGATTCATTCACTTACTGTTGTACATATTTAGTGTATTTGAACGGTGATACGTTCAATTACTATTGCAGCGACTTAAGTGCATTTGCTTCACCATCACTTATGGACACATTTGTGTACGATATTTATTAAAGTGGAAATACTTAAGTTAAGTACAAGTGCCTATAAGTGGGGGGTGGGGGGCTCAGGGATCCAGTGTTGGCCCCAGTCCTTTGTTTGCTCACTGAGCCTTCTTTATTCTCTGTGTTATTAATATCCAACTTCTTTTGTATGCTGTTCTTTGGTATCTGTTATCAGGGCGTCGCTGCACCGAGGCAGGAATGTGCAGCCAACCTGTCCTGTAGGTTTTCATAACACCACAGGACAATTGACAGGAATTCACAGAGCAAACACATTAAAGTGAGGATGTGACGTACAGTGAGTAAGAGTCACTGTAGAATTATCAGAATCATTTCCTCCTCCTCCAGGATGAATATCTGATATATTCATGCAGGTAAACACTCAGTTGTTCACCTTGTCACATTAAACTCATCACGCAGCAGGTCACCATGGCAACCAGTGGTCACCGTGATAACCACTATTAGTGTTGTGGTCCATTTATTGAAGGCTACAACGTGAGCGTGTCATCAGGAGCTTCTTTAAAAATATATTTACAAACAAACAGATGGACTTTGGTTAAAGCACCAGTCTGCAGAGAGTCAGCAACAATATCAACAGGACACATTCAGAGTTCGTCTGGAAGACACGACACACTTATTGCATTCACAGGGAAGATTTAATGTACAGCTCAGAGTCTCTGTAAGGCCTCCAGCTCCACTCGAAAAAGGAGCCTCTGTGCTTCATCAGTCAGAGTCTGTGAAGGCATCACCACACTGAGTCCGTCCTCAGTTTCCAACAGGAGGATTTATTGTGGCGGTCGACCTCATGGAGCAAAGCATGAAATATTAATGTTTAACACTCACAGCAAAGAGCATTTACTCTAGTGTTTTTAGCCATAATGTGTCCTCACAAATCAAACATCAGGAGCAATAACACCAGACCAGGGTTTATGCTTCAGGATGTTTCCTGCTGCATGTTTCACATTTCCTTGAAATAAATGAACCTGAACATCTCACAGGACTCAAGTGTCCCGTACTATAAAAATGTTTTAATGCAAAATATGAACCTGCAGTCGAAGTAGTCATTAAAAAAACTACTGTTTGAAATTAGAAAAAGTTTTTTTTTAAATAAATTTACAAATGACTTCTGTTTATCTGTCTTTTTTAGGACAATCCAATAAGTGGAATTAATTCATAAAATAATAATAATACAGTGATTAACTGATCAACAGAATATTAATCAGAAACAATTCAATAATCAATCAATCGCTCTTGTCAAACAGAAATCCCAGACTTTGCTACTTTCTTCTTTTTTTACATTTTAATAAACTGAATAATTTTGGACCACCTGCTGGACAAAACAAAACATTTAAAGATGTGACTTGAATCTGTTGTTCTCAAATGGTATGCCGTGGGATTTTGTGATAACCACACATTATTGACTGACTTAAATAATTGATCAGTTCTAAAAAAAAATAGTTTAAGTTCATTATTCTGTTGTAGTTTGGTGTATAAAATTAAAAAAAAAAAAAAAAGCATCAAAAGTTCAAAGTGAGGTCAATATCAGAAACAAAAACATGACAATGAGAAACTTCTAGAGACATTTTTAGTTAAAATCAGTTCTGTGGTTTTAATCTAATGTTCATGTAAATTACTTTTTGTTGGCAAAAAAACATGTTACTTAAAAGTTCAAACTTGTGAACACCTGGTGATGGAAAGCTTCGATGTTATTAACAATCTTTAATGGGCGTCAAGGTTGTTAAAATTTGTCATTGAGGAGGTGAAAGATAAAGTTGCTACAGAGGTTTTTGGATTCATTATAAGATGTGACTTTTAAATTTTCTTAAAATTTAATTATATATTTTTTATATTTATAAGGTTTAATCTGTCATTAATTTTCTCGTCTTATTTTCTGATATTAACGTTCAGTCGGTTTGTTTTGTTGTTGTTGCACCTCCTTGAGATTAGAAGTCCTCCTACTGAGCTTCATAACGTCATGCAGCTCTCCTCTGATTGGTTAAGAGCCCGAGTTAACAATTACAGTGAAGTGCTGTTCTGCTCCCGATCTTCGATTTCTTCTAAAATATAAAATAATAAAGCAAACATCCATATAAACAAATATAAATGGTGATGAGACTTTTTAATGTCGTGTCGCACAAACTGAGTGAGAAACAGAAAAGTCAGTTCAGTCTTTGTTCGGAGGAAACAAGTTGTTTTACATGTTAAAATTATATTGCAGGAAACATTCAGAGCAGCAGGACGAGATGTGAAACACCTTCAGCAATTATTTATTTAAGTATCTGACGCTTTGCTCTGTGACTTCAGTGAAAATCAGAGGGACAGATGTAGCTTTAAATAAAAATAATACAAAAAAAATAATAATTTTGTAAATAAATACAAAAATGGGGAAACTCTATTTGGGTGAACCGCCCAAATAAATCCTGTGAGTAGGAAACACTTGAATGCACATCAGAGTTTGTTTATTAATGCAGAGTCATGTAAAGTCGGCTCCACATCATCATCACCATCATCATGGGTCTACAGCCCGTGTTAGTCTACGTACAGTCGTGATCTACTGGGAACACTGGTGTGTAAAACCTCAGCAGCACTCAGAGGTCTCAACAGGAAGAGCTGCACAATTAAAACTCACTACAATCATCTGGTTTTAAATGTTAAACTGACAGAAAACGTCAGATGCATCAGACCCACACATCCACCCAGACACTGTTCAATGATTAAACTCAGTCACTGCCTCCACAGCAACGCCTCTGTGTGTGACGTCACCTTATTAAATCAAATCAGTTCAATGCAGGAAGTCAAAGAGATTTTAAATTGTGTGAAAAAGAACTCAGAGTTTCAGGCTTTAAAAAGTGAACAGTCTTCAGTTTGGTGTTGTGCAGAAGAAAGCATCTTAAAATATGAATAGTCCAAATACAGGACGGCACCTCATCAAAAGGACATAAAAATAGAGTTACATGATACCTGCAGCGTGCGGTTAACCACTGCTCACTAGGGCTGCAACTACCGCTTATTTTCATTGTTGACTATATCTGTTGATTATTTCGTCGTTTAGTCGACTAATCATTTCATCAAAAAATGTGTTAAATCTTGAAAAATCTCAGTCTGTCTCTCCCAAACCCCAAAATTATGTCATCTAATGTCTTGTTTCGTACTCACGGGTTTTAGTTCCCCGTCATGGGAGAGTGTGTAAAGCTGCCAATATTTGAAAGTAAGAAGCTGCAATAAGAATATTTTGGGTACTTTTATAGTACTTCTCTATGAAAAATGACCCAAACCGATTAGTCGACTACTAAAATAGTCACCGATTATTTTAACAGTCAATTATTCATCGATTAGTCGACTTATCGTTACAACCCTACTGCTCACATCTTAAAGGTCCAGTGTGTAAGATATAGGGGGATTTTGTGGTATGTAGTCGTGAGGATTGCAGTTTCATGAATATCAAAATAACAAAATAAAAAAATCTGTGTTTCCCCAACGCTGCTTATGGTAGTGGAGCTTCCAACTATGGCTGCCTTTGCAAAAATGCAAATGTCTCTATCTAGAGCCAGTGATTGGTTTGTCCGTCCGCTCCCTGTGTAGATATTAACACCTCATTATAAGGTAACAAACAAGATTCAGGTGATTATATACTAAAGAAATATATTTATTATATTATATTATATTTCAGCCAATGTATCCCCTTTAATCCTACACACTGGACATTTAAATTTTGTAAACCGATCTAAATATCTAAATCTCTTGTGAACGTTTGTCATCAGAGCTTCTGCCTGTCTTTGGACTGTGGGAGGAAGCTGGAGCACCTGGAGGAAACCCACGCTGACACAGGGAGAACATGTAAAGTCTGCACCGCGGGGCTCCCCCAACCTGGGTTTGAACCAGGAACCCTCCTGTTGTGAGGCGACAATGCTGACCAAACAGTAACCAACAATTCCTGCATCATCCTTTAACACCTTTCTGGTACACAACTCCGGGTGCTATGGAGAACTGTGACTCTTAAAGAAAACGGTACACCACCATGGTTGTTCTTTCTAACAGATGCAACAATTGGCATGTGCAAATTATGGAGATGATGTCATTGTTTTCCACGCTCTGTATTACACGTCAACGTGGAACCAAAGTTTTGAAAAACCTCTGATTTTGTGACCTAAAACTCTGTTTGCATGGACGAGAGGCAAAAACCACGTGGAAAATATCTCTTTTCAGAAACATGTGAAGACACGTTGAGTCGACAGGGCATCGGGTACAATTCTTAAAAAAAAAAAAAATACAACAAAAAAAACCAAAGGGATCTGAATCAAGGTCGTTTATGTTAAAAAACTCAAATATATCTGTCAGTATTAGCTTAAAAAATCCAAATTATATTACACAACAGTGGAAAGAAAGATCCTGACAGAGATTATTAACTGTGCAGCTCTCCTGTTAAATTGACCTACGTCTGCTGGGTGGTGTCGTCTGCAGGACCAGCTGAGTGTGGAAGACCAACCATGTCTACATCCAGGCGAGGCTCACACAGCGGGCACCAGCTCTACATTTCCTCTGCGGTCCGTCAGTGAGGTTTACTCCTCCAAACCTCCACCGCAGACCAGAACGTCTCCACAGGGACGGTCTACGTCCCCACACTGGCCTACATGAGGGCGTTAAGGTGTCCAGAGTGTCCTACAGAGTTCAGCATCAGAGCCCTCTGATCCAGCACCTCCCTCTCCCGCCCCAGTGTCGCCCTCTCCTGCTCCACCATGGCTCTGTCCCGCTCCACCGCCGCCCGCTCTCTCTCCAGCCACAGCCTCTCCGCCTGCACCGCCGCCCTCTCCCTCTCCACCGCCGCCCTGTCCCGCTCCACCATCTCCCTCTCTCGCTCCAGCGCCGTCCTCTCCCTCTCCACCATGTCCCACTCCCTTTCCAGTCCTCCCAGCGGCCCGTCGCACGCCTCCGAGCTGCGCTGGTTCTGCTCGCCGCCGTCGCTGAACGTCTCCTGTCCGTATTCTGAGGAAGAGGAGGGGGGAGGAGGAGGGGGAGGGGCTGGCCGGGACCTGTGTCTGGGGGTGGGGTCAGGGTCTTCGTCCTGGGTGACGGGGGTGAGGAGGGGGGCGCTGCTCGTCAGGCGGCCCTCCATGGCTTCATTCATCAGGTGGAACCACGGCCAGGAGGAGGTGCTGTCTGCTACGCTCTCCATCCCAACAGGAGGATACTTCAGGTCCTGGACAGAAGAGGAGGAGGAGGAGGAGGAGGAGGGGCGGATGGGAGAGGAGAGGAGGAGATATAGGATAGAGGAAGAGGAGGAAGAGAAGTCAGGAGGGGAGAGGAGGGAGAGGAGGAGGAGGGGGATGAGAGAAGAGAGGAGCGAGAGGAAGGGGAGGAAGAAGTGGGGGAGGAGAGACAAGAGGAGGAGTATGGGATAGAGAAAGAATAGGAAGAAGACAGGAAGAAAGAGTAAAGGAGATGAAGGAGTAGAAGGGAGGAGGAAAGGGAGCAAGAGGAGATAGGAAAGAGAGGAGGAGAGAGGAGTTGGGGGAAAAGAGGAGGAGGAGGAGGAGAGAAAAGAGAGGAGGAAGAGAGGAAAGGACAGAGGTGGAGGAGGAGAGTAGAAGAAGAAGGAAAAGGAGAGAGGAGTCGTCAGAGAAAAGAGGAGAGGAGAAAAGTAAGAGGTAAGAGGAGGAGGAGATGGCAAGAGGAAAGATAGAAAGGAAGACAAAGAGGAAGAGGAGGAGGAGAAAGGTGAGATGAGACAGAAGGGGCAAGGACACGAGAGGAAGAGGAGAGAGTAGAGGGGAAAGACAGGAGGCGAGATGGTAGAGAGGAGAAGAGAAGGGAGAGGAGGAAAAAAATAAAACATAAGTAGAAGAGTTGCCACAAAAACTCACTACAGCACCAAATGTGGATTAATCCTCCACTGAAAATAGTCCCCGAACAAAGTCACTATTTCCTCCTGTTTGTTAAATAAAATCTACAGTGAGCAGCTGCACGCGTTACTGATGACACTACATGTTTGTCTTTCTTCAGTAGGAACCACTGAGCCTGAAGCTGAGAAACGTAGACTCGAGTTTAGCTGAAGCAAACTCGACGTTAACAAACCTTGTATCTCCTCTTCAGATTGTCCCACTTCTTCGCCATCTGGTATGTTGAGACCTTCCCCTGCAGCCCGAGCTCCTTCAGGATGGCCCTGAGTGACACGTGCACACATTCAGACTCATGTATGACACTATACATCTGCAGTAACAAATACCTGGTCTGCATGATGAGATTTATTTATGACACAGTTTCTTACTTCCAGGCAGCTTTGGCAGCATTTCTCCTCCCGGTGAACAACGCCTCGTTAGCAGCTCGGAGTTTGATCATCCTCCTGGTGTCCTGATCCGTCACTGCGGCAGAAACACGGGTAAAGTCGCAGGTACCAGTGTTTCTCCTATATGTATATAACAGCAGTGCTGCGCCACTGCTAAATGATTAAAAATCTCTTCATACACAATTCGCTCGCTATCTCTAACAGCATAATAATTTGACGTCTACAACTGTGTACAGATTTGTGTCTGAAGCCCTTCTCATGTCAGCTGATGCGCTAAATATCTTCCAGCGGCACAAAATAAAACTCTTCAGCACCGCTGCTGGAAAACATCCTTGGCTTAAACACTGAATTAAGAAGAACCCATCTTACTTTTATAAGAGAGGTCTGAGGGCGTCGAACACTCCTCTCCACTGGCGTCAATGTAGGTCACGTTCCCATCAGCCTCGGCTGTGTCCCCCCCCACCATGCTCTCCAGCTCTGACACGCTGCTCCTCTCCGCCATCAAACAGTCTCTGTCAGCGGGCGGAGACGAGCCAAAGACGCCTCCACTTGCGTCCTCCTCGCTGCTCCAGACAGGCGTCACTCTGGGAGCTTTTCCGGCCAACCGCCCCTCCAGAGCGTCACTCATCAGCTGGAACCAGGGCCAGGAGGCGGGGTTAGTCTGACCCTCCATCCCCCGAGGAGGAAACTTCAGGTCCTGCACACACACACAGAAGTTAAACAGAAATTCATTGAAGGAGCCGCAATACACTTACTACACTTATTATTAATTACTGAGTATCTAGTACCTTTATGTCTCATGCTTCATTCTGTATCATGCAGATGCTCATAATGTCTTAAAAAATGCAAGCTTGAACCATTAAAATGTTCAACACTTTTGCTTGAAAAATAACTTAAATGATTAAAAAATAGTTTCATGTATATTTTCTATTGTTCAGCTAATCTATTAATAGACTTATTGTTGCAGATCTCTTCTAACATTTTGCAAACAGGCCACATAAGATTCTGCACTGTACATACTGCCACCCCTAAGGGCTCATTTATGCTCAACGTTAGATACAGAGACGGACAGGGACACAGAGATGGACACAGACGGAGCCTTCTGTCCGTTCTCGGCATTCATTTCCTCCATAATTGTACACTAAAAACATATGGATACGGAAAAAACGGAGCAGAGCACCACGAGATTGTGGAGGCATTGTGGTGTAGTTCAAGCGAGACACGACTGTAGGAAATGATGAAGAAATTTTAAATAATAGTGGCACAGATCGAATCAGTAATATAGTGATAAGAATTCTTCTTTCCCATGTCGGGATGTAACGTTGTATGGCCGCACAGACAACAGTTGTCTACAATGCTGTCTCTGTTTAAATACACTATTACAACGTCCTCCACTGTCTACTTATTGATGTCTAGTGCCACCTGTTGGCTGGATCTACGCCAAAATACAGGACAACTGAAGTATAAGAGCAGAGACATTTACAGTGTTTAAACAGACTTATCTGTTTTCATACGTAAAGGGACAATAAATGAGCCTTAAGACTAATGGTCATCACCTTGAATTTGGTCTTCAGGTTGTCCCACTTCTTAGCGACCTGGTCAGGTGTTATCTTCCCCGTCAGACCCATCTCCTTCACTATCCCCCTGTGAACAACAAAAAAAGACCAATTAATTATTTAAAGGATTCACTATGTTCAGTTGGATGGTAATTTCTTTTTAAGTCCTAAGACATTGTTTGGCTCAGCGGGCGGACATGACGCTCCACGACAAACATCTCTAAATGAACAGCTGAGCACAAATTCTACAGATTCTCTCATAACATGATTGGAGATATATTATTTAGTGCTGCTTTACCTCCAGGCCGGCTTGGCAGTGTTCCTCCTCCCTGTGAACAGAGACTCGTTAGCAGCTCGCAACTCAATTAGTCGCCTGGTGTCGTCTTCTGTCACTGAAACGAAGGTGAAAAAACTCCATTACAGTTCTCGTCATTTTAGAGTTTGCCAAAAGATGAAGCTCTTGCAGCATTTCTTACATTTGTATGTGAACTCGGCCATCCGGTGCAGCTCACCCAGAGCCGAGGATCCGTTCTTGTCTTCATTATCAACCAGCAGGTCCATCTCCGACTCCGTCAGGAACTCAGCCATCCCGCCTCGGCTGCGGCGGGCTCGTTTCTTGGGCGTCGGTGACAGTGGCTCACAGTCCTCGTCTTCGTCCTCCACGATAGGAGTGAGGATGGGCGCCGCCCCCGCGAAGCGCCCTTCCATGGCGTCGTTCATTCTGTAGAACCAGGGCCAGGAGCTCGGGTTTGTCTCCACGCCTCGAGCGGGAAACTTCAGCTCCTGGTAGAGACAGAAAGTTCTACAGATCGTCCACAGAGGGACCTTATCGTCCTGTCAACACTGCCACCAACTCCTGCTGTCCATCCACAACTCACAGGGACGTCACTGCTTCTTTCCAACGTCAACTTAAACAACACAACTTAACAGTTTTAATTTGTGCACCGTAACAAAAGGATCATTCATTTAAAAAAAGTCACCTTTTCTTGTTTTTATCCTTAACCTCTGAGTTTTTTTTTGTACAATTGTTCCAAGTTGCATTCACCAAACTTTCCAAACTTGCTCGTTTCACCTTGATGAATGTTCGTGACTCCATCCTGATTGCAGAGATTTGATCATAAGGAGCTACAGCGATTAGCTGATCAACAGAGAATTGATCAAATATTTGATGATTCCGGCTTCTCAGTTGTAACATTTGGCTGCTTTTTACATCTTACATTATCACACATTGAATATTTTTTGGTTTCAGAGCAAGACATTATGATCACCATAGGATCTATGGAATTATGATGAACTTTTGTCATGGTCCTAATCAATATTTATAGTCAAAATTGACTTAAAATACAATCAGCAGTTTAGTTAATAATGAAGTTATCCCCTCCTAATTATTAGCATAATTAATCCCAAATAATTCTACTTCTTCCACTCTGTGGTCTTGTTTCATTCTCAAAATCGTCATTAAGAGTAAAAAGAAGAAGCAGAGTTTTAAGGTTGTGCTATCAGACATTGAAGGTCAGATTCTACAAACCTGGCAGCATCTTTTCAGCTCTGTTTACATTTCTGGCATTGTGCACATTAAGTTTCTGCATCTTAATAATATATTTATTGTTTATATTTAGTTTGATTTGCAAATCATTTGGTATGAGTGTTTCTTGCTCCAGCACACAGCGTCACCTGCACAGAGACGCCCCTATGAGTCATGAATAGGTGGTCTGTGGAGTTGGACCTACCTTGTATCTCCTCTTCAGGTTGTCCCACTTCTTTGCCAACTGATCCGTGGTCAGCTTCCCCTGAAGACCCAGCTCGTACAGGATGGCTCTGAAAGAAATAACACTCAGGTTGAATCTGACTGAAGACTTGAGACACAACAGATGAGCAAGGCTGTAGTCAATCAAAGACAGTCTTGTTTGACTGAATTTTTACTGACTCTTCAACCCATCGATTAGTTGATGGGGGAAAAATCTGCACATTGTCTCTAGATTATTTAAATCTGCCACAGTACACTGACTGACTCTCCCAACGCATTCTGTCATGAGTATAGCTTTTCCCCCCCTTTTTTTCTTTGAGTATTTACACTCTGCTATAAACCCTCGCAATAGACAGTGTGTCCATTCTGCATTGAGCGATGCACATTAAATAATGTTTAACTTTAGGGTAAAGCGCTGTGTTCATCACTGTCTCTTTTTACCCAGCTGTCCAATCACAGTTAGAGCAGGGGCAGGACAAATATGAAGAGGACCAACTGTCAATGTTAAGATGTGAATGCGCTGCGTCTTTCTGTCTCTCATTATCATAATTTGACTATCTTTTGGTTTTGTAGAGTCTCACAGCTCTACATGATTGAAGGGAAGCTGCTGTGGACCTGCTGCAGGAAGGAAACAGAAACCATCTGAAACTACACTCACCTCCAGGCTGGTTTGGCTGAATGTTTCCTTCCAGTGAACAGAGCTTCGTTCGCAGCTCGAAGTTTGATCATTCTCTCTGTTTCTGGTTCAGTCACTGTGAACAAAGAAGTTTTTAGTTACACGCTGATACACATATAAGACAGTTAAGGTAGAAGAATTAAAAAGCTTAGAAGAACAACAACAATTCACTTTGCAATAAATTAAATTTCCTATCTGTGTTGGATCTGAACACACTGAGTCTTCGAGGATAAAATCCTTCAGTCTGCCTACTTTTATAGGAGCACTCGGTCATCCTCCTCCAGCCCATGGGGACCCCCTCAGCAGGAGGCGCCTCCGTGTGAACCGTCCCATCATCCCCTGCTGCTTCCTGCGCCACTGTGTCCTCCATCTCCGTTTTAATGAGGAACTCCAAGATGTCGGTGTTCTCCTGGTTCTGGTTGGGCTGGCTGTTGCAGCGGTGACCAGTGTTGCTGGCGTTCTCTGGGCTCAGCACCAGGTTGCTGTTATAGAGGCGACCGTGCATGGCTTCATCCATGATGTGGAACCAGGGCCACGACTCCACGACACCACCGATGTTGTCCTGGCCCTGATAGGGCTGCTTCAGGTCCTGGAAAAGACATCGAGACTTACAGACACCCTGTTCTTCAAATGTGGCTCAATTAAGGCCCCGGTCAGATAGAGAGCATTTTGCAGCTTGCCATGTCCTTTTTTTAAAAAAAAATTGTTGTTGCTAGGCAATCACCAAATTACTGGTCATTAGCTTAATGGCTATTTTTCCGCGAGTCACAGATCTGTGCCTTAAATTCTGAATACAAAAATGGACAGGCAGAGAGCACTTGGGGGCTGCTCGCAGGGAAACAGAGATCTGTGTTGGTACATGAGACCCTCAGGAAGTGGAGACGTCACATGGAGTACGACAAGCTGGTCTCTAGAGCTTCGCCTGCATGATGCTTTATTGTACAATAAGTCTGGAACAGTTTGGCAATCTGCTGTCAATCGTAGGGACTAATTATGGTTGGTAAAATGTTACAAACGTAGTGGAGGCTACAACTTGCTCAGATATGTCTTACAGCTTGCCTAGGGTGACGATATAAGGGAGCCAATGTTGGCTTCACGCTACACTACCAATTGTTGAAGGCCAATGGACAATGGGGACAAAAAGGCCAAAGATGTCGAACATTTTCCTGCTCTCAGTTGAAGTTTTTTCAACTTGAGGTGTTCGGGACACTCCTGAAAAAACAGGAGGTGCATAGAGGTGAAAAACACAACGCACTCAGCAACACAAAAGCAGTGAGCACAATGCTTTACTGTCATTGTAAACAATAACAAAAAGCGACTCAGGCTGCTAAATTGATTTCTGTCTGATCAGGGTGTAATCCAGGCTAAAATAATCCTGTTAGTTCTAGGGTTGTCCAGAGTACCATATTCGTGGCTTCATAATTAGTGAAATTTAGAGTGCCCAGAAAACGGGAAAAAAAGACACATTGCATGCAGAATTAAAACATTACGCACAGCGCAAAATCCACATAGCACATGATATAAAAGAGGTAGCTATGAAGTAATAGAGCGTGAGAGTGCACTACGACTGATTGTTTTGTGTGTTGATTGAGAGTGTGAATGGCCGAAAAAAAAAGCTAACTCTTCCAACACAATTAACGGACTGATTTGTTGAACCTTAATAACAGTAAACAGCGCACTCTTATTTTGAAATAAAGACAACACAAGTAGAGAGATGAAGCCGTAATCAGCTCTCATATGATTGGCTGCTCATGAACAAAAGATTCATGGACTTCAGTCTTATTTAATGAAACCTGTTCCTTCCTTCATATTACTGTTATTAAGTTAGGAATTAGAAGTGAATGCTGTTAGATTGTGAGTGATGGTGTGTGCATTACTAAGCAGATTTAATGACATGATCGCATCTAAATACCGAGGGGTTTGGAAGTGGAAGACAATTTAAGACTTTAACACTTTTATTTATGAACTTATTCTGTTCTGTATTTCATTATATTTTTGTATATAATTTATCTCTTATATGTGATAGTGTGATGATGATAATGACACCAATGGATTTCTGAAAAACCTGCCTGATCTCATCTAAAACCTTTACATGCTAATGTTAAATGTTTTCTTTGGTAATGGGTTCATATAAAACAAACCACTGGTATTTATTAATGGTCTCACAGCAGCAATCAGACTAACAACCACCCAGTCTCTGGATGTTTTATCAAAATAGTGGTACATAAGATGCCTCTCTGACCCACTGCTGCTTCAGATAAACACTTCAATCACCAGACGGCTCCTGTGACTGATTTCAAGCCTCACTGCATTACATGTTACCTTGTATTTTGTCCGCAGGTTGTCCCATTTTTTGGCAATCTGGTCAGCTGTCAGCTTCCCCTCCAGACCGAGGCCCTTTAAGATGGTGCTGAGGAACAAATAGGACCGTCAACTGAGAGCAAAACTCAACAACAGACAGTTGTAGAAGATGTATTCAAATCCTTTTCTGCAGTAAAAGTGCTAACACCAAACTTTAAAAATACTCTGTTACAGTAAGAGTCCTGCATTGAAAATGTTCCTTCAGTAAAAGTATGTAAGCGTAAACAGTTAAACGTTGTTAAAGTACAGTCCCGATTCCAAAAAGGTTGGGACTCCGTTGTCGAACAAATAAAAAGACAATGCAACACATTCAAAGATATTTAATGTTCAAATTGATATAGTTTATTGTTTATTTAAATATCCACTTATTCTGAATTTGATGCCAGCTGCAACAAGCTCCAAAAAAGTTGGAAAAGGGGCAACAAAAGATTGGGGAAATTGTTGAACACTCAAAAACACCGAATGATTCCACAGGTTAATTGGTAACAGGGCTGGGTATGAAAGGGGCATCATCAAAAGGTTCACAAGCAAGGATGGTGACTTTGAAAAATGGCGTGGGCAAAGAGTTAAACACTTTAAGAGCGACATTTCTCAATGCAGAATTGCAGGAAATTATGGATTTCACTGTCTACAGTCTATAATATAATCAATAGATTCAGAGCATCTGGAGAAAACTGCATGCAAGAGACAAGGCTGAAACCAACACTGAATGCCTGTGACCTCCAACCCTTCAGGCAGCACTGCATTAAAAACCAACATGACTGCATGAAGCAGTGGTGTCAAACCCATTTTAGTTCACGGGCCACAAACAGTTTGATTGGATCGCAGGTGTGCCAGACCAGTAAAACCACTACATAATACCCTATAAATAACAAACACCTCAAAGAAGAACATTTTAAAAATGCTGATCATTTTTACAAAACAGATGACAAACAGCCTGCGATTTCTCCACATTCAGTCAGTCAACTACTCGCTGTCATTTCATGTGCATCTTTCTGTACATTTCCACTCCTGTGTAGTAATCCTGACATCACCACACCAAACTTAAGTCAAAGAAAATAACTAGATTACTGTCGGAATGGAAAAAGCTTGTAACGCAGCATGTTGCAAGAAGAAAGCTATTCAATGGCACCTCTTATGGTGAATTTATACTTCTGCAGAGGAAATCTCTGCTCGTCGCTAGGCTAATTTATACAATGTAAAATGTCATAGGCTTGTGCTAACCAGCATGTTGTATTTCTTTGGAAAACATGTTTAGTAAGACAGTTGTTTTGTCAGTGAACCTTGTAAGTACTGAAGCCGACTTTTGCTACGCTGTCTTTGTTAAATGTTGCTGTTGTCCCTGGCTTCATATCAGCAAAGGAAATTTCCGCTATCCGCTAGGCTAATTTATACAATGTAAAATGCCATAGGTTTGTGCTAAAAACATTAGCATGTTGTATTTGCGGGAAAAATGTGTCCAGATAAAGACAAGTGTTTGTCTGTGAATGCTGCGAGTTATAGTGAAGCTGATTTGTGTAGTTGTGTTTGCAACTGTTGCTATTAAGCCATGTTTAATGTGTGTTTAATGTGTGTTTGAATCAACTAAACTTTCAGCAGCACTTCACAGAACCTCCGCCGCCAGTGTTTTGGAGGTGTAACTGTAGAGTGACACAGACACACCACTGCACAAGTATAAATGCTCACAACGGCGCAGGGTCTGCAGCACAACTATGAATCCCGCTTTAGCCCTCACAAGTGCATCACTATTAGGTGTGTAAGGTCATGCAGTGGGCCGGATGGACCATTTGGCAGGCCGGCTCTGGCCACCAGCCGTATGTTTGACACCGTGGTATAAAGGATGTTACTAAATGGGTTCAGGAGCACTTTGGAAGACCATTATCAGTAACCACAGTTTGTCAAAGCATCGACAAATGCAAGTTAAGACTCTTCCATGCTAAGTGAAAGTCATTTATCAACAACATCGAGGAAACAACGTGGACCAAATCATCATAGACATCCCCTCCATTGTGTCCCCCAGCAGTCCAACTTTTAGGAATGTGTTTAAGGCATCAGTAAGTATTTACAAAACATAATAAAGTTTATCAGTTTGAACAATAAATATCTGATCTCTGTGCTGTATTCAACTGAATATAGGTCAAAAAAGAACTTACAAATCACTGCGTTCTGTTTGTATTTACATCTTACTCTGCGTTTTCTAACTTTTTTGGAATCAGGGTTGTATTAAAAGGTATCAAACTGTCCCCTGTGAATATCATATGTGATGTGATTAGATGGTTCTGACTCGTGCATTAAAAGCAGTACTTCAGATTTGTACTCAACTTTCAGTACTTGAGTAAAAGTACTTTAACCAGTGCCAACAGAAAAGTTTTAAAATCCAAACCCCGGCTCATACCTCCATGCTATCTTGGCAGAGTTTCTCTTCCCTGTGAACAGAGCCTCGTTGGACGCCCTGAACTCAATCAGCCTCTTCACATCCTCCTCAGTCACTGCAGGTAAAGGGGTCAAAGGTCAGGAGTTGGGGCAAACTCACCTGTGCAGGTGTTTACATGACACACACCAGGATTACTCACTCTTATAGGAGTTTTCTGGGAACTGTGGCAGCGGATTCAGGGCTGACTCCATTGTGATCATGGAAGAAGAGAGGGTCTGTGCTCCTGGGTCAGCTAGGGAGGGAGGAAGGAAGGAAGGAAGGAAGCAAGGAAGGCTGGAAGTGTGCTGGTACTCAGGCCCGATGCTAACTAACTAACATCCGCTAGCGCATCCTGCAGGTTTACCGGGTCCGTTTCCCCCGCAGCAGCGCTCCTTCGTCCATCATGTGAGGCGGTCCCGCTACAGATTAACCGTAACTTTGACCGGGCGGCGGTTAGCTGTCTCCTCCCGGGGCTAACTCCCGGTAAACCGTTAAAAGAAGCAGTCGCTAGCTAGTCTGAGGTAGCTAACCTAAACAACAAACCGACACGGAGCGGGGCTTCCCGCCACAGGACGACACCGGTTTCCGTTAGCTTGGCCCGATTCTGGTATCCGTTGTCTCACGTTATTATGTGCCATCGTCGCTGGAGTGACTATAGCTGTAAATAAAGCCGTTACCGTTACCGGAGCTAGCCTGCATCCCGTTTCCTCTGCTCTGAGAGGGTGCGCTCGATAACTCCGCCCTGGATCTGCCCTCCGTCACGGGACACACATCTGGGGAGGGCGGGGTTGGATATATAAACATAAACAGCGCAGCAAAATATTTGACAAGAAACTTTTTAAATTTAATACAATACAAATATTCAGCCTTTCATTCTTGTTTTGGTGAAGTATTTATGACCACTATTAATATATAATACTATAATATAATATAAAACTACTGCACAGCAATTTCCCTAAAGCTACTATAAGACATTATTGTTATTATTATTATTTCACCCTTTTTCTCTGTTGTTTGTCATATTCCATACACATGTTTTAGAAGAAGAAGTATTAAGTGTAGCAATATCATTTCGATCCACAAGTGCCGAGTATCAATTTCTTTTATTATACAAATGATTGATAATGCAAATACAAATTAAACTTTTCATAGACAGAATAATAAACTGCTTTTTCAGTCCACTTGATACAACAGTAAAAATAATGATTGAAATGAGATGAACAGACTGAGAACTTTACCTTATTAGATAAAACAGATGTTGACAAGTTTTACTTTTGGTAAAAGATAATAAATTACAGTATATTGCAATGTATGTTGTCACAATATTTAGCAAATCACAAAATGTTTAATGTATCTGAACTTTCATGATAATATCGTATCATGGGGCTTCTGGTGATTCACCCCCTGAATACGAATCATATTCAATTCTGTACGTCACCTTGTTTTCTTTGTCAATGGATATTTTTCTGTTACTTTTACAGTTACACTTTAGTTTGTTTATTGCACTAAAAAATAGAGAGTGGAGATGTGTCATAAAAATGCAGCAAGTTTCTGCCACAGAGGTGACACTTCCATGCATGGAAAACCCCTGAAAGAGGTACAGATGCAAAAATCCAGTTGTAGCTGTGGAAACAAGGTGTCTTGATTTGCCTACTGTGTCAGCAAACATGTCTCTAATACCTTATTCTCCACCAAATGAGAGAGATCTCATTTTTTTTGGTTTGGCGACCAAGTGTTTCACTACATTCTGTCACAACTGCCAACTTTCATCTTAGAAAGGCTGAAATCACACAGTGTAAAGTAAGAAAGTCTTAAAATTGCACTGTGTTGGATTTAGTGGCATCAAGAGGTGAAGCTGCAGATGCAACCAATTGAACACCCTTCTCTCACTCTCACTTTCCAAGCATGTATTTGAACCTAAGGTGGCCTCCATGTAACAAAAACACTCAGAAGGTGAGTGCTGGGCTTGTCAGTTCTGGGCTACATCATGGTGCAACATAGAAAGCTCAGTAGATGTAGACCTGCCCCCTGTGTGGATAAAAGCGTCTCATTCTAAGCTAATGAAAACTCAATGATTCTTTCAGGTGATTTCACACTAAAGAAAATGCACTTATAAATATTAGCTTAAATTTCTGCCCATATATTCCCCAAAGTCCCACACACTGGCTCTTTAAATGGAGGTTTTTACATCAAAGCAGAGGAACACAGAGTCTTTATTAACACATGAAGAGCAGTTGGCAACAGGAACAACCAAGCTGCCAGGAATAGTTGTCAGAGGTCCAAATCTGTTTATCTGAGGGCCTTTTGAAACATGAACTTTATCTATACAACACAGAACAACACGTCCTCCGCTCACAGTTTCTCAACAAGCCTCTGGAACAAAGACACCAGTCTCTGTCTGGTCTCCAGCTGGTCTGGATCCAGATCTGCAGTCATCAGCCTCTGGAAGAACTTGGTCTGTAGCACGACTTCCTTCTCTGTCGCCATGTCAGACCGATGTCCGTTCTTCTCTCTTCTCACCAGCTCTTTCTCTAAGTCCTCTCTGGCTCTCTCCAGAAACACTCGGTCTCTCTCTAGAAAAGCTCGGTCTCTGTCTAGAATCGCTCTGTCTCTGTCTAGGCAGGCTCGGTCTCGATCCAGATTCACTTGGTCTCTCTCTACAGCTGCTCTGTCTCTTTCCACAGACGCTCTGTCTCTGTCTAAAGCTGTTCTGTCTCTCTCCAGAGTGGCCATGTCTCTGTTCAGCAGCTCTCTGTCTCTTTCTAAAGCTATCAGCTCTCTGTCAAACTCAGCCTGCTCTCTTTCCAGAGCCTGCCACTCTCTCTGCAGCTCAACCAGCTTCTCGTCCACCTCAGTGCCCGCCCTGGCGGTGTGGCCAGAGGAGGTAGAGGGCTTGTTGATGCTGGAGGTGCAGTCAGGCAGTAAGGTGGCGTAGAGCACAGCAGTCTGGCTGCTGTTTATCACAGGCTGACTCTCCATCGTAGTCAGCTCACACTCAGAGCTTCTCACATGATTTCCGTCTCCTCTGGTCGCAACAACTTTAGCAGGTGATACACTCGCACTCACTCCCTCGACATTCCCTGACGCTTCCATGACACTGAGCTCCAGGACCTCCTCGATCATACTGTCATCCTCAAGAGGTGCCGAATCATCTCCGCTCAGTCCAGAAAAAGTTGCATTTGAGCTGGGAAGAGTGAGCGGAGGCAGGGTGGCCTTGCGATCCTCATCCTCGTCCACCAGCCACGGCTTGACTATGGCGGCGGTCCCGGCCAGGTCGCCGCTCAAGGCCTTTTCCATCAGGTGAAACCAGCGCCATGAGCTGGGTCGGGTCACGTTCTCCATGCCCACTGGAGGGTTCTTCAGCGCCTATACAGGAAAAGCACAGCAGAGTTTAAAGGTGCCTTATAGCAGTGTTATCAGCAGTATCTATGACTTTACTCAAACTGGAGACGTGTCTCACTGAGATTAAAAATCTGTTACAGTGTGACAACATTAGGGATGTGTGTGATTAACTGACTTGGCACCAGGAATAATAGCTGGTTACACTTTGTATTATTTATTTTATTCTATTTTTTTTTAGAATTTCTTTCGGTCTGCAAATAGAAATAAGAACATCATGTATTAATTTAAAAATTCATGTAGATAAAGTCACAGCCTCTCACAGAAAAAGGCAGATACTACTACAGTACAGTGCAAAACATTACAGTTTTATGAAAGGACCTTCTTTCCAGCAGTGAAATACTTCTTTAACTCAAGGTCTGTCCAAAACCATCAAGTCCATAAAGACCTCACACAGATTAATTAAGATTGATAATACAATAATAAAGCCGATCAACCACTTTAATAAAATGCTGCACACAATTTATTAACCATACTTTTCATAATATTAATAATTTTTCTTTTTTAATGTATAATTTTACTGATGCAGTGATATTTACCTTGCTGTTAAGAGTATTTCAGGAAAAAGCTTTAAGATGGGTTGACACTGTGTTAAATTAATGAGTTCTTGAGTCCATCTTACATCATGTTATCAGCCAAGGTGCCAAGAAGAGGACTGTAGCTGTGTCCCAAATCCAGACTCCACACTAAATCTAAGATGGTTAAGAGTCTGAGGTCTGGAGTATTCACACTGAGCGAAACACTGACTGTAAAAATAACAAGAGAAGCTGGACTGACCCTGTACTTTTCTTTCAAGTTGTCCCATTTCTTCTTCAGCTGCCGTGGCGACACCATGCTACTCTGGATCCCCATCTCTTTCCTTATGGCCCTGCAGGAGAGCAGAGAGTTCATCGTCAGTGATGTGGATCACATGCACTATCTGAATGTAGTCTGAGAGATCAAAGAGGAAACCAGACTGACCTCCAGCCTCTCATGGCAGAGTTCCTCCTGCCAGTAAAGATGGCGTCGTTTGTGGCACGAAGGTGTATCATCAGTGAGATGTCTCTGTCCGTCACTACAGAAACACATTCATCATCAGTGTCATTCACCACATTTGTTTCTGCTGAAAGAAGTTGTCTCGTCTTTAGAGTCATTCGATTCCTACTGAGTTAAACAATAAAAACGTCAGGATAAAACATGTTTTTTTTTCTTGAGGACTGTAAAGAAAACCACTGTGTAATCAGACATCACATCTGTGCTGGACTGTGGAGATATCCTGTACTCTCTTGCAGCTCATTCCACCTTTTAACAACTTGATCCAGTTCACTGTACCCCGTGTGCCATTGCAGGGGATAAATATTACACTCATCAAAGTAAGAAACAGTAGCAACAGGAAGAGAATTGCTCTCCATCGTCTCAGTTTATAAATGTCTCCTACTGAAGCTGTTTCAGTATATGACATCTTCTCCAATTTAAAACCACAGCAGATCTCAGGTCTGGCTAACTCTGATACTGCCACCAGTAAATACTGAACTGAAAAGACGTTAAAACTTCAAAGTTAATTGCATGGGGGAAATTTAAACTGTTAATTCTGAATATTTTAGAGATGTTTCTGATGCCATTGTTCTTCTTCTGATGTAGCTATTCAACGCTGTTGTAATCAGTGGTTGAAAGTAACAAACAAACAAAATATGTAAGATTCAGCCTCACAACCAAATATAAAGAACAGCTTCAGATCAACCACGTGAATAATCACATACAATGTCAATATAACCACTGTGACGTTTGACCTCAGACTAAACTCTGCACAAATGTTACATAAGACACTTACAAACAGGTCACTCTGCGAAATGAGCACTTTAGCTTTAAGTACATTTAGTTCACAATACATGTTGAATGCAGGACTTTTCACTGTAATGGAGTGTTATTGCCGGTTGATAAAAACAATAATGACCTGTACGCAAACCTTCTGATAAATAACATGTCTAACGTCAGTTAGAAAGAGACACGTTAGCACGAAAACAGTGTTATCGTTATGAGCTAACGTTAGCTTCTCCATCGCAACAACGTCACGAAATAAATGTTTTATTAAATGGCTGTCAGTCTGTTCGCAAAACAGTATCTTAAATATCTAAAAAAAAAAAAAATGTGTTTAAATCACATTACTTTTATATGTGTTCTCCATTTTTCACGCTTTTAGGTCCTCTCAACAACAACTAGACACATCCGGCGTCAACCGGAAGACGTTTCTTCTTCTGTAAATCAGTGGCAGTCGAGACTCACCAGTGTCGCTCTGCTGCCACCAGCAGGCGGATTTATATACTTTTTTTTAATGTGGGCAGCGATTATTATTAAATTATCATTAAGTTATAGTCAATAAAAATACATATAAAAAATTCCAAAGAAAAAACAGAAATAAATTTAAAAAAAGTTAAATAGTTAATGACACGTGTGTTTAACATAATATTTGAATCCCTAAAACAAAACAAAACAATCAATGGCATTTATTCAAATAATGAAAATATATGGTGATATTATGGAAAAATAACACAAAGCCAATATTATATTATTTTATATTACATTATATAAGGGCAGCTGGTGTATTTACACCACCTCAAATCTTAGATAAATTATTGAACTTATCATAACTTTATGTTGTTCTGTACTCAAAGTTTAAAAAGCTGTTTCTGTTTCACTGCTGCACAACAGCAGACAAAACATAATAAATATCATCAATAAAGTGATAGATCGGTAATATAGTAACATTTTAAAGGGATGCAGGAACTTTTTTATTAAAACCATTTTAAACCAAAAAGCCCTCACATTTTAGTGAGTCTTAGCAATAAAAAGAGGATCACTCAATGGACACTCTTTCTTATTAATAACTGTGTAATCATCTCTCAAAATACTTTAAAAATCCACTCACTAACAACATCTCCACGAATTACATAAATATCACAGTAACTGTTTTTCAGTGAATAATTAACATTGATTATTTCAGTGTTTACTGTCAGTGAACGCAGCTCCGTCGCCCTCTGTGGGCAGCAGGAAGCCTCTGCAGCGTGAACCTGCTCAGCATCCTGCAGCACGAGCAGCTGCCACGATCAATGTTGTTACGTAACACCGGGAGCGAGTCAAATATTTCAAAATCAGAGTTTATTTTTTGTATTTCTTTATTGAAAAACACAAATCAAACAAACACAGACACCGGGGGGTGACGTACATTCAGTGGCAAAAATTCAGAATATCATATTACAGAAAGACATTAAAAAGAGCACATAAATCCAAGGTTTTAATGGCTTTTGCATTTGTGGAGTGTCTAATGGTCCTAATATGCTTGACTTCATTTTCAAAAATGCAAAAGAGTGGTTTTTGATTAGTATATCGACATTTATGAATAAACCATTTAGCCAATAGTATGATAAGATATATATAATAATATAAAATTGGGGTTTTTTTTTCCGCAGATGGATAGTCAGTGAAGCCAAACAATATATGTTCAAGGCAAAAGGAGAAATGTGGTTCTATACAAATACAAATCAAGTTACAAATATCCTTCCATAATTTGGTAGAGAATGGGCAATTCCAAAATAAATGAAAAACATCTTCAAGGGATCCTTCACAAAAATAACAATTAGTGTCTATATCTTTTTTGAAACGTTGAAGAAAAACTTTATATGGGTAGAATCTGTGAATTACTTTAAATGATACTTCTTTCATTTTATTATTAATCAAGTATTTTGCAGATTTCAAAATCAAAGTCTTTTAAAGTTGATAAAACTCCCTGGAAACTAGTAACACTTAAAAAAAAAAGATGTGAAGTATGGAAATCATATTTTTAGATGTCACATAATGTCTCTGGTTGTCAATTATTATTTTTTTATATTTGTTTTGAATTATAGCTGAAATGGTTAGTTGATTAGTCAACTGAATGAAATTAGTCATGACCTACTGTGATTATCAGTTTACTTTAATAAATTATTTTTATGGTAAAACTGTCAAGACAGTCCTCACTGTTTTGCTATTGTCTCTGATTTTCTACTTTTTCAGATTTATGTTGAACGTTTTTGGTTTTAAACAATTTGACAGACATGGTTTTCTAGACAAAATAGTTCATCAATCAATCAATTAATTAAGAAGATAAATATTTGATAATGAAAACAATCATTAGCTGCAGCCTCATATTGCATATTCTGGTATCTTATTAGCATAGTTTTATTTACTGAAGCTGTGATGAGTCTGTGCTAAAGATCAGATGTAAAATACTTTTTTTGTATATTTTAATCTTCCCCCCTTTTACTTTTATTTCTTACATTTTTTCCTCTTTTGTGTTCATTAATAAAACATTAGCCAAACGGTAAACTGCATGTAAGCAGGTACTTAATTAAAAAAGACAAGTATTACCAAAGAGATTTCCTTTAAAGTATCCAGACGTTCCTGTTATGCACAATGGCTCCTGTCACAGTGTCGAAGTTGTTTTTTATTTTACTTTTCTTACTGGTAAACTCACACAAATCCAAGCTATTTTATATAACTCTAACTTTATAGCAGATCTGATCAGCCACAACTGAAAACATGTGAGAGGTTGTGCAGAGCTTTTAATCTGTAACAATGCATCACATTTTATCAATTAATCAAACATTTTGTCTGTAAATTTAAAGTAACTGCAGCCAATAAATGTAGTGGAGTAAAATAACCTTACGTGTAGTGGAGTAGAAGAAGATATTGCGAATATTCAAATACAGTCAGTCTACTTACTTTATACTGCAGGAAATCAATCAAACTAGTAGCCTATCTATATACTCTTAAAAAAATATAGGGTTTGGGGATAATGTTCAAAATCAGCATGTAAAAAAACCTTTGTTTCAGATTTGAGTGTTTTAGTCAGCTGACAACTTATTTTAAGAAGTTGGTTAAAATTAAAAGCATATTTGACATTTTTGAGTCGGATGGAATTAAAAGAAATAGGTTAGAAATAGGTTTAGACCACTAAATATCTGCAAAACTTTTGGATAAATATTAAGTTGTTCCTACTAAATAAAGTGTTACTAGGTCAAAGTAAATCTTGTTGGATGTGCTGAACTAACTGAGTTTGTAAGATTGTAAAAGACTACAATTTATTCAATAATGCCAGAGCTGGAAGTACTTAAAAAGATTTTTTACCTTATTTTTCTTTTAAGCTGAACCAGTGGGATTTTTTTAGAGTGACAGGGCAAATTAAGACATACCAAAATACAGATTATGATTTTTACAGGATACAGGATTTTTTTTTTTTTACTTCAGTTTTTCTATCTTTAATAAAGCTTTAAGGGACTTCTGCAAAAAACAAAACCTGACACTTGTCTTTCGTTTAAAGAAGCAGTGTTAGTATTTTACAGAGCCACTGAGCAGATACTAATACTCAAATACTGGCGAATTTTGCTTTTTAAAAACCTAACTATGTAAATACATATGATATGCTACATAAATATTGTAAATTGATGCATTTAACGACAACTTATTACCAAAAAATCAGAGTTTTGTCCCTCTGTATGGGGTAACTAAATTGCCCACCAAATGACTAACATGACATGGAAGCATTTTGGGCCTTTTTTATTTTTTAATTGACAGAAAAATAAACAACAATATTGGCAAGTGACTGTTCAAGGTGTTTTACTTTGAAGGTGATGCCCGGAAGCTCCGCCTTGTTTCCGGTGGCTTGACAGCATGTCCTGCGTTGAGGTTATGTGGAGAAGCTGATGGGGAAGTGATGGAGTCCGTGTTGTGTCTCACGTAGACGCAAATAAAACAGATAAATAAGATAAATCTGATTTTGTTGGTGCTCGAGAGAAGCTGCTGTTTGAAACCAGGTAACTTTACCGTGTTTATCACCTGCGTTTACGTGTATGTTCACCCCGCTGTGTGCAGGACAGTAAATAAGGTCCTTGTTGATCATCCTGAGTAAATAATATAGATATTAAAATGACAATCTGCTGGTTGTCAGTGCTGCTTATTGTTAATTTATTTTCTTAATGGCTGCTGATGCTGATAATAGTATACCTGACATAATAATGTGAACAAATACATGTCAGCCTTTCAGCTCCTTGATGTGTGTCTGCATAATTTAATAATTCAGTACTATTTTAAATTCCTATAGCTCACTGTTACATGCACAAAGGCAATATGTTGTGACTTAATTCCATAAAATAGCCAATTATTATGGCTAAAATCAACCCACTGTCTACTGGACTGACATTCATTAAAAATAATAATAAATAAATCTAATATAATCACCCTTTAAATCTGTGGTTCTCCCCCATCGGGACAAATGGTCCACAGAATTTCTAAAAAATAATGGTGTCAAATTTCTCTTCAAGCAGAAGGAATGTTATTAAAATTTTGTGTACAATTAATTCTTTTATGGTGTAAACCATATAAAATAATGAGAAACTACTTCTCTATAATATTATCTTTTATTATCGGTCTTTAACACCAATGACTTGTGACTTCACTTGGATTTTAGCCTTGATTTAACTAAAACTTCAGACTTGGGACTCTGATACGAGACACCAGTTTCTAGTAGCTTTCCATGTGGTCTTATTGATAATGACTATATGTGTACACAGAACATACATGTGCTTCAATATTAAATTGGTATTATGTGCATGCTACTATGAAATGTGTTTATTTAACTGTGTATGATATCGGCTGAAAGTTTTCCTTAAAACACAAACTCTCTTCTTTCTGTTAGTCCTTTACATTGTGTATTGAAGATCACATTAACCTGCACTTATCCGTCTATGAATAATTCACTTTCACCTGAGAGCAGCGGCTTGCATGTTAAAGTAAAAGCACGTCACATGATCTGATATCAATCGTAGTTTTTATTGTGATGCTTTCACTGAAGCTTGCAGTGGTGTGTAAACAGTGACCCATGGGCTAAATAGGTCCTCCAATAAAGATATGTGGCCACCTGACGAAAGCTGAATGCGGATAAACATGATTAAACATAACGTAAATAAAACCTTATCACAATAACTGATCCGTGAACATGATTTCTGCCTTAGTAACGTTAGATTTTTGTCGACAGTTGTGGTTGTTTAACAATGATCCCACGCTACTTTGCAACGTCATCAAAGTCTGCCTTTTGTTATTGCTCTATTTTAAAGACCCCTAGCAGCAGAAATTACATACAGAGTGTTTATTAGATGAATATTAGGTCAATTATGTCATTTACTTCTTTACGATTAAGGAAGTTCTATATCGATTCAAACACAGTTTTAATTCCACGTCTGAAACCTGTTTGACCATGAAGGAATTTTTTCTCACAAACAGTCGAACATAAACAACATGCTGTTACCAAAACCACACTTTAATTCAATCAGAAATGAAGAAGGCTGCTGATGTGTGGATAACCAACCAATTACGTGTGGTCTTGTGGTACAACACAGAACATACATAACTCTGTTCGCTCATACTTTCTGCACTGATGGGAAAAAGGACTTAAGGTTTCAAATACAATCCTAACATCATTATTATTTAATAGAATAAATTAACAAACCAATTGTATTGAACATGTAGGTTTCAACCACACATACACACTTAAGTGTTTCTGTGTGTTTGTGTGTGCAGCATCATGTTGGCCAGGAAGGGCCTCCTGCCAGACGGTTTCCTGCTGACCCGTCTGGCGGAGGACCAGAACCAGCCGAACCGCAGCCGCTCCAGATCTCAGAGAGCTCGCTTCATCACCAAGACTGGATCCTGCAATGTGGCCCACAAGAACATCAGGGAGCAGGTAGAGGAGAGGGGAGACGTACGAGGAGAAACTTACAAGGGACAACATATGATGTGAAATGTATGATAAAAGGGAAACATGTCAGGAGAACCATACAAGGGGGAAACTTACAAAGGGCAACATTTAAGAGGAGAAACATATGAGGGGAAACATGAGAGCCATACCAGAGGAAACATGAGGAGACACATGAGGGGAAACATAAAAGGAGAAACATGAGGAGAAACAACCGAGGGGAAACGTGCAAAGTACAAGCTTGCAGCCCAGCAAGCTCTCACTGTGGGCTGTGTGAGCTGAACCCAGCCACATCCCTGCATCTGCACAACATGCCACAAAAGTTTAAGCAAGACGTTTCAATCAACTCGGATCTTCATCAGAATAAAAAACCAAAAACCAATATTCCCCCTTTAACGATCTCCCTCAACATCAGATTACGACAGATTGTGTGATTTGGGCTGCCAGTCTGAACATATCTTTGAGTTTTAAAGATGCCTCTGTGTTTCGTGTGTTTCAGGGTCGCTTCCTGCAGGATGTTTTCACCACCATGGTGGACCTGAAGTGGCAGCACTCCCTCCTCATCTTCACCTCGGCCTTCCTCTGCTCCTGGATGCTGTTCGCTATGATCTGGTGGCTTGTTGCCTTCGCTCACGGAGACCTGGAGCCCCATGATCCCGATGGCGAGCCGCGCCCCATCCCCTGCGTCACCGCCATCCACTCCTTCACCTCAGCTTTCCTCTTCTCCATTGAGGTCCAGGTGAGAGCTGTCGCTGGTCTGACTGATCCAGGTGCTGTTTTTTGGGGTGATGTTAATGCTGAGGTCCCGTCTGCTGCAGGTGACCATTGGTTTTGGAGGCAGGATGGTGACGGAGGAGTGTCCTCTGGCCATCACCGTGTTGATCATCCAGAATATTCTGGGGCTGATCATCAATGCTGTGATGCTCGGCTGTGTGTTCATGAAGACAGCGCAGGCCAACCGCCGAGCAGAGACGCTCATCTTCTCAAGAAACGCCGTCATCGCTCCTCGAAACGGTCGACCGACCTTCATGTTCAGAGTGGGAGACCTGAGGAAGAGTATGATCATCTCTGCCACCATACAGCTGCAGGTGACTCCAAGTCTTGAGACACACTTAAGCAGGGCTACACTCTTCAGAGCCTCCAGAGCCAGCGTGTCAGAGCAGCCTTTCTTAATGTCCAGAGTTAAAATAAAATACTGAAATACAGCTGCAGTTTTCCAACCAACAGCAGCACTTGAAAGTTCAGTTCATTCAATTCAATTACATTTATAAATTCCAATATCACAAATCCAAAACCACAGAGACAAAAACAGCTGCACAAACATGCAGAATGGCCATGAAGAGACACAAAATGATCACAGAAAGATGCAAAATGACTACAAAGACACAAAATGACTATACAAAGAGGCAAAACAACTAAGAAGGGACACAAAATGGCTACACAAAGATGCAGAATTACTACAAAGAGACACAAAATGGCTACACAAGGATGCAAAATGACTGAAAAGAGACACAAAATGGCTACACAAAGATGCAAAATGACTAAAAAGAGACACAAAATGACTACGCAAAGATGCAAAATGACTGAAAAGAGACACAAAATGGCTACACAAAGATGCAAAATGAATAAAGGCACAAAATGACTATACAAAGAGGCAAAACAACTAAGAAGGGACACAAAATGGCTACGCAAAGATGCAGAATTACTACAAAGAGACACAAAATGGCTACACAAGGATGCAAAACGACAAAAAAGAGACACAAAATGGCTACACAAGGATGCAAAACAACTACAAGGGACACAAAGAGACCTAAAATAGTCACAAAATGATCACAGAGACACAAAACAGTGGAGGAAAACAAGGCTAGCTGTTTCCCCCTCTCTATGGTCTGAATGCTAAGCTAAGCTAATTCTTTGCCTGTATCTGTCTGTATCTTCATATCTTCAGCGTACAGACATGAGGATAGTGTCAGTCTGAACATTCAACTCTCCATCAGAGAGCATAATTATATTTTCCCAAAGTGTAGACCTATTTGTTTAAAACCCTTGAATGCTGTCAGAACAAAAAACTAAATTTGCCTTTATCGGAAACTCTCCAAAGCAGAGAAGAAAAACTACCTACCTGCTACCTTTCCCTCCAGGTGATCCGGCGGACAGTGACGGCGGAAGGTGAGGTGATCCCGGTGTGCCAGCTAGACATCCAGGTGGAGAACCCTCTGAGGAGTAACGGCATCTTCCTGGTTTCCCCTCTGATCATCAGCCACACCATGGAGAGAGGAAGTCCTCTGTACGAGCTCTCCGCCCAGTCGCTGGCCTCTGAAGACCTGGAGATCATCGTCATCCTGGAAGGTCAGGAACCTCACACACACCTGGATCCTGTTAAGATTAAATTACACTTACTTTATTTTTTACTTTAATGTGTTATCAAAGAAAAACATCAGCTCTAATTTTGAGTGTTTGTGTTCAGTGTTTAATTAAAACCATCATGAGCGTCTCTCTTCTTTTAGGTGTGGTGGAAACAACAGGGATCACCATGCAGGCCCGGACCTCCTACACTCCTGAGGAGATCCTGTGGGGGAGGCGCTTCGTCTCCATCATCACAGAAGAGGACGGACGCTACTGCGTTGACTACTCAAAGTTCGGCAACACGGTCCCTGTCAGGATGGCGTCTCTCAGCGCCAAGGAGCTGGACCAGACCAGGGGCGTCCAGGAGGGCAGCTCCGACCCCGTCAACCCACAGGGCTGGGGGCTGGTGCGAGCCGGCAGAGGGGGCTTCCGTAGAGGAGGGCGCACCTGCGACAGCGCCGCCGCCCCTCAGCCCTGGTACGCCCAATCAGAGAAGCCAGAGAAAGAGGTGGAGCAGAGAGGGGAGAAGAAGAAGGTGCAGCTGGAGGTGATTGGACGACAGATAGAAGATGACGCACTGGGAGAGATGAGCGAGTGAGAGCCAGTAAACTGACGGCATGCCAGTTCCACATCTCACACTGGGATCATATACAGTATTTGCAATATATAAACACATTCTCACTCTGACCTCGTCACGTATCGACATTTGGTCATGAACTTTCCACGTCCACATACGATGTGAAAGGTACCCTGGGTGTGTTGGTTGTCGACGTTGGGACACCGTGTCAAGTTCTGCCCGTTACATATGTTGTCTTCTTTCAAAATACACGTCTGTTTTCACAGGAAATTTACGTTTTTTAGATTACGAGATTATGGTTTTTCCTTATTGTAGGTTTAGGCAACAAAAACGTGTGGTTATGTTTAGGCAACAAAACACGTGGTTGAGTTTAAGCAACAAAAACGGACACGACTCGCGGCAGTATTTCAGTATTTTGAATTTGAGTGCAGTAACCGTTTTGGCCACATTCTTATATACAGCGCCTTTAAGCCAACAAAAACACGTGGTTAGGTAAAGGCAATAAAAACGTGGTTGGCTTTAGGCAACAAAAACCCATGGTTAGGTTTAGGCCCGTCCACCACCCCTCCCGCTTGCTCCCGACTTTCCCTACCTTAACTTTCGTCCTCGTCCCACCACATAACCCTCTGATGCCGCCAGGTGCCATTAAACTATAACGGCAACTGGCCGCATATCACGCCAACATTAAAGGACGCCTTTTTTCGTTGGTTTCTGACACCACAAGTCACTGTCTAAGTGCTGGATTTCGATGACTTCGGAGTGAGACCTGATTCTATATTTTGTGTCTTCAGTCCCATCCAGACTGGACTTATGTCCCCAAATGTTTTACCTTTCCTTTCAGGTGTTCCCACAACATTTACTACTGAGTAAAGTGAGACACCAGCAGCGCACTGCTAACTCTCAGTGAGAGGACCAACTGGATGTCACACCCTCGGCACACTCACAAGGTGCAATGAGGTTCAGAACGAGGTGGAAATTACACAACACATGCCACTTTAGAAGGTCACTGCCTGTTCAACTCAACTCAGAATGTTTTTCCAACAATGGAAAATGTATTTATTTTTGTTCCTGGAGCAATTTTACTGTTTGTTTTGATGTTTTCAAGCTGTGATCTGATCCTCCATTGTCTTTGTGCATTCCATTGTTTGGACTAAACAGTAAAAACAGCAACATCAAGCAGACCAACAGAAACACAGCTTCCTGTGTTGCTGTCATGTTTCTTCACCTTGTGGTACCTTTATCTTTTTTTATTACAAATTATATCCCAGTCACATACACCCCAATGTTTATATATTACATATATTATATTGTATATGTCACATTAGAAACGCATGTGTTTATATATTTTATGTACTGTAATAATCTTTATTTATAAAGCACTTTTAAAAACAGAGTTACAGAGTTATGTTTTAGATAGATTTCAAGATTTTTCTGATTTCTTTTAAGGCTCTTCGAGGTCTCTCTCTGAGCTGTAACTCTGACCTCTACGCCAGGACGTACTTTGAGGTCCTCAGGCAGAGGTCTTTTGTATGTTTCAGAGGTCCCGCTGAAAACTAAAGGGGACAGAATGTTTGCTGTCAGGGCCCCGAGGCTCCAGAACAATCTGCCCGAGGAAATCAAACTTCTATCAGAGAGCCTTTCCTGATTTTACTTGAGTTTTAAGTGGTTTTAAAAGGTGTTGTTTTCATGTCTTGCCTGTTTTATTTATTGACATATAAAGCAATTTGTAACTCTGTTTTGTAAAGTGCTTTATAAATAAAGAGCATTATTATTATTATTGTAAGTCATGTAAAGCCTGGTATAAGATAGTATGTTATAAAGCCATATTAAGGCCTGTACTGGTTTTAAATCCTGTAGCTTGTGATATTCATTGTGACACTTCTGATATTGTTTTTTTTAGTTTAAATATGAGGAAAATACTACTTGAATTTATTAAATGTCTCTCTGTGTCTATGTTATTTATGATGTTAAATAAATCTATTTTTTGTATTCGTCTCATGATGTGTTTGCTGTCTTATGGTAACATTTAAAATGTTCAGTCTGTTGAAACAAGCAGGAGAAGAGTCTGAGTCCAGTAATCCCTAATATTTTAAATATTTTTTATATTTATCATGTTATGATAAACTAAAATGTACTTTCATGAATAAGATTCTGCCAAGCTAATGAAGAATGAAGATCAGTCCAACATGTTACATTTAGTTTGATGGGAATGACTGTTGAAACTCCTGCCTCATGCCTTCATGAACCCATCAAAAAGTCTGACACATGCCCACCCAACCCCAAGTTATGGCCAAAAAATGTTTTGTGAGGTCACAGTGATCCCTGACTATCAAATTCTAATCAGTTCAGCTTTAACTCAAGTGGACGTTTGTGCCTAATTTGAAGAAATTTGAAAAAAATACCTTAGGTGTTCCTGAGATTTTGCATTCATGAAAATGAGAAGGGCTCATGGTCATGGCGACCTTGACCTTTGACCACCAAAATTTAATTAGTTCATCCTTAAGTGGACTTTTGAGCCAAATTTGCAAAAATTCCCTCAATGTGTTTCTTGAGATAGCATGTTTATGAGAATAAGACAGACTAGGTCACAATGACCTTGATCTTTGACCTATGACCACCATAACCTAATCAGCTCATCGTTAAGTCCAATTGGACATTTGTGCCAGATTTGAAGAAATTTCCTCAGTGGGAAAATCTTGAGATATCACATTCACAAGAACGGACAGATGGATATATGGACAGATGGATGAGCCTCCAGCCACAGCTATCACTGGGATGGAGGCATAAAAATATTATTCAGGTTTTATTTGTAAAGTTTTAAGACATTAAATAGTCGGGAGTTGTTACAGGAAGAAACCAGAATCTGGATTTGAACCACAAATACACAAAACAAAGACTTTTATTTTTTTCTTTTATGTATTGTTAAACTGTTAAAAAGTACAAAATTCATTAAAATCAAAATCAAAATAAAAAGTCATTCTTTATTGACCTGAGAACCTGTAAGTGTCACAGGCGACTAGAAACAAACACTCAGCAACACATTTAGTTTGTGTTAACTTTACAAAACCTCAGTCATTATATCCTGAAACACTGCACTGTTAAAACCTGCAGTTATTTTAGATCCAACACCACCAAACGCTCAGCAGGGACCCTGCCAGAGCCAGACCCAGAGCCAGGGCTGGCGTTGCTGTGGTAACAGTGCTGCCAGAATTACACAGGTTGCTGCTGCAGCAGCGGTAGGTGAAGCCGGAGATCGCCGGAAACATCTGGGTGAGACGAGAGTTGTCGCAGTCTGTGTACCTGATACACTGACGGATGGTCTTTCCACCTGAAGATAGAGTCACACACAATAACAAACACACACTTAGTGGATGGACTAACAACTGAAAAAATGCTGTAATAAATCAAACATCAAGACAAAAATACAAGTACACGTAAATTTGAGAATTAATGTGGGTTACAGAAATAAACCATTAGATTACGGACTAAATTAGACATAATTGCCTTCATTTTGCACAGATTTTGCACAGAAAATGTTAAAATATTGTAACAATTTCACAGTTACTGACTGTAAAATTAGGATTTTTGCACTAAGACAGTACCCTCAGTCAAAGTAAACATTAAGTTAGAGTTAGAGCTGCAACATTAATTATAAATCTCCTGAATATTTTCTTGATTGATCTTTCGGTTTATGAAATGTCAAGAAAACAGAAAGTAAACCAGTTCCCTAAAGTCAAACATGAATTTTAGCGATTATTAAAAGTACAAAATCTAAAAATATTAATTTACTGTCACATAAAATACAGAAAAGCGGTAAATCCTCCCAGTAGAGAAGCTGGAAACAGAGAATTAATAATCAATCGGTTATCAAAATAATTGTCATTATTTTTTTCTTGATTCATTTAATTAATCGTCTAATTGTTGACTGGCAATGAAATGCCCTGAAGTGTGTTCTCATTGTAAAGACGAAGGTAGACGAGTTTAGTTTCACCATAAGTTTCATGTCTACCTTCAGTAACAGGAGCATAAGGATCAGGTATCTCAGTGGTTCTCAACCAGGGGTCCAGGGACCCACAGGGTTCCTTGAGGGAGTTTCAGGAGGTCTCCAGAAAAATGGGGAATAGTTTATTTTCACTTTTTACTTCACAACAGAAGCCAGTCAAATGTGAGTCTGAGTCATAAGAGTGACTAATCTAATATTAAGCCTGGTATACACTCTGTGATTTTGGGCTGTATCAGACAAAAGATGACCAACATGAAAGAAACTTGGTGATATCTTTGGTCCTGGCTCTAATGCATTAATGTTTGCTTTCATTTTCCTCTTACCACTATAGTGGTGTAGATGGACGACACACGCTGACGCCGTTTTGTTCTTGCGTATGGACGTACGTCATAATTTAGGATTGTCATCATACAGTCTGTATACATTAAACTGTTGTACCCAGCTTTGTCAGATCCATGTAGCTGCACTAAACAGCAGGCTTTAGGGTTTCACTTCCGCCACAGTTACCTCCTCAGCTGTAGTTTTAGATTCTGGATTCTGGAGGTCCCTGAAGGGAAATTTTGTCAAATGTGTTTGTGACCTACTGTGTATCAATTTAGAGGCCCTTGACATGATAAAAGTTGAGACCCACTGAGACAGAGTAAACAGAGAAAAGTAGAGAATATTAAGAGACAAGTAAAGAAATAAAAAGGGAAAGATGGTTAGGAGAAAACAGGAAAAAACAGAAACATAAAAATCTGTTATAAAAATTGCATTTCCTCCATGAATCAAACACAGATATCTTTGAACCTGATCAAAAGCAAATCAAGGCTCAAAATTTTTTTTTAAGACAGGGGAACAGTCTTTGGGAAGAGGATTGTTTCATAATTTACAATTTACTGAAATCTTTGAAAATCCAGAGATGGAAAAGTAGTTTGTCTAAGTATCATTGCAATCAGAATAATATGAAAAATGATAAAATCACAAATAGGTGGAAAGTTACTGGGTAAATTTCCAGCATTTACCCAGTAACTAACTGTACTGTACTTAATAACAATTTGTACTTTACTCGACCCCTTTTGGTACCTTATATTTCTACTCCACTACATCTCAGAGGGAAATATTGTACTTTTTACTTCACCACATTTATCTGACATCTTTAGTTACTTTCAGGTGAACATCTGATCAGTTTAAAATATGATTTTGAATCCTTATAGATTTAACTATAAAACCATACATTACATGGTTGAATCAGCTCTACTTTAACAATATTAAAATACTGTTTAAATAAATGCAACAATAATAATAATAATCCAATAGAGTGTAAATGGCACTCTAAATGGGCTCATTCTGCCTGAGGACTATTTTACTTAATGAAGTACTTTTTCAGTACCTTTAAAAAGGAAGCAGACTCCTACATCAGGGCTTTATATACCGACAGGAATAGAAAAGCTATGAAAACCCTACATTTGTGCTCCAGGTTTAAGATTCTGTTCTATTTTTGGAATAATTTTATTGTATATCTTTTATTTATCTGTATTAGAATTTTTCTTTTGCTCCTTACTGTCTGATCTTCCGTTATGTTCTGTAATACTATTGTCTCTATGTTCACAAGGAAATGTGAAATAAAGAATAATAAAGAAAAAATTATTGAAGTAAATTTTGATGCTAATACTTCTGATTTTGAAAGCAGAACTTTTACCTACAACAGAGTAGGCCTAACTGTATACTGTGGTATTACTGCTTTTATTTGTAACAGTGGAGTATTTATATTATGTGGTATTAATACTTTTACTTGAGTAAAGGTCTCAATACTTCTTCCACAAATCAACACACAGTGGCGTCATGTTTAGTAGTAGCAATACTTCACAGCTCACCTCTCTCACTCAGAGATATACAGGAGTCTTCATACGTGCACTCCTGCACGTTCTGGCAGCGTCCTGTGTAATCAGCGCACTTGTAGCAGCGAAGTCCAGAACCTGAAGAAGAAAATGTTTTACTTTATTCAGCACATGCAGTGTTCATATTGTATTCAGTCAAGTGCAGCTTGTGAGATGCATGATTTTCCAGAGAAAGTGAGCATTAAGCAGCAGCTTGATGTGTTGCGACTGACAGGTTTTCACACTGGAAAATAAAACTATAAAAGCATGCACAGAAACATATCAAACCACTCCTGCAGAATGATCCACATCTCTATTGTTCATCTGTATGTTCATTCCCACCTCAGCCCTCACGCACAGTCCTGCTGAGCTCAAAGGCAGGCTTTAAAGGCAAAACACAGAATCTACGTTTGGTTCAAACTGAGTTATTACATCTTATCTGACTTTCTGACCTGATCTGTTTTATTGTATAAAAAAATGTTATGATATAAAAATGTGTAATTACCATGAAAACAGCCTTTTAAATTTGCAGTAACTACAAAACAGACATTAATACTTAATTCTGCTGGTAAGTTATATCACTGCACTGCTATAGAAAGACAGCGAACAAGACAGCTAGAGTAAGAGTTTCAAATCAAGTGAAAGCTAACTGTTAGCTAGGCCAGCACTTGCTAAATTTAAAGCTGAGTTTCATCAGTATTGCCTGAAAATAAAACATATCTTCATGACCAGACGTTTCAGTCATTACGTTTGTTATTCTGCATTAATTTGTCGTAATACAGTTAGTATCATGGCTCATGTTAGCTGGTGAAGTACTTTGGCAAGCTAGCAAACTGAAATATTTCACGTCAGTGTTTCCTTTAGGATATTTTTGGGCACCAGGTGACACTGAATTTGATTAATTAACTGTTTATCAGACCACAAATGAGACAGCTAGTCAGGAAAGGTGGGACCAAGTCATTGTTTTGCAAATCACAAGCAGGTCTAAAGTTTTTGAGTCCCAACTCAAGTCCAAATAAATCAAGATTGACAAGTTCCATGTCCTTAACTTTGAGTTTCAAGTCCCAAACAAGTCATGACTCGGTGCTCATTAGGAAACATAATGCCATTTTAACAACAAATAACATTAGCTAAGCATTAGCTCGTGAGGTTAACAGCTTCAAATGTCGAATGAAGCTGGAAACTGTTGCGTCCTCATCTGTAATCTATGAACCAGGTGTTTTGCACACTGCAATTTGTTTTTTGTTGACCACCACATAGTTTTTGTACGCAAACGAAATTATATTTAGCAAAAAGTCGGGGAAGGCCTCAGTTTTTCAGTTACGTGAATACATTTAAAAGTACATACAGAGCCTTTAATAGTACGTTGACAGAAACACAGAAACATTTGATGTCTATAACAGCAAATAACCATCAAACTGAAGTGAATAAGACATTAGTAAATACTATGGTTTATCTGAGTATTCATGAAGATTTTAGGTACTGTGTGAGCTCTATAGCTAATAACCTAAAAAGACACATAATAAGGTTGTTACAACTTTCTATCTGTTTTAGGGTATAGGGCCCCACATTACCGCTTGAAAAGGGCCCCAAATACTGCCACTGTAAGGCAGTCTGGGTAGCACTTTACTTTACCTCCCTATAAATTTAAACACTTAAATCCACTAACAGTCATTAGTGCTTTGTCATCCGGTGTAAATGCGATGCTTTCTAGTGCGTTACTCCTGGGGCCATTATCCTATTTATGTAATATTCATGAATTAAAATCTGCCTGCTCATGTGATTCTTTCTCAGTGAACATCCCATTATGTTGAGTGCCGAGCCGCTCAATACAAACTCTCTCATCACTGAGGGAAAACTGAAGCTGTTGTCCTTGTATCCAGAGTCAAAATAAAGACAATATCCAGACCTTTATAGGCAAAAAAGGTCAGACAGATTTAACAGCAAATACTCCTGGTAATTATATAGGTTGTCTTTATATAATCAGCTCTACCAACAATATAAGGTCATTTAAACGGGCTCCACCTTTACCAGCTGCAACACTAAAGTAATCAACATATTGATGCATCAACAATTATAATACAGTAATATGTATTATTCTGAATGGGACTTTAAATATATCCTCATACTACTTTTGTACTTTCACTTTAGTACGATTTTCAAAACAGGCCCTTTACTAGTAACAGATATTTATACACTGTAGTATTACATTTACTCAAGTAAAAGATCTGAATACTTCTTCCACCCCTGCTTTTGTTGTAACCGCAGTCTTGAATTTATCTTTATCTGTACTATAATATTTACTCAAGTACTATAATATACAATGTTTCTGTGCAGCTTACAACTGTTAAACAGATATATGAATAAATGTAAAGTTATTCTAAGAAACATAATGTTTGTGTCTGCAATTCATGTTGCGTCCTGGTCCACTTACCTACACTGAGCATCCCACAACAAACCAGCAGGAATAATCCAAGGCGGCGCTTCATGTCGTCTCCCTGCAGACGAGGAGTAAAACCAGTAGACAGGAGAAGGCGTTGGGTCGGAGTCCGGCTGGGTTTGGTGTCCCGTGTGTTCCACTGTGACCCTGTGAGGCAGGCGGCAGTAAACTGAGAACGGCTCTTTGTCCACTGCACCACAAAGACTCCCTGTCTGGCCAAATGTCCTCCTCCTCCTCCTCCTCCAACAATCACTTGGCCACCGCCTCACTGAGGCTTTATTATGGCTGCAGTACACTGTGTTTATGTATGCTGCTTTTCATCTATCTAAGGGTTATCTATAGTCACATTATGTCTCTGCTGTATAGTGATGTACATGGTGATTATTAGCCTTTATTCCATTGTGATCGACGTGTCTCTTTGACCCTCACTGACCCGACAGATTTCTGTCACACTCTGCACATATACAGGCTACACAAGTATTAGTCAGTCAATAGAAACTCCCTAAATTCACCACATTTTTTAAAATTTGAATTTTACAGTGAGAGATATTGTCTGATTTGTTAAAAAAGAGGCAGAATTAAAACTGATTTACAACCTAAATATGAAGCTTGAGCTGAAGAAGACATAATGTCCTACTTTCTGAGGACCTCATGCCTCATGCTAACACAACTCTGGCATTCATTGTGCAGCATCAACAAAATTAATTACATTACACTTGTTATTTTTTACTACCCCACATGATGTGCTGTAACCATAGCAACCAGACCAATCATGCATCTCAGCCAAAGTCCAAGAATTTCTTCCCAAATGTAAACTCCACCAAGTCGAACATTAACACCGGATGAGCTGCTGAGTCAGTTATTACTGACACGCCTAATGTTAAGTTAGTGCTGCTACATGTATTTAATAAGTCACTGTGACACAACTGACATATAATGATGCTTTATTTTATCAACACTTTGAGAAGACAAAGAAACTTTCATTTTGAGTTCTGAGGTTTTTTACATGACCACGGTGCAATGTCCTGTAGCAGCCCAACAGAGGTGTCACAACTGAACCTGAATCTGAACCCAAATGTACAACTCGGAGACAGATTAAAGTGCAAATAAACAATCTTTAATTTCAAAGTAACAAATGAAAATCGCTCTTACAGAGGAAAATCAAAAACCAAATCAGAATAACAAAAAATCACTCTTGCGAGGAAAACAACAAGGATCGAGGAAGAAGCTAGATAAAGTATCAAATTAACATAAAACTAAACAATGGCAAAGGCCGAGCAAAGTATCAAAAGAATACATAACCTGACACACCATAGATGGGACGTGGAGGACCTTGACTTGACATGACAAGACGAACTGGCACAGGACAAAGGGAGACACAGACTATATATACCCACACACACACACAAGGTAATGGGAAACAGGTGGAAACAATCAGGGCAGGGCAGACAATCAGACCGGTGGGAACACACGAGAGGGAAGGGCAAGTTACCTGAAACGAGAGGAGAGTTGGATGTCAAAATAAAACAGGAAGCCACGAGACAACATAGACACAAGACAGAACTAAAAATAACTAACTTAACTCCTTGGACATGACAAGAGGTGCAAATTAACATTTGTTACTGCAACAACTACATTTACTGTAGGTACTTTAAAGGTCCGGTGTGTTGGCAGAAATGGAATATAATATGATAAGTATGTTTTCTTTCGTGTTTAATCACCTGAAAATACGAATCATTGTGTTTTCATTACCTTAGAATGAGGCGTTTATAACTACATAGGAAGCAGGTCCTCGACATTTACATTGTCGTAGTTAGGAGCCAAAAAAAAAAACGCCCCACAGATCTTGAAAAACAGATATTTTTTTTTATCATGAAACGGCTGTGTTCAATATTTTCACCGGTTTAAAAATCACGTGGGACCAGTTGCATGCCTTAAGTTGTTTCCTCAAGTATGACACTCGTGGCGTCATTTCTCCTTAGCTGAGGCACTTACACAGTTGCACAGAATCCCTTAAAGAGTTTCTTTAGTTGAGGAAAAACATTAACTCATTTACAGCATTGAAAGAGATTTTACAGAGCTGAAAGTTTCCATGGAGATTGTTTATTTGCTTGGACTCACACTTGTGATGCCCGTTTTCATCTCACAAAGTTTGCTTATAGGTAGAAAAAATGGCAAAAGAAAAGAAGACAAGAAAACCATATTGGTCAGAGGAACACAATCATAGAAAGCACAAACTACAAAGTAAATTTGATCCCCAAATACCAGAAAACGACTGTGGGAAGAAGCAATGAAAACTAACTCAGTCACATCTATGGTGTAAAATCAAAAGCATGTCCATCAGGTTCTCCTGGTTGCAGAAAGACGCTTATCAGGGTGTGTTAGTTTTGTCATTTATCACCATTTTTACCTTGCTTTGGCTGCTAAGGTCATTTGTGCAGCAGTCTACAGATTCCTTAAGTATAAGACCAAGACAGGGAGAAAACCATAAATACTTAAGTGAACATTTTATTTTATTTTATTTTGAGGAAACCTTAACCAGGACCTTGAGGAAAACCTTAACTTAAGGTGTTTCGTGCAAGTGGCTCCTGGTCCGTTTGTTTTGGAGAGTAAAAACCTCCTTAACAGTAAACACTGAAGAAATTCTAACCAGGAGCAGTTTCAGCTGCTTGTAGTCTGCCCCCCACCATTAGAGACCTAAATCCCCTTAAATCTTACATACTTGATCTCTAAGTAAAACTCTGAATGCAGGACTTTGACAGGAGTTAAAGTTCAGAGTACTACAGTGTGTCCTCCTCTCTGTGATGTGGGAGACTCCGGCGTTGGTTTGGCATGTCAGTATTTTTGTTGCTCCAGACGCCTTGAGGCTCCAGAAACATTCACTGACGTCATCTCCACAATCCTAACCTTTAAATCGGGTTCAGCTCTTCTTCCCAAAAAGGCTTTTCTTAAATAAAACTTTAACGTTTTGTCTTTTACGTCGACTTCCACTGATAGAAACCCAGTTGAAAGTGCTGATGTGGAGCTTTCAAACAACATTTGTTAAGAGGAATTTTTAAAACTCTGAATTATTGTTATTTCCAGTGATTTCCAGAATTTTAAATTAAAAAAGATAAAAGATGAAATCACTTTAAATGTAACCACTATATTATGCATCCATTTCTTCCTCTTCCTGCTGTGTATAAACAGTGAAGCAATATTTGTGCAACCTTGAACTGCTCTATAAGAATATTTTGAGCCATTATCAATAAAGATTTGTGTATTTTTATTGGCAGGTGTGGGCTCCTTGAAGCTTTATACTTAATTGAACTGAAAAAATGATAAGTCAGACTGTAGTAGTTTTGTATAGTTTGTGAGTCTGTGCTGAACAAAGACAAACATTAATGCATAGAAAGTCAGCAAAAATGGACTTAAATGAACCCTAACTGCCGCTTCTGTGTCTGAAAATACACTGGCAGTATTCGTTGTGGGTAGTTTTTAACTTTGTTCTTTGAAAATGCAAAATGCAAAAAGTTTTCTTGTTCGCTGAGATGGACCAACTGTAAACATCTCAAGCTAAATCAAATTATCATGCTGAATGTCACGTTGTGCAGAAGCTGGTGTGTTTTACCGCCTCTTTCTCAGCGTTGTGTCACGCAGCAGAAAGCCTCAGACTGTGAGTGTGATGACACAGAAAAAAGCAGACTTTTCTCTGCAGGGGTTTGGTTGGGATTGATGTGTGTGTGTCATGTATCAGTCCCAGGGTGTGACAGACGGGACGGTCAGCTGCTGCACACAGAGGAGCGACTGTATCTGCGTCCAGCTGCTGTCTGAAGCTGCATGGACGCCTTTTTGTCCAAACATTCATTTCTCACTTATAAACTACTTCACTTTCCCTGAAGTCAACAGAGAAGAATGAATCTGATAAATAAACACCACAGATATTGACACTATCGTTTATTCCGTCCCCTTTCCCCTAATTCTCCATCAGGACGCCTTTTGGAGTCGTAATGACTTTGTTTTTCATTACTTAAAATAAAAGTTATTTATAGATTTTTATCTCCTTTCACCTTATTATAAGTTTCAGCACTTTCTCCTGATTGTTACAGGATGTGGGAGGAGGTGAGTGGGACCATTGTTGTCTGCAGTGTCCTGTAACCACTGCAAATCTGAATAAACATATTTTTAAAACAATAAATAAAGAGTCAAAGCTTCTTTGCAGGTTTTATTGATTAATTACTGCTCGTATATATTTTTGCATCAGAGCTGAACAAACTTAAATCCAACACAGTGAGAACTTTGGTTGATTTGTGCAGAAGTAAAGAGACAAGAAACCTGTTTAAGTTTCTGCATCTCTCAGGTTTTATGGTTTTTGTTTTGCCTCTGGGTAAAATTAATACAATGTTAAACTACATATTTATAAATAAAGGTTTAAAGTGAATGTTTAAAGGAGCCCTGGTGAGTTTTTGACCTCTGTGATGACAGCAGGACCTGCTCATCAACACATTCAGAGAGAGGTAACTAAGTAAAGTTAAAGTCCCACTGATTGTCACACACCTGAGTGTGTGAAATTTGTTCTCCACATTTGACCCATCCCCTGAGGGAGCGGTGAGCAGCAGCGGTGCTGCGCTCGGGAATCATGTGGTGATGTAACCCCCCCAATTCCAACCCCAACATTTGCTCATCTGCTGTACTTAAGATATCCTCATAAAACAGTTACACATGCAACAGTTGATATGATATCAAAAGCTGTGGTTCCCAACTGGTTGGTCGTGGTTAAAAAGTGGGTCACAGGTCCATTCTGAATGGACCTCAACTGACTCACAACATAGCAAGTTTGTAAAAACACACACTTTATTTTTAAGTACAGTAAATTTCCTGCACAGAGCTTTTATTTTGAAGTGCTGTTTTCTGCCTCAAACTAGTGACTCAGGGTGCTTTCAAACCTGCCGTTTTGGTTCAGTTAAAATCAATGTCAAGTTTGTTTGCCCCCTCAGTGCAGTTTGTTTGGGCAGGTGTGAGCACAGCAATCACACTCAGGTGCACCAAAACAACCAGACCGAGACCTTCTTGAAGAGGTGGTGCTGATCTGGTTACAAACGAACTCTGGTGCGGTTGGTTTGTGGTGAGATCGTGTTCCAACCTGGATCTGAACCAACTGCAGTCACATGACACATTGTTTGGGTTAAACATGAGCATGTTACAGTCCTGGAGGATTATTAATGTGCACCTCCTCCTGTACTGCCTTAATATGCACATTCAGCACATCCAATGCATCAAAACATTGTTTTCTAGTTGGAGCCGCGCCTCGTTTTCAAACTGTATGGTTTGACTAAAATGAACAATGACAGCAATATAGTCCACAATGAGCAGCGCTAAAATCAACCTGCGTAGTTGTCCCTCCATTGTGACATTAGAAAGTGTCACATCTATCTTGCAAGTGTTCTCTTCTTCTACGTTTGCTTTACTTCCTGGATTTTTCCCACATGGAAATTCTGACCAATCAGGAGCAGCTTTCTCATGCAAGACATTTGATTTGGTCCGTAGCTAACTTATTTGTCAAGTGTTTGGTCTGTGATGTAATAGGTCCAATACTAAGAAGCTGAAAGGAGGCATACTGCCATGTATCGTAGCGGAGTCAGACATATTTGTGCTGATATACTAGGACAATGGCCTCAGGAGGTGGTTTGAGTTTGGTTCACTTCAGAGGGTCTGAGTTCTCTTGAAGAGTTCACATGCTGAGTCACTGCTCTGAGTCCATTTAAAGGGCTCCACTTAAAAAAAATCCAAACCATCCCTTACTTTATTTTACACACTACTTTTACATGAGCAAAGGATCTGAATACTTCCTCCACCACTGTGTACATGTAGGCACGGAGAGCAATGATCGTAGCATCAGAATAAGATCAATATATGTGTTGGCTGTGACAGTGAACTCACCTCGGCTGAATGAGGCCTTCTGGTTGGTTGGACAGATTTCAGTAATTCTTTAGGGAGCCAATCACGTCCAAGTTCAGCTGCGGTGAGTGTTGTGGACGAATTCCCTGGTGAAAAGGAAGGCGTTTAAAACATGCATATATCTGTGTATGAATACACACATAAAGTGTGAATGAAGTGTGAGTAGAGCAGGTGATGTCAGACTGCAGGCAGCTGCAGACGCTGGTTGACAACAAGTTAACAGACGCCTGCGGACAAAGGTCATTTCATTGGTCAACACTGAGCAGACAAAGAGGTCACAGTTTCACCATCAGCCAGCGTCCATTCACTTTCTGACAGACTGTGGCAGCAGCAGCAGCAGCAGCAGAATAAGATCACTGCTGAACGATTTGCGAAAGTTCAACTGAAAAGCAGTTTTGGCTCCAAATACATGAAAATTTTCAGAGTATTATGGAGTGTCAGATCTCTTCCTGCCCTCCTTTGTTTTTGCTGGTTGATCCGTTAAGTCTGGTGAAAACATTTCCTTCCTCTTCTATAGACTTGAGCCCGGGCGACTGTTAAACTTGGCAGCGGCCAGTTTTATCTTTTCACGCTCACTCTCCAGGAGACAAACACTTCCTTCAAAACACAAAATAACTTCAAGTGACAAATAGGGTTATTCTTTGATGCATAAATTGAATACAATCTCAGTTAAATAACAGCTTCCCACCGCTGATGTCGAACCTCTGACACAGCTGAAGTGTGTTTCCTGACTCCCTTCACCTCCTGCTGGGCTCCTCTGTACGCTGTGGACGTTACTGTAGGAACAGTAAACATTTTGGTAAATATGCTTGTTTGTTAAAAAGATTCCTGTGACCCACGCACCTTAACTACTTCTTCTTTCCAGGATGTCATTATCATCCATATATTGTAGGGGGAAAATTAAGCTCCTTATAACTGTGGAACTTACCTAGAAAGAGGGAGGCTGCAGAAGTTGCCTGAGAATCACCACGTTTTGAAATTTACTTCAGGATCACAGTAACCCAGTGATAGTTGTATGTACATCCATGGGTGCACTGCAAGTAGGAGCTGCTAATGAGTAATTCGGCATACTTTTATGGTAGCTAGCTGACTACATGTAAACAAATATGAGCTAAAATAACAAGGCTAAAGATGTAGGCCACAGCTAACTGTCAACTCACAGAAATGAATGCATATCCTGTTCACACACCCCAAATTCAAGACAGACTTATATTCATATTCTGTGTGACTGCTAATAAACTATCCGGCATATAATGAAGACTATATGTAAACAGGCTGACAATAAGGGGGCTGAAAATATGGGCCACAGCTGTTCACTCACAGAATTTGTTACACTTCCGGTTTACAACAACCCAAATCCATGATACATTCGTGATATTTTTAGATTCAGTGTTACTTACACTCTACAAAACTTTCCACTCACTTTTATCAGAGGTAAACGCCCATAGGTTTTCTTCAGAACCAAACTAATCCAGTGACAGTTGTCTGTACTTCAGAGGGTGTGCTGCAAACTGGAGCTGCTGATAAATAATTCAGCATACTTTTTTTAAAGTTCACCAGCTGTCAAAAGGGCATCCCAGAGCATTGTGGGAGCTATAGTTTCAAAACTGAGCACATGATTATCCCTAAATACACCTGACAAAACTTTAAACACAGCACTTTTTTGGCTCCCATTTTTCACAGGTTTAAATTTTTTTATACTTACAAAGGAGTTATTTCTCTTTAAATCTGGTCTCAAATTTGTTAAAATAGCTCTTCTCCTTTTCCAAGATAATCCATCCACCTGACAGGTGTGACATATCAAGATGCTGATTAAACAGCATCATTACAACACAGCTGGCAGCTGGTCACAATGAAAAGCTGTGGTGGTGGAAATGAAAAGTGTTGTGTTTAAATTTTTGTTCGACACAAGAGTAAGACAAAGATTCAACTAAAATCATACTGTAAACACTTCCTTGAAGACGTGTGTGTGACTGAAGATATGTTTTATAGTTTTAAAGGGTACTGTAAGCCTGTGAGTGATAATATATCCCAAGTTACTTGTGTTTTATGTCATGGTTAGAGTCATGCGACAGTGGAGGAACATGCTAACTGTCTGCAAACAGCAGCTAAATATCAGCTTCATGTGAGAGTCTTGTAGTTCTGCTGTTTCAGGGTTTCCTTACCTTGTACCTTGGTCTTTAATTGCTCCTGTATCGTTTCTATTCTCACCTTTCTCTTTTTCCCCATCTGATCCTGAGTGTGTAACTCATATTATTATTACACGTATTTGTCCGTATTTATTTCTGTCTTTGTGCTGCTGCAACTCTGAATTTCCCCTCTGGAATCAACGACAGCTCATCTTATCTTGAAGGAACAGCGTGTAAGATTTAGGGGGGTTGAGTGGTAACTAGCAGTGAGGATGGCAGATTGCAACCAGCTGAAACTTCACCTGGTTAGAGTCCCTTCAGTTTCATGAGTGTTCAGGAGGTTTTTACTGTGAGCTTAATTATCTGCAGAGGTCTCGTCCTTTTCAAAACAAATGGACCAGGTGATTTAAACCAGTTAAAACATTTAATAAAGCAGTTTAACGTAGTCAAACTCTGTAAAATTGTAAAATGTCCCTTAATGGTGATTCCACTTGTGACAGGTGCAGACTTTCTCCTGCATCCTCAGCACTCTCATCTGGCTGTGTCCTAATTTGTCCATTTACTGAGAGTTTGATCTTCAAAACGCTGTCGGATATTTTTAAAATGAGAATTAGCCCAGATCCTCTGACAGCTATTTTTGGCACAGCAGGAGAGGAAAATAAGGATCTTTAAGGATCTAAACTCAAAATAACGAAGGACGGAGGTTTATCCTTCTCCGGAAGAACCCGCTCTACCTCTGAGCCCCGTCGTTTATGTGTGTATCTGTACATCAGTGTACATGGGTATGTGTTTTTTATTTGAGTCTTTTGCCTCAGCTTATATGTTAAAGAAAACAACAACAATAAAAACATATTTATGAAAGTGTTTTTTGAAGCTCTTGTGCCAGTGTTTGGCTTGTCCATTCTGGGCTACTGTAGAAACATGGTGGTGCAACATAACGATCTCTGTGCTATGTTCATATAAACAGCTCATTCTAAGGTAAGAAAAACACAACAATTCTTTTAGGTGATTATAAACTTAAGAAAACATACTAATTACATTTTAATCCAGTGCTGCCAATATATCCCCCTAAATCCTCCACACTGGACCTTTAAGTTGAACATAATATAAATAAGTATAAACTCTTCAGTAGAGACAAAGCTGTTTGGATTGTGTCAAAGTCTCATTGTCGTCCAGCTCCTGTTTTCTTACAACCCAAAAAGCTGACAATATTAAGTCGTCACCTGACGACAGGATTAATTCAACTGACAAACTTCAGATCAAATGTCTTTTAAAGTGTATTTTTTAAAGCATTTGAAACAGAAGAAACAGTGAACAGAGAAATCAAGTAACCACTCATTTTCTTTTGGATCGTGTGTAACCAAAATTCATCTCCAACTCCAGCAATGAAAAATCTCACAGTTCAGCAAACATCAAACATCAACAACAACTTAAAGTCGACCCCACTCCGCTCTGCTCTGGAGTCAGATTACAATCAGCCAAATGTCGGTATAAAGATGAACAGCCGTTAAAACACGTACAGAGTAAGGCATAGCACGAAATATTGTCATTCTTAAGTCAAAGATGTTTTTGGATTGAAATGAAACATGATCAAACCAACCAACAGTCTGTTCCTGCGCCGCACATGAATCACCTAGAAAAACACACTTATCGTAAATCATCAGTCTGACGACAGGTCGGGCAGCATCCTGCGTACAAACATTATGCTTTCAAACACAGGTCAGCTTTATACAGTAATAACTGCATGCATACGATACAGACGTGCACTATACGTAAAAATAAAAACAAAGGTTTTATCTGTCAGTAAAATGAAATAGCTTGGAGCTAATCATACAGCAAACGTTAAGAAGTAGTTTAACATTTTACGGAAATACACTCAACCTCCTGAGACCTCAGCTTTTTTATTTTCTCCTAGCTCCTGGTTTTCTAATTTCATAATTTTTCCAGGAAGTTTATGACCATGGGCTGTGAAAAATTCAGTCGAAGGCTGACATGAAAACTCATTTGGCTGCTTGTAATTATGGTCCAAATAATTAATTGTATTTCCCAAAATGTCAAACTATTCCTTGACCTTAAAAACACAAAGCAAACCTTAGGTAACTTTTGTAAAAACAAACAAAAAACAACAAAGCAAAAGTGAGCGTCTGCCTGTTGAGTTCATCCTGTCTCAGCTCACTGTATCTGCACACTTATTAAATACAGGCACCTATAACATGATAAAATACTACAGAAGTGTGCGCTAAAAGCAACAGTTAAATATCGTCATGCAGTTTTTAAAACTTACTTGAATTACTTGAAGCCTGAGCTTTGGCTGGAAACACTCAAACATGAAGCCGAAGCATCGGTGAAAAAGAACATGTTTCAAATATATAACTCGCAGCAGTAAACATCTAAAGAAATATGGCAAAATGCAGTATGGCATAGCAGGATAGCACCTTTTTCTTTCGGTTCTTGCATTCGATCATTATGGCACAATCATCAGATTCAAGAGAAAAATACTCTCCTTAAAAACAGGCTCAAAAGCATTTACAATATGTACAGTTTATACAATATATACAGTGTGAAGCAGCAATGTCTGCATTTCTAATAGAAATATAAAGCCTTTATACATCGTTACACTCTAGCTGTTTCGTTTCTGTCAGGCACTACATGACTGAATATCCCATTGGCACAGAAGCTGAAGCAGAGAGCAGCTCAATAGACGTTTAGTTTGACACTAATAGATTGTTCCCAAAGTAGAAGTGACTTTTATTCTGGCAACAAGTGCTTAATTATTATATATAGAACAAGGGCCACTCAGTAGCCCTCAGTTTAACAATGTTCATCAGTCAAAGGAGTCAGTCAGTCAGAGGAGAAAGATTTCAGCACAGCATCCAGCTGAACATGGACGGATATGAGACAGTGGGCCTCTGGGAACTCACACGCATCAGCAATCAACTGCAACCACGACACAGCTACACACAAGTTTGTAGTTTGTGGTCGTTTGCGGTTGTTATGTGTCTTTGTACGTCTTGTGGTTGTCCTGCATGTAGTCATAGTTTGTTGTGTCTCTTCGGTCATTTTGCATCTCTTTGTGGTCGTTGTGTGTCATTTTGTAAACAATTTCTGTCTCTTTTAAGCTGTTTTTGAATTCGTTTTGCATCTCTTTGTGGTTGATTTGCCTTTGTTTGTAGTCGTCTTGCGTCTCTTTAAGGGTCCTTTTATGTCTCTGTGGTTGCTCGGCGTGTTTTTGTGGTGGTTTTGCATGTATTTGTAGTTGTTTTGTGTCTCCTTGTGGTTGTTTTGCCTCTGTTTGTAGTCATCCTGCGCCTCTGTACAAGTGTTTTGCATCTTGTGATTGTTTTTCATCTCTATGTGGTAGTGTTGCATGAATTTATAGTTGTTTTTTGGTTTTTTTTTGCCTCTGTAGTCGTGTTGTGTTTCTCTGGGGTTGTTTCAAGTCTCTTTATGGTTGTTTTGCCTCTGTTTGTAGTCACCCTTTCACCCCTTTAAGGGTGTTTTGCATCTTGTTGTGATTGTTTGTCATCTCTTGCATGTATTTGTAGTTTTTTGTCTCCATGTGTTTTTTTTTTCCTCTGTAGTTTTGTGTTTCTTTAAGGTCGTTTTGACTCTCGTGGTTGTTTCACCTCTGCTAGTAGCTATCTCGTCTTTCTTTGAGGTCCTTTTGCATCTTTGTGGTTGTTTCGCATCTTGTGGTGGTTTTACGTGTGTTTGTAGTCGTCTTGCATCACTTTGAGGTTGTTTTGCATCTTGTTGTAGTAGTTTTGCAAGTATTTGTAGTTGTTTTGTATCTCTGTGTTTTCTTTTTGTCTCTGCAGTCATTTTGCGTCTCTTCGAGGTTGTTTTGCACCCCTGTGACTGATTTGCATCTCTTTGTAGTTCTTTTGTGGTCAGTATGTGTCTCTTAACTTAACTCTAACTCGGTCATTTTGCACGTCTTTGTGGTTCTTCTGCATGCCATTATAGTTGTTTTGCGTTTCTTTAAAGCTGATGTGTGTCCATGTGTGTGTCTTTGTAGCTGTTTTGTATCTCTTCAGTTGTTTTGCATCTCTTCGTCATTGTCTTGCATTATTTTGTAAACATTTTGTGTCTCTTGTTGTTTTGCATCATTTTGTGGTTGCTTGCTTCTCTTTGACGTCATTTCTAAGTCTGTTTGTAGTTATTTAGTGTCTCTTTGTAGTTGTTTTGTGTCTCTTCAGTCATTTTGCATCTCTTTGTGGTTCTTTCGCATCTTGTGGTTGTTGCCACTGTTTGTAGTCAGTGTGTGCAGTGTATGTCTCTGTGTTTATCTTGCATCTCTTTGTGGTTGTTTAATCTCTCTTGGTGGTCATTTCCATCTCTTTGTAGTTGTGTTGTGTCTCTTCAGTCATTTTGCATCTCACTGTGGTTGTTTAGCATCTCTTTAAAGTCGATTTATGTCTTTGTGGTTATTTATGTCTCTGTGCGTCTCTTTGTGGTCGTTTTGTGATTCATTTTGCAGCTGAAGCCCATAAGGCCCCCTGAACATTTCGGCCCCTTGGCCAATCTGCCGGTTTTGTAATCTATCCATACAGCTGAGGTTCGCCCAGTGATGCAGCTCAGTGGTTCCAAACCGTTCTTTTTGTCAGACGTTCCCCTAATGTCTTTTTCTAACTAGGTTTTCTGCATTTTTTACTCGACCTACAGATTGACTCTAATTGGTGGAAAGCTGTGGATTGTGCAGTCCGACTACCACAGTTGGTAAGATACTGTGAAAATACTACAGATCAGAATCATGCACATCTGTAATCCCAAATTTGTGTGTTGATTGTTTCTAAATATAAATGTATAAACATGTGTTCTCAAATCATAATTTAGATTTATTCCGATTAGCTGAGCAGTACAATCTTTCCATGTAGCCTCTGGTAACTGCAGAAGGAATCCTGGTTTGGAATCGCTGGTGTCGTTATTGTTATTTCAGTGATGTAGTGTTATTTTGTTGCAGCACTGCACCACTGGGTCCGCCTGTTAAATGTCAGAGTAGAACTCTGTGTTGACGTCGACATTGTATAAGACAGACTTCTGGTCGCCAGCTGACATCCTGTTCAACACCTCAGCTGACAGAGAGTAACTGCTCCCAGACTTCTCCTCAAACCAGCTGTCCAGCGCTCGCTTCCCATCGAAGTTAGCGATTGGCGGTCCGTTCACCGCCACAGTCAGCAAGTCATTCATCTGCTCCAGAGTCAGCCGGGAACGATTGTTCCTACACATCTTCTGGAGAGACCCTCTGCCTTTATCGCAGCAGGCCGTGGAACTCGGCAGGACTCTGACAACCTGCACAATCCGATTCAGCAGAGGGAAACGCTGCTTGTACCTTGAGATGTGACTGATGACCTCCTTAAAACCGTTCATGCTGTAGTAGTCTGCCTTCAGATCCTTCCATTCCACCACCAGGCTGCCCCTGGCCTCGACCCTGGAGCCCTCCTGACCTGCAGAGGGAACGGACTCCAGATGGTTTAATATCACCTGGATTTCTTCCTCCCCGTAAGCTTGTAGCTCCTCCTGGTTCTGAGGCCAGGTGGACAGGTCCAGGACCTTGCAGGCTTTGGCGAACGAGCGACTCTGCAGATCCAACCTCTGAGACAGGATGCCCTGGCTCCTGTTGCAGATCTTTTCCCGTATGGACTGAAACTTGGACTCAGCTACACGCAGGTTCTTCAGAGCAACGCCATTAAAACTTTCACGGAAGTTTTCCTCAAACTCCTGCAGATACTCTCCGGGGCAGTCCACCAACTGTCCAATCTCCAGAATGGCCTCTTCTATCTTGGCTTCCACCTGTGACACCAGCAGGTAGTCTCCCTGGAAGTTGAAGGCTAATCGTGAGAGAACAGCTATGATATCCAGGAGGAAATAGATGAGCTTTACGGACTGATAGTCCATGAGGAACTGGAGGAGGGTAAGGGCAATGGCTGCAGCGTCAGCTCTATGTGTCTGGCTGCTGATCTCCTTCAGATGGGCAACTACCTCCAGGTAATCTTTGATGAGCGCGTTAAGGACATTTGGTTCTCCTATGATCCATCGAATGGCTCTGATGTCCCCAAGAAACTCTGTCTCCTCAGACAGCGTTGGAGCAGTGGATCGCAGCTCGGCCATCATGCGAGGGGAGTAGCGATAGAAACTGAGGAGCTGCTTGAGGTTGTTCTCCAGATCCTCTAAGCAGGGGAGCTCCTTCCCACTGATGGCATCCAGCACCTCCAGATGGGGCCGATGGATCATGATCGGAAGGCAGAGAATCCATGGAAAAGTCTTTTGTACAGCTATGTACAGGTTGCCTCTCATTCCTGTAGAGATGTTGGTGCCATCTACCCCCAGACCCACCACCAGCAAGTCCTGAAACCTGAGTCCGAGGACGCCAAAGGCTCGATCCATAGCCTGCAGATATCCGTCCACACTGGCCATGCTCAGTCTCTGCAAGGAGAGGAACTCTGTGTTTGGGGAGCCCTCATTGGTAATGAACTGAACGTAGACTGCCACCATGTCTGAGAAAAGGTCGTCATTTTGGGCATCCATTATGACACTTAGGAAAGGTGACAGACGCATCTTCTCAGCCAGGTCTTCTTTTAAAGCCCGGGCGATGTGGTGGAGGAGGATCTGACAGTCTCCGTCATTCATGTACTGGTCCACCACTTTGAGCTCACACCTCTTCAGAAGCTCTGCCAGCGGACGGAGGTCGGAGAAGGGCCGTCCCTCCATGGCCAGGTGGTACGCTGCGTTGAACAGCAGCATCATGTTCTTGCACATCTCCTCAGTCTTCTCTGGATGCATGCGCAACTTGTATAGCTGCAGACACTTTTTATGGAGGTTGCTCTGGCTGTGGAGCTTGATGGTGTGGATCTTAAACTGCTTGGAGCCGATAATGAAGGCAGAGGTTCGGGATGACTGGACGGTGTATTGGCGGCAGACATGGCACCACATCTCATTGAGGGTCGGTGAGTAGCGAAGGAACCAGAATTTTTTCAGCCACTCTTGCTTGAAGCGACGAATCCGCCGACCTCCTCCAGAGGAAAGCTTCAGTGAGTCTTCTGGAGAAATCACCAGATCTGCAGCAATTGACTCATCAGCCGAGTCCACGTCCTGGTCGTCTTCATCCAGGACCACCTGAGTGGGCGTCAAGGGCTCCATAACTGCAAAGAAAAATATGTTCAATATCTGCTGCCAGCTTTAGGCCTCATTCAGACAGCATGATTTAGCAGATTTTTGTAATTGTACTCAGAGTGAAACGTTTTGCTCCTTGCTTTTGAAATGAATTGAAAAAACTTCAACTCAGAGTGGAAAAGCGTCTGCCTTCATTGGTGTTTTTTTTCCCCATTGTCCAATCAGATGAATGGAGAGGCGGGCCTTCTGTGGTGATGAAAACAAACTCGTGGTGGCTGTCAGTGGATACTCAGTATATGACTTTACCAACCGTAGTTACTAGGGATGGACATGAGTACTCAAGTAATCAATTTGGCCGACGCATTTGTTCAATGTTTAGCAGCTGTGGACTCCAAAGACAGACAGACAGTGCTGCGTCTAACCTTTGTAACAGCAGCAACAGAAAGTTTGCTGATATTTCTCATTTTAACTTCGAATTTATGGTTTAACAGGCGAATTGAAGCCTGGTTCCTACGTTTTTTGTCTCTTTTTTTTTTTACTAGTCGAGTACTTTGTACTATTGTAATGGGAGCACTAGAATATAGGTATTACTTAAAATGCCCACCCCAAGAAATTAGCATGGTGTGACAGAAACAGAAAGAATGTTGGACCAACTCCAACTGCCAGTTTCTAATCACACAAACTTTGAATTGCGCTTTACAGGTTAATTATTTACCGAGTTGAATTCTCAAGGAGGCAGGCCATTAAATCAGCAAAATAAAATTACAAAAATCCCCCCTAAAGTTTTCAGAACGTACCTTGAAAGTCCTCGACGGGGCCCTGCTCAGGATGGGGCGGGGCCTGATTGTGTTGCGCCTGGATCTGTTCTGACATTGATGAACCGACCACGTTGCCTCGTTTTCCTCTGACTCGGGACAGCTCCTCCTCCAGCTCCTGGATCCTCCTCTTCAGTTTGACACAGTTGGGGCAGAAGGAGGTGGAGGGTTCCTCACTGTTGTGGTTCTCCTCCTCTTTCTCCTCCACCTTCAGGTTCGGGACGTTAAAGCCGCCTTCGGACGAGTTGAACCCGGACCCGAGGACTGGCGCTTTGCACTCACTTTGGAGGGAAGACTTACTGGAGTCCTCAAGAGAAGCCTCCAGGACGTCTTTGAAGATGAGGTCGATCTTCTTCCTCTTGGTGGGAGGCTGACCGTCGGACTCTTCACTGGGTTGTTTACTGGGGCTGGGTTTGCTCTGCAGAGCTGGCTGCAGGCACGAAGATTTAAGGTCCTCCTGAATGTTGGACAGGACTGTCGGCTTCTCGGTATCTGCAACAAAACAGGTTTATTAGTTATAAAAATCTGCAACTCCGGAGAACTGGTAACCACTCTGAGTATCATCAGAGGAAATCAGTCAAGACTTTCAAACTGATGGGCTGCATCTCACACGTCATAAACTTTTGTTTGTGAGAATAAACAACCACAACAGCTTGGTTATAAGGGCAGCAAGACGTCTGAGGATCATTAAAAACAGTACATTTAGCTGTTGGAAAAAGTGAAAGCAATTATTGTAGAAAAAGCAATCAACTATCTAACTATCAATCAATTTGACACAATAAAAGTAGATATTTATGTTTGAATTCATAGATCAATTTTCATCTGCTTATCCAGGGCCGGGTTGCAGGGCAGTAGGCCAAGCAAAGCACCCCAGACGCCCCCGTTTCCAGTTCCTCCTGGGGGACACCGTGGCGTTCCCAGGCCAGGTTCCTAATCAGATACCAAAACTACCTCAAATGACCCCTTTCAATCTGAAGGAGCAGCGGCTCTACTCCGAGCTCCCTCCAGATGTCTGAGCTCCTCACCCTATCTCTAAGGCTGAGCCCAGACACCCCACAGAGGAAACTCATTTCAGCTGCTTGTATTCGTAGTCTCATTCTTTCGGTCACTACCCAGAGCTCGTGACCATAGGTGAGGGTTGGGATGGAGATGGCCCAGCAAATTGAAAGCTTTGTATTCCGGCTCAGCTCCCTCTTCACCATGACAGTCCGGCACAGCGCCCGCATCATTCAGAAGCTGCAACCAAACCCTTGATCCATCTCAAACTACATTCTACCCTCACTCGTGAACAAAACCCAGAGATACTTGAACTCTTTGCTTGAGGCAGTAACTCTCCAAACACAGACGGTTGTTTGAATACATGTTCTGATAAATGTTTTATGGCTTTATCCATCATTGTACATTTTCAAACTAACTCTCAGATTTGGTTGTTATTGTTTCTTCAACTCAGTCACAGGGTGAGTGGGTGGCACTAAGCCCAGGATGCAGCAACAGTGCTCTTGCAAAACAGTGTCAGGGCTGAACTTGTTTTGGTGGAACATTTACACATGGTGAGGGAAGCACTGTCATAATAATGGCCCCACAAATGAAAAAGCTACAAAAAATATTAACAGTCGTATGTTACTATGTGATTCAACTTTTCCTGCAATTCACTATAACAAGAAAAGCAGATGTGTCTTACTGCACAATCTTCAATATGTTTGTTGTTCTTGAAGAAGGCCCAAAGGCGGACACGTCATCAAAATAAAAGAAATGCCTATGGAGCCAGAGTGTGCGACACTTCTTTTCAACAATTCTTTTCAAGTCTATTGCCACTGATCAGCACCTCATCATAATTCTTGGCGTGCGTTACTTTTATATTTTAAACAATCCAAATCTTCGTCAAAATGTGCCATTTTCAGCATGCAAGTTGTTAGCTTGGAGGTTGTTGTTGTTTCCCATAGCGTAAGGGGATTTGGAAACCTTGACACGCAAATCCCAGAATAGGGTACTGGCATACTGAAATCAGCTGTCCAGTGGCAGGCTTATAGCCACAGTCTACATCTAGTAATTCAGACAGCTCCATTATTAACAGTCTATGGAGCAGATCCAGTGTCAGTCCTCAAATGACACATTACTGCACTTCCTGCTGTTGTTCTGTTTCAATTAAACAAAACTTACCACAGTGTCGGGATTAAGGGTGATTTTTCCCTGAGAATGTCAGAGCTAACAACACAGAGCTCTCAGTGTGACAACAGCACCACCTACTGGAGAGCTCAGAGCTCAAACTGTGACGTATTAAATAGTCTTCAAATACAGGTGTGATTCAGTTCTACTTAAATTTGTCAAATAATGACATTCTGGGGAAAATTAAAGTAAAAAAATAGGCCAAATCGAACCAGTAGCTCGGGTGCATCAGTCACAAAGAGACAAATCTGGACAAAACAAACTGACAAAGTGAGCAGAGCTTACTGTTAGACACTTTATGGAAAATAGGTGTTGATCAGAAACAGCTTGCTGCCTGTTGGTGGAACAACAGCTGATTCTCAGAGCTGAAAAACTAGGAGCTGCCTGTCCAGCTCAGCTTCTCTGTGTCTGTCTCACCTGTGTCCAGGTTGCGGTCGATGCTCTCCTGAGAGACACAGTGAAGTCGTTTGATGTAGTCGTCGCTGTACCAGACCCTCAGCTTCTCTCCTGCTGCCAGCGTCCGACACACTCTGAAGTAAATGTTTTTACCACGTTGAAACGCTGTCAAGTTCCTCTCAATCTCCTCTGACGAGGTCCGCACGAACCTGCAGGTCACAAAAAGCCAACAGTCTGTCCATCAACTGATCGTCTCAGCTCTGACTTAGTTTATTATATCAGTATTTAGTGCAGACACATGCAGAGTTTTACATAATGTCAAATTATTGTATATTAAAATAAAAAGTGTTACCTCATCCAGTTGGCTTTGGTCTCATCGCTGCCATCGATGGAATGATACGTGTTGTTAAAGTCAACAATCTGGAACGTCACAATAAACAGAAAACTAGTCCACATTTGCACTGGTTTGAACCTGATTATAAACTGTGACTGGAGCATGTTTAGACTGGTTCTAAGCTGTTCTTGGACCAGTTCAACTTACTATCCAGGAAAAGAAGCCGGAGGACTTGTCCTTGGACACCAGCTCTCCCTCGTACGGGCCGAACACCGCCCCCTTGGGGATGTTTGGATCCAGGCAGCGGACATCCACCTCGTTCCCCTCAGTGAAGACCTCCAGGCCTGACGGGACGGTGAGCGCCGCCCTGTTGGCCGACCCCGGGGCCGCAGGTGTGTCGGGGACAAACAGCGGGGGCCCGTGGGACGGACACTCCTTCTGGAAATAGTCCTGGCACTCCTCACAGACTGGAGGACAAATATCAGTATTAACATCATGTCAGGTCTTTACCTCTAACAGCTCTTTATAAAATATACTGAGGTCAGTTTTTTACACATTTTAAACCCTAAAGCTAAAAGAATGAAGGTTTTTTGGATGAGTCATAAAGGAATAAAAACACTCAGCAGAGACCAGATCTTAAAGTGATAGCTCAGATATTTGAAGTGGGGTCATATGAGGTTCTCATCCATAGTCAGTGTATTACCTACAGGCGGCACACCTCCTATTCAAAGAAGGTGGCAGGAGGCCAACATGAAAGCTAGACATTGTACTGCTGTGGAGGGAGGCTGGAGAAAAATGGATTTTAGACACCTAAAAAAATCAATATTAGTTTAAGTGTACAGTATATTTAATATTTTCACCACTTTACCTTTCCATCAGACAGCCCGTTCTGACAGGGAAACTGTTAACGGCTTCAGTTCCCCATGTGTGCTCTCGTTAAAGCCAGACTCCATTGACAAAAACAGTCATTTTAGATCGCTGAACACAGGAGCCCCCATCAGATAGTTAATTTGTGCTGTCGTGTGACTTTGGTAAATCCAAACTAACCCTTTAAAATGCTGAACTTACACAATAACACACAACAAACTACTTTTCTCAATGGAGTCTGGTGGCTTTGAGGAGAGCGATCAGTTTCCCATCAGAAATCGCTGACTCGCAGCAACATGAAGCAGTAAAATATTCAAAATACAATGTACAGTTAAAGGTCCAGTGTGTAGGGGAATATATTGGCAGAAATCGGATGTAATATAATAAGTATGTTTTCTTTCGTGTTTAACTACCTGATAATAAAAAACGTTGTGTTTTCGTTACCTTAGAATGAGACGTTAATATCTACACAGGGAGCAGGTCCTTGTCTACAGAGATCACCATGTTGCACCACCAGCTGCAATGTTGGAAAAACACTGACATGAAACTTCTTTATTCAGTGTTGTCACAAGTTTAAATCACCTGGTGTGTTTGTTTTGGAGAGGAAGAAACCTCTGTGGATAATGTGGCTCCTGGTAAAAACCTCCTCAACAATGAACACTGAAGGAATTCTACCCAGGAGAAGTTTCAGCTGGTTCAATCCTCCAAAATCTTCCACACTGGACCTTTAAACTGATTTTTTTTAGGTGTTTACAATATGTTGCTGCCCCCGTCAACAGCAGCAAATTGCTTATCTTCTGTGTCTGACTCCTGTCTGCGTCTCCAAACCAAAGGCGTGCCGACTGACATCTACTGTCAGTATTACACTGTCTATAGATAAGTACCTCATACAGCCCCACTTCAAAAAACCCGAACAATCCCTTTAATCACCCCTCCCTTTAATATCGATTTTCCAATCAAAGCTGAGTAACTGTAAGGAGCTAACTTTGGTCTGCTGTTCCTGAGAACATCGTCACAGAGCCGCTAACATAGCTGCAGACTCTCAGTCTGGTTTATTGATCAGTTACTGAGAGAAAAAGTCAAACTCACACCAGAGGTCCAACGACCGCTCGCTCATGGTGGAACCATGTTGGTGGAAAACAGCACGTCACAACTCTGCAGAACAAAGACAGAACATCATCTGTTACTGCAACATGTCAGACACAAGATATAAACTCATCTATCAGTAACGTAGAGATGACTGCTGAGTGTGACACTGATGACACAATAAGGAAGCTGATGTGTAGCCTTTGACGTATACTGATGTTTTTCTAAAATCATTACTGTGTTTAATGTTTTAATATTTTTATAGTACAGGTTGTGCAGTGGGTAGCATTGTCGCCTTGCAGCAAGACAGTTCCTAGTTTGAGCCTTTCTGTGCAGAGTTTGCATGTTCTCCCCGTGTCAGCGGGGGTTTTCCTCCAGGCCTCTTGATCTGTTTTCTTTGATATCTGCCTTTATGCTGTTGTGTATGTGCACAATAAAAAAGTATAACCTATAAATAGCTGCTGATTATGTCCACTGTTACATGACACGTCTGTTCTGTCACTGTGAAAGGTCTTTAAGGTATTTTAAACACGACCAGCTCCATTGTGTTCTTCTTTATTGTTGTTTGTGCTGTTAATACTGTTTACTTAAATCAGGATAAATAAATAAAGTGGCAGTTGTTTTTTTTAATTTATTATTGAGTTAGATACCAGTTACTTACTTGATTACTTTCAATTAATCTGTTAGTCTTCGAAATGTCTGAAAATAGTATAAAATGCACATCTTTTTCCGACTAGAGATGTCTGAAACTCACATATTCAGTTTACTGAGATATAAAAGTGCGATCCAGAAAAGGTTTGGCTTTTTTATTAGTTAAAAAAAAAAAAACAAAAAAAAAACAATAAAAATGATCGAACCACTTTTCATAACAGTTGCAGACATGTTTTTTTAAATTTTATTTATAAATAGTTTCGGCCTTAAATATCACAGTCATGAACAGGACTTGTGCTTTATGCTGCAGTAGAGTAAAAAAATGTTATTTAATATCAGTTGGACTTAAACACCTGGACGCACTTGCACGATTTGTGACATCATAACTAGTTTGGAGCCAATCAGGGTGCAGAATTAAACACTGAGGAAACATCTTGTGTCCAGAAGTTAAACTTTAGGAATGAACAAGGCGGGGAGGCAGCGTGAAAGGTGGTCACTTTATGTTACATGTCACTTTACAGGGTGTCTACAGATATAACCAAGGTATGAAACTCTGACTATGTTTTTATATCCTTATATTAAGTTTCTATTTTTGTTTCTACTTGTGTTATTATCATTATTATTATTATTTATACATACTAAAATTGCATTGTTGGAGGAAGCCTTAAAGGCAACAACAGCAATTGTTATGTTTTTCCCTGTTTATTTTATTTAGAAAGGAGCAGTGCACATTAATTAACTTGATCACTTCAGTCACATAAATGTGCCAGATTTAGACATATTGTTGTGCATTTGCTCATAAATACATATATTATATATATAACTTATATATTGCATGTATGTATTGTGTTTTGCTGACCGTGTTCAGCATCAGTCTGACTCTGTTGTAAAATTATTACCAGGAGTTTATAGACATATTATTATTATCATCATCATTATTATTATTATTATTATTATTATTATTATTAGCCTGGACCCTACAAAGACTATAAACGGATAATAATCAGTTATTGCAGCTCTTTTATCTCTGCGGACATTTTATTATTAATAAATCAGTGTGTTTATATATTCAGAGGGTTATTAAACTGTAGCTGTGATGAGAAGAGTCCTCCTCCTCCTCTTCCTCCTCCTCCTCCTGCTCTCTGCAGTCTGAACACAAACACTTTACAAACACTCATAAACTAAACTTGTCTTTAACTTTGTCTCCGTGTCTCCACATCATCTCTGATAATCTCTGTTAATCTGTCAAACGAGCAGCGGCGGCTCGGTTTTAATCTGCGCCACGTTTCTGTGCTCGGCTCTGATCTGCAGACAACAACTGGCAATCTGCCTGCTGTTTTCGGAAGCCATTTTCGCTGGCCACAGTGGCTACCGACACAGACCCACCTTGTGCAGAGACGCAGCGGGGACACGGACCCTCCGTCCCGGGTGAAGCTCCGCTCTCCCCTCCACCGGCCGCCGAGCACCGAACCCCGGCCGCTGGCTCCGCTGCTGCCCGCACGACGATGCAAAGTTTCCCGTTAATATTTTGCAGCGACTCGGTCGCCTCCCCGAGCTTTGACCACCATTTTTCATCACAGGAAATGACATAAAGAACGGAAGAAAGACTGCGCACAAATTAAAGTTAACAACAGTGAGAGTGAGACGAGACGCTGGCTCGGTCTCACCTGCACGGCGGCACGCGCACCTTTTACCTGCTGCAGCTGCTGCGAGTCACGCGCTGCCTTTCATCACAGCCTTGTTTATAACAATACAGCCACATTATAAAGGAATAACACAAGATAATATAACGGAAAAATAATTAATCATCAGTATTTACTTATTACGTTATTAATCAATGACAACTACTTAAATATCCAGAGTTTAAAAAACGTATCAATTTACAAATTGACGTATTAATTTCTTAATAAGCAGCTCTGTAAAATAATCAAAATACACCTAAATACAGTTCTATATAACTTCAGGTACCTTACTACTGTGTATTTATTTTTTTTAGAGGTAAATATAGCTGTATTTTACATTTATGAATTAACCCTTTAAGACCCACATTTTTGTGGGGGAGGGACAGATGATCTTTATGTGGAGACAGCAGCTCAGCGGTACATGTCACGCAGAAGTGTTATACATCATCTGAAAGCTGGGAACCTGAAGATTAATATGAGATGCAGCTAAAAAAATATATAAGTCAGAAATATGTAATTAGCATTATGTTTTTTCGTTAGGTACCTATTGAATACCATTGGTTTCACAGTTTTGTTGCTAAATATAAGCATTATTGATCACTCAAGAATTTGATAAAAATGGTCAAAATCCCTCCAAAATACCACTTTAACACCAAGACCATCAGAAACACCATAAAAAATCCATGCCGTTATCTGGTATAAACAACTTTTGATATCTGGAGATTTGGCGACTGGATGGCGACCACCTCTGTCCTGGAACCTGCTGAGAAACCCTCTTATTGTGAATATAGCTAGGAAAGCCATCCATCCTCTGGATGCTCCAGGACTTAAGTTTGCGGTTGTAAAGTTTCATAAGGCTGCGATTATCCTAGAGGTCACTATGGGTCATTTTATACAGGGAGGTCTGTTTCAAAGAAATGTTCTCATCACAAAGAAATGGCTACTATGGGAGCTAACATCATCACACATAAATAAAACTGGGCTCATTGAATCCACAAGTATCTCAGCTTTCCAGTCATACCTGATTTACGCAATTCCCTGCAGTTCTAAGACTGTTAAGTGACCCCCATGCGCAGAAATTTCCAAATACACAAGGCCAAAATTACACATTTATACTGCATGCAACAAAAACTTCCTAATTTTTGCCCCAAACTGTTTGGGACTAGAATAAAGTGGCCGTGTAAAGGGAAGACTCGTGGGTACCCTTATAACTAGGGGTGAGAACAGGGGATCCTCAATACGATATTACCATAACACTGTAGTCACAATACAATATTATTGCGATATGCTGAGTATCGCGATAAAATATATTGCATTAATATTGTGATTTTTTTAAAACTTTTTTAAACTGTAAATTTTGTCCTCAAAGGAAAACTTTGTCAACATCGGTTTTACCTAATAAGATAAAGTCTTTGGTCTGTTAATCTCACCTCAACTGTTTTTTTTCCCGCAGCAACAAAATGTATCTAAAAGCAAAAGCAATTTATTATATCATTCTAGTCGGCTACCTAAAGTTTAAATTGTATTTGTCATATTAATAATCTACATAGTGAAAAAAAGGGGAAAAAAAGAATGAATTAAAACAAAATATGGGTTTTTCCTCAAATAAGAACACAGGACATGTTTCACAGAGCAGATGTTTGTGCTGCAGTAAAATAAATAAAAGTTACTGAATATCAGCTGGACCTCAACACCTCTATATATCTGCATGATTTATGACATCACAACTAGTCTGGAGCCAATCAGGGCGCAGTATGAAACACTGAGACAGTGAAGCAGGAGGCATCTTGTGTCCAGAAGTTAAACTTTAGAAATCACCAATGTTTGGTAGGGGAGGGATACGATGGCATCATGATACAATATTATCTGATTTTAAATGTTTAGCTATAAGATGAGTATTGAGATAAAATAAATTGTGATGTATGACCTTTTTTCCACTGCACATTAAGGAAAATCTTATTGACAGTCAGTTTTTATCTGATAAGATACAGTTTTTAATCTCTTCAATTCTTATTGTTGCATCTATTGGAAGGAAAAAGCAATGGATTTTATTACTCTCTTTATTACCAAAAGTAAAATTTGTAGTTGCAATATTTATGATTTATATACAAAAACCCCAGATACTTGACATATGTGTATTGATACAGTGTTTCCACACAAAATACTGCCATACTATACCGTATAGATTTTCGCCACCCCTAATATTTACAGATTGTGGATTTTTACATAACGGAGGAGGAGATGTAAGTTTAAGAAAATAGCTTATTGAACTGTTTTATGGAGAAATGTCATCAGACACAAATGTTTCCTTAAAAGCAGAGTGTAGTGGAACACCTTCAGTTTGTAGAGGATCTCTGAGAGCAGCAAAACATGTCACATCTGCAGGTTGCACATATACAGCATGTGGCGCAACACGTTGGCTTTATGGTTCTGGCTGAGGCTGTGATTCCTGATGTTGTGGAACTTGAACACCCGGGATCCTCTGATTAACCCTTTGCCGTGCATGGACTTGTCCGAGTGGAGGCGGCAGACGTGGCACCACATCTGATCCAGCGTCGACGAGTAGCGTAGAAACCAGAACATCTTCAGCCAGGCCTTCTGGAAGTGTCGAGTCGGACGTCGACGCTTATGCTTGGACGAGCCCATGCCTGGGTCATCTTCACCTTCAGGAAGTGACGACAGAGGCTCCGTCCCTGAGAGGACAGACGGACACATTTAACATCTACTTGAACTCAAAACTCAAAATAACTGCTGGAAATGCAGTGCAAATAACTAAAGGTCATTGAACCTTCCTTACGTCAGTACTGTTCACATTCATCTTAGCGGTGGGACATTTGCCTCTATGTCCAACAAAGACTGTTAATTCTCAATTATGTTCTTTGCAGATGATCCGATGTTGGAATAAACTCTCCAGGAACATTTAAGGGCACATTCACACCAGGATAGTCCGGGGGGACTCTGTTCCATTGGGCAGGGAATGCCAAAGAATTTTGCACCTTCATTTGGTTCGGTTCACTCTCACACTGCACTTTTTATAGCGGATCAAACCACCTGGACAACGTCACGCAGTTACAACAGTTGCTTGTTTGGGGGCTGTATTGCCCGAAACACCCACTGACCAGGAATAAAAAAAAAGCATGAGGAAGAAGAAAACCCTGCTCATCGATTGGCCAGGACCCAAAACGGAAATCCATTGTGGGAGACCCCCAGTTTTCAAGCGGACCAGGGTTCGTTTAAAGCAGGCCAAATAGCCCCTGTGTGAATGCGTCCTACGTCACTATTTTGTTTCTGTCGACTTAGAATGAAGTGCGTTTTATGATGACAAAATGAGTCTGGTGATGGGAGCAATGGCGACTTCTGGACTGTTTCTGGTTAAACAAGAAGAATCTTACTCCCTAACAAAAAGCTCGATCTCTGTGGGGATCGTTTCCATGATGTTCTCAGACACTTAGAATAACAATCTGAACCTGTCAGTGGCAAAAACAAACACTTTTAGTGGACGTAAATTCACGGTGCGCATGTGTGTACATTGCATCGGCTGCAGCGTTTTCACTCAATACTGGACCAATTTCAAAGTCATTCCCATTAGCCACTTAGACACAAAGGCAGAGGAAAATAGGGTCGATGTTGAAAAATATCGAAATTACCCTTTAACAACATCACTAACCGAGATTATATGTTTCCATGTTGTTAGCATGTAGCTACAAGTAGCAGTGTATGTAATGTGAACACATGCAGTATCGTGCCTGGAACAGATGATCATATAAAGACATCCGTCACAAGATGATGTCAGCTTGTGTTGTTGGAAACAAAGAATTGAGAACGGTTTGAAGCCTGAGGTTTTTATTCACAGGGATTACTTTGACATAGGTTTAGCTCATTATTAGAAACTTTGGACACATTTAATATCAACATCTGACACAGTAACATCATACATAGACAGAAAAGAAGAAAAAGACTAATTGGTCTCCTTTAAGACTTACATTCAGGGTATATCTCCTCTGTGTGGGCTGTCTCAGGACTCTGCAGCTCCTGCCCTAGTTGGACGGGAGCCTTGTGGAAGACAAATGAGTCCTCCTGTTCTCCTGTGAGATGCGACAGCTTCTCCTGCAGCTCCATGATCCTGCTCTGCAGCTTCACACAGTTCTCACAGGAGGAGGAGGAGAACTCCTCACAGGTCTGCTTCTCCTCCTCCACAGGTGGAAGTTTAAAGCTCAGCTCCACGCTGAACTTCTCAGAGTCGGGCTGTCGGGCTGAGAGAGCTCTGGACCTGCTGGAGGCCTCCAGAGAAGCTTCCAGAGCATCTCTAAAGAAGTCCTGACACAAGATATGAACCTGTTAGTTCATCAAAACAACTTGTATCTACTGAAACTTTAATGACAATGAAAAAAAAAACCCAAAACACAGGAATTAGTTGTTTTTTGTTAAATTGAGCCAAAGAGAAATAATGTGTCAGTAGCCCTTTTTACAGAGCGGCCCTACGGCGCAATCTCTGTGTGTAAAGTGCTCGTGGAAGTATTAGTTTGAGTCGTACTCTGAAGAAGGGGTCCGTCCTCTTCACAGGCTGCTTGTTGAAGTTGGTTTGACGCTGCAGAGCAGACCGCAGCAGAGATTTAACTTCTCTCCAGGGACGGATTGCTGGCCTCTCTTCACCTGAAACAACAGATTGTGCAGAAAAATCTATTTTAACTTCTACTCCCAGAAATAAAGACGTAACAGCCTACCTGCATTTAAACCAGTCAAAAAAACCCTTAGATATTGGAAAGTAAATTAAAGACCTGTTTAATCTGGCTTTTAATCAGAATGGATGTAATTACCTTAAGGCCTTTGCACATCAGGTTCATTTTTTTGTATGCATTTGCTTAATCAGCCATCCGGAAAAAAAAATAAATTGCTGAGCATGGCATCCTTGCACAGTGAGTCCAATAGATTTTTTTGTTCTATGTTACGGAAATTTACAATACGAGACAAAATGTAAAGACATTTCGAAATACACTAATGTTACCTTCTCTGTTATGGAAAATACAGGAAAGACACTGCGTCTATATACTTTGTTGTGATTGCGCCTACTTTTGTTTATACAGAATGCACCTTTTCATGGGGGGCGTAAGCAAGTAACAAAACAGATGTGGGAGGGAAGCCGCGGCTGGTCAGTCCTTCGGCTATTCTCTTGTACGTCGTCCCGTTCTTCACCAGTGGTTCCCAACTGGTCCAGCCACGGGGTCCAGATTTGTCCTTTGTCATTAGTTCAAGGTCCACACAGTTTAATATATTCAGCATCATACTTGTATTGGCTGGCCAGGTCGTCGAGCTAGATTGCTGTCTCTGTTAAGTAGCTGTCTGTCATTGCTCATTTAACAGCAGGTACTGTAACAGATATTCGCTGTACTTCAAAATAGTGTGATTTTTACAAACTTGACACATTCTTGAGAAGAGACCAGCATCACAACCAGTTGGAAACCACCGCTCTAAATATTTTTGACAGATGCATAAAAATGCAGAAAATCAAAGCTGTTCCGAAAAATATGGTCATGATGCAAAGGCCTTTATTTTAAGGTTACAATTAAATTTTTTACAAACTTTTTTTCCCCGATGGCATTTATTTTATTTTATTCTACTTTATTTTTCTGATTTTTAGATGGCAAAATGTTATCTATGATTGTTTATTTTTGTCTGTGAACCTGTTAAGGTTGTATTTTTTTATGAATGGTACTACACAAATAAATAAAGCTGAGTCGATGTTATTTGGAGATTTTGAAGCAGAGACGACATTCTGTTTGTGTGGCTGTTACTCATTTAAACTGTAAAAACAGTAAAGTTTTGTGCAGTGTTTGACTTTCAAATCATCACCTTTCTTCTCTCTGTGAACTCACACTCGAGTGTGGCCTGTTTAACAGAGTCAGTCTCACCTCCTGCTGCTGCTGATTCTGTCTCATGTGAAGGACTCATCTCTGCAGGGCGTCTTTGGTTCTGCTCTCTGTCCTCCTGCACAGACTGGAGGGGACGCTTGCGGCGTCTTTGGTTTTGGTTTTTGGTTTTGGTGGATTTTTTTTTCTGGTCTTTGTCCTTCTTCACAGACTGGAGGAGACGCTCGGGACGTCTTGAGGTTCTATCCTCGTGACCCATGTGCAGTGATGGGACCCAGTCTGGATCTGACGTCAGCATTTCATAAGCTGGTTTACCTGCAAACACAGGAGGTGTTAAAGGAATACTTCACCACCCAAAATGATCATTTGTATATCAATTTTTAGCCTGTGTTTCTTCTTGCATGCCTCCACAGAAAACAGAAAATACAAAAAAACATTTCAACATTCTTACTTATTCCTACATTCTGACTTGAAATTTTGATATTGATATTTTACCACACTGAACATGAAAGCTGCTGGTCTACTGCTGCCTCTTAGGGGTGGGCGATATGGTCCTAAAATCTTCCAATCACACTCAGGAGTGCACCAAAACAACCAGGGCCCTATTTCCCAGTTTCAATGTACTAACTGTCCCTTAGCAGGTGCTCGTATGGAGAGCTGCTAAGGTACATCCTAAGTTGAAGGTAAAGGTACATCTACGGTTCACCACGGTGCTGAAAGTGTATTAATCAATGCTGCACGCATCGATTGATTTCATACAAAGGTAAATAAATGATGTAATATAAAAAGTATTGCCATAATAATTTTACCCCCATCAAATATTATATCATAAATGAGGCTATGCCTTTTACAGAAAATCTGCTGATCTATTTGAAGCCAAGTCCACACATCACTGTCCTAATACACCTGAAGCATATCACATTACATGCGCACCCTGTTATAAACAAGGAGAGTAATGATGAAGCAGAGAAACATCAAGCGGATTGAAGTTTATCCTTATAAAATGATTAACATGAACCAAATGGCTATGCGGATGGCGATGTCTTTGGTCCAGTTGATTGAGCACAACGATAAGCATAATCTCGTCTACAATGAAGCAAACAGAGGCGACTCGCTTGATTGTCTATATAGCTGGTGCCACCCGCTTGATTAGTTTCCAGCTGGCCTCATTTGAGTTTGATCAATTTGTCAAGTATCTGTCTATATAGTGGGAGGGGTACAGCTTGTATAAATAAATGAATAAATAAATAAGTAAATATATAAACCTATATGTTTATAATATTCAATGTTCATTATCATTTTTCATGAAGTTAATTTTAAACTAATGATGTAATTTGCGCAAGGAGTCTAGATGTGAATTAAAAAGCATATTTTGGCCTAATAAAGCTAAAACTGTGACAGGATGAATGGAGCCCATCACTAAGTGGTTCAGACTGCCCTTCTTAAAATATACCTTTTCAGAAGATATATCTTCACTAAGGAGACTCTGGGAAACAGCAGCTTAAGGGAGACCTAAGATACAAATGCACGTGGCGCTATGAAGGCTCTGGGAAACGGGGCTCAGACCGAGACCTTCTTGAAGAGGTGGTCTCGGTCTGGTTACAAACAAACTCTGGTGCGGTTCATTTGTGGTGAGAACGTGCTCCGACCTGGATGTGAAGCAACTGCAGTCACATGACACATTGTTTGGGTTAAACATGAGCATGTTACAGTCCTGGAGGATTATTAATGTGCACCTCCTCCTGTACTGCCTTAATATGCACATTCAGCACATCCAATGCATCAATTTCTGCCTAAGCACATTGTATATTTTATTTATTTTGGGTTTTTTTTTTCTTTTTACCTGTTCGAATAGATAAAATAAATAAATAAATAAAATATTGTTTTCTAGTTGGAGCTGCGCCTCGTTTTCAAACTGTATGGTCTGACTAAAATGAACAATGACAGCAATATAGTCACGATGAGCAGCGCTAAAATCAACCTGCGTAGTTCAGTTTCCCATCAGTTTGTGAAGTACTGAGCAAACACAGGAGAAATGAGACTGCACGAGTTGTTAAGTGTCTGTAAACTGATGTTTTGATACAGTTTTGCTGTTGTTAAATGTGGACCTGTATGACTAAAATTCATCAAGAAATTTCTCCTTCTTTTATCAGTTCTATTGGTTATTCATTTATCTTGTATTGGTCTGGTCTTAGCCTATGATCAATATTTTTATCTTGATGGTGTATATTGTTTTATTTGTAACTGTGTTTTGAAAAGTGACAAATAAAGTTCATTATTATCTTATTACTGTAACATTATGTATATGTTTTGTGTGGTAAATATAATGGAGTAGAAAGCAGTAACTTTAATTTCTTTACTTAAACAGCCTAAATACATTTGATTACTTTCCCCGACAGCTGTACCTAATAAAGTGGACACTCAGTGCAGTGTTGTAGTCTTCATGCACCTGGCTGAGACTCACCTGAGTGAAAGTGTCTGGAACAGACTCTAATGGAGGACGAGATGTGGTGGAAGGTGATGTCGCTCCGGCCGACCGCATCCACCCAGGCCTGCCTCCTGCGCTTTGTTAGGTCGTGTACCTGCCTCCCTTCATGCGTCCTCCAGGCGGGGAAGCAGTGGAAAGTTAGCCCGTGTGGGATCTTCCTCCCGAGGTGGTCATGAGACCTGCGGCGGCAGCTGATCACGCAGCAGTTTCTTCCTCCCATCGATACCTGACGCTCAGACACACACACACTTACTGAGCAAATATAAACAGTCGGCGAAACAACCGCCAACAGTTATGGCTGAGCTCCCACAATACACTGCGGCCCGACGTCACGTGACCCCGGACCCCAAACACTGCGGGGATGAGATGTTACAGCGCATGCTCGAAAACTACGGGACACCCGCAAGGTTGGGAGTTGGAGTCCAGTCTGAGCATTTTATACTTGTGCGTCTTTGTCATGCAGTTACACCTGCAAAACACTAGTCGGTGGCGTGAAGTGCTGCAAAGTTTAGTTGTTTCAAAACATAACTTAACAAAGGTAACGTTAAAAAATTCATCTCCTTTACAACTCACAAGGGTCACTGACAAAACTGTCTTATATTTTCCAAACAAACATGGTAACGTTATTAGCACAAGCCTATTTTACGTTGCATAAATTAGCCTAGCGACGAGCGAGTGAGGATAAATCACAAACAAAACTTTAAATGTTATTTTTGTGGCGGCTTTACTGTCCCCACAACTTATTATTATTCATTATCGGTGAAATGAAAGTAGGTAAAAGCTTCATTTCCACTGAGGGAAATGGTAAAAATAGACAGGAGGTCTGTGACGTCAGGCTACGTGTAGGCTCTATGTTGACGCAGAGCCTACGCTGTAGCCACGGCGTATATACCATGGTGCGTATCTTCTTCAAGCTCAGGTGTGGTAACTTACACTGACAGTGCAGCTAAAAAGAAAATTGCATTGACATGACTGACCCATCCAAAACACCTCTGACAAAACTTAACTAAGACATGCACACAGGACTCCAAATGCTCCGACACACATTCATTATAATAATGAATATGAACTTTTACCGTCCAACAGTTGTTTCAGAATCAGTAGATGCACAAAATAAGTTATTTCGGTGTTTTTTCTTTTCCATCCTCTCTACACCTACTGCATTTCTGAACAAATAATCCCTCTTAGTGGTATCGTCTCTCTGAGCTGAGGAGCAGGCTTGTTAATTGGTTGGGTTAGTTGCTTAAGATTTTAGCAAAGTTTTGACTCATGCTTGTCAAGTTTTGGATTTGAAAATAAGGGAAATTTTCCAGCAAGCCGTCCCACCACCCCAACCAAGCTCCAGTATCCCTTACATTTTAAGACAGGTGTACACAGAGGCGGTCCTGGCTAGTTTTAGGCCCTGGGCGGACCATCCCTCCGCGAGGCTAGTGACAAGAGTTCAGTTTGGAGAGGCAGAGGAATGTTTTGTTTTGTTTTTTTAAATTATATTATAATACGGGAGATTTACGGGAAAATACTAATACGGGAGGACGGCGGGAAAGAGGGGTAAAATACGGTAATTTCCCGGCCAAAACTGGAGACTTGACAGCTATGTTTTGACTTACGGTCTCAAGTTTACGTTTTTAGGCCTCTTTGCCTTCTTTTCACCACTGAATGACACACATGCCTATTTTTTATTGTCATTTGTTTAACTGACAATATATCAGCAACAGTAATAAGTCACTTTTACTAATAAATATGATTGACTAAAACGTCCAAACATTATTACTAATCACGGTGGCATATAATAGATATAAATGGGCGACTACAAACAGAGCCCATCATTTCTGGATTGTGAAACTGAACCCAAACAATACATTAAAAACATTTTGTATTAACGATAAAGCCCGTAAAACACTGAATTTATATCTTATTAAATGTGGATTAAAATGTATTTTTGTAAAATAAAATCACCGTATTTGGTTTAGTGTTAGAATAAACTACGCAGGACTGTTTTACTTTCAGTCCGCCGTTATTATGCTGCTGAAAAAATAAAACTAGCAGAGGATGGTTTCGATCCATCGACCTCTGGGTTATGGGCCCAGCACGCTTCCGCTGCGCCACTCTGCTCCACGGATAATAAAATGAAACAGATGGTAATTCAACCCTTGCAGCAGGGACTGACTGACTGGTATTTGTATTTGTCGTGTAACCGCCCATAAAACAACCTCACACTCCACACTGCTACAGAAACACGCCATACACGCTTTTTGTCGTAAAAAAAACTCTGCAAGAAAATATTAGACGACACAGTCAGCGGTTTAAAACTGTGGCACATACTGCCACCAGTTTTCATAATAATAAACTTTACTTATATAAAATACAATTCAAAGTTAGAAAAATTAAAACATTAAGAGAACGCAAAGCCCAAAACTAAACCCTTCATAAGTAACATGATGTATAGACATCAATCATATAACTGAAAAGCAATTTTATAAAGTGTCTCGGTAAGTTGTTGTGTGTAGCCTAACGTTACATGTTTTGCGAGGACAGACATGATAAAACATGCTCACAAGGACTTTTGTCATGCACAAATCAGCTGAAGGCAGCTGGAGTGCTGTTACATTAAGTTTCACACACATAAAACACATAAATTAAAATAACTAATGTAAATTGTGCTCGGTTCCCAGTGTGCAGCCATACTGCTGCGACCTCAGGTTTGTTTATGTCACAAACTCGGATGTTGTCCGAGTTTCGGACTTTTTCTTTGCAGCATAAACACTCACCAAACAGCCAGACTGACTCTCTGAAGTTACACAGCTGAGGGTTGAAAGGTTTGTAACTTCCGGTCTCTCCTTCTGTCTCTGAGCTGTTGTGTAACAGGCTGCTGTGGACGCACCGAACTAGGTTTCGTCTAGCTCCGCCCTGCTGTGCTGTGATTGGCTAGGACCATAACACCTGGATAGGTAGGTGATGCCACAAGATTTAGTTTGATCCCATACCAATTAATACAGGACCTGAGTCACCGATATCGATATTGATTCAGACTTTATATTATAGACCCTTTTAGAGCTGAGTCACAATGACCTCATTTTATTAGCTGGAGGCAAAACAGGAGTCTTAAAGGAGAAGTCCGGTATTTTGCACTTTGAGCCCCATTTCTGGGTTGTTCATGATGAAATAGAGTGGTTAAGACCAAAATTGTGACGATGGCTTCTTTTCTGAGAATTTGTCTTTCCCCTGCCTGGCTTAACACTGCTGCCTATGGCCATGTGTGAACCTGTCCTAAACCCACCCTAAACGTTTGTTTTCAAAGCCGTAGCAAACTGTGGTTTTCGTGAGGATTTATTTGACATTTTGTGTAATCCATTGATTTTCTATAGAAGCCTCATTGTCCGTTGGTAGTAATCCGCCACTGGAAAGGGAAAGGGGGTTGTTTACGACAAGGATGTAGTCATTGTAGTCTTTTAGCTTAACGAAAGCACCGGCTCGACAGTGCTGTGTGTGCTCCTGGAGGAAGAACGAGAACAAACAGACAAGTTTTGTAATAAGTTTAAACACCTGCACAATGGATTACTCGCTTGTAAAAAACCTTTTCAGTACGATGCCTTTGAACACAACACCTTCTGCTTCTTGACTGTGTCCCATTATGGGTCCGTCCTAAGTCTCATATTTTTATAGTGCTACTGCTAGCTCCTCGCTTGAACCAGAAGTCGCTCGAGGTCGGCCATCTTCTAGGCCGTCCCAAGTCTCTTATCTGTGCAGCGAGGAGCTGGCACTAGGAGCTAGCAGCAAGCTTTAAGCAGCTATGAGCTAGGGTGGTCGAGAGCTTCCTATCCGGAAGAGTTTTTCAGCTGAACGCCATGACGTATAAATACCCGCCCTCTACATCTGGCACATTTGAACAAGATGGCGGAGAAACAGTACAAGAGTAAGTACCCGTTACATGCATTCTTTGTAATTCACGTACCTACTTCAAAGAGTAATGATATTTCATATTTATTTGTTTATATTTAGTTGCTTGACGGAGCAGATCCAGTGGTGCAGCCAGGGCGTCTCACGTCTCTTAAACCGACAATGCTCGCTCATCGCTCCTAGTGCTAGCTCCTCGCATTTTTTCCTAGCTAGCAAAGTTGGCTAGGTAAGATAACTAGCAGTAATTTAAGAGTTTGCTATGATTTTTATGTCAGAACATCAACAAACACCACTGACCACTTGGTGAGTTTCATGGCTTTAAAAACGAATGTTTAGGGTGGTTTTAGGACAGGTTCACACATGGCCATAGGCAGCAGTGTTAAGCCAGGCAGGGGAAAGACAAATTCTGCAAAAATGAGCAATCGTCACTATTTGGTCTTAACCACTCTATTTCATCATAAACAACCCAGAGATGGGGCTCAAAGTGCAAAATACCAGACTTCTCCTTTAACATGTCGTCTTGCACCCTGAGGCTTCGTCCATGCGTTCGTCCCAGAGTACAGTGAGTTCGCCCCCCGTGATCCCCAACAGGACAAGCAATTTATACCAAATAAAAAAACAAAGACGAGACACCCTGCTTTTCACAATTTATTAACAAAATGATAAAATAAATAAATACAAATTGATCAAATGCTCCTAATATCAACTCCTCCCCATGTTCCCTACAGTATTTCCTAAACACTGCATACAAAGAATTCATCACAGAAGAGGCTCAATACAGAGGTAAGAATCCCACCAGACCAGTCACAATGTCAGGCCAACAGAAGACACATCTGGAACAGAAGTCAAAAAAATAAACACATTCCTTTCCAAAATCATTATGAAAAAATACAAACAATTATACAAATATTCAGATTGTGTAATTACCAATTTACACATTATTCAGCACACCAGGTGAACTTTTTCTTTATTCATATCGCTACAATGCATCTCACCAAATGGAAGATAAAAAAAGACTTCTTTTGTTTTTTACTTTGATTTTTTTTTTTGTTTTATTTTGTTATTTTTTTTTGCACTCAACACACCCCCGATGGAATTAGCTGTGGATGAGGTAAGAAGCTTCAGGTGTACAGTTGGATCCGGACAGGATGGAGGCTGAGCGACGGCTAACGACGGGTTGATGTCATGTATCGACAGAATACTAGAAGGCCACAATCATGACTTGATCGTTTTAAAACTAAAATCAAACAAACAAAAAAAAGACAGGAGTCGGAGTGAACTACTTTACAGGATGCTTCCAGAAGAATCCGCCACACAAGGAACTGGACATGTTTTAATGCATATAAGACTTCATCCAAATACAAACTGAAGAGCTCTCAGCTGCCGACAAGTGCTCCGTTTACGGCTCGGTGAATAAACACGATGCTGAAATTCATTTCCAAATGATATGCAACACAAAAAGCTTCCCAACAGAAACGTACGTCTGCAGTGTTCTTTGGATAAATTCACTTTCAGGGCTCATTTATACTTCCTTGACGTACGAAAACAGACGCGTCCATTTCAAACGTCGTAGATGTCATTGCCCTCGTACCTCCATGCGTCCTTTACGAAAGCGTATCTAAAACCAATGGATGGCTCTAGAGGGCAACAAATGTGGTGACAGTGGAGGAGGTCGTAATGATGTACTTTAATAGCGGTGGTGTGTGAGGCCATTAAATACATCGTGAAATGTGGACGGAAAATTCCCTTGACTTCACTACTGATTCATTCCGTCCTGACATTTTTTAATCGTCTTCCTCATCACCTACAGTGCGATGCGTTCTCGACCCAACTCATCATATACTGCCGCTTTGTCAGTGGACTTACACGTCTAAATATGACGCGCTAGGCAACCTCCTGCGTCTGTTGTTGGTGGTCTAGGACGGTGTGTCAATTTATGCTCGTTACATGCATTGTCTTTTCAAATACACTTCCATTTTCACAGGAAATGTACAGTTTCTGCTTATTAGATGCGCACAGTCTTTTCAAAATCAGCTTAGAACGTTCGTAAATGGTTAGTTTTCACGCATACAGGAAGCAAAGAGCGAGCTCCCAGGAGAAAGTCAGAGGATGGTTTGATCTGCTGACACTTGAGAGACTTTCCAGCTCTGTATATTACATAGTTGTAAGCTGCATTACAAGCTGACGCCACCTGATGGTGGTATCTGACACAGAAATCATTGACAAAGCGGTAGTATTTGACGAGTTGGTAATGAGAACGTGCTGTACAGCCGCGTCTCGCTTGAACTACGCTCCACTGACCCCACAATCTATGGTGGTACAGCTCTGTTTTGGCCAAATTGTCCAAAGCTTCCGGAAAATGTCCACAAACACTGGCAAAATTAATGCAAAGTATGGACAGAAGGCTTCGTCCGTATCCGTACCCATCATCAAGCATAAATGAGCCCTCAGACTAAATCGAAGCCGAGGCCTTTTCTCTAGAAGAGGACACGGATTAAGACTCGATCCCCTCTCGGCCCTGCTGGGATCCCAACATTCAGCATTGTGCATCAGCCAAATTAAAATCTAAACCGTCCATAAAACACAATGTCAGGAAGAAAATGTCTCCGCTCTGGATGACCACCGTACCGTTTCACACCTAAACTGCACACGTTTGGCATCACAATGCCAGAATGTTCAACGAAAAAAGGTGACTTGAGTTTCACATAAAAACTTAAAAAAACAAATGCATATTAAAAAGGTTTGACAAATCCTGTATAAAAATTTGCATAAGAAGGCATGCGTTCCACCAGACCGAGTGGACAGATGTTGCTAATTGGGTCTACGTTTGTTCACTCCAAATGCACGCAGGCGGCGGCGGCTCACATGACCTGATTCAGCAAACTCATCATCTCTCCAAAACACAAGAAGAAGGAACCACAGCACAGAGGGAACAATGAACGAGTCACAGGAGGAGACGAGTCAGGACTGACGGGATTTATGACCGTGATTCGTGTTGCTGCTGACGGATCCCTTTGTTACACTCTGATAATAATAATGATAATAATAATAATAATACTGGTCAAACCAAAAGTGCGTCACAAACAGCTGGCTGTCACACGGAGCAGAGATGTCATCATAAACAATCTCTCTTTGGAGCGTTTTATCGACCACGGCGACCGAACGAGCTCGCCAGAGTCTGCAGTGATTTTTTTTTTCTTCTTCTTAATGTAAAAGTTAAATCACGTAAAAAGGAAAATAAAACACATTTAAGGCAACTCCTATAAGAAACAACAAGAAAACACTATCTGGTCAATCTAAACGGCATAATATGAAATGTAGTTTCCACTTGCATCGACTACCGGCAGCCTGAGGTGAAGGGAGCGGGTCACGGGACAGACCGGAGGAGGGCAGGGCAGGGCAGGGCACGGCGGGGCGGGACAGGGCGGGGCATCATCTGGAGGGTTAGTAAGGTTCTACAAGTCACAGTGCAAGTCGAGAGACAAATATTATCTGCTGTTTGAAGAAAGGCACTCGAGGTACCTACTGTACAGAGGGAGAGGTCCAGTTTGTCTGGAACACAAGCTCGGGCTCGTTCAAAGAAAACCTCGTCAAGTGAAGAGACTAGATGAACGAGTGAACGACACATCGAGAGAAGAAGAAGAAGAAGAAGAAGATCCACCCGAGTGAGCCGACAGAGAACAAAACACACAATGAACGGGATTCATGAGGGATTTGGGGTCATTTCGTGTTACAACTGCGTCCCTGGTCAGTCTTTTTCTTCCATGTTCGAATGGCTGAACTCTCCATCAGACACGTCAACATGTATCAGACAAAACTGTGGCCAAACAATGTCACATAGATTTTCTCTTTTCTGGGATCTTCTGAATGAAGGCAGTTTGTACAGCTGATGTCAGAAAATAAAGTGTAAATAAAGATATGCTGATTCAGTTACAAGAGTCCATGTGATATGAAAAAAAGACACCTGTAACAGCTTATTTTAGAGTCGCCCAACAACGTATTCACCCACACAACCATGTGCACTTTGTAGTTAGAAGATGTCACTGTCGGTCTCTGCAGAAGTCATTATTTTTGTCTAACTTTTGTCCCACAGCCATGCTAGCAGCTCTGTTCTGCTCGGCTACATGCTAACATCAACATGCTAACATGCTCACAATGACAACATGCTGATGTTCTGCAGGTATTTGATCATAAACCAAAGTGTCAGACACATTAAAGTTTTGACCTGATGATGGAGATCGATGAAAATCATTTAAGTAAAAAGGACTCCTCGGAGAACATGAACATCTGAGCCAAACTGTGTGTCAAATCATTAGGATTCATCCAGCATTGCCAGAAGAAACTGTTGGCATTGTACGTTTCTGCAAGCCACGGATTCGTCACATTCATACGTCACATCATCATTTCGAAACTAACGCCTGCCGAGCTGCAGACCACTGTTCAAGATCAACAGAGAGCAGAAACAGTTTGTAAGTTACCAGCTGTGTTTTCAGTGGAGACTGTGCTGTTTATTCCAGGCATTTAAAGCCAAAACACTGTATTTTTCTACCTATAATGCATGAAATATCAGACCTCACCCTACATGAACTAGCACAGTTTCTGTCCAACCCTGACCTGAGCCTGAACCACAGCAGCAGTTTTGGACCCGAGCCTGATTAAAAACCAGAGTTTCTACAGAAAAAATCTCTATATATGTTTCTTAATATTGAAATGTTTATTCCAAGCAAAAGAGCCGCTTCCTCTCCCCACTTCTTCTCATCCTGAGGTTTTTTCAATTGTCTGTCATCAGCTTTGTGTCTCACGCATAACAGGTTTGGCAAAGCGAACCGCGCCCCTTGGTACATCTCCTTTTTTGAGTGCGCATGGTGGTCTATGGAGGCGCAGATGTCGATCACATCTCTCCCACTGCTGGGGATGCAGAAGCAAATACTGCCGACCAATCTGCCCTCTCTTCTCTTTCTCTTCGTCTCCTTTTCTGTCTTTCTCTAGCTCTCACTGTCCCCGTTCTCTATTCCTCAATTGTCCCATCATTAATTTACACACAATAAATGCCAGTTTCACAAATACGAACAAACAAATAAACAAGCAAAAACACCTGTAAATTGGTGAGAATCTGACCCGGTCCAAGATCCAAACTTGGCCAGTCGAGTCGGCCAAATTGGGTTTGGGCAAACAATCAAAGCTCTATCACACATAAACCACAGCCCTGTTTAAACATGAAGAAGCGTAACCTTTCAATGTTCCCGCTACGTAACAATGTACATATGTCACATATCCATGGTTTGCAGAAACGTACAATGACAACATTTATTTTGCCGATTAGGTTGATTCATCCTCTTGGCAACACGGCTATCTGTAATAAATGTCATGAAAATCCATCCAATAGCTGTTTTACTGTGGCGCTAAGTAAAAGGTGCGGAGGATCATCAAAGTCAGGAGTCATCCTCTTGGAACCACGAACGTCTGACCCAAATTTGATTATAATTCATCCTTGTTGAGATATTTTAGTCTGGACCAAAGCCGTGGACTGACTGTCGGACCAACAGATGGATGCTGCTAGCATGGCTACAAATTCCTCATCAATAAAACACATGACACGTAATAAAAGTATTTCAACATAAAAAACTTTGGAAAGCTGAACCTTGAACACTTTCAGGGGCAAATACGTTTTTGGACGACTGAAATTTAAGCAAAAACCTTCCAATATTGCAAAAAAGAAAGAAACAGAAAAAGCACAACCAGAGGCACCGTTAATGAACAGACCAGAGTTTGTTAATGCCCCGAACCCAACGAGAAGCCAGAAGTCACGATCAGTTCACCAGACAAAGACAGACCCCAACTGACAGCCACCAAGCCAACGAAGAACAGCATCACATTTCAGCCCAGACATGCTCCAGAAAGAAAAGAGATGCACGAGGAGACCAACAACTCCTCCTCCTCCTCCTCCTCCTCCTCCACAATATATGAACTAGACTTGAGCCTTAATGTCAGACAGAGGTTTGTGTTTCCTCCTAGAAAAATATTGGCAATGTGGGGATAAGTCACATCACAACAAAGAGATGCATACTCTGTTTAATTCCATATTAACATACAAAAAGCTCTTCAGCACTTCTTTGTAATGCAGCAAGCTTGTGCTTTAATCTCAGGATTTGTGGTATTGTCCTTTGAGATCCGTCTGAAGGTTCATACAACAAATCCCTCCACCTCAAGGAAAAAGAAGTTCCTCTAATGTTATTGTTTAATAAGCTCTCCTGTCTCAATCTGGGGACTTCCAATATCTGAAATGGTCTCGTCATCTGTATCTTACAACAACGCCAATGATTTGATCTTTCCATACAGTAAGTGGACTTGTCCCTGCTGAATTTGGATACAACATCATTTTGGCAGTTCAGGATTCAACAGAAATGTACATAATGCAAAGATCACCACTCCTTTGTGTGTTGATAATGCCAGTCCAGCAGGTTCAGGAACAGAAAGCACTTATTCTGAAGACTAGGAAGACCTGAATATCTTTTCCTATAAAAAAGAAACACAGCCCAGATATAGTTTGTGTGTGTTTGTGTGTGTGTATGTGTGTGTGTGTTGACATTGCAATATTGCAATTTCACATTTAGTGCTCACAGTTGACACACTTGACTCACGAATGAAAACTCAATCACTACACTTGACCGACACCACTGAAAACATCTGTTAGGCTACGGCACCTGTTCCACCTCGTCCTCCGTACCTGCGTCTTTTCTGCCTGAGCTCAGGGATACAGGCGGGGAAGGAGGAGACGGGGGAGGGGGGAGTTAACTGGGACTGTTGATAGGGGACGTTTGGTCATTGCTCGATTGGGAGAGGGAAGAGTCTTCAGTTTGTAGCTGAGGGTTGTTCGGGTTCCAGAAGGAGGTGAAATTGTTGGGGGACTGGGGAAGTTTGGGTTTTAGTCACCAGGTGAAGGCTACAGGTCGGTGTTCACCGTTCATAGACTGATTTGCAAATCAGTCGGTTTAAAAGCGTCAGTACGCTTCAAACATGGTGTCTGTCCACACCTTTCCTGATGTCTGAAATTGTGGGGGTTGCACTTGAAAATGTTTGAGATTGTCCACATAGCAGCTTCTCATGGCCTATATCTACTTTTCTTGTTAGGCAGCGACCTCTAGTGGCCATAGCAATTATGACGTGAGCAAAGGCGGACGTCAGATAAGGTAGCAGAAAGAGTGACAAAGTCTGCATAGGGAGGTCGGGGTGGATGGACCTTTCTAACAAACACCAGACTTTGACCCTCTTCATGTCCTATGTGAAGCCAAAAGTCAACTATGTCAAGTTACCTTAGTAAGAAACATGCTTTTTTTTTTAACCCAAACCATGATCTTTTTTCAAATTCCTTTTTCTTTTTAAGTGCAACGGCAGCCATTTCACAGTGTTAACCACGTTTTTTTACCTGTGAGAGTTAACGGTCATATATGACCTATTCTGTCATTTCAGAATGACACTGGTAGTGGTGGAATTATGGGAAATGCACCTGTAGGATTAGGAGCCATGGATGAATAAAGAATCCTAGATACAGTGTTGGAGGCCGGGCCCCAAAATGGTAATTGCCAGGTATAAAAAAAGAGATGCTTCCACACTGTGTGGCCCATAGAGTAAGCGCACTACACATGACGACACGGCTACTTCTGGTTTAGCGCTCAGCTCATTTGTCTTGTACACTTTGCAAATGTTATTAGGCCGAATGGATCAAATTTTGATAGTGAAACCAGTCATTTTGCAGGGACTGTGACACTCACTCACTTTCTCTTTTGCCATGCAAGACTACGGGAAAATGTATTTTTGGACCGCAGGGCATCACGTGACGGTGCAATTACACTATTTGACCACTACGAAATCAGGCTTCAAAACTGGCCCAGCTCACTTCCTGGTGGTAGGAACAACTTGTGGTCGCATGGGTTTGTGAAGAGTTATAGGAGTCATTTTTGTAATGTTATGTTTGGTTATACTGTGTTCAAAATAATTTGTTTGAAACACACTGAATCCTTGTGGGTTTAAGATCACCATCGGTCAAATGAAGAAGGTAATTTTGGGTTTTAGAAGATGGGGGGGGGGGGGGGGGGGGGATGTTGGTTTAAAGGCGTCAGTATGTGTTTGTATGACACTTTTATGATGTATTGATATATTGGTTGTCTGAACACAGTCTGAGTCACTGACCGGGGGCTATGGATACTGGCACAAACAAAGTGTTTGATGGAGCACTTGACAGTGTTTGACCGTTCAGACACTGCAATCAAAGGAGTACATCCGCCAAATTTTGTAACTTTCCTAAACTGGTGGTGAGACCGTGAACAATCAAGTGCGCCCATCCAACAGTGAGCTCCGTTACACCCATTTCTAGAATTCATCTAATCTCGTACATCTCTATAATGACAAGTTTTCAAACTTGTCTTCCTGTGTGAAACTTCAGAGGGCACTTCATTTGAGCTAACTTACTCTAAGCATAGTGAGCTGTTGGGTGTTTAGAGGGGAGGTCACATTTGACTGTTGGTGGAATGAAGGAAGGTAAGTTTGAGTTTAGCCACCATCAGTAAATGGGAAAGGTTTTTCTGTTGACTGAAGACTTGAAGGTTTAACTTGTTGGTTGATGGGGAGGTTAGAGTAAGTTGGTCTGAAGGAATCAGTACGCTTCAAACAAACACATTAAACAGCATCAGAAGTAAACAAGACTTCCCAGACATGTCCAGACATACATAGTAACTGGAATTGGGATTATAGGTCATTAAGGGAATTTTAAAGTCATCGGTCAACTGGAGAAAGAGGTGAGTAGTTGGTTCAAGGGCTGTGAAGTTTGTTGGTGTTTAAAAGGGATGTCACGTTGGACTGTGATGGACTGGGAAGGCAAGTCTGGACCAGCTTTTTAACTCGCATTCCAGTGTTGGCATTAAGACAACACTTTGTACAAACTAGCACATCTGAAGCAACTGAAACCTTTTGGATCTAAGAGGGAGGTCACATTAGAATCGTTGGCGGACAGGAAATGGCAAGTTTCTGTTTAAATGGGAGGTTTTCAGTAGACTGTGGATAGTTTGTAGGTTAAGGTGAAGTTAAGGAAGTTTGTATAAAGACATTAGCCTCCTCCACATTTTCAATATCTCACATCCATAATGCAGTAAGGGGTCAGGTGAGCTGCTGTGACAAAGTGGTAATGGTTTCACCTTCTTTTCTTTTTTTAGTGTGTACAAACAAGTGCAACACCTTTAATTCCTCTAGGAGAGACTGTCTGAAACTGTGAGCTGTTATCACCTTTCTTGATTTCAACACATCCCTCACAGTTTTAACCTCGCCTTCGAGTGTGGCCATTCAGAAGAGATGAACATTTTTGCCTTCAGACGTGTTCATAAGACACGCAGTTCATTTGAAGCATACTGAAGCTTTTTTAGATTTAAGAGAAAGGTCCGACTGAATCGTTGGTGGACTGGACAGGAATGTTTTTTTGACTGAAGATGTAGGTTGATGGGGAAGTCTGTTAAAGATCAGGCAAAGGAGGGTTTAGGGATAAGACTTGGTGGTAGAGGTTTAGAGGAGTTCGGGGTGGTGGGACTGCAGAAGTAAAAGGTTGTTCACATTAAGTTTGTTGGGACGAGGGGATGAACAGGCTCTCTTTTCAGTACTCATACTCTATCACAACACTGCTTTGTAGACCAGTAACCCCTGACAGATGTTTGGTTCCATGTTCTCGGTTTTCTCCGTGCCCATGTGAACCCACCCCCCTCCCCCCCCACAAGAGAACACAGGGGCCACTATAACAGGCACACACTGGTGTGATGATGAATTAAATCTCCCTTTGAGCATTCCCACCACTGACGTCTATCACTAATTGGCATGATGACACTGGTGCGTAAGCCTTCCTGTAGCCCAGCTCTGTGGGTGGAGCAGCCTACGTCTTCCCAGAGTCATGTGACTTGGGCTGTATATCTACCATTGACACAGTCTGACAATACAATGCAAACAAACAACATTTATACAGATTGGCAACTTCAGGGCACCGGACGGTGCAAGCAAAAGTCTTTTTTTTTTTTAATATATATGTTTGAATTCCCGCAGAGACGTAGCATTACTTTTTATTGTCCAAACTGCTGACGAGAGCTGGCAAAGAATGCTGGGAGGGTTCTGAGGTTTTGCTGTTGTTGTTGTTGCTGCTGCCGTCACTGTCAGTGACCTCCTCCTGTTTCTTCTCCACCGCTGTCTCTGGAGGGTTGACGGCAGCCATCTTGTTCTCAGAGTTGGTGGTGGCGTTGGTGGTGCAGGCTCCTGCGGGGCTGTGGTCGGGGCAGGCCGGCTCGGCCGTACCGTTGGTGGTGGCAACAGGCGCGACCACTGAGGGAGCGGGAATGTCAACCACCGGAGCTGCGTCAGTCTCAGGCTTCGCCACAGCCTCCACCTGAAGGCCAGTCCCTGTGTCACCCCCTCCCCCTACCCCGTCACCAGGCCCTGCCTTACCCCCTGCTGCCCCCACACCAGGGCTGTTTTCTGCTGTCAGGACTGCGCTGTCTTCTAGGACAGCCGGGTTGTCGGTGTCTCCTGCTGCTCCTGCTGCTCCTGCTCCTCCTGCTGCTCCTGCTGCTCCTGTTGTCTGGTTGTTCCCTACGGCTCCGTGCTCCTCTGGTTTGTCGTCTCCATCAGTGCTGCTGCTGGTTGAGGAGCTCCCAGCCTTCGCTTTCTCCACAGAGTTAGCTTCTGGTGCTGCTTCAGAGCCGACTGCACCTTCAGCACCGTCCTGGACTCTGGCACTGGCCTCCTTCACCTCTGTCTCTGCCAGAGCCTGGTTGAAATTGAAGGCTTGGATGAGGCGAATCAGGTGTTTGACCTTCTCCAGGGAGAGATGCATGTCTTTCTGACGAGCCAGGATGCTGTTTTTGGTCTCCATGCATTTCTGAGGGAGGAAAAAAAACATGGTCAGATTTTATGCATGGTACTATAGGTTAAGGTACTATACTGAAAGTGTTCGGTGGAAACGGGGCTTTAGAGTACCAGAATATTTTATTAAGTGTCTCTACCATGATCCGTCTCTAGTGATTGTGTTGCTGAGCTGTCTGAGAGAGTTTCTTACTGTTATGGAGTTGCTGAGCTGCTTGACTCTCTGCTCCAGCTGCTCTCGCTCCAGTTTCAGTTCAGAACTCCATTTCATCAGCTTCTGTTTCTCCTCTTCTTTAGCTGCAGCAGAGACCAATAAAATGTTAGTCTCACCGTTAACTGTTGCTCACATGGAGATGTGAAAGTGATCTAACGTCACCTTCTTTGTAGGCGATGTAGGAATGAACAATAGCCAGAGTACCAGGCCAGGGAATGGCTTCTTCTTTCTTCAGGATCTGCAGAGAGAAGCTCGCAGTTGTCAAAGAGGTCGAGACTTAGAAAAGACTCAAGGGGAGACACATTTAGCCGCCACCCTGTGGTGAGGCTGAACAGGGACAAGCAATGGAGTGGATGGATGTGAGATGCCAATCTTTACTGACACAATGAATGGGACAGAAGCACAAAAAAACCATACTGCATCATGTTTATGCTTACAAAGGATTGAACAGTCCTACAGTTCAGGACAGAGTGGCACAAAGCAGATTTTACAGTCAAGTACAGCTGCTGGCCCTGATTGGCCCTTCTCTTTCCCCCTGACTCAGGATCAGTCACGGCTGCTGCGGTTACCTGATCTTGACATTTTGGACAGATCCACATGCCTTTAGGAATGGTTTTCAGGGGTGGATCCAGGCAGTCCAGGTGATAAACACGAGAACACGTGTCGCACATGAGCAACTGGCCACTGCGTCTGCACATAGTGCAGAAATCCTCATGGATGTCTCCCTGTGAGGAAGAATTGGACCAATCAGTTTCCCACCAACCATGTGTGGAGAGGCAGGGGGAGGCACCATGATCTGAGTCGGCCTGGTTTTAATATCTAATGGACATGGTGTGTGTTACGTTACTGAGCCCACAGAGAAAAGTTACTTGACGTCTGGGAGTTAGAATGTGCTCTGAGTAGTAGTTATTATGGAGTCTACAGGACACTGTTCACTTTGTAAGGCTGAAAGTAAAAAATCAACTGATGGCTGATGATAATCACATGGAGACAACAAACTAATGAAGTGTTTGTGGATGTCTGGGGGTGCAAATGAGTGACAGAGCTACTGGGCCAATAAGGATTGTGTGTGACGGGCTTTCCAACCCTCTGAACTGTCCGTCTCCCCCATCGTTACTTACATCCCCAGAGCTGGGGCTGGGCAGGGGGAGGGGACGGACGGGGCTGGAGGGGGAGGTCGGGGTGAGGCTGCCCAGCTCCGGGACGCTGCTGTATTTGGGTGGGCGACCTGGGTGAAATGAGACAGACAACAAAGACGGAAAACAAAGAAAAAAAAAAAGAAAGATGGAGAGGGGGGAAGAAAACAAAAACAAACAGTCTGTATGACATACCTTGGAAAGGGAGTCTTCGTTGGCTAGCATGAGACAGGGGAGCGGTAAGGGAGGAAGAGGAGGAAGAGGAGTCAGAAGCACAGACAGCAGTGTTAGTGCAGGAGACTGGCTATGTGCGAGCTGAAGCCGAGCACCAGTACAACCTACTGAAGCTCAGTGTCAGGTGTTATCACACCTCAGTCACCTGTTCAAGTCCGGATGTTATTATGGGATGTCACCAGGGCTGCAGACAGCTGGTTACAAACACTGAGGTCAAGTTCAGTCCGGAGACTCCCGAGAGACAGAATCTAAAATCACTGGTGAAAATAAGATATCCTGACTTTTAGTGTCTAGTATGGGTACTAAATCCTCAATTTCCCATAATGCAACTGGTATTTAATTAGAGCCCTTTAGAGCTGTGTAACAAACTTCAAAGTTTTTTGGGTAACAGCCAAAATGTGTCAGGCATCAAAAGTTGGTTTCCAATGCTTCAAGGAATTCTTTATTAATTATTGTTTATCAGGAATATTGTTTTTATTTGCTTAGTTGTTTATTAATTATTTATAACTATGATTTTTATTTATTTATTTACTATTTTTATTCACTTATTGTGTATTACGATTAATTACTATGATTTTTATTTATTTATTTACTAATTATGTATAACTATTACTTACTAACTATTACTTCTTATTTATGTTCTAATTTTTTATTTACTTGTTTCATATTGATTTATTACTATTTATTACTATTATTTAATTTGTGTATTTACTTGTTATTTATTTACTTATTTAATAATAACTTCTTTTTTTGTAATTTAGGGTTATTTATTTCATTTATTTTTATTTATTCATTTTACCTCTACTGTTTTACTTTATTTTATTTTTATTTTATGTATTCTTATTTTTTATTTAATTTTTACTTCTCTATTTATCAATATTTTCCCTCTAAGGACCATTAAAGAATATCTTATCTTTGAGCAGTTTCTAATAAATAAATTAATAAAAGAAACTTATTATTCATTTTAACATGTTTTCTTTTTTTAAACTATCAATATAAAAAAATAAAAGTAATGCATCAGCTGATATTTTTATTTTTATATAAACCTGAAATATAACAAATTTCAGGCATCCTTAATTAAATTTAATATAACTGTTACTAACACACACACTAAGCCAGATATCTAGAGTGTCTCAATAGCTGAGGGATATTGGTTTGTTTTTTATCCACCACGTACTATATTTTATTCCTATATTATAACTGAGTCCGAGCTTTCATTAGTTATGATGTACTGTTGTTGGGTGAATCTATTTAAATGTAAATATAATGAGCTGAAACATACTGAAATGAGCCTCTAAAACACCCACCATGTTAAAGTTTTTATTTGTTGTATAAAACTCCCCCACATTAAAAAAACAAAGAACTTGGTGTTTTCAGCAGCTGCTGCCCTTTGGTGATGACCGCCTCCACTTTGTTTTGGTGACTGCTGTGATAAAATCTGACACTGTGAGTTACATGTGAATCAACTTTTAGTCTTTTCTCCTGATAAAATGTGAATCCAGTGTTAGAGGTTCAGTTGAACAGAGGGTCACCTGTAAGTGGAAGCTTCATGGATTCAGTTTTATTGTTTTGAGGTGTGAAGTAATAAAAGCTAACTCATGTTAGTCTTGTTAACAGTCGAGTTAACGTTCACACAAGTCGCTGTGATCGTCTTCTGAATGATCTGAACTGAACATCAGAGATTTAAAACATCACTCATTAAAAACTCCTCCGAGATACTTTCAGTCATACCAGGAATCTGTGATGCTGAACACAAAGTTTAGGACTCGACCTGTCTCTGATTCTTCTGCTTGAAACAGTAAACTGACTACACTTCCCAGGATGCCTTGCAACAAATCCGAGAGAAGAGAACAGGTGTGAAGGTTCAAATGGATTTATATCTTCTTCATCCAGAGGTCAGAAACAACCACAAAGCAGGAAGTGATTTAGTGTATAGATCAGCTCAGGCTGCAGCCAAACATCACTTTCATTACTCATTGATTAATTGATTATTTAAATAAACAGTTATTCTGTAAAACATCTAAAAAGGTCATTTTCTCTGAAACACAAATAAAGTCAGTTTATAATTACTGTATATAAAACAAGAAGCAGCAGATCATTCATGTTAGAGGCCGAAACCAGCTGATATGAAGATTATTTTTTGGGCTTTCTGGCCTTTGTTTGACAGGACAGTAGCAGCGTGAATGGGGGACAGAGAGGGGATGACATGCAGCTAAGGGCTGCCATTCGGAATTGAACCTGTGGCCACTAAGGCAAGGATGTAGCCTTTTTACATGGGATGTCTGCTCTAACAGGTGACCTACTTGGCACCTCATCCTAAAGGCACTTTTATTTTTGTTCCTGATATATTCAAATGTTAATTCCTTTTTGCTAAGTGTGCACAAAAAGTAGTGCAAAGATACTACAGGGATGGTGATGAATCATAAAACGTTTTTAATCATATGGTGGTGTTTTCTTAATATTATGAAAAAGAAAAGAGAAATAGACTTTCAAAAACTGCATTATTTTGCCACACTTACAATTTGATATGTATCTAGAATCAGGGGTTGTGATTCAAGATATTGAGATACACTGTGTTGCCTCTTCAGTGACGATAAAGTATGTGGATCATACACGATATACTCTGAGTGATCCTGTTTATTTTCTGTCGTTCTTTTTGTGAGGGCGGTAATCACAGAGTGTATGTGTGTCTGCAGGTTTACTCAAGAGGAGCAGAGAACCTGTCAGAGAAACAGATGCAGCCTGAGCTGAAATATCACTTTCCTTATCGTATCTCCAAATCTGCCGATGTCTGAGGTGACTCATGTGAAACAAATATAAATCCACCTGTAAGACATTTAACTGACTGAAGCGACAGGAAGCAGGAAGCAGCAGGAGGAGGGAAGACTTGTTTAAGAGCATGTTATTAGTACTGAGTCAGATATTAGTCTCTGTTCTACTGTTTCTACTGTACTGACCCTCTGCTGACCTCGATACAGCTGCACCTGCTCCTCTCTGTTTTCTACTGTACTCACTGTGCTGTATCTTTACTTGCACTTTACAGCTCTACTGTGTCTCTACTTGATTCTGTTCTCGTGCATCTTTCCCTGCTTCTCTTACTGTATCTTCTACTCTCCCAGTCTCTAGTTTGTTTCTACCAGTTGTTGCTGGTCTGGGACCAGTAGATCAGTGTTTCATACGGACCTCTCTTCCTGGTCCCCTGGTGCAGAGGGCTGTTCAGGTAACTCACTGCACTCTTTTTCCTCTGCAACAAGAAGTGGAAACACAAAAAGCATGTTATGAAATATAACAGTAGTGATGACATGTGAATAATCGTTAATTAATCGCAAGCCCGTCACTCCTCTTTTGACTCAGTGACGCCAGAATGCTGTCTAAAATCACACACAGAGGTGCAATGATGCTGCCGTCGTTTGTCTTTGTGTAAAAATGTAAAGGAGGCATAAAGAAGGGACTTAGGAGCAGCTCTGTGTAAAAAGGGCTTTAACCTCTTCCACAGCACTAACAGTAGCTAGTGTTTGCTTAGAAATGGAGCCTGCTAACGTCAACAAATGACTCACCACAACACACAGCAAGTCCACACATGCTGTGTTTCTGTTATACACATTAAGAAGCGGCGGACTGGCAGTGACCGACCTTCCCTTGGTGCACTGTAGCAACTTGAATTCAGCCAGAGCCAGACTTATCGCCAGGGGTTTGATTACTCCCTGCTGCATCAGTAAACTTTATGTTGCTGCTGTGACACAGGTAAGACCCAGTGCTGTCACTGGCCACCAACCCTCTGTGAACCCCGGGGCTGGGGTCTGTGCTGGATGAATTCTAGTTGCTAAAGCTGCTAAGGTCCAAGCTTTTATTTGCTCCCCTCCCAGTGAAGTACCTTCCTAGAGGCAGGGAGTGAGGTGGAAGGCTTACAGGTGAGCTACTTAGTATCATGGAGCCGATGGTCCAAATGAAATACAGGAACATTACAGACAGTAACATTACTCTAAATTTGATTGTAATCAATTTTACAGCCTTCTATCAGCATGACGATGGTCAATCACGATTGATCAGTCTGATACCCTGGTGCTTGCTCGCAGCATGGTCTGAATTTTAAACAGACTGTTGGGTTTTAAAACACGTCTGTACCTCAGGTTCAAACACGGCGCCGCTGTACACCGGGTTGGCCGTCGTTCTCCTCTTCCTCTCCTGTCTTTTGCTCTGAATTTCTGTAATCAAAACATCAGAGCGTTACTACAGCAACCTTCACAGTTGCAACATCAGCACTGAAAAAGAAGAAGCTCCAAACAATCACTCACCTTCCAAGTGGTCGTGTGTTACGAGGCCCAGAGACACCATGAAGGCCAGTTTCTAGAAGAGAAAAACAGTTACATCATCAGAAATAGAAACACTGAAGCCGTCATGTGTCAGCCGTCACTCTGTGCTACAGACCTCTGGACTCTCCTCTTTCTTAGGTCGGGGAGGAGGAGGAGACAACGGGGGAGTGGAGGAGGAGGGGAGGGTGACAACCACCTTCTGCTCGGCTCCACCTCCTGGTTTAACAGTCTGCTGAGGGGAGAAGAAGAAGAAGAAGACAGCTGTAAGGACAAGATTCAATCACAGACTGATGATGGAGGTCAATAACGACGTGTTGTCTGTGGCCGGCTGCATGAAGCATCTCAAGTTTTTCTGATGAGGATTTCACTTAAGGTTTTATTTTTCCTTAGTTAAGGAAATTATCTAAGACAGCTGCAACAAACATTTCAATCTGATTCCCTCGGTCCATCTTAAATATGTTATGAATACTTTACAGTTGCCTAAGTGACAGAGCAAGATGATGCTGAGTAGCTACCGTCTGACTCAACACAGTTCGGGGGAATCCAGCGATGGCGAAAAACTGCTTGGAGTGCACCTCCTGCTTCGCTCTGATGGAAACTTATGATGCTGCTCAGATGATGATTAAGAGCATTTGAAACTCTGTGCACAACCCTGCATACTGTGGACTCCAAAACATCCCCAAAACAGACAGGAAGGAGCGGGTAGCGAAGACACAGAGTGTAATTAGTAGCTGTTGGACAGCAGGGAAAGCTCAGCTGTGCTGTGTCGGGCAATTTTGTTGGCCACCGAATAAACTCAATGCTGATTAAATCTATAATCTGGCAACAACTGCTCATTAGTTGGTGCATCTGCAGGGTTGTCCCTGTCTCATAAAACTTTGGAACAACTTTGTTCCCCTCAATGAAAAGAAGAACTCAGCTACAGCACACTTTGTTCAAGTTAAGCAGCTCCTTGTGGTTTCTTTTTAAAGTTGTTGCTGAGGATGATTGTGCAACCCTTAGTCGATTTACAGACATTACTAAAGATAAAAACACAACATAAGGCTAAAAACATAAGTACTGAAGGAATTATTCTAGACAGGACTGAAGATGAATTTGAAGGAAACCTTAAATCAATTCTTAAGGAAAATCTTCCATTTAGATGCCTGATACAACCGGCCACTGAACTACACTGAAATAGAGAGATACTTTGTTGATTTGAAATCCTGTGAAAGATGATTTTATTATCTTCTTGTGATGACAAGACAGTAACTGAAGCACCAGAAAATACGCCACATTTAGCAAATCTAATTTTGCTAAATTTAAAAAGCTTTGTTGAAAAGAAATATCCATCTATGATTTCTCATTTGAAAAAATAATCCTATAAAAAAGCACTCAGAAATCCCCTTGGATGCTCTTGCTATCAAAACAAACAAAAATATCAATATATTTCAGAAGCTGACATGCATACGCTTATTAACCTGCAGACTTGGCTCAGGTACTCGTACCTTGGGCTCAGGGGTCAGGCTGCTGATCTGGATGGGCTGGGCGGGAGTCGGGGTGAGGATAGGGGTGAGGCTGGGCGCCTGGGCGGGGCTGGCGAGGCGGGTGGGTGCAGTGGAGACCGGCGTGGTGATGACGATGCCCGTCAGCGGGGTGGTGCCGGTCTTGCTGCAGGGCTGTCCGTTGACGATGCGGACCTGGTGGATGGGAGCCGCCGAGGGCAGCGAGGATGACAACTTGGTCGCCAACATGACGGGCCTCTGGAGCAGCTGTGGGGCCGCCATCATGGGCGGGGGAGGGGCCGGGGCGATGTGGATGTTGGTGGGTGTGGCCGGTTTTGGCCTGACCTGGTGACAGCAGAGAGCCAATCAGAAAATGACACCACGATGACCAGACACCGCTGGGTAACGCCACTGTGGAGCTCTGTCTCAGGCTGATTGCTATACTACTAATACTAATACTAACACTACAGTCCGCTGCTACTACTATCTACTACCATCACTGATACTACTGCTAGTACTACTGCTTCTATCCATCTATGTCAAAGTATATAACTGACATGTTTTGTGTGTTTTATGCTAAAATGTCATGAGAATAGTCCTCCTCACCTGAGCTGTACCATTAACTAGCTAACTTCTGAGCGGTGATATGGGTTGCAGTAGTAATCTTAGAAAGAGGATTAGCTTGAGTAGCCAATCTGTGTTTTACTGTCTAGGCTGATACAAAGCACTACAGATGAGAGGAAAAATACGTTTGGGCTACATGGGTGACTACAATTACCGCTTTGATGTTGTTTGCCACCACAAAACCGTCAAGCTGCAGTTACACTTTACATCCATGTCTGAGAAAACATGGATACTTCACACACATCTTCAACCCGACAGCACAGAGGATCTATACAATCACCTCAGCTTTAAGGTGGACACCCAAAATTATTGTCACCAATTCAATATCTCACCTAATGTCTCCCCTTCTGTTCTTGAGTCATGGCGCTGAATAATGGCCAGAAAAGTGTTTTTGCATAACATTGTGATGTCACAGTGAAGTCAGTCTTTGACCTTTTGGATATAAACACTCATCACTTCATCATTTTATCCAATTAGATATTTATGTGAAATTTTGTCATAACTAGGATATGAGTTCCTGAATGAACAAAACACATTTTGTGAAGTCACAGTGACCGCTGACCACCAAATCGACATCAGTTCACCCTGACTCAAAGTGGCTGTTTGTGGCAAATTTGAAGAAATTATCTTCAAGTGTTCTTGAGATATCACATTCACAAGAATGAGACGGATGCAAGGTCAGAGTGACCTTTCACCACAAAGTTCTTATAAATTAATCATTGAGTCCAGGTAGATGTTTGCGCCAAATTTGAAGAAATTCCCTCCAGGTGTTCATCGCATATTGCATTCATGAGTTGCAATGGACGAGGTCACAGTGACCTTGAACTTTAACTTTTGACCAACAAATCCAAATCATCATCCTTCACGAGAATGGGACGGATGAACAACCAAAAAACACGATAATGCTTCTGGCCACAGCTATTGCTGATGCAGAGGCATAATCATGTGCAGAACAAGAGAAAAAGAGACTAAGTATATATAATGAGTCAGGGGGTATAGGCAAATAATAGAACAGCTAACACAGTCTGTAAAGTTCAGAAAATGACATCACTCTAAAGTAATGAAACATCTCAAACCAGGAAAAGACAAAATTTAGCAAATTACATATCCAAAATTTCAGATGACACCTAGTCTCATATCACAGTATTGATTTAATATCAATACATGTCCAGCCGTACATGGAGGAAAAGGAAGAGTTTTGTTTGTTTAATAAAGTAATGTGTACACTGTTTTCTCTTTGAACCCTGGAAAAGTAACTCTTAACAAACAGTAAACCTTATTATGTATGACCTTTGTGACCTGGCCTGTGTATTATGCAGTCTTTATGATCTATAAAAACCAATCAAATACACTACCACTATCATGAATCAGCTGCTTACATTACTGTCACAGCTACTACAGGTGCTCCCAGTGGCATTACTCAGCACAGATAAACATCACTAACAAGTTTCCACTTAAAGGGTTAAAACACACCGACAGCCAGGAAAACAAAATACCAAGAAGCTGCAGGAAAACAAGCTCTCACCACAAAAGGTAAACACTCTCTCTCACACACACACACACACTCACAGGCAGGAAACCTTCAAAACAACCCGTTCACAGGTCAGTCGGAAAATTAAAAAAAGCACAACGAGAGGAGAAGAGATGAGTAGAGGCAGCACAGAGCAAACAATGTTTTAGTGCCACGGAGCAAGGCATGAGTGTTTGCTTTGCTGCCCTCTGCTGGAGGGTGAGCAAGTCACCGGAGGTGGGCCACACACACTGATCTTAGGGGGTTAGGGTGGGAGGCGGGTCTTACAGGGACGCACCTGTGGCTGAAAGGTGGGTCGAGGCGTCAGTCTAGGAGGAGGGACAAACTGAGGAACTTTGATTGGCTGGGCGGTGGTGGTGGTGGCCTGCACCTGAGACAAAACCACAGCAGATGTGGATCTGTGCTGCTGTTACACTGACACGTCTGCTGTTGTTACACTGACACGCCTGCTGTTAACACTGATAGATCTGCCGCTGTTAAACTGACACGCCTGCTGTTACACTGGCACGTCTGCTGTTGTTACACTGACACGCCTGCTGTTAACACTGATAGATCTGCCGCTGTTAAACTGACACGCCTGCTGTTACACTGACACGTCTGCTGTTGTTACACTGACACGCCTGCTGTTAACACTGATAGATCTGCCGCTGTTAAACTGACACGCCTGCTGTTACACTGGCACATCTGCTGTTGTTACACTGACACGCCTGCTGTTACACTGACACATCTGCCGCTGTTACACTGGCATGTCTGCTGCTGTTACACTGATACATCTGCCGCCGTTACATTGACGCGCCTGCTGTTACACTGACACACCAGCTGTTACACTGGCACGTCTGCTGCTGTTACACTGATACATCTGTCACTGTTACAATGACACGTCTGCTGCTGTCACACTGGTTACACCAACACCTCTGCTGTTACACTGATACATCTGCTGCTGTTACACTGACACGCCAGCTGTTAAACTGACACGCCTGCTGCTGTTACACTGACGCGCCTGCTGTTACACTGACACGTCTGCCACTGTTACACTGACACGCCAACTGTAACACTGACACGCCTGTTGTTACACTGACACGTCTGCTGTTACACTGACACGCCTGCTGTTACACTGACACGCCTGCTGTTACACTGACACGCCTGCTGTTTCACTGACACGTCTGCTGCTGTCACACTGGTTACAATAACACGTCTGTCGTTGTAACAGACACGCCTGCTGTTACACTGACACGCCAACTGTAACACTGACACGCCTGTTGTTACACTGACACGCCTGCTGTTTCACTGACACGTCTGCTGTTACACTGAGACGCCTGCTGTTACACTGACACGCCTGCTGTTTCACTGACACGTCTGCTGCTGTCACACTGGTTACAATAACACATCTGTCGTTGTAACAGACACATCTGCTGTTACACTGACACATTTGCTGTTACACTGACACGTCTGCTCTTACACCCACACATCTGCTGCTATTACACTAACACATCTGCTGTTACACTGACACATCTGCTGCTGTTACACTGACACGTCTGCTACTGTTACACCAATACCTCTGTTGTTACACTGACACATCTGCTGCTGTTACAATGACACGTCTACTACTATTATACTGACACATCTGTTGTTACCCTGACATGTCTGCTACTGTTACACTGACAATCTTCTGACACACTGGTGTTACTGTACCAAAATAGGGTAAGCTCTCATATTGGCTCGAGGGTGTAATGAGATCCCATACTTTGGTACAAACGCCAAAATTCTAAAACACGATATTTGTTTTTATCCATCAACGTTGGTACTTGGGATGCAATTCTTCCAGACCTTACAGGGCAATATATAAGTACTGTGGTCTGCCATTAAATGCCAAAGGCAGAAGAAGAACGCCTACCACCATGAATGAACAATAACAATCTGTGGAGGACATGACACGTGTTACAGTAATGACAGCTCTGCCTCAACTTGTTGAAAAGAAAAGCATTTTTTCTCTCTTTAAGGGAGGTAATTTGAACCACAGTTGCAAGGGGGATGGGCATGTTTGTAATATAATTTGTTTGTTTTTATGTATTGTTTGCTGTTTCCACTAAGGACCACTATGGAAATAAGTGTTTTTAGGAATGCTTTTAGGTGCTATCCTCCTTCTTTGTGTATTTACACTCTGCTACGAATGGCAGCAGCGTGACGAGGCGCTGAGTGTCCATTCTGAGCTGAGCAGGACATGCTTGGTGTTTATTTTCTGGTTGTCGCAAGCTGAAAAATGTTCAACTTTGGGTAAAACCCTGCTTTTGACACTGTCGCTTTTTACCCAGCCGTCTGATCACAGTGGAGGAGGGGCAGGACAGACAGCGTACCACAAAGACAAACCTTCACATCTTACATGTATAAGAGCTGAACAACAGCAACAGAGGAGCAATCTGTTAACATACTGTAAGCTATACATTAATATACGTTTCCTCACCCACAAAATCTCATGAATCTCGGACCGGTACTTTGTGTTTGGGATTTCAATGACATTGGTATCAACTACTACGTTTTCTGGAATTGTGACAAGTCTAATCAGCTCTGTTACACAATTCACAAAGAGTCTGTCATCACCAATCTTTTGTCTCTGTCACAAGGAAGTGTGGATGAATTTTGCTGTGACCGCACACTTTCAAACGCAGGACATTGTTGTTACAAGACACCAGCCTTCAACCTGTACCCTACCAGTCCTCCTCTGTTTCACATTAGCATGTGGCTACATGAGATAAACTGGACCCACATGACTGTTTGATTGGTCACTGAAGTGTTACTGGTGCCGTCAGTTTGGCCACCACACACACCACAGCCTGCTCGATCACCAGCCATGAGATTAAAGAAACATCTGTCACCGAGAGCAGGGAAACTTTTCAACACTCTAAACCCCCTGAAGGCAGTTTAAAAACCCACAGCTCTACACATGACAACACATACTGTATAGTAAGTCACATTACAGAGGGGGCAGCGACAGCAACGTGTAACTGAGGGTCTTACCACCATGGCGTTCTTGGATACAAGTCGCACGGGCTCCGAGCTCTGATTGGTCAGCTTGCTAGCCACCTGCAGGTTGATGGGGGCGTTCTGCGAGTCGGGTTTGGTGATAGCTGTGGTTACCATAGCGACAGTGGGCGGGCGTTGTGGCAGGACAGAGCCGGGCAGGGCGGGCGTGGCGGCAGCTTTCAGCACCAGAGGTAGAGTCTTCGTGGTGAGGACCGGCGTGACTGTCAGGGTCTGTTGAGACAAAGCAAAGGAGCACGCCCTGATTCTCTCGCGCTGACGCTGATCTGTGTTTTACAGCAGTGGTTCCCAACTGGTGGGTCGTGGTCCAAAAGTTTGACGCGAGTCCATTCTGAATGGACCTCAAGTGACTCGCAAATGTGTCAAGTTTGTAAAAAACACACTTTATTTTTAAGTACAGTGAATTTCCAGCACAGAGCTTTTATTTTGACGTGTTCTTTCCTGCTGTAAAGTGAGTGACTAACGGACAGCTACACAAACACGAGTATGACACTGAATGTATTAAACTGTGTAGATGTTGACCCAATGACCAGGGAGAAATCTGAACCCCGTGGCTGGACCACTTGGGAACCACTGTTCTACAATATTCACAAAGTGAGTCTGTGATAAACCAATTTCCTATATTTCCCAGCATGCCATATGACAAATATGGCTACAGTGGCTAAAAAGACAGAAGACTAATAATATTATTTCTTTTCACCTCAATTTCAGCAATGTATACTGATGATTTATTTAATCTGTTTGCACCATTAAAGAAATTAAATTAAAAAAATTAAATTAAATTAAAGAAATGTCTGAGTAAAAGCTCCAGTAATAGGCGAATTGGGTGCCGTCCAATTAAAAGCAATCAACTATGAAAACACGAAGTCCCAGCCGGCAGCATCGTGCAGCATAACTACTAAAAACTACTTTAGGAGCCACATGATACTTAAATAATATTTAACTTAAACTTATAATATGTTATTTTCTGCTACTAGAGGTCTCTCAGTTTCTGCCAATAAGAATTCCTTCAGTGTTCATTGTTCAGTGTGCAGAGGTTTTTACAGGGAGCCAAATTATCCACAGAGGTCTCCTCTTCTTCAACACAAACAGACTTAATGATTTTAACCAGTAAAAACACTTAAAAAGGCAAATTCCCTTTAAAAACCAGTGTTTTGCTTGTGCAGTTTGGCACAGCAGCGGCTGGAGCAGAGCTACTGCTAACATTTGCTCAGCTTGTCTCTCCAGATGTATGCTGACTAAAATCCTTCATCCAGTTAAAATGTTTACTTAAAAACCACCAAGATCTAAAACGGGAATCATAAAAATGTGGCTTAAAATTGGATAAAAAGTCCATCTATGACAGTTCCTACAGACAACCACAACCCTAATAACATGCTGTGATTTGAGGCTACATTGTGTTTTAATGTACTTATTACTTATGAACAGCGGGTGCAACTGGCTCCAGGTGAGTAGATTTAAAAAACATTTCACATCCTTTCTGCTGTTTCACAGTACGGTGTCTGAGTAAGTTAAGTAAGTTAGCTCGCCTCTTCTTGCTGTATTTCTCTCTCCTCTGCAGGTTCTTTGAGTCTTTCATATCTAAAGAAACATTCCTTTCTCATAAACAATTCACTGCATAAAATAGACCGAAGCCTTTCCTCTGAATGTAAATCAAAAGCTATGACATATTTAATGAAGTTCACCGCAGTGTGATAATAAATCTACTTAATTACATTCAAAGACTGAAAATTGTTTTATATGGAAAATCACGCCGATGCTTTGATTCATTGAGCTGTCTAATTTCTTTAGTTCTTGAATACATTGTGTGTGTGTGTGTGTGTATGTATGTGTGTGTGTGTGTGTGTGTGTGTGTGTGTGTGTGTGTATTCCTACCTGCTGCAGTCCTCCAGGTATCTGCTGGCTCTGCAGCAGGTTGGCCGGCTTGATGTCGCCGCCTACTGGAGGAGTTTGGACGTGCAGCTGCAGCTTGGCCTCTGGCTCCTGCTTCACCAACAGCTCCTTCCTCAGCTGCTCCACTACCTTTTTCTGAAGGAGGAGAGGAGGAGGAGGAGAGGAGAGGAGAGGAGAGGAGAGGAGAGGAGGTTAAATGACAAATAAATATTGATTGATTACAGCAGCAGATTTCTGCAGAAGAAACTGCTTTGAATCACTTTGTCATAATTTCAAACTTGTGTCATCTCTCATCCACTTTGGAAAATAGTTTCTGGGATCACTGCTCTCCTCATCTCTTCACTGACTGTGACCTTTAACCTCTAACTGCTTTAGTTTCAGCAAAAAAAGTTGATCAAAAGTACAAAACAGAGGAAGAACAGTATCACAGCTGGTTGAATATCAGCAAAGTCTCCCTGCTTCCCTTCACTGGTTCCTGTACCGCAGGGTCGCTCTTTGTTTCACTGTTATAATCATAAATCTGAAACGACTGCATTAGAGTCAATGGAGCACAGCTGTCCCTGGTCTGAGCTGGCCTGATGTTATACTAAAGCCCTTTTCAAATAGGAATTTGCAAATTTGCAGGAAAGCCCAATCAGTCTTTTTTTAGCATTGGCGGTATAAAAACAAAATGCCGACAACCTGCTTTTGTTTTTACAGAATGCGCCTTTTTCAGGGCAATGAACAAGTAACAAAACTTGTAGCTCAGAATGTGAGTCTGTCCTTCAGCAATTCTCTCGTAAGTCGGCCCGTTCTTCACCGTCCCCATCATCTGATGGTTATTGGCCTTTTCATTTGCGAGGACAAGGAGAGCGTGCAATTCCTTTTCTCCCCAGTTGCTCATCTTTTCAGGTTTGCGTTTCCCTCTTGCTACGAGCTGCTCGCTAATTCCTGCTCTCAGCTGTTTCCTGTTTATCCACCGCCAGTGGCTCGCACGTGCGGCGTCATCAGCTCCTCCCACAAGTCTTGAACAGCCCCTCCCGTTGCAGAAGGCCGCCTCGGTCTGTTTAAACTAAAAGGGTTCCACCAATATGACTATATGGCACCTTCTTTTTGTGCAGCTGCTCCAAAAATTTCCAGTTGAAAAAGTTTTCAGAAAGGCGCTGGTGACGTGACTGCTGCTTCTTTTGCTAGGCTACTGTCTCCAGAAGGCTAAGACAGAAGGCTAATTTTTTGGGAGCAAATCAGCCAACAGACGCTGGATTGTCCGCTTAGTAAGTTCGTTATTGACTGTTGGTCAGTCCTCGATTAATGTAGCATTATGTGAGCTACCTAGCTAATGCTAGCATCAAAATATTGTTGTCACATAAGCATACTCATGTGGAGCACGCCAGGCCCTTTGTTTTAAGGGTCACAGTGACCTTGACCTTTGACCACCAAAATCCAATACGTCCAGGTGGACGTTTGTGCCGAATTTGAGGAAACTCATTCAGGGTGTTTTTGAGGTATCGTGTTCATGAGGATGGGATCAACAGACAACCCCACAGCAAAAACACAAATCTGTAGTTTCATCAGTAATTTACCTAACAAACAAGGAAATAGTGACTTTGCTGGGGACTATTTTCAGCAACGGATTCATCCACATTTAGTGCTCTAGTGAGTATTAGTGTCAGCAGGATGGTGTATAAAATAAACTACAGTGTGTGTTTAAGTTAATGAGGGAGCACGAGTGAAGCTCACTGATGCATTTTTAACAACAAAGTAGGAAGAAGATCTGTATCAGGCTGCAGACACACACTGTACCTGTTAGCAGATATATTCTCTGTTGGTTTGAGTCTGAACATGAAGACTTGTTGACAAGAAGAAAAAATACCACCAGACTGATTCGTTACACTTCATTTTTCTAAGTTGCTCGGCGCGTCCTTGTCTGAGTGGAATAATTGTGTTTTCATTGATCGTGGCAGGTCAGATTAGAGGCAGAAGTCTTTGTGCCGCAGCACTCAGTCCAGTCTGCGATGCTGCTACATGAATGCATTCCCACACACTGCAGCACTGACAGATCTATATGTTGACGGCTTGCATGATGAGAGCTGCTGCGTCAGCCATTTTGAAAAGACAAACATAAAGTTAAGGAGGAGGCAGCTCGAGCGTCTGATTACAAACACACAGTCGGAGATGCTCATCGGGGATTCTTCTGAAAAGGTCAATAATAATCAATAATTGTTGCAGCTGGAACACTCAGCCCTGCTGCAATCACTGCTCCGATGTGACTGGCTCTTACTGGAACTCATTATGAGACTGTAGAGATTCTTAATTGATTGAACCTCTAAAAACTTGTCTCTGTTCATCAATATTACATATTAAGACGGGTTTTTTTTTTTCACATAGGAAAACCCCTTCGAGCCTTAGATGTAACTCTAAACCTTTACCTTATTTAACATGTGCAGATCTATGAATATGTAAATTTGCCCCACACCCCGGCTGCTCACCTTCGATTCTGCTTATCAAATACAAAAATCTCTGCCTGTAAACGGTGCACTAACTCATCAAACTCATTCTACCAGCTACTGCGACACCAAAGTCTCTTCTCTAATTTAACACTTTAGAGTTATCTTTCCAAATAATTACCAGTCCACATTCCACATGGACCACTCCTCACAACAAGTTTTATCCACAGCGCAGCATTTATTCAATGAGAAAACACATCACTTTTAAAGCTGGTTCACCTGTTACTCCCTTTATTTCCTTCTTCCAAAACAGTGATGAAGAGCATCGGGAGTTGAGTTTGATTAAAACAAAATTATGACTGGCATGGTAACTGCATGTCAAATTCATCAGAGTGCACAAGGCCTCCTGAGTTACCTTATGACTGGTTTCTGACAAGCAATTTAGCATTTAAAGGTCCAGTGTACAGTTTAGAGGGATATACAGATAGATATGGAATATAAAATATCAAGTATGTTTTCTTTAGTGTATGATCACCTGAAAATAAGAATCTTTGTGTTTTCGTTACCGTAGACTGCGCTGTTTATATCGACAACATTAGTGTTTCACGTCAGCCACCACATTCAGTAGCCCTCGTGATGAGGGTGTCGTAAAAACATTGATTTTTTTTTTTTAATAGGAAACTGCTTTTTTCAGTGTTTTTACCAGTTTAAATCACCTGGTATCTTTAATTTGGAGAGGAAGAGACCTCTACAGATCATTCGGCTCCCACTAAAAACCTCCTGAACAATGAAAACTGAAGGAATTCTAACCAGGAGAAGTTTCAGCTGGTTGCAATGTGCAGTCCTCACCACTAGCTGCCACTAAATCCCCCTAAATCTAACACACTGGACCTCTAAACGTCTATTTAATGAATGGTTTCTGGTGCAGCGTTCACTCTGGATAAAACACAACGAAACCAAATTACATCATTTCCAGCAAACTTTAAAAAGAACAATGAAGGCACAACAGCATCAGTGACCCGTCTCAGTTGAAAACACAAAAACACAGTATCTGTTACTCATGTTAGTGTATCGTTCACGACAGAGCCTGTTTGTGACCAGCAGCATACAGACAACACGGTGAGCCCCAGCCCACAAGTTGACTGGACTGTTTCCTTAGGTTTGTGACGTAACAAACCCTGGCTGTCTGAATCCATGCTTTTGAGACTGTAGAAATTACTCCAAATGACTCCAAAATGAACACCCACCAAGCGCCAGATGCTGGTAGATTTCCCGTGTGGCGAGTAAATCTCTTAAGGCTACCCGCCACACTGACGGGTAAATTTGAACTAGTCATGAAACTGATTACTATGCTGAGAGTCTCAGTCTGACTGTCAGTGGTACACTGCAGTTTTAAGGTGAAGTGTTCAGCCATGGTGTTTACATTAACAAGGTTTAAAACATGATTTTTGGGCGCCCAGTAGCTCAGTGGGTAGAGTGGGTGTCCCATGTACAAAGGCAATGTCCTTGCCACAGCAACCACAGGTTTGATTCCAGCCTGTGGCCCTTTACTGCATGTCATCCCTTCTCTCTTTCCCCTTCCACACTTCATACTGTCCTGTCTAACAATGGCAAAAAACATACCAACAATCTTTAAAAAAACAACAACTTGATTTTCATTGGACAAGAAGAATTACAGTGAGATTAAAACCTCTTTCGCAAATGAGATCTACCCAAGACAGGATCAGAAAGCAATACCTTTATTCTCAGTTTAAAATCATTTAAAGAGTTTCGAGTTTCAGGTTTGGCCTGCAGATGATTCCAGGACCAGGGACGGTAGTAAAAGAGGCTGAGTGCCGGTAAAAGGCACTTTAAACTGAAGCCACTGGTGTGAGCTGAGATTATGACTGCTTTCATAAGATATATGTAAGAAGAAACAGCAGCACAGGACACACTGTAATGTACAGTACAGAAGAAGAAGGTCACACAGACAATCAGCACACACACACACACACACACACACACACACACAAAGCTGAATCAAAAGATAAAGCCCATCTGTTGCTTAGCAACACTCAACTCTGAAGCAGCAACTTAATGCAGCGACACACAGTCATAAAGCAGAGAATCCAGGCTGAGAAGAGCCCCGGGTCCCTTCAGAGAGCAGTTTGACCTGCAGTTAATAATGTGCACAACTTTATCTGCAGCTGAGGGACGTTTCATCACACAGGATTAGACTGCTCTTATCAACCACTCTTTAAAGGATCAGTTCACACAAATCGCACAAAAGAACACACAGCTTCTGTTTAACCTCTGGTGGTATCGAGCCGCGCAGACAGTTAAAGTTTGTAAAGAGAGTCACCCTCCGAGACTCAGACACAGTTCAGAACAATCAGCAGGACTTTGTTTCTGTGATAATCCTGCTGGCACCAGTTTGCACCAGAAACTCATTTTAAAAAGGTTAAACTCTGTGAAAAGCATTCACGGTGAGGTCTGTGGATTATTAGGAGTTAGCAGGAAATACTTCCAGAGAGAAACATTTTTTGTTTCAAATGTCATTTTATTTTTCAGTGCTGTGAGCACCGCAAGCAGCATTTTATTCACCTCTATTGTAGTGTGGCGGAGGCAGACATTTCAGCTGGGGTTAACAAAAACCAAAGTCTCTGCATTGTAAGATACAACTCAACAAAAGAGGATATGCATATTTTGTGATTTTGGTTAACTAACCCTTTAATATAAGTTTTCCCCTTCCATACAGTTAGAGCAGATTTTCCACTTAGTAAACCCTAAGGGCTGAATTATTCTATGTCTTACTTACATAATTACACTCTGTTTTGTTAACTACAGTACGCTGAGGGCTACGACCTCAGCTACGTTTTTTTTAGCTTATATATGTTTACATTTAGTCACATAATAGTTAAAGGTGAGCTGAATGATCTGTGAGCAGTGTACCCAAGTAGATTCATGGACGTTTAATCTGTATGGACATCGGAGATAACGATATCCTCGGTAAAAGGAAGTCGCACTTAATCCAAAAGTACGTGTTTCATCTTTGACTGATTTATAACTCAGAGAAGAATTTTATTTTCAGCGCAAAGCAAAAGAATCAGTCTTTAAGTGTTTTAAACTATCTTCTGCTGTATTACTGCACACACCTGTTCCTTTCACCTTCCTGCAGCAGCGCCTCACAGTTACAGTTTGTTATTGAAGGTTCATGTAGGCCTACAGGATGTGTACACGAATCAGACACCTACATTTAATGCTTTTTAACATCTTCAGATACATTTTAATCAAATTTAAAAGTGATTTTTGGACAAGTTATCTTTTTCTTATTCAAGTATTGTAGGGAAGTATAATGGTCCCATGCAGAGGGAGAGTTTATGTAGTAATACGGTTATTAGAGTGAGTTCAATATCCTACATCACTGGTTCCCAACTGGTGGGTCGTGGGTCCATTCTGAATAGACAGCAAATGTCAAGTCTGTAAGAAACACACTTTATTTTTGAGTACAGTTTATTTCTAGCACAGGGCTTTTATTTTGAAGTGCCGCTTCCTGCTGTAGGGTGAGTGACTAATGGAAAGCTACTCGACAAAGACAGCAAAGTAGCTCAATGACATGGCCAAAAGCAGGTATGATTCTGAACTGTGTGGATCTTCAACTAATGACTAAGGAGAAATTTGGACCTTGTGGCTGAACCAGTTGGGAACCACTGTTCCACATCTTGCTGCAAGGTCAGTGCAAGTATACAGTAAAAAGTATTAGGTTTAGTAGTAGGTTTAATAGTGACAGAAAATAGCTTAAAATAAGGATAAATTCAATTGGATTTTTGTGGCAATTAAGACCTCACAAATTCAAATTTAAGACTTTAATTTAGGGCTGACCTTCGACTTCAAATTATGGCGATAATGGTGTTTAACTTTTGATTTGCAGCTCAAGCAGACAGATGCGTGACTCAGAGCAGCGTGTGTCACTGACACCAGAGTCAGAGCGCAGCACTTTTTTTTTTAGACAATCGAATCCCGTGCCATCGAACAAAGCTTCGAAGCTCCGAATTTTTTGGGTCAGCCCTAATTTAATTAAAACTTAAGTTCAGACATTTTAAGGCTTTTTAAGGACCTGCAGACACCCTGCATGTATTCATGTTGAACTGTCATGTAACTGGGGTCACAGTCCAGAGCACGCAGCCTCACGTGGCACAAATGTGAAACTACAGTTAACATGAGTTCCACCCTTAGACTTTTTCAATGATGCTGCTGGATCTGGAGTGAATGGCTGTCAAACATCCAACTTAAAATGAACTTCACCACAGCGAGGCGGCTGCAGCTGGCTTGAATCCCACTCCTCTTGCCTAAACCTTACCCATCAACCCCATGAGTACTAGCCAATCATAGGGGGATTAGGGTGGGTCATTACTTCGCTATCCCAGGAAGCGCAAATTTGCCTCGTAGACATGTTTGGATGACGACATTTACATCACATGGGCCAAAAGGAAACCTTGCAGACAAGTTAACTGCAAGACAAGGACGGTGTGTTGACGTCGCTGCGCTGTCGTCAGGGATGTGAATAGAAACACATCAAACATGCTAACACACATTCAGCATCATCACCCAGATGTGATGAGCACCAGGATGAAAACAACTTGTATTGAGTATTTTCAGTTTGATATCATGAGAGATGCTTTTCAGTTTTATAGTGTGTTGTGACCTGTTGCCTTTTGGGAAGTGTTTGTTCAGTGTTCGTACAGTCTAGCGTTTGAAATGTACCTCATTGTTATCAAGAGAATACTTTACAGAAATGTTCCCTCAGTCATCAACAGTCTGTGTTTGTTCTACTGTCTGATCTAAATACACGAGAGCTAACGGATCCTGATGAGAGTCATCTAACTGTGACTCCTGTGTACCCTTACACCTACACAGTCCACATTTAAATCTGGAAATAGTTGCTCTTTGATTTAAAGAAACAGATTAATAGAGGATGGTATTCTGGGGCTGTGAGGTAAAAACACACACAGACAGAGAAACAGGTTTTTACAAGCAGACTAATTCCTCAGCTGGAAGAGTTTTAGTTTAACAGTCTGCAGGTATTTGTCCAGTTGAAACTTGTCCTCGGAGCAAAACCTCCTGGGTCTCATTTACATTTGCAAACAGCACACAGTATTCACCTGCTTCACCCCTGTACAATCTGTGCAGCTGCAACCTGCTGCAGCCTCACAGGAAACAGAGAACTAATTGGATGAGGACAGTTTGGTGAGTCTGCTGAAGGATGGACTCAGTGTGCAGCCAGAAGGACTTGTTTTACATTAGTTAACACAATCATGTGAACAGCAGTTTGCTGGTTTGACTGTGATCTGGGATGAGTGTTTGTTTCTGAGAGAAGTTTGTTTCCAGGAGTAGAAGAAGCCTGTTACAAGCGACGAGATTTGAGGATACAAAGGGTATTTTGGGACTTGTGGTCAAATGTCACCTAATTACAGTACAGATTATTTTTTACTCTCAGATATAAAGCTGCTGTGTCGAGACATTTATTTAGAGAAATGTTAGTTGTTGTAGTCCTTTAAGTGTTTAGTCCTAAATTTGACACAAACCTCTGTAGCTTTATGTTCATTTAATTCTCTATATGTCAGTGAAATACACATTAGAGCTGCAGACAGAAGTAAAAGTGACTGTTCCTCATTTCTCTTCACTCCCTCACGGTGATAGAAGCATCCATCCATTAACATTACTTTCCTGCTTGCATTCATTAGCATGTGAACATCCTCAGACAGTTGGAGCACTGTGTGTGTGTGTGTGTGTGTGTGTGTGCGTGAGTGTGTGTGTGTGTCATTTGGTGTTGAGACAGTGTTGCAGCGACTGTCTGAAAACACCTTGAATTGTTATGTAAGCAGTCGCTGAGCACAAAAACAAACCAGGCTTTCTATTTTTACTGGTTATCGTGTAATGTATGCTCGGCTAATTTAAAAACATTTCGAGATGCGAGCGGACATCTCAAAAAGGCACTAATTCTTATTCTGCTACTACTTCTACCCTGATGTGGAAACTGCACCAACAAAGCGTTTTACAGCAGGACATTTGAAACAAACAGCAAAATATAGAGAGAGGGGATAAAAATAGGAAGCCTGCTGAAAACAACAACAGCAAAAGATTCAAAGAGTGAAAAATCAAAAGAGGTTTTAGATGAGAGGCAAAAGAAAGATGTTCATGCTTCTTCGTTATTTGTGCTTCTTCAACACGACTACAAAGAGTTACAAAACAACCACAAAAAGACACAAATGAGATGCATCTCGACTACAAAGAGATGCAACACAACATCAAAGATACACAACATAACTACATGCAGTGCGACTGCAGAGTTAGCAACACGACTACAGAGAGATGCATCACAACTACAAAGTTACACAACATATCTACAAAGTGACGCAACATCACCGCAAAGATATGCAACACAACCACAAAAAGACAAAAGAGAGGCAACATGACTACAAAGAGACACAACATAACAAAAGGTACAAAACATTTCTATAGGCAGTCAAACTACAAAGTTAGCAACACGACAAGAGAGACGCAACATGACTGCAAGTAGATACAAAAGAGATGCATCACGACTACAGGGGAAGACTACACAACTACAAAGAGATGCAACACGACCACAAAAAGACATAAGAGACACATCACGACTACAAAGAGACGCAACATGAGCACAAAGGCACTCAATATGACTACAAAAAGATGCAACCTGACCACCAAAGAGATGCAAAATGCCTACATACAGACACAAAAGAGATGCAAAACAACCACAAAAAGATGCAAACGAGACACAGAACAACCCCAGAGATGCAACATGACTACAAAGATACAGAAAAATCCACAAAAAGATGCAAAAGTGACACATTATGACTCAAAAGAGACACAATGTGACCACAAAAAGATGCATATCAGAGACAAAACCCCAGGGACGCAAGACAGCCACAAAGAAATACAAATCAACCACAAAAAGATGCAATAGAGACACATTGTAACTAGAAAGAGATGCAACGCAACCACAGAGATACAAAAGACTAAAAAGAGATGCAAAAATGGCCGCAAAGATACACATTACTACCAAGAGTTTTCTTCTTTAACAGACCTTTCCTACAATTACGAGACATTATTCTCTCCTTCACCCAGTTAGTTGCAGTCCAGCTCACCTGCAGAGCAGCTGCACCACACTACACTCATCTGTCATGAACGACAGGTAAACATGAGTCTCAGGTTTTAGTTTTATTTTGTCTCTGTTTATCAGCTGTGATGTAAAACATCGGAAATTAAAATCCTCTCTCCTGATTGGCTGCTGACAGCCAGACAGCAGCGGAGGAGTTTGTCCCAGCGTCTGGTTCAGAAGTCGTTCAGTCGACTTCTCTAACATTCAGCAGCAGAGCTGAGAGAACAGAAACCTGTCTCTCTGCTCTCTGTTCACAGTTCAGTCATTTACAGACTCAGTTAAAGCTCACAGCCCGTCATGTTGTTGTCCTGCAGTACTCTGGGTACCATGACGCAGCAAAACACATTAAAAAGATATCGGCCTGAATCACTGATATTTCAGGGGGCAGTCCCACAGTTAACCTCTTGATTTGAAACTTCAGAGGGAGGTTTTCTTCTCCATCACTCACGCTGAAATGGATTTAAGAAGTGATGTCTTGGTGGTACATTTGGACAGAAGGAATAATTATAGCAACCAGTATTTAATGTACCACTTCAATGTGCAGATGTGCATGTGAGAATTGTTTTAAAATTGACTTAAAAAAAAAAAAAACAGCCATTCCCTCATTTTATTTTCTCACCTCCTGCAAACAGAAATCTGCTGAGCACCTCATTGACAGTAACACACTGTAAACCAGCTGTGTGTGTGTATATGTGTGTGTGTGTGTGTGTGTGTGTGTGTATAAATATTTATACATATGACGTACCTGCTTCTCACTGAGCGCTGTGATCTTGGCTTGAAGTTCGTGGAGCTGCTTCTTCAGATCTGCGTTCTGAAAACAGGAGCAAGTTAGTCGCTGCCAAACAAAACTCGTGTAAAACTTTGAAAGCAAGATTCTTCTTCATGTATCAAACAGTCTGCGGAGACAACGAACACGACGCTTTGATGTGGAACTCACTGCAGCGTGTTCGTGAGACAGTTAATCTGTGGATAAAGCCAATGAGTCACATAAACATGTGGCAGGTGGGTGGGTTTACCTGAGGGTCCTGCTTCATCTGGGCAACCAGTTTCTGCAGAAGAAGACAGGAGACAGTCAGAAAATATTCAAATCACAGCAACACCTGCTGGTCACAGCGAGGAACAACAACCAGAGGCCTGCACTCAACACAACAACTGGGTTGCATTTCTGTCATAACAACAATAGTGACAGCTCATTTCTTTTGCTTGTTTTGTTCTGTTTTCTATGTATTTCTTTAGATTTTTTATGTCACGCCCTCTGTTTTGTGTCCTGCATTTACACCAATAAAATAAATAAATAAATCAAAACATTTAAATAAAAAACAGTCTTCTAATGGACATCAATTTGTATATATAGGAATTATTTTAAGCTAGCAAATTGATATTTTTGAAGCTTGATAAACACATGAGAAAATGTGTTGCAGGAAAAGTAAATAAGAGAATAGATCTAGCTGTTATATCAGAACAGAATCTCCAGTATTAAAGCCCTGACATATTATATTATACAACTATTATTTTCTCAATCTGCTTCTCAGTATGATCAATTGGATATTAAAGTTTATTTATATAGAACATTTCAGCAGCAGGAGAATTTAAAGTGCTTTATATGAAAGTTTACAAAGAAACTCTAGAAAAGGACGTTTAAATACAATTAAATAAAGAGCAAGAGGACAGAAAATAAAACAAGCTAAAAAAACAATAGAAAATATAAGAGTTAAAGTAACAGTGCAGCATAATAAATGAATAATTTGATGTACTAAAATGCAGTGGCAAACAAAACTAGTCGTGAATTATATTTTTATATACTGCTCAGTGCAGCTACATGGTCTACAGGTATCTGAGGAAGGTTTAAAGGATTTAAAAACAAAGGTGAAAGTAAAGAAACAACTACATCTCACACTGTGTTATCCAGGGTTTGTTCAAAGTTTAAGGTCACTGTGACCTTTGTGTCCAAATGGACATTTGTGCCAAATTTAAAGAAATTCCATGAGGGTGTTCTTGAGATATCTCATTCACAAGAATGGGACGCACAAACGGACGGACAACCCGAAAACACAATTCCTCTGGCTAAGGTTCTCAAAGTTCTGATCACTCAGTGCCTTTCCAGAGAGCCAGTGTAAGATTGAGAGCCGCGGAGAAATGTTTCATGACATACTCACACTTCACTAAAACTCTCACAGCCGACGGTGATGTAGCCTACGTTACACCCATATTTCTTTGAAGTTTTCCACTTTTAATGCAGTTAAAAGTAATGAAACAGAGAGACAACGGCTTCTTCTGGGGTTCGGCCACTTGGACAAACCACATGCAAAAGTGCAGTACACCGTAACACTAGAAGCAGTAGTGATAAAAATAGTGCCAATGTGTAAAGTTTATTTAAGATTATGATTACATTTGCTGATGATTAATTTGGACAGTGGTGTGTGGTTGCCTGTTGTATCACAGTATTTTTTATTTTACATTCTTTATTAACATTTTGGGGCAACATTTTGAGCATATCTGAAAACTGGGGGGGGGGGGGTCACCCCTATTTATATATTAATTACTGCTCTGGAATAAGAGGTTTGGTTTGGAAGCATTTTATCAAAATCAAATCCTCACAGAATCTTACTTTGAACTTTTAAACATCTATAAGTGACTAAATGTTAAAATAACTCACAGATTGATCAGATTTTGTTTTCTGAGAAGCAGAAACTGTGACGTACTTATTGTTTCCATCCTGTTAATGATCCAAGCAGAGAACATATAAACTAAAGACAAAGTTCATTTGCATTCTTTGTCGGGTTTTTAAATGGAAACACGCACTCAGCCGTTAGCAAAAAGCAGTGACATTGGTTTTAACACTGATAATAACAGTAACTAAACGGGGTAGCTGAGGTTTTTTGAGGTGGGGTTGTATGAGGTACTTCTCCACAGTCAGTGTAGTATTTTCACAGCTATATGTCGCTGGGGACTGAAGCTGTTACATCGCTCTCTTCAAAGCCAGACCTCTTTGACAAAACAGTAATTTTACCTCACAGAACACAGGAGCTGCTGGGATGTTATTGTGTGACTCTAATATATGAACAGTGAGGGGATTAGATGTATATTGGTCATTTGGAAGATCACTAACGTGCAGTTCATTAAAGAAAGCTTGAGAAGAGTCACTGAGAGGCACATTGGGCAGATGAGGGAGTTATATGTAGTGACATCATCATGCAGACACCTGTCAGGTCATGTGGGATACGTTTTTAGAAGTGCTCGGGAAAATAACATTTTAACTCTGAAACGTATGACCAAACTTATGATGATCGCTGCTGAGAAGCTACAGAATAATGTAAAAACTTAAAGGAGTAAATGACACGTTGAATAAACACCTGCAGCCTCCTGCTTAACATCATGAAGCTGATCAAAGTTTAACTGACGGCAGATCAGCTGATCACCAGTCTGTTGAATTACAACAGCTCTCAGTGCACCGTTGGTCGCTGTTACAGTCGTCTTCTTCAACAGGAAGGGACCAAAAGATGGACAGCTTCAGTCAGAAACACTCACTTCCTGATGGATTTAATAAAATCTTATCTGAAACATCCCTTCAGCCTGTTGTCTCCAATTATTGTTGTTTTAATTATTCTCTGCATGATAAGAGTAGCTTATTAAAATGACACGGACCATCTGAGGTAATTATGTTTATTCTGTGACCTCCACATTTTTATATTATTTTACACAGAACTTAAACCACGACTCTCCTGGTCAACGTGCTTATCGCTAACCTTTCTACCTCCGATTTATTCTCATCCTGCAAAATTCAAAGAAGAGAGGAAAACATATATCTCTCAGATATTTAGAGTGACAGAAGAATCCTCACGTCCCATGTCCCAGTTTTATATATACAGAACTTTAGTGCAAGTGTTTTTAAAGTAAACCACATTCAATAGCAAGGTTTTGGGTACAGACCTTCTCTGTACAAGCTTCAGCAGCACCTCTCAGATGCAGTTTCCTTTACTTTTTTAATTATTTTCTTTCATAATCATCTTATTTAAACGTTGTTCATCATGTGTTTTATCATATATATACTATAATATAGTAGAGTAATACTACTATTATACTGTAATACAAGTGTTGCTGGAGTTTGTGTCTCTTCAAACTGACCCGACTAACTAATACCAACACAGCGTACCTGATGGATCTGGATCTCCACCTTCAGTGCCTCCTGTAACGTCTGTAATTCCATCATGGATCCAGTCAGTCTGCCAGCCGATCGATCAGCCTGCACGCACGCGCGCACACACACACACACACACACACACACACACACACACACACACACACACAGAAAAACACACACAGGGAGAAAAACACACACAGGGAGAAAAACACACACAGGGAGAAAGAGAAAAAGGTCTAAACATCCAGTTCTACAGAAACCAGCAGCATCAGGGTTGGGGTCCCGGCTGTTGTCATAGCAACGGGAGGAAAAACCATACAAGGACTTCCTGTGCGATGTTGACAACAATACTTTGCCGTCAAGGTCAAACAAGGTCACAGGAAGTCTGTTCAAACCATCACAGCATCGTACATCAGTAACACTCGTGGTCTAAAATTAACATGTGATTCTCCTCAAAATAATTACAGCTACATACATATTAAAGAATAATTTATAGCGCAATATCAGCACTCATCAGCTTTGAATGATATAACGGAATCAGCCAACATGCTTTTTCTTTATTTGCTCCATGAATGAATAATACATACACTGAAAAGTACGTTATTTCATGTCTGTTTCATGTCACCATGTTAATTCCAGTCAAGAAGAGACCTGATTATTACTAAAATTAGGAAGAGAAAAAAGTGAATATATCAATATCGGTATCAGTTATCTGTCTAATGAGTTGTTCTATATCGGCATATCGGATACCGGCAAAAAATCCAATCTAATGCACCCCTAATAAACAATTAATAAATTGTTTTTTTTACCTTAACACCGTCTCCAGTAGGAAAACCATCCAACTGAAGCATTAAAGTGCCGCTGTGACCAAAAAACAAAAGACATTTAAATTCAATTTTTCCTTCTTCAATTTAACTGAAACACAGAAACTTTTCATTATCTTTAAATATGTCTGCACAAACATTATTAATATAATAAAGCTATAACAGATTGAGCGTCACTGTATTATCAAACTATACTGGCTGAAAATTTACTTTTCCACATTAGTATTAAACTGTATATGATGACTATGATTTTATTAAACAGTTATCAAACTCTGTCATGTTGTAAGTAACTTTACTCCCTTAATAAAACACACCAATTAAACTTTTAATTAAACAATTAAACTAGTTACATTAACTGTTATTTAATGTCTGAATTATTATGTTGGTGTTTAAACAAAGTTTAAATTTCAGAATATTGTATAAAAAATGTTGAAATAATAAAAAACAAAGTGACATTGAACAGGACGAACTACTTTATCTAAAACAAAAATGTTTGTTTATCTCATAATAATTATAATAAAAGTAATAACAAGCAGATTTACTTCATTATTTTACATACATTATGTTACGTCTTGTGTTTTTGCACTGTTTAAATGTAAAAATCACCACCAAGTCAAATTCCTTGGGAGCACAGAGTTACTTGGCAATAAAAAAAAAGTCTGATTCTGATCTATCATTGATCTTCTACGTTACTTTACCTTACACAGTGTTTATCTTTACTTTATTATAAATATTAAAGTTTTAAGCTGCTTCATTGTTGTTCAATCACGTCATTATTACTGACTTTATGCAGTTTAGGTTTAACTACAATTAATTTTTTAATTTAAACATGCAACTATGTCAGTAAAATAATATTATTATTGGATGTTATTACATAGGGATTACGAGTAAGTATAAATTATTACTGTTCAATTACTTCATTAATACTAAGGTTACATGTATCTGTACTTAGTACATCATAATAAAATATATATTATATTTAATTATCATTAATACCTGAAGTATGTATTTGTGTCTTTACTAATGTTAAAGTATCTTAAATCATCTTATTAAACTGGAACGAAGTACATGTATACATGGAAAGTACTAAAAAAAATAATATAATGTAACTTTAAATTGAGAATATTTGACTCTGACTTCACTCTAAAAATAGATATGTAACTTCATTATTACATTTCAACAAAACAACCTGTGACATTATTATTTTTAATTTAAAGCAGGTTTATTATCACTTTATTATTATTTAACTATAACAGTTTAAATGTTACATTACTATATCATGACACTATAACAGTCTGTATTAAATATTATTCCCATTAAATGATTATAATTGTGATGATTTACTGACGTTAATCCACTTATTATTCTTCTAATTGATCATGTGACAGGACTCACCACCTGGCTGTGGGACTGGACTCCACCCCTCTGTGCTGCCCTGTAAAACACAACAAACACACCTCAGTACAGATTCAGCCTACGATTAAGAACCATAAACAAACTGAGTCAACTTTTAACATTTCAACTTTTTCACATTGAGTCTGACTCTGTACTAACATTAATAACACTTTCTCAATCAACACTTAAACTATTTAACTTAAGTTTTTTGAGTATGAAGTTTGATTTTATGATCCTTTATTAACTAAAATAGTACAATTTCTCCTATAAAAGTATGTTTCTATGTAAACTCTGAACTCAAACATGTTTTTTAATTTAGTATTACATTGTTTTCATGTGTGATTTTATAAAATGGGTTTTCCCCCGTTTTTCTAATCAGCGTTGCTTGAGTTCTATGTGAACATATAAAAAATGACTTCAGTAACAACATATTTACACTAGAGCTGCAACATTAATCTCTCCACAGATAATTCATCACTCTTTCCAGCAAAAACACAAACAGTTGCAGCTTTCAGCTTCTCAGATGTGAAAATTTGATGATTTTCTTTGTCTTATAAGACAGAAAAACTAAATATTTGTTTATATATAAAAAAGAATCTCAGCAGATTAATCAATGATGAAAATAATAATTAGCTGCAGCCCTAGTTTATATCCAGCTCTTCTCTTTGCTAATGAGCGTGACTTTTCTATAAATTCATGTCAGAATTCACATTGTTTCTCTCTATAAAGTCACTGTTACTTTTCAAATAAAAGACTATTTTTTTCTGTTTAAACTGACTTCACACAGACGCTTTTATGAACCGACAATGTTCCTGTTTGAACAGGAAGACTAGTTTTAATTTCTTTAAAGATAAATTCCACCCTGCTGTATTATTGCTGTACTTTCATTACCAATTCTTTTATTGAATTTTTCTGCGTGGGATCAATAAAGTTCATCTAATCCTACGCTTGAATCAACCCAACCAGAGACGGCGTGACTCGGTGATGATTCCTTTTTCTCTGCATCGACTCGGGACGAAGATCACTTCACTCTGACGACACCTGGTGAGGTGGGTCGGTCTTGTGTGTCAGAGGATGCACAAGAAGAAGTGCCGAGGTCACAGCTAAACTCTTACACCAGGGATCAGCGGTTAAAACTCACATGTTCAGCCTTTTTGTTTTCAGCAGATTTAGTTTAAGTAATTTTATAAAGACCATCAAAGTTAAAACCTGTCGCACAACTACTTCTCCGAGCCAATAAATGTGACCAATAAATCACACGCTACATACAAAGCATTACAGTTATTTCTTTCTTAATAAACACTGTTAACAAAATATAACAAGGCTTTGTTGATGCTAAAATTGCTTTCAGATATCAATCATACTTTCACTCTGTTCTTCAGCACAGACATCTTTAATCTGAACCTATCAGTGGGTAAACAGGTTAAATATCCATTTCTTAATATAAGTAAATGAGTTCTGTTTTGTCTCAGCCTCATTAGTCACACTCATATTCCAAAATCACTCTCATCACTTTACATTTACTAGCAACCTGAATGTTTAAGTTCATCTGTGTTTCAACTTCACACGTCCATGTATGAGAACAAATATAATCGAGGAGACTCGACAGCAACGCCTTCAGAGGGCAGAGGTCATTATTGTCATTAGTGGGCAGTTGTATCATTTACAGATAGGTGATTAGATGAATATTTTGGCTATCAATAGCTGGCTGAGTACATCACTGGCTGCTTTTTTGGGGCTAGTGTGTCATTTTTATTTTGCTAATTTAACAGTGATGTCGGCCAGTTGGAAAATTTAAACTTAGCATTGAGTGTCAATACTCATTTGACAAAAAACAAACAAATAAAAACAGACTTGTGAACATATTAACTGATTGGTTATCAATACATGATAAAAACGTGTCCTGCTACGGTCAAATGATTATATTTATCGAATAAAAACAGAAGGACTGTCCTGATAGTAAATTGAAAGTTTCAAAAAGTGTTTCAAATTAAAACTATATTTATCTTTTAAGTTAAATAGACTTCACTTCAGCACCATGCTGTGTTTACATAACCTGCCTCTCTTCATGTGGAGGTATGATTATTATTGATATATTGAGTTAAATAATCACTGATTGGGATTTTAACAAGAGCATATTTGCAGTCTTATCTTTAGGGATGTGCCAATAAAGTTTTACTGACTCTGATTAGATTTTTATATTTATTAACTGTTGATTAAATGTGTGTCTGACACATTAAAATAACAGTTGTAGATAACAAATCTAACACAGCAGATTTTTCATAAGCTACCTGATCCAAATACTGACAGTCCCGATTCAAAACTCTTCAAATCTGACATGAAAGAAAAGACAGGCGAGAGAAAAGACGTCTCACTGTGTTGAAGTGTTTCAGAACTGCAAAAACACTCAGTGTTATCACAGAGTGACGCCTCTTTTACCTCATTAACTGTCTTTGCAGTTTGCACACAAACACGACAGCAGCCAAGTTTCAAAAAATTATGTACATTTATTTTTTATGTATGAAAGAGAGGCTTTCAGCAGGGGACCAACTATCTTTATTGGAGGGCCAATCTGCCCCGCAGGCGCCGCTGTTTGTGCACCACTGTGTATGCTGTTCGCTGTATATCTGGAGGTGTAGAGTAACTAATGAAGAACATTTACTCAACTAAAAATAGAGGCACTTTGAGTATTTCTATTTTTACTCCACTTCAATATAAATGTTGGACTTTTTACTCTGATATTATTACTGGAAATATTAGTACATATTATTTCAGAGTATCATAAGCACACAACACTTGATCGCTTACCAAAGTTAAAACTACCAAACAGTACATGAAGTATTCAGACTTTACACTACCAAAGTAATTCTTCACAGTAAGTACTTTTACTCTTTTGATGCTTTCATGAGTAGATTTTACTGTTTAAACTTGTTATTTATAGTGCAAGCTGTAAAAGTACACAAGTACTTAAAGCTTCATGTAGTTATCAGCAGTTAAAGCATACAAGTATTCTCAGCTTTGTACTTAATGTACAATTAATGTGTGTGTATTTAATGTACAAGTAGTAAAAGTACAGAAGTATTCTCATCCTTATATAAGTTAGAAAATCCGCAGTGAAAGTGCTCAGTCTGCAGCTTCAGTACAGACGTTTATCAGCTTCATGTAGTAAAAGTATTAGTAGTACAAGTACATAAGTATTCTCATACTAATGTAGTTAAAGCATCAGCTGATAACTTATTATCAGCTCATGTAGTTAAAGTATTAGCAGTCAAAGTACTCAAGTATTCTAAGCTGTGTGTAGTTAAAGCATCAGCAGTAAGAGTACAAAAGTAGCATAAGCAAATGTACTTATAGTAACAGTGGTAAAAGTATACAAGTATTTAATGTAAGAGCTCACTGAACAAAAAAGGCTGGAAACAACTGATTATTTGAGAAATTACATTAAGTTTTTATATGTTTATTTTATGTAAAATTTGAAGATTAACAATAAATAGTGGAGTAAAAAGTAAAAATGATCACTGAGATGTAGTGAAGCAGAAGTATGAAGGAGCAGCAAATTAAAATACTGTAAAAGTACCTTAGGATGATTCTTTTTACTGCACTTCATTTATCTGACAGCTTCAGTAACATTACAGATTCAGATTATCTATACGAAATATTATTACATGATAAACAATAATGTATTTTCATAGATTAAACAACTCAGCAGTTCATAAAGTTATTAAAATGAGCTCCATCTTTACCAGGTAAAACATTTACGTGATAAACACACTGATGCATCACTAATTAGAATACAATTATATCATATTTATATTATGCTGCATGAGTACTTTCACTTTTGGTACCTTTATTATAAATTGATTCTAATACTTTTGTTTTTACTTAGGTAAGAGTCTGAGTACAGGAACTGGGTACCTGAGTAAATTGTCTGAGTAAGTCTTCCATCACTGTTTTCAGATTAAGATTTTAAATTTAAAAATCTATAAAAACTCCACAGCTGTCTCAGTGGGTTAACTTTACAAACAAATACATTCAGATAACTAAATCAGTGGTGGAATGTAGAAAAGAAACAGCAGAAGTGAGATTATATCAGCACTGTTACTGTATAAACCACTCACAAGAATAAACAGTGAAAGAGAGAGATAAATAAATACACAAAAGTACTGCACTAAAGTCCAATATTGGTGCAGTGGCATCGAAGTATAAAGTAGCAGAAAAAAACTGAAACGCAACACAAGTACCTCAAAACTGTACTTTAGTACAGTACTTTAGAGAATGTACTTAGTTACAATCCATCACTCCTGAAAAGTAACAAGAAATGTAGAGTAAAAAGTATGAATGCCTCAAAATAAGTACAGAACTTACATCTAGTAAAATTACTATCTAAAAAGAAACTAGTAACTCCAGCTGTTAAATACATGTAGTTCAGTAAAGTACAACCTGTCACTGTGAAATGTAGCAAAGTAGAAGTATCAGAAGAAACAAGCATATAATGGAAATACTCAGATCACATAAGTACATCAAAAATGATACTAAGTTCAGGATTTGGGTAAAAGTACCTTCTGACTAAGAGAAAGAAAGTACTTCCCAATTAAATGTAGTAGGGTATAGGTATTAGAAGATACTATTTAAAAGAAATACTCAAGTTATGTACAAGTACTTCAAAATGATACCCCACATAGTAAATGTACTTTCACCACTGCTGAAAAGTACCAATAAATGTGTAGTGGAGTAGAAGTATGAAGCAGCAGAAAATGGGAAGAGTAAAGTACAAGTAACTCAAAATGATACTTCAGCACAGGACTTGTGTATAAGTACATGAAAGTACTTCCCGATGAAAAGTAGTAGGGTAGAGGTGTTAAAAAATAGTATTAATTAGAACTACTAAAGTTATGTACAAGAACCTCAAAATGACACTAAAGCACAGGATTTGGATAAAAGTACTTTCTGAGTAAGAGAAAGAAAGTATTTCCCAATTAAACAGCAAGGTGATAGAAAACAGTATTAAATAGAAATACTCCAGTTTCATACAAGTACCTCAAAATCAAACTTATGTACCCTACAGAGTAGATGCACATTCCATCACTGCTGAAAAGTACATGTGAAGTATTAAGTACAACATGTTCAATGAGGTGAAGAGGAGTAGAAGTATGAAGCAGCAGAAAATGGAAAGGGTAAAGTACAAGTACCTCAAAATCATACTTCAGTACAAGACTTGTGTAAAGGACTTAAAAGTATTTCTAGACTAAATATAGTAGGGTTAAGGCATCAGAAAGTAGTAAAATACTCCAATTACGTACAAATAGAGATACTCAAGTCACAGATAAGTACTTCAAAATTATACCTCAGTACAGGACTTGTATAAAAGTACTTTCTGACTAAGAGAAAGAAAGTATTTCCCGATTAAATTTAGTTGAAGAATCGATGAAAAGTAGTATTAAATGAAAATAGTACCTCAAAATGATACTTTAGTAGCCTACAGAGTAAGAGTACATTCCACCACTGCTGAAAATGGAAATAGTAAAGTTCAAGTACTTCAAAATAATACTTCAGTACAGAACTTGTGTGAAAATACTTGAAAGTATTTCCCAATTAAACATAGAAGGGTGGAGGTATCGGTACAGAGTAGTATTAAATAAAGGTACTCAAGTTATGTACAAGTACCTCAAAATGATACTGAAGTACCCTACAGAGTAACTGTACATTCCACCACTGCTGAAAAGGAACAATAAATGTGTGGTAAAAAGTACATGTCAAAGTATGTAGCAGCAGAAAATGGAAAGAGTGAAGTACAAATACTTTAAAATGATACTTCAGTACAAGACCTGTACACAATATGTTCACTGAGGTGTAGTGGAGCAGAAGTATGAAGCAGCAGAAAATGGAAAAAGTGAAGTACAAGTACCTCAAAATGATAATCAAGTACAGGATTTGAGCAAAACTTCTTTATGACTGAGAGAAAAAGAGTATTGTCCAATTAAATGTAGTAGGATAGAGGTGTTAGAAAATAGTATCAAATAAAAATATTCAAATTATGTACAAGTACCTCAAAATGATGCTTAAGCACAGGATTGGGGATAAAATACTGTCTGACTCAGAGAAATAAAGTATTTCCCGATAAAATGTAGTAGAGCACAGGAAAAATAACATTAAATATAAACGGTCAAGTTATGTACAAGTACCTCAAAATCATGCTTAAGTAGCCTACAGAGTAAATGTACATTCCACTACTGCTGAAAAGTACCACTGAATGTGTAGTATAAAGTACAACATGTTCATCATGTTCATGTATGAAGCAGCAGAAAATGAAAAGGGTAAAGTACAAGTACTTCAAAATGATACTTCAGTACAGGACTTTAAGTACTTGAAAGTATTTCCTCAACTGAATATAGCAGGGTAGAGGTATCAGAAAGTAGCATTAAATAAAAATATTCAAGTTATGTACAAGTACCTCAAAATGATGCCTAAGTACAGGCTTTGGGTAGAAGTACTTTCTGACTAAGAGAAAGAAAGTATTTCTTAAATAAATTTAGTTGCGGTATCAATAACAAGTAGTACTAAATGGAAATACTTGAGTTACATATAAGTGCCTCAAAATGATACTGTAGCACAGGCTTTGGGTAAAAGTCCATTCTGACTAAGAGAAAGCAAGTATTTCCAAATTAATTGTAGTAGGGCAGAGGTATAAGAAAGAAGTACTAAATATGAATACTTAAGTTATGTACCTCAAAATCATACTTAAGCACAGGATTGGGGACAAAGTACTTTCTGACTCAGAGAAACAAAGTAATTCCCGATAAAATGTAGAAGAGCACAGGTGTTAAAAAATACTATTAAATATAAATACTCAAGTTATGTACCAGTACCTCAAAATTATACTTCAGTAGCCTACAGAGTAAATGTACATTCCACCACTGCTGAAAAGTACCAGTAAATGTGAAGCAAAAAGTACAACATGTAAAAGTATGAAGCAGCAGAAAATGGAGAGAGTGAAGTACAAGTACCTCACAATGACACCTCTGCACATGACTTGCGTATAAAAGTACTTTCTGACTAAGAGAAATCCGATAAAACTGCAGTACTGTGTGCACAGTGAGAGATGCAGGTTATATCATGACCTCTATGACTAACTCCATGTGTCACTGATGGTTCACTCAGTTGATTTGTTGAGTCTTTAAACCAAACTCCAGTTTTAAAACCAGCCTTGTGAAGCCCCTCGGTGCGTTTCTGTACATCAGGGTCCCGGCTGTATGTAAACGCTGCCGGTTAATTGGAGTAATTGCTCCCTGGGTGGGACATGAAGTTGTCTGGATAAACTTCCATCAGCATCACATGCAGAGGGTTTGCAGAGGGCCCCGAAAAGGGAAGAAATGAAGCTATAAAATGGAGGGTTTCAAGATGAGAGCCGTTAAGTGCTTCTGCTGCGGGAGTTGAAATACTGAAAAGTGTTTTTTTCTTTTTGTTTCGGCGGCGAAATAAATGTTTTATAACCTTCTTATTAACCCACTATGGCCGTCTGGATGTTCGATCTGTGCCGTATAAATTCACCGGGGGCTGCCGTCGGTAAAGCAGCACGGTTAACGGGGTCCTGAGTGTGTTTCAGTGTTGGTAAAAATCATCCAAAGCGACCCTCACAGATCCGACATTGCTCCGTGTTGTAATGTTACAGAGAACAAGTGGATAACGTTAGCTGTAGCGGCTAATGCTAACCATCCTGTTAGCTGCTCGGGCTAACGCTAACCAGCCACGCTGATAACTTACATCAAAGATAAATATTAACGTCTGGTTGGCGGCGATGTGGCAGAAAAACAGAGAGGAAATAAAGATAATTCGCACAGGAACAGTCCCCCAAAAGGGACGCCATCTTTCAAAATTTATGACACCGAGCAGCAGGCGTCGTTGGTGGGTCTAAGTTATATCGGCCCCTTGTCCTCCAGAATATCAACTCCTAGAATAAGAAACACACCAGCTAAATACACAGAAACACAGAGGAGCCCCGCTGAATACAGACACCGGCCAGCTCACACACCTGCCCGCTGACACACACCGACACCCCGATGAAGACAAACGGCAGCACACAGGTGAAGTTTGACAACAGAGAAAATTAAAGTTATGAAATTAAAAAGCCCAATGTGCACTTACTCAGCAGCAGTCCTCCTCTAGATTAATTAAATATATATCTATAAGAAGCCGATCCACGATGGAATAACAGCATATAAACAGTCCGGCTCGCTCCTTCCCGCGGAGCTTTATTTTGTTGCCGTATTTTATATTTAGTTTTAGTAAATTTGTGTAAAAAACAGAGAAACTGAAGCTACAAAACAAGAAGAACTCTTCTTCAATCTCATTCAGCTCAGCCTCAGCACGGCACGGATCCCTGCGCCGCGGAGCTGGAGGAAGGGGGACAAAAACTACTTACACGTCCAACTAATGCTCGTTTATCCGCGACAAAGCGGTCGATGTTTGTACGTGTTGCTGTTAAAGTTCGTTAAATCGGGCCGATCAGCGGCGCGACGTGCCGGGAAAATGTGTTCGGAAAGCGGACTACTTTTTGTGTCGGTGCGGCGAATTTATTTCACTTTGCCTAAGGAACGGCGGTGCTGCGACTCCCATTGCCTAGGGAAAAAACCCGGATGTAAACTCAGTGAAACTCTATGGAGAGAAAGTCGGCACACACACACACACACACACACACACACACACACACACACACACACTATGTAACTCGGAGCAGTTTGTTGTGTTCCTGTTCTGGTTCTCCTTCATGGATCCACACCCGGGCCGTCCGCCCTCAGCCTGCCGGGGATCAGGCTCCATGTGCGGCTGCTCGGTGCCGGAGCTGCCCGAGTGTTGCACTCTGTGGAGGAGGAGAGGAGGAGGAGAGGGAGGAGGACAGGTGGCACGGCCTTTTCTCCTGCTCCACCGTTACCAAAGAGTTGCAGCCCCGGAGTGTTAACTTTACAAATAAATAGCTTCAAATAAATAAACCAGTTGTGGAATATAGAAGTCAAATTTATTATTATATATAGAAAAAACCCTCGAGATTTATAATCTTAGTTTCAAGGGAGTCCCAAAACTCACAACAAACAGCAGAAAAGAAAGCAAGAGAGAGCCAGAGAAATATTACTTAGCCTCCTCCTGAGCTTTAGTGTGGTATGCATTTTTAATTTCTCCAAGCTATTTGGGAAAAATATGATCTTAAAAAGTAGTATTTAAAAAACAAAACAAACAAAACTAAGCATTGTCTTTGAACAGTTTTTTTTTTTAAAGATGTTCTCATATGGTGACAATGGGTTTATTTTTAATAGGCACACGTTTGTAATGAAGGTTAAAAAAACCTTTTTATTTCTATATCCGAACATTGTCGTGCAAAAACAAAATTACAAACAATGCAACATTTGTTCTATTCTATGTTTTGTAACTCTGTGGGTCAGAGGTCACTGTTCAAGACTAAAACTGCTCAGAACTTTACATTTCAGTGCCTGAACTCTGCTATGCAAAAAAACAAACAAACAATAGAATAAAATAAAATAAAGAGAACTGATACGAAAGCTGCTCAGTGGCACATGAAACCAAAAAGGTCTAACCTGGCAGGTATAAAATCACCCAAGTCTTCCACTCTGCCTCCATGTTGCTGGGCCCATAGAGCTGTGCACTACAGACTTCCGCCGGCTGTGTGACTAACATTCTGTTTAGCGCTCTGCCAACTTGAATGAGGATAAAATGATCCATTTGTGAGGCTCGTCTCGACTTTCCAAATACTGTCAGACCAAATGGGTCAAATTCTGTTGCAAATATAGGCCTGTTGGTTTTAGTGATGCTAGTGATGTGTAGGACGCCACAGTAGTGACGTGTGTCCCATGACACTACATTAGTGAGAAACAGTAGAGGCGGATGTGGCTTAGAGGTAGAGTGGGTCATCCACCAATCGGAAGATCCTGACTCCTCCAGTCCACAAGATACCGAACGCCAAATTGCCCCCTGATGGCTGTGTGAGAGCGTGTGAATGGTCACTGAGTAGCAGGTGGCACCCTGCATGGTAGCTTTGGCCACCAGTGTGTGAATGGGTGAATGTGACATAGTGTAAAAGCACTTTGAGTGGTCAAGAAGACTAGAAAGGCACCATACAAGTACATTTACCATTTAACATACGTACGTTAGGTCAAGCTGTGACATTGTTTCTTTAATCTAATCTAATTTAATTTCTAATCTAACCACGTGCATTGTTGCCTAAATTTAAGGAAATAAATGTAAAAGCAAAGTGTTTTACCTACATAGTAAATTTATTTTAAAAAAAAACTGTAATGCATGTAACGAGCAGAAACCATCAGTTTTCTGTCCATCCGTAAGCCCTGTGCACGCAAAGCTCAGATTTTACGACAGCGGACTCCGCTCCGCGCACCAGTGACTGCTTGGCATGTATTATTCACATCGGGGGATTTTTCACGGACATTTTTACAGGAAACTACGACGCGGAGGTGCGCTCAACTATGGAAGCCGGAATGACTGTGGACATTCCTTGCGGAGTCCGCTCCGCTTATAGTACGCCCAAGTATGTTCGGGCCTTGAGCTTTGCACGCACAGGGCTTGCAGACATCCGCAGAGTCCGTTCCGCATACGTTCCATCTGAATATGTTCGGGCCTTCACAGACACACATCACATGTGTGGAGATACTTCACTTTCCTCCGTTGTGTCAATGTGATGACATCATCAAATGACTTGTCAACTCGACTTCGACTTTATTGACAGATAAATCATGAAAAAAATCAAAGTCGTTAATGCCCTAGTTTGAAAAGACACAATGCAGGTAACAAATGTTAGTTGAGACGCTGTCTGTGAATGTCAATCACATCATATTTTGATGTTTAGGTCCACTGACAAAGCAGCGGTGTTTAACAAGTTGGGATCAGAACATGTTGGTGGTTCTCCTCCTGGCTGGGAGCAGGGGAGAAGTTTCAGTTGGTTGCAATCTGAAACCTCACCACTAGATGTCACTAAATCCTGCATAGTGGACCTTTAAGTGTGGCTTTCAACAAATGCTCGCTTTGTTAGCAATAGTTCAAACTACATAGCTAAACCATCCAATGACGCCTAACATGATACTGTAAGCAAAATGAAAGAAAACAGAGCGCGTCGCAGCACAGCAACTGACGCTCCTGTTGTTTTTGTGCAACAAAATTAAAATTCCTTCATTTATTAATTTTCCATATTCACTTATCCTGTTGGGGGTTGCGGGGTGGTGGAGCCTATCCCAGCTGACACTGGGCAAGAGGCAGGGTACACCCTGAGCTGACACATAGAGACAGACAACCATTCACACCTACGGACAATTTAGAGTCACCAATTAACCTTCATGTCTTTGGACTGTGGGAGGAAGCTGGAGCACCTGGAGGAAACCCACACTGACACGGGGAGAACATGCAAACTCCACCCTGGGTTTGAACCAGGAACCCTCTTGCTGTGAGGTAGCAATGCTAACCACTGCACCACCATGCAAAACCTATTTAAGTAAATAACGTCATCATACAAGTTATTTGGTGAGTTTTGTAAATGAGCAGGAAACAGACAGGTACACTATATTCCTTATGTTAGTGAGATTCTGCAGCAGCTATTTTCACCTGTTGTCTGTCTGTATACACTGTCTGCAGGAGGAACTGTTCTCTATTTCCACACAGACAGACACATAGAGACAGACAGACAGACAGACAGACAGACAGACAGGGGAACAGTCTGTCGTAATGGGCTGGATTCATTCATGCTTTGTGATGAAGGACGAAACTCTCAGAAACACGTCGACACATTAGAATCTGGACAATAACTGGAGTGACTGTCAGGAACAGAGTGTACTTTCTTTATCTAAATATTCTTTTCTGCCTTTTACTGATGATCAACAGGCGAGAGATGACAGGAAATGAGAGGAGATAAAGATGGAAGATGACATGCAGCATCTGTTCATTCATGGTCTTAACCCCTCGACCACCAAGACGTCTAAACCTTCTCAATACAGAGCAACTATCTCCGGTTTCTTTGTGAATCCTGACCCGTGATTTTACATCAGTTCTGCTCATTCAGTTCTGGTCATTGGGTCACTTTCAACATTGGTAACCAATACTGTTATCTGTGTGGCGAAAAGCAACTAAAATACATTTATTCACACCACTCAGTTATAACAACTGCACTAACAACAACTGTCACACACAGAGACAAACAAAGTTACATGAGGTCAGACAGTTACAAATAAATAACAGACGTGTTTCTAAACAGGAAACTAAGTGATTAAAAACAGATGAGCACCAACACCAGACAAACAGAAAAGTATTTGCACTTTTCATCATGCTTTAGAAATAAACCCAGAAAACATAAAGACATCATGAAATTCAGCTTCAAAGGAATTAATGCATTTTAAACCATGTTTGTTTTAGTTAAGATTAGTTTGGATAAATTAATTTTCTAATATTCAAAGATTCATTCACGTTCTCTGTATCTTCCATTGTCAGAGCACCATGTCTCAGGCACAAAGTCATAGTTTTAGGCAAGTTACACTCAGCAAAATATTTCAACGGTGACACATTGGTGCGGGAGTTTGCACGTTCTCCCTGTGTCAGCGTGGGTTTCCTCCAGGTGCTCCAGCTTCCTCCCACAGTCCAAACACATGCAGGTTAATTGGTGACTCTAAATTGTCCGTAGGTGTGAATGTGAGTGTGAATGGTTGTCTGTCTCTATGTGTCAGCCCTGTGATAGTCTGGGGACCTGTCCAGGGTGAACCCTGCCTCTCACCCAGTGTCAGCTGGGATAGACTCCAATACAGTCATACAAATCCATGAAGTTACAACAGTTAAAGTCTGATAGTAGATGGTTATAAAATAAAATCCTAAAGCAACATCAGAGTTTCACTTTTAGGCTGGTTTATAGAAGATTCCATGAATCTGCTGAGAGGAGTCTTTCCAAAGTCAGTCCAACAACCAGTCAGTCACTGTGGACAAAGCTTCCAGCTTATGACATATGACGGTTATGTTGTGGTCAGGGCTTTAAAGGGCGTTGGGTGGCAGTAGCTCAGTCTATAGGAATTTGGGTCCACAGCTAGTAGGTTGTTGGTTCCAGTCCCAATACAATCCAAGCATGGAGTGTGGAGAAGTGTCAGTTTGTCCCCTAAGCAGTTGAGCAAGGCACCAAACCACCAACTGCTCAGGGCGGCTGTTCACAGGCAGCCCCTCACTCTGACATCCCTCCATTTAATGCATGTATATGTCCTGATTGTGCATGTGTGTGTACATGCGCTGGTCAATTTTGAGATTTTGGGGTTGTTGTTTTTTTGCTTCCAGAGCACGTCTTCTTTCAGACTAGAGAAAACATCCAAAATACACATTTGGGTTTGTTTTAGTCCAAAAGCACATATTCAATTAGATAATGCCTCATTTGCAAATTTAAACATACAGAGAAACTTGTCACACAAAAATAATTGTCTAAATCTGGGAAGGTTTCATGTTGACATCTATTAGTTGATGAATGTTGTAGCTTACTTGATTTTATGATTTATGGTTTTACATTTCAGTGATTTTATGACAGTTTTTAAATGTCCTTTTATACTGAATCGCCCGTTTGTTTTATGGCCATTCTGTCTGTTTCCATGTAAAACACTCCATGCTGCATTTCTTGTATGAAAGGTGCTTTATAGATAAAGTTAAAAGCCATTTTTTTAAAGAGTTTTTTCTCTCAGCCAAAAATCTCCACTTAAGTAGTGCTTACACCAAACTTCCCTGCGTGGTACTTTCATACCAGGTAGCAGACGTTGACAGAGAGGACGCTGCTTTCAGGAGCGGCAGAAAGTTGAATACTTTTTCACTGAAAGATGAAACAGTTGTCTGATTCAGGCGTTTTCACATGATCTAACTCACCCCCAGTCAAAAAACTTTGGACACTCCTGCCTTAACCCTCACTGTACCTTATTATAACCTGAACTATAAAATCAAGTCTTAACCCTCAAACAGGCCTTTGAGCTGAGGACTGGCCAAATGTCCTCACTCTGTTGGTAAAAAGCATGTTTTGGTCCTAGTACACAGTAAACACACACACACACACACACACACACACACACAGGTGTTTTCACCTTGTCTCGAGACTGTTTCCACGTGTACAGACTGAGTTTGATTGACAGTCTCCTGTTCAGCTAAGCACCGCCCTTAGTTACTGTTGCTACCTGTCAGTCTTTCTGCTCTCACTCAGCTGTGTGTGTGTGTGTGTGTGAAGGCAGCAAGACTGAGCTAAATGCTGTGGTCTACCATGTTAGCTTAGCATGTTAGCATGCTGGCATTAGCTGAGGCTGATGTGTGTCATCAGGTCTGATTATAAAATATTGGATAGTTTGTAATTGAAATGAAACGTCAGAGGATCAATAACATTATCACAGTTCATCCTGAGGAGAACATGGATGATGAGCTACATTTCATCACATCTAACAATCTCAGGTAAACAGTGTTTCTGTAATTTCAATTTCAAAGTTTATTGATCAGATGTTAAATATCCTGCAGCCTTTAAATATCTGTTTCACTAAATGAATCCTTTTTGGGTTTCTATTTTTAAAATATTCCATGTATCATCACATAATATACATGTAGACTCCTGAATGTTGGCATTGAAGTGTCTGAATTACAGCGATGAATGTTTTTTTTTATTAGTTTTGTTTGAGTTTGTGTCTGTTGTCATTTCATTTTCCTGCTCTGTGGTCACAGTGACTGAGAGGAACCACTAGAGGGAGACACAGTTCAGATATTTCTCCTCATGTTTTACTCTGATAATAAAGTATCTCTGCTGTTTAATGGTATTTTTTAGTCAATTTATTGGACATGTTTGAATTAATCAAACTTATAAGCAATAAAAACAAAAACAAAATGGATCCTCAGCAACATATGTGCAACTCAAAAGATATTGTTCATGTTAAAAAGGGGTGAGAAGAAGTTAAAAACGTATCTGATTCTACCCCCTCTTATTTTTTATACACTCACCAGCCTCTTTATTAGGTACACCTTGATAGTTCCAGGTTGGACCCCCTTTTTAATTCTTGGTGTCACAGATTCAACAAGGTGCTGGAAACATTCCTCAGAGATTTTGGTCCATATTGACATGATGACATCACACAGTTGCTGCAGATTTGTCGGCTGCACATCCATGATGAGAATCTCCCATTCCAGCACATCCCAAAGGTGATCCGTGATCCATGCTTTCATGTTGTTTACACCAAATTCTGACCCTACCATCTGAATGTGGCAGCAGAAATCCAGACTCATCAGACCAGGCAACATTTTTCCAATCTTCTGTTGTCCAGTTTTGGTGAGCCTGTGTGAACTGTAGCCTCAGTTTCCTGTTGTTAGCTGACAGCAGTGGCACCTGGTGTGGTCTGCTGCTGCTGTAGCCCATCTGCTTCGAGGTTGGACGTGTTTTTGGTTCAGAGATGGTCTTCTGCAGACCTTGGTTGTAACCAGTGGTTATACCTTAAACTTAAAATTCCTCCTTTACTAACTGAGCAGTGAGGACACAGAGAGGAGGTCTGGAATGGTTTCAGTTTGTAAACTTTGTTTCTGAGATGAGAGAGGAGAAGGCAGAACTTTATTTATCTCAGGGGAAGTTGTTGTGCAGTAGCTTGAGTACAAAGTAGGAAAGAATGGTAGGAATAGAAAATCAATAAAGTGCAAACACTGAATGTCCACATGTTGATGCGGGTGAAGTTTCTGCAGCTTCAAACTGACCTTCCTCACTCTACCTCTTTGTGTTTACCAGCACAGAAGTTGGTCCAGTGGTGAAGGACGCCAACCACCAACATAGAGAGAGACACAGAGAGAAATGTGGGGTTAAACTCTGCCTGAGGTATGCAAGTTGTTACCAGCTCACCCTTTTTGCCCTTTGGGAAGCAGCTTTTTTGGTGTCATGGTGAAGATGGCAGGCGGCAAAGAGTGATGATAGTCAGCAGAATTAAGTGTCTAGATGAGCTCAGGGCTACATCTTAACCTCATGAGAAGGTCATGTTTATTGTTTTGTGGTTAAGACTGCAATAAAGCCATTGTTGGTGAACGGCACCCGAATGCCTCACCATCTTTCCTTCTGCAGAGTGGTTACATATTAGAAGTGTGAAACCCCTATATTGTACAAAATCATGCTAAAGCTAAGTACATCTTAATTTGTACATCTGTTAGCTGTACTTTGAATAAAGTAACTTTTTATATCTGCAGGTGTTAAAAACGTACAAAATCACATCACCACAGGTCACTGGTGGATTCATGTTGTTGGATAATGAAACACAGTAAAGGTGTCGTCCTGGATTCCTTTGTGGTTGACTGGATGTGATAAAGTTCCCTCTGCAGCTGTTCTACATGTTAGAAATCTTTCTAAAATCTGGACCCAGCTGTTCAAAAAAAAAAATTGAATACTATACTGAATGCTAAACAAAAAGACAACCCCTCATGTCTGGGGACAGGTCCATCTAATAAGAATCAATCTGTGCTAACAGTGACGGAAATTCAATGAAGTAATAACCTGCCTGGTTAGAGCTATGCCAAACAGTGATATAAATGGTTCAGGATCTATTGTTTTCTTGCAAGTATATGAGTATACCTCAAACTAGTCCATACCCATTGAGTACAGCATACCATACCATGACTGAGTCAGACCAAAAATTAGAATAAAAACAACAACATTGGTCCACAGGGGGAGCCACAGCAATCAGTCGCATTTTAGCCATTTTTAAGCATTTTTCTGTTGTTATAGCGCCACCCAGTTGCCAATTAGAGTTAAATTTCTCCAGTCACCTTGAGGCATCCTGTTCTACATATCTACCAAGTTTAGTAAAAATCCATATGGTGGTTAGGCCTAGATAAGAAATGAGCTCTCTAGCGCCCCCATTTTGTTTGATGGGGTCAATAATGGAGGGGTCCCCTCAGATTATGTGTGGTCATATGCCTACAAAGTTGCGTGGTGATGGGTGAAACCCTCTACCACTGTGCCAAATTTCACATGGATTGACCAAGTCAGTGAGGAGAAAAACGTGGAACACACACACACACACACACACACACAGAGACAGACCCACAGACAGTTTTCATCATTATATAGTAAGATATAAAGGTCCAGAAGTTACGCAATGAGTTACATGACCACAACTTGCGGCTCATTGTCATATAGGAGATTTTGCATTTAGGAAAATTGTCGTCAGAGATGAAGAACATTTCTGACAGTTGAGTTTTAGTGATAGAGATGGTCAGCGAGCTTGAACTGCAGCAGGCAGTGGCGGATGCATGTGAACAAGGAATAAATGTGACTAATGCTGAGATCCCAGATGTTGTCGGGGACAGTCATCGTGAGGTCGTGGTCCTGTCATCTTTTGTCCTGGTCAGTGACAGAGGGTTTATGAGCTGGATTAGATCATATACTTTCGAAATCGGTCCTTTAAGGTTTGACTCAGACCGTAAACATTCCTCCAGGGGGCGTTTGGTGGGAGGAGGGGGGACGTTGTTTACGGCTTCATGGTGAAACTCCGAGCCTGAGATCTAGGAACGTCAAATATTTTCATTTAAGCACTGAAAGAGAAAAAAACCCAGATGCCTTTCTGTGCCATAATTTGATCGTTGGGTCCATCAGGGCCGGAGTGAAAAAGGGTTTGAAGTGCCAGGAGCGAGGCCCGGTGCTTGTTAAGGGTTTAGCCCCAGCTGTTCAAATTTTTTTATCTGGATCAGAATAATTCAGGTTTGGAAATCCCATGTTTTTTATCCAGGATCAGCAAAGCCCTTTTACTTTTGTGCTGGTTTTCCAAAGCAACACGGGATTGGCTCACCCTGATCCAAAGTTGTCCAGATAACCAGTGCTCTACACGGGGTTACATGTCACAACAGGCATTCTGCTCACAAAAACACTGCAATCACTACTTATTGGTGTGTGTGCTGCCAAGAAGATTGAAATGGGGGGGAGGGAGGTAACATAAGGCCAGATGAGGAAAGTGAGGAGTCAGGTGGTGCAGCTTAACCCTTTTATTACCAGACTAGAAGCATTAGAGAATCATCAGGGAGAGTCCTGGCTCTAGGTCCAAATAAAACAATCAAGCAAAAAAATAAAAGGTAAAATCCTAAACCAGGAAATTCCCACAGGTGATTCAACAGATAATCTGAGCATTTTAGAGCATCCTACAGCCTTGATTTTTTATTTTCTTTCAGTTTGTAAAGGTCCATGAATCAAAATAATCAAAATGAATTTTCATAAAAAGTTAAATCAACTTGTCCTGTGTAGTCAATTGCTAACTGTGTAGGCCAAAGGACTGCAGATCAATATTCTCTCGTCTTCCTGTGCCTTGTTGTTGGGTAGGCTTGTTTTTATTACCTCGCTGGCTACAAAATGAAAGTGCCCCTAAGCTCCACTCTTCTGCTGTCCCATGACAGCCCTGGCAGCACAGCATGCACTCCCAGTTTGTAAGACAAACAGGCTCTGTCATGTCATGTGGCCACTGTACTGTAACTATGTCACATTATGTAATGTGACATATTTTGCTTAATATTTTGAGTATAAAAACAAAACTGATATCAGTAGAAAGCTAAGAATCTCCCCTTTATAATGGTGTAAAACAGTTTTTTTTTGTTAAAATATTTATGTGTAATTATTGGAGGGGACATTTTGAGCACATTTGAAGATGCAGTGTGAAGATGTTTGAGTCACAGTAATGTCTGTTTTCTATGTGTCTCTGTTGTTTTTATTTCCTGCTCTGTTGGCTCAGTGACTGACATGAACCACTAGAGGGAGACACAGCATATATTATCATTGCCACTCTGTATGGGCCAGCCTGCATATTGAGTACTTTTACTTTTGGTACTTTAAGTTTATTCTAATGCTGATACCTCTGAACTTTTACTTCAATATGATCTTGAATGCAGAACTTTAACTTGTAACAGAGTATCTCTACACTGTAGGACAAGGACGACACACAAATATATTAACACATCATATTAAGGTTCGTCTTTATTAACCAACTATCAGATATGTGACTGTCCGACTGCACAGGACCTACTTTTCTTCTTTTATTTACTCATGGCAGGTTGAGATGAGAGCTGTGAGCCTTTCATCATCCAATATAGTGAATCAAATTAAACAGTCTGAATGATTTGGTTGAACTGTCCCCACATCACCAAACCACATGGCCTGTGATGAGAAGAGCTGAGCTGCAGGTCTGAGGTCAGAAAGCAGCTCTCTCCTACAGTCGATCTGTAGCTGAACCTGTATGGAAGCAAAATCCCTCCACCTCCAGCCCTACCTTGGCCCAAAACCCTGCTCATTGTTGACCCTGGATTTTTAGAAAAGAAGCTCCCATATGGTCTAGCGGTCAGGATTCCTGGTTTTCACCCAGGCGGCCCGGGTTCAACTCCCGGTATGGGAATTAATGTTTATCAGCATCTATGAAGCAACCGAGTCCCATCTGAAAAAATAAGTAAGGAAGCAACATGTGTCCCCTGGTGTCCTCCTCATCTCACTCTGCATAGAGAAATGTAGTCCACCAATGGACCTTATATCAGTCAGGAGAGACAGAAGAATAAAGTACAGATTATAGTTAATACAGAATATGAGTTAACGGATAATTTGTGCTGATTAAGATTAATTTTACATAAGTCTTTGGCGCTTGCACACCAGAGGGAGATATTTTGCAATGGAAGGACATGTGAGCAGCAGCAGCATAAATCCCCCCCATGGAGTCCAGACACTGGTGGAGGTGGCTGATGACTCTGAGGCTGCTGACTGCTGAGGCAAATGAGGCTGCTGAGTCCATAAAGACTAGGTAGTTATGGGGAGATGGAGGGCGCACACGATGGCAGCAAGACAGACCCAAGGCAAAGACAGAACTATATTCAAAATGAGGAGCGGTAAGATGATAGGCTGACGGAGAAGGTGTGTCACTGTGCTGTTGGTTGATTGTGAATTAGCTGATTCGACTGACAGACCCAGACAATGGCACCTAGAGACAGTGAGTGAGCATGTGTGCAAGGAGAGAATGGCAGAGTGAGAAAGAAAAACTTACAGCCTGAGCATGAAAAGAGTTGTCTTCCTGACTGAACTTTCGTAAGAGCTTCATTTGAAAAAAAGAAGAAGAAAAAGATTTTTCAGGTGACACCCCAGAACAAAATGACGTGTGAAAATCCATCTTGAGTTGGTCAAAGTGTCTGACTTTCTACTCTTGTTCAAACCATGTGTCAGGCCATGATGTTATGAATTGATTCAGGAAATCACTGTCACATCATGAGAAGTCAGTCCCATATGGTCTAGCGGTCAGGATTCCTGGTTTTCACCCAGGTGGCCCGGGTTCAGCTCCCGGTATGGGAATCAAAGAAGTCCACCACTGGACCTTATTTCAATCAGGGGAGACAGAAGCATGAAATAAACATAATAGTTAATACAGAATATGAGTGTGCAGATGATTTATGGTGATTAAGAGTTAAAGAAGTATTTGGTGCTTGGACACTAGAGGGAGATGTTTTATAATCAAGGGGCGTCTGAGCAGCAGCAGCAGGATAAATCCCTCCCATGGAGTCCAGACACTAGTGGTGGTGGCTGATGATTCTGAGGCTGCTGACTGCTGAGGTGGATGAGGCTGATGAATCAATAAAGACTGAGTGGTAGTGGGAAGGTGGAGGGCATCAAGAGAAGTCAGTCCCATATGGTCTAGCGGTCAGGATTCCTGGTTTTCACCCAGGCGGCCCGGGTTCAACTCCCGGTATGGGAATTGTCCTTTATCAAAGAATCTAAGTACCATCTATACAAAGAGGGTGGAAGCAGCATAATCTCCTCTCTACATCCTTCCTTCACATCTGTCTGCATGGACCTTATTTCAATCAGGTGAGAGATAGGAATAATTCCCCCATGGAGTCCAGACACTGGTGGTGTTGGCTGATGAATCTGTGAAGACTAGGTGGTGATGGGGAGGTGGAGCATATGCATGTTTGCAGACAGAAAGAACCATGTTGAAATTTGTGTCTTTCATATTAAGATTATCAGGTGACATCCTAGAACACGGTGACATGTGAAAATCAGTCTTGTGTAGCTCAAAGTGTCTGACTTTGTAATCTTGTTCAGACCATGTTATCGGCTGTCAGATTAAGAATTGATTAAGAAAATCACTGCGATAACACAAGATATCAGTCCCATATGGTCTAGCGGTCAGGATTCCTGGTTTTCACCCAGGCGACCCGGGTTCAACTCCCGGTATGGGAATCAACATTTATCAGCATCATTGATCTGTAGATAAAACAGGTCCCATCTTACCAAAGAGGTAAGCTGCACCCCTCCTTGTCTTCACCTCCATGGGCTTTCTCTCTTCCTACCAGTCAGTGGATCTATGCTTCAAACCATAGTAACTGTGACGGGAGCAAAGGTGGCGTATTACCAAGTGCAACAAAGTCCACATAGAAAGGTTGGGGTGGATGCATGTGTCAAACAAACACAGGACTTTGAGACTGATGTTTGTGTCATCGCTGACTTATTTCAAATTATGTATGTAAGTTAACTAACTGAACATACTTAACTTATATCACCTAAGGGTAGTCAGTTAAGTACGTAATGTGACAAACGTTCTTATTTTAACCAAAACCCTGGGGCCAGCGGCACAAAGTACTTAAGGTGTGCTCCTTAAGTATGACACTTAAGGCTTACGTGAAATATCTCGCAGGTAACTGACTGGAAAGATCTTGTTGCATAAAACCACAGAGCAATCATTACTTATAACAGGGCCGAAAGAGCGCAGCTTTGGAAAGTTGAGTGATCGAACTCCAGACGGTCACAATCATAAACTGACTTCTGGTAAAATCTAAAGTGCAAATCAGTTGCTCATCATTAAGCGTGTCCATTGGGTTCTCCCGGTCGCAGAGCACTCTTCCCAGGATGCCTTCGTTTTTCTCATTTATCTCCATAAACTCAACAGTGTTGCGGTTAAGATGTACTTTGTTTTTGTCCTTATTCTGGTTACTAAGGTCCTTTGTGCAGCAGTTTAACAAACTTTAAGCAATTCCTTGAGTGTAAGACCAAAATGAAGAACTTAAATCCGCAGGGAAACATTTTAAGGAAGAAGACTTGAGGATGTTTTGTGCAGCTGAATTTTTTTAATCAAGGAGACCTTAATTTGCTTTGTGCAACCGGCCCCAGATCCTTTTCTAAACCTAACCAAGTTGTTTTGATGTCTAGATGTAACTGGAAGACACTTTGCATGTATTGAGCAGAAACTGATGTGCAAAACTGACGCAAGAGGAGTATGTCATAGTTTGATGCGTCGGGCCACTGACCGAGCTTCTTTTTTTTGACAAGCTGGGAATGAGACAGAGTCAGAATTGATCTTTGTTTGTATTTCTGATGATCAGAAAATATTAAATTGTTTTCAGGTCTTCCTTCAGGTGGACCCGTGTTCTGAGTCCGGACCAATCAACCGGCTCCGCCTGTGACTGACAGCTGTGCGCCGTGAGCCGTTTGATGTCGATCCTTTAACCCAATCAGAGAGCAGAGGCTCATCATCTGTTGGTTTGTTAGTGACTTCCTGTCCTCATCAGAGACTCTAACCACATTAGCGTCCTCAGCTGTGTGGTGATTAGTTTTCAGCTGCGTCTGCTCCTCTTTGAACAGCAGCTCTGGCTCGTTCCTCTCAGGAGCTTCTTCTTCAGATCGCATGTGAATTCAAACACATTTAACCAATCAGAAGGCTTTGATGCTGTGGCTGCTGCAGTGTCTGGCTGACGGAGACACAGAGGAAAATCTGCAAAGTTAAACAGACACGAGATGTTCTTTAACTTTGGTGATCCTCTGCTGAAGGCCTGTTTGATCATCACCTTACAGTTCTGATGGAGTATACTGGGACCTTCAGCCTGATGGGAGCTATCGTCAATATCGTCACTATTTTCTCTGAACACATGCAAGAAAAACTAATTTTTTCTTCACAAATTCAAGGCAACACAGAACAGAACATGAAGCGATAAAACATTACTGATTACAAACATTTAATGACACATGCAAATGCAGATTAAATTAATGCAGACGACATTAATAGAATTCAACAGTCATATTGATCTGGATAGAATATTATAAGACTCAGATACACGTTATTAAAATAGGGCATGTAGCAGCACAAACCTGTGAGAGAAAACTCTGTGTTCTGACTCAAAGTCAAGAAGAAATCTGGATTATCAGTGAGTGAAAACTAGGTGACAAGAAACACACTTACACTTACAGTGTAATTAAGCACAAGAGGGAAACATGAGGCCGATAGATTAAAACACCACCTTTACTCTGAATATTAATAGAGTAGTATGAAGAAAAATGTTGCTGTGAAGTGCAGAGTGAAGCAGTCCTGCCAGTGAAGCGTACTAGAGATCAGCCCACAGTACTCTGGAGCACTCGTCCTGCTGCAGCACAATCTGCGATGATATAATACTGTTACTTTTTCAGGCCTCGGTGGAAGTGACTCACGACCGCATGAATCAAAACAGACTGTTGACTGTGTTTCGTAACGCACTTTATGTAAGGGAGGCTGCAGCCGGGCCTCTGTACCTGCCCACTGCTGCTCCACCCCACGTACACCATCCACCAGCTGCTCCTTCATCATCTTCAGCCTCATCACAACAGCTCCACCCCACATAGACCTGCTACTCCATCAGCTTCAACCACAGCTCCGTCACTTCGACTCAGCTTCATCACTGCAGCTCCACCCCCATGTAGACCTGCTGCTGCTGCAAACCGGGATCAAACCTCCACCATGTGCTCCTCCATCAGCTTCAGCTTCATCACATCATCTTCAGCTTCATCGCTTTAGCTTCACCTTTTTCATATCCGCTCAGTTTCATTACATCAGCTTAGTTTGAGCTTTGTTATAACAGCACTGCCTCAGCTTCATCAGCTCCACCTTAGCCTCATCACATAACCTTCATCACAAAAGCTTCACCCCACATAGACCTGCTGCTGCAAACTGGGATCAAACATCCATCAGCTGCTCCTCCATCAGCTTCATCTTCAGCTTCATCACATCAGCTCAACTTCAGCTTCATCGCATTAGCTTCAAGTAGAAAACCCGTACCATGACAGCTCAAACAGAATCTAACTAAATATCACTTTTATTTTATTAGGTTTTAGCGCTCAGAGACACAAACTGGCTACAGCATTAACTTAACGGATTTAGACCGCGCCAACAAATGAGGAACTTCAGTATCGTCTTTGACTCAGAACTAAACTTAAAGAGGCAACAGATAGGATTCATTTTTGTGGGGATCACAGATAATCAATAATATGACTCTATTAGACTCTCTAAATTAAATAAAATGTAGGCTGTGAAGCCTCCAGTATACCTCTATGTATATGTAGAATGAGAAGGTGTGTGGACACTCTACTAAATAAATGAGTAAAGCGACCGAGCAACAATTATCAGATTATCTGAAGAAAAAACAAATAGTAATGCAAATAATTATAGCAGAATGTACAGTACCAGTACAAACAACTCACAGTAAATTATATCAACATGTACAGTATCAGTACAAACAACAGTAGACACAGTGAATTATACCAATATGCATGTAAACAGTCCTTATTCTAGAATAAACGATACCGTATGGAAACCATGCGGCCAGTTGGAGCTCACATTGAATGGGAAACAAAGTCCAGTGTTCACTTAGCTGGGCGTAACTTAGCTGGGCGATGTCTGTCGATAGTTGCCTCCGTGAGAAGAGAACAGAAGGAAGGGAGGGTATCACTGTCCGAGGGCTGCCGCAGAATGGCAACCAAGATGTCAGCCGACCAACACTCGCTACCTGCTCCCTGGTTGCGGCGATTTGCGATGCTGGCCAGCTAGGAATGAACTAGCAGCCAGTACAGTACAGTCCTCTCTGGTCCAGCTAACATTTAACTGTGTTACTTACTGATCCATTAGAAAGAAAGCTAGCTGGACATGGGTTTTGAAGCCTCTTTGGTCACGGAGCTCCCTCCATCTCTTGAACGCCTGACTGAGGTTTACTCTTGTTTTCCTCTTTTATCTCTCTCCTTTTTGCTCTTCTTTGCCTCCTCACACAGAGGAGCTCCTTTTCTTTGACTAGGCCGTTTTTCACTTGTCTCCAAACTTTGTCCGTCTGCCATTGTGCTCGTGACTCAACTATCTCATGCCCAACTCCTCATAAGGACCAGCTCCAGTCCCTGATTGGCTGACCGACCAATTTCGCAATACATGACGCGTTTCCTGCCGTAAAGCAGATTTTTTCCGCGAAATTTCTGTACCGGTGGCAGAAGCTTATTGCAAAGATTGCAAAGCCACTAAGTAACCTATGTAAACGCTGATAGTCTGATTTTACTGCGGCCACTACCCTGTGCAACCCACATTATTTTCATAATGATATATTTAGGAAAAGATGCTGTCTGTTGCCTCTTTAAGTTTCTTTATTTTAAGACCAAATACTTGCAGAACTACAACATCAGCTGATGTGACTTCAGATTAATGAGAGTCCCATATATCAAAGCATCTCACCTCCTTCACCTTTTTGTCCTGTGTTTCATCCTTCCTGAAATCAGAGTTTAATATTTACAGGTTTAATTATTTAGATTTACTTTTTTTAAAAATGAATTCCTAATTTTGTTCACTATTTGTTATTTAATCTCATTGCTCAGCCAAAGATATTTTTATAACCAGAGTATATGTGGCGATGAAGTCACTGAACATCGTGCTCAATGTCCCTACTGAGTTCCCGTAGGGTCCAGATGTGCCGTGACACAAATATATGTGTGTTTTGTATTCAGTGGTGTAAAGTAACTCAGTACATTTACTCAAGTACTTTCTATTTTCTGCTACTTTATACCTCCACTACACCTGAGAGGGAAATATTTTTACTGCACTACATTTATGTGTCAGCTTTAGATTATTAATACAAATATAAATAACAAACAAATTATGATGTATTATTTTTAGTACAGATTGTATATTGTACTTTAAACATATTTTAGAGCTAAAACTTTTGTACTTTTTCAGTTTTTCTTCCACCGCTGCTCATGTTGTCCTCCTGCAGGAATACCTGGTTGAAAACATCTGTTCGAGTCATGTTTCTCGTTTCCATATTGACGCAGTCTTTCACTGATAATTCTGTTGATGTTTAGTGTGTGCGCGCGCTCTCAGGTCAGTATCTGTAATATACTAACTGAAGATCTAACAGCAGTGCATTATGGGCCTGTGTTACTGGGAGAAGTAATGAGATTACAGTAACCTCCAGGCCAATTATTAGAGCCGCAGCAGAGCTGAGCGGAGCAGAGAGGCCATCAGGCTGAAAACAAGCAGGCTGATGTGATTATGTAGAACGAGGCCAGCTGCGTCCTGGACGACATGTTTCATGTCATATTCATGATTTATTGATTTATTCATCCACAGTTAACCCTTCATGTTGGTCCAACCTGCAGACCAAAGAAGAAGAAACACAGCGACAACACAACAAAGACTGATGAAGAGTGAAGAGTGGTCTGATCTGTGATATGAGAAGGGACAGTGATGGGAGTCTTTGACAACAGGAAGTGATGTTAAACCACCATCTGGGTTTTTCCAAACATCAGCAGGTTTTTGTTTGTAGGAGAATCAGATGCAACATATCTGAGTGAAGATGACTAATGGTCTGTGCTGGAGACCAGTGGATCATACTGGTTACTCCTCATGTCAGTGACTTTCTGTCTTCACATGTTGGAGAGCAACTGATTGTGTGTTCAGACCTACAGGGAACCAGTAGGAAGCCTCCTCCTCCTCCTCCTTCCTCTTTTACCTCTCATTCTTTTTCTCCTCCTCCTCCTCCTTTCTCTACTTTTGCTTTTTTACCTTCTTCCTCTTTATCCTCTCCTTCTCCTCATCCTCCGTTTCCTCACTTTTTATTTCAACTGTTTCTTCTCCTTTATCTTTTCCTCCTCCTTCTTCTTCCTCTCCTCCTTCTTCTTTTTCCTCTCCTTCTCCTCCTTTGCCTCACTTTTTTCTTCATCTGCTTCTTCTCCTTCATCTTTTCCTCCTCCTCCTCCCCCTCCTTCGTCTTCTCCTCCTCTTCCTTCTTCTTCTTCTTCTCTTGCTTCTTTGCCTTCTTCCTCTTTTTCCTCTCCTCCTCCTTTTCTTCTACCTCTCCTTCTTCTTATTCGCATTCTTCTTCTTTTTAATTCTTCTTCTTCTTCTCCATCTCCTTCTTGGTCTTCTCCTCCTCTTTCTTCTTCTATTTCTCCTTTCTCCTCTCCTCCTCCTTTTCCTTTTTTCTTCACCTGCTTCTTCTCATTCCTCTTCTTTCTTTATCTTCTTCTACTTCTCCTTCGTCTTTTCCTCTTCCTCCTTCTTCTCCTTCATCTTCTCCTCCTTCTTCTTCTACCTCTCCTTCCTCTTCTCATTCCTCTTTTCCTTCTTTTTCTTCATCTTCTTCTTCAGACCTGTGGAAGCAGGTAAAACATAGCAGCACTGATTTTGACAAGTGTTTGTTAAAATGGAGTCGGACCTGTTTGACTCGTTGCTGAGTAAAGAATCCTTTTGTCCCTATTTTCACCTCTCACACAGAAAATCACCACATAAACCTGAGCCTGTGCGAACCTGCTGCAGTGCTCTGTACAGTATACCCGATTCACTGATATTACATTATTATCATATTCATATCACAGCAGTGTTTTCTGCTGCTGATGAAGTTTAACCTCGTCTCATCCAGAATCCACTGATTGGACTTTATGGATCTCTGCCAATTAAATACTCTGTTTTATGAATGTACTTTGGTTCATAGTAACCAAGAAATTCTGTGTGATGGTTGTGTATTGCCTGTCACACAGAACACAGCGCATCCTTCAGAAGTTAATGTCCGTAACACTGGATATAGAAAGGATGACATCATAATCTAAAAGTTTTAAAGGTTTTAACCTCTGAACTTGACATGAGTATTAAATGTCGTATTTTGATGTCAGATGAGATGTTTGATCTGATATAATGAACCTGAGTTTAAACACTAATGACTGTAAAATAAAATACACAAACAGAGCTGCTGAAGTGACTTTCCAACAACGTAACAAAAATTCTAAAAACAAAAATAGGAATATCTCTTATCATTTAAAGACATATTTCAGTCTCGGTTAAAATGTCAACTGTGGTGAATGAAATATTTGTTTAAAACATTTTAAAAGTGAAGGAAAGAAAGAATTAGACATCATAAGTTTAATGTGATGATGTTTTCATTCTGACGTAGGCAAATTTTTCACCACCGCAACAAATCGTGTCTGATAAGCCCATGTGTGCACTTTTTATTTACTTTATGACAGTAAATACATAAATAAGCACACAGTTAATTAAATAAATGGATAAACAGGAAAATAAATAAATGAATAACAATAAATAAGACAAAATTAGCAGCTGATAAAAATAGAACAAGTTTATTGACGTCCTCCGAGATGCATCATATTTTCCTGACAAGTCATTATGTTTTGCAATTTACTGGGTGGGGCTTAAAAAAGATTATTTTACACACACACAGACACACACACAGACACACACACACACACACACACACATTAGACATTACACAGATTATCAGTGAAAATAGAAAGCTTGGTTTGTTTTTGTGTTCAGCGACTGCTAACATAACTATTCAAGGTGTTTTCAGACAGTCGCTGCAACACTGTCTCAACACCAAATCTCACACACACACACACACACACACACACACACACACACACACACACACACAGCTGAACTCTTTCATCTTAACTGTTGTTATGTTGTTCTCTGATGGTGTTGAAGACGTTTCCTTTTTTCCATCGAGTCTTCACTAGATGGAGCTCAAAGCTCTGAACACTGTTTCTGTCTGACCTGCAATATAAGTTTAAAGTTTCCTCTAAACAGCTGAGTGATGAGTTATTGTGTATTTTATTTTATTTATATATTTATTTTTCGTTGAGCTCACTTTCCATCGACCTGTTTCAAACTGTTTCTACTTCAGTTAGTCATTAACCTACATCTCCCAGCATGCTTTTCAACAACCATCAGAGAAGGTGTGTGAACTTGTTGCTCTCATGGCTCCTGTGTTTACCACATAAGAGGAAGCAAAAAATATCTCCCCTTCTTCATTCTGGTCTGATGAGAGTCCTGATCCTGAATCTGCTGTAGAAAACACTGTTCAGTCTCCATGACATCACACTTATTTTACCAAATGTGAATGTGAATGCAACGAATGCAAGTAAACTCCCCCAGAGGGTTTCAAGATGGTCATGAAGGGTCTCAAGAGAATCACAGGAACCACTGAAAGTATCAGTTAACCCTTAAAGGGGAACTATGCTCATTTTCAAAATTCATAAATCATTCCTTTGGTCTAAGACGGTCCAAACATATTAGTAAACATGAAAAACCCTCCCAAATCCCCAAACTAAAGGCCTTGAACTTATGTCATAGGATATAAAGTCTGGGGAATGTAAAGCTCATTTGATTACATTCCAGACTTTATACCCTATGACATCACAAGTTTGAGACGTACTCCTCTGGTTTTTGACTTTGACAGAGAGCAGCTCATGTTCACAAATACTAATAGATTTAACTTTCCATGGAAATCACATGTTTGGAATTCTTGGCGTTCCCCTTTAAACTTCATACAAAGCTGGAAGTTTTAGTGTCTGACAGTCAGATAGGAGAACAAACCTTTAAGTAAATCCACCAGATAAAAACACTGAAGCACTGCACAGTAACCACTTCAGCTCTGGAGGAGACGACCCCACAAATCCTGTGAGAGCACAAACGTAGACGCCAACCAGCAGCTTATTATACGGAACTTCATTTGTACTAAAAAGGCCTCTAAAGAGTAAAAAGTATTAACTGATACGATGCTGAAAACAAAAGTCTCTTTGTGGTTGAATCGCTTGAAACGGCAGTTTGAGAATTAAAGGTTAAAAGTATTTGAAGCGAAGCCGACGCACCAGTTACATTCGCTTCAGCCCCGAGCTAAGAGTTTGTCCTCCGCAGTGTTAGATAACAGCAGCTCTACAGTCAGCTGCAGGTGAGTTACTGTAGAGGAGCAGCAGATAACAGCAGCTCTATCAACTGCAGGTGAGTTACTGTAGAGGAGCAGCAGATAACAGCAGCTCTATAAACTGCAGGTGAGTTACTGTAGAGGAGCAGCAGATAACAGCAGCTCTATCAGCTGCAGGTGAGTTACTGTAGAGGAGCGGCAGATAACAGCAGCTCTACAGTCAGCTGCAGGTGAGTTACTGTAGAGGAGCGGCAGATAACAGCAGCTCTACAGTCAGCTGCAGGTGAGTTACTGTAGAGGAGCGACCTTGGCGACTCTTCCCCACCAGCTGCTCAGAGGTAATGATAACGAGCTCTCCTCCTGCTGATTTCAACACAGATTTTCTGTCTCTTCACATCCACTCCTCTCAGCAGCATAGTGGTAGTGGAGTGGGCACCAGAGAGCTTTTGTGGTTTTGACATGATAACGATACAGCGTGCTTTCGGGATTCATGTGACACCAAATAACTCACCCATCTCCCCCAGTAAGCAGGTAAAGTGTAACGAGGTAGGGAGGGGGGAACCCAGGAAAAACAGATCTAGCTTTGCTATGTATTTTACGTTCTTGTGGCCCTAGGTAATATTTCAAAATAATATTAAAAATAGTAAAAGATAAATATTTTGATTTCTTTTCTTCCATTATTAGTGGCGCCCCCGATGGATGATGGCGGCCTGAGCATTCACCATACTGCCTTTACCCAGGGCCAAAATCCTGCAAGCACCCTCTGATAAAACCACCAGCAGCAGAGCTTGTGTGGTGTGCGTTCAGAGTGCAGGTGAGGTCACTGCAGGTGGTCTGAGGTGAATCGTCTCTATTGCTGCGGCTCAGCGTCACTTTAACTGATGACATGTAAGCCTTCAGCTGCACTCACGCTGCACAGGAACTGGGGCACGTCATCATCATCACCACCAGGGATGTTCAGTGGTAGAAGAAATAGTCAGATCCTCCACTCAAGTAAAAGTGGCAACACTGTAAATACACTCTGGTGGCTCCATAATTAGACACTTTAAAATGGGTCATTCTGCATAAGGAGTACTTTTCCTTTGGATATTTGAAGTACATTTTTCTGGTAATACTTAGAATTTTGAATGCAGGACTTTTACCTGTAACAAAGGTCTTAATATATATATTTTTTTAAATTATATGTGCAGTTAATATTTTGTCTGACAAGTTACTGTCGTTTGTTGCTAGAAAAAATAAAATATTTTTTTATTTCAGGACAAGCTATGATTTTATATGCGTATTGTTAAGCGCATGTAAATCCCAACACATGTAATTTACATAATTTGATTTCATAGCAAATGTAATCAGCCATGAAACTGAAAACACCCGTGAGGCTGCACAAGACCTCTACTCTGTAATAATCCATCATAGTGTATGAGATGATCACGTGCGTGTAAAATCAAAGTAACCACAGAAAGATGTTAAATACATGTAGTGCAGTAAAAAGCACAATATGTCCCTCTGAGATGTCGTGGAGTTGCAGTATGAAGCTGCATGTTTTGGGGAGTATTCATGTGAGGTACAAGGACCTCATAGTTGTATTGAAGCAAATGTTCTTTGCAGAGCTGTCACCACAAAGCCCCCTCAGCCACCTGTGTTGACTTGAACACCAGAGTCTGCCATTCATTTCCTGTTTCCTGCCAACAGTCAACCACTGTGGCCATTATTCATGAATCTTAACCTTAAAGGGATAGTTTGAATTTTTTTTGAGGTGGGGTCATATGAGGTACTTATCCATAGACAGTTTATTACACACAGTAAATGTCTCTATCAGTTTGGAGAAGCAGGAGTTTGACACAGAAGCTAAACAATGTACTTCTGTGGACGGGCGCAGCAGCAAAATGTATTTTAAACACTGGGGGGAAAAAAATCAATATCAGTGTAAGTGAACATTACATTGAGAATATTTTTTCTATGTATAAGTAACTCACACAACCCAACGACAAAAAACATGAACCATTCCAACCTGGTTATCATCATAATAATAACAATAATGATACAAATTAATGACTTTGATTTATAACACTGTCACACACAAAGTGCAGCTCAAAGTGTATAACAAATTAAAACATGAGCAGAAACAAATGACTAAATGGATTAAAATAAATACTTTATATACACTATGTATGTATAAGAGCTGCAACAACAGCAGTTATTTCTAAGCTGTTTTTATGGGTAAATCTAAAGAACTGAGGGCTCAAATAACAGCACGTACATCCAAAAACGATACGCCCTGGTGCTGGACGGAAGAACAAACACAAAAATACAAAAACAGGTGCGCACACCAGAAACTGCTCCTTTTGGAAACATTAATTGTATCATCACATGTGACGTTTCGGGCACCAGCCCTTCATCAGCCATGAACAAGATAAGGAGACAAACCTCTATATATACAACCAATGGAGGTCACACAACAGATCATATGATAACACATGTAGCTATACAGAAACTGAGCATAACACACTGCAAAAAATTTAAATTTACAAAGAGAAAATCTCCTACAATTTCACCTTGAATTTGCATGTCATGCATGGTATTTTTTTTCATCTGATGTTTCAGTCATGTGATATTTGAGGTGATACTCCAGGTACTGCTGGCCTTTTTGCAAATGTACTTTCTGTCAATATATTTTTCTCTAAATATATTTTTTGTAAATGCATTGTACTCCTGTGTAATTCTGTACTGGTTTTGCAGTGTGTTGTGCTCAGTTTCTGTTTATCTACATGTGTTATCACATGATCTGTTGTATACATAGAGGTGTGTCTCCTTATGTTGTTCATGTCTGATGAAGGGCTGGTGCCCGAAACGTCACATGTGGTGATATGATTAAAATTTCCAAAAGGCGCAGTTTCTGGTGTGTGAACCTGTTTTTGTGTTTTCATGAATCTAATGACACCTTCACTTGAATGTCATCACATCACAACACAAATCACAAACAGACGATGTCGTCCTGCTGATTTAGGATCAGATTAGAAAACACTGAGCGTCGACTAATGCTGTCTTCTGTTTGTAGTTGGGACGCTTTGTGTTTCCAGCTGTTAAACTTTTAAGCTAAACACATACATATTCAGAGATTCTGGATTTTACATGAGCAGTAAAACAAAAATTATCAAAGGCACTTGAACATTTTTGTTGAAATCAGGGTGTTTAATTTGTTTTAAAACACCTCTGACTGGATCTTTGTAAGAGAAAGGACTCAGTCCCGTCCTGGTCCTGCACCTTCATTTTAATTGGCTGTCAAAAATAACCCGGGCTCATCCTTCAGTTCCACCTCAGAGCAGGAACCCAGGGGATGAAGCCGCCACGTGCCCGCGGTGAAGGGCTCTACGTGGGCCTTGCTGCGGCCGTGCGACCTCCGCTTTACTGCAGCATACACACACTTTCTCTCTCGGTGTGGGCTGTTCACCATCTTTATGTAAAACCTATGTGGGAGGGGAGCACATTGCAGAGTGGGGCTTCAGAAATGTGATCCAAGTGAGAGGCAGGCTGCTGTTTTCACAGTGAGAAAGGCTCTCATGTTCAGGATATGTTAATTCTGTTCTATTTAACACCTCAGAGCTCGACACACTCTGCGTCTGGCGGCTGTTTGATTAAAGAAGAATAAGATAAAACTGAGGCCCTGTTTGCCTCCTCTAAGTCTGCTTTGTCCTCAGCTGCTGCTGCAGCTCTGGAGAGGAGAAAATTAGTTCATTTCCTCCTCTTTTTTTAGCAGCTGTACAGTCTCAGAAGCTCCAGCAGGTGGCAAAGCACTCACCTCTCCCTCCCAGCCAATCACAGCAGGCAGAGCCGGGAGTGGGCGGGACATAGGAAAAAGAGAGGGAGAGCCACAGAGCTGAGATAAAAGTAGAAAGAAGGAGAGTGTGCAGAACAGCAGAGACTCACGACTCTGAGGACAGAAAACTGAGCTGTGAAGTGGGGAAGCAACAGGTCGGCACAGAGGAGGAGGAGAAGAAGAAGAAGTGCGGCTCCACACTTCTTCTTCTTCTGTGTTTTTCTGTCAGGGTTTCAAACTTCCTGGATTTGCTGCTGAGCGTGTGGTGAGGGGAGAAAGAGGAGGTCTGTTCAGAGAGCATGAGGAGGAGACAGGCTTCCTCAGGCTGGGAGGGTTAGGAGGAGGAAGGAAGTAAGGAAGCCAGTTTAGAGAAAAGCAACCCCCCTCTCCACCTCCACCTCCTCCTCCTCCTCCTCCTCCTTCCTAACAGGGGCTGTAACAGTTGGTTTTGTTGTGCTGCTGCTTCCTGGTGTAAAGTGAAGCTGCACTTCCTGTGTCGGCTGCTGCTCTCAGACTGAACTTGTGAGTGAAGTGAAGCTGTCAGAATGGCTGACTGCTGCTCAGCCTGCAGTGTGAGCTCTGCGCTGACCTCAGACCAGCTCGGCTTGTGAGAGAAGCAGCAGAGAGAGGCGGCCATGGATCAGCAGCCTGAGGAGGAGCAGCAGCCTGCACAGGATGGAGCAGAGGGGCCGTCCTCCTCCTCCACCTCCACCTCCACCTCCTCCTCCTCCCCAGCCTCCAACACGGAGCTGCCCTCGGCGGCACCCGCCCCCCGCTGCCACCACACCAGCAGGACCTTCACCGGCCTGAGGATCTTCTGCAGGAGGTGAGTGTCCTCTCCAGCAGCTGGTCCAGGGTCAGATCAGCTGCTCACATCAAGTCACGTTAACACAACTTTCTCTCACACACACACACACATTCACAGAATCTGTTTCTACAACTTCAGAGCAACACTAAGAGGTTGAAGCTCTCAAGTTTTGAGTGGGCACCTCTTCTCCCTCCTCTGCTGCACAGGAAGTGATGCGTCGCGTGGCACATTTCCAGTTCAGAGTAAAAACATCTCTGAGATGTGGTGTGTTTAAGATGACATGTGGAAACAGGACGTTGTGTTGGTGTTGAGGAAGAGGATCCGCTGTGTCGGTGATGTGAAGGAGAAAACGTGTTTTGCTTTTGTATCATAACTTCAGAGAGACGTCATTTAATGAACGCAAAAAAGACTTCTCTTAGGAGAAGGTGAAAAAGTATTTCATTTGGACCAGGGGTGGCCAAATGGATTGTGAGCCAGATATAGAAAAATCAAGGGACAAAAAGTCAAGGGACAAACATTAGTACATGCAGAGTTTGAGACCAATTACACAGCAAGAAAATCAGTGTTTCTAAACCACCCATTTGCCACCACCCAATTCAGCGTCTATCAAAACTACGATGCAACACTTCTAACAGTTTCACATAAACATCTCAGTAGGTAAAAGTATTTGTCTATCTTCGTCTTTTCAGGTCCGCTGCCACTAAGCTAAATGCTTCTATTGATAGAAAACAATCATTGTAGGTGAACATGTGTCTCTTGTCTCTCTGTAAGGTGACCCTGGGTGTTTTTTAATAAATAAATAAAATGAAATGTATTAAGTAGCAACATCAGCAGCAAATTAAGAGGTGCAGTGGCAGGGTTTGCTGTTGTTGTGTTTAAACCAGGCTGTACAATGCACATACAGTACCATTTATTCTAGTTTATGTCTAAAACTTCACTGCAGACTGCTTAGCAATAGGCAACAGGCCTCAGTTGGCCCACTGGCCGTAGTTTGGCCACCCTGACTTCAACGATGTCTGACCATTGTGTGGATTTTATCTTGGTTTTCTGTGTTAAATTTCCCCCCCCGTTCAGTTAAGGAACTAGTTTATGGTTTCTCAGCAATGATTTGTTATTCAACCGCCAAAATTTGGTATTTATATGTGGTAATATTTGTGTCATGTAACGTCATGTGGGTTTAAACCATTGAAATGGTTCGACGCATTTGTGCTTTTATAACGGCCGCAGTGAGAGGCTCACTGGAACAGAAAAGAGGAATAAAATTATAGACTGTGGTCTGTTGGTAGAACAAAAAAAGACATTTGAAGATGTCAGTTTGTGTTCTGAGGAGTTTTCACAGGCATGTTTTGACATTTTGTGACTGTGCTCTTAAACTTCCTTCATATATATTGCAGTGTAACCCTCTAAAGCAGCCACAGCAGCAGTGATCTCTGCAGGAGCGTCTCGTTTCAGGTTCTCAAATGTGAGAATTTGGTGCTTTCGACAAACTTAAATCTTTGTGTTGTTGAGCATTAGTCAGACATTTGATTAAGTCATTTTTGACGTTGTGATGAGCATCCATAGCAAAAATAATCATTACTTGCAGCCTACTTCTAAACTCCTTTCATACTTAGGCTGGTTTTACAGTTCAACCCAGTTTAACAGATGTTATCAGTTTGACCTTGAAATCAAACAGCTAAAATCATCTGGACCATGAAACTAAATATAAACTGAGATTTCTATCGCAAACAACTAAAAAGAGACTCGACTGACGATCAAAAACGATAGTGAAACCTGTCTGACCAAGAGAGAGAAGAAAAGCCACAGTTTTATCATTTCTTCTTGTCACTTCTCATCTTATTGACACTATGAACTCCTGAACTGTACAAAGTAAACTGGAGGAAAAAAGAAATTTGATGATTTCAAATTCTCAAATTTTAAAATGAGCTGTTTTTTGGTCTTTTGTTAACTAAGATATTTTTGGGTTTTGGACTGTTGGTCAAACAGAACAAGACATTTACTGTAGACGTTGTTTTGACTGATTGTCACCAGATGTGCTGCTAAAATCAATCCAACAAATCTCACGGTTTACAAGTTTAAAGAAATGTTGAAACTGTGGCCTTTTTTTTCCCCTTTTGGTCTGACAAGTTTCACTCTCATTTCTGATACTGAGTCTAGTCTTTTTTAGGTTTTCTCTGACACTGAGTGACTGAACACCAAATTAAGAGACTGAATATCACCAGACATGTTGTTAAATGTGTTATTCCACATATGTCAAAGTTCATATTTAGTGTTATTATAGCTGTTTGATTTCAAGGTCAAACTATTTTAGAGGGTTAAACCATAAAAACAGCCAAAAATTTGAAGGGATTTTGGAAGCAGGGCTCCAATGAACATTTATTTTCATTAATATTTTGTCTTTAAAACATCAGGTATGGTGAAAGATGTCCGTCCCAGTCTCCAAGAGTCCAAGGTGACGTCCTCACATCTTGGTTTGCCGACCAAACCTCAAGTATAGTCAGCTTACTGAGACGTAAAGAAAGGGATCAAATTGTCACATTTTAGGACCCTAAAACAAACTTTTAGTATTTTTGTTTGAGAAAATTGTTACAGGAAGAGATGAAATAATCTTTTCGAGTCTCTTTTGGTTATCAATGAGTTGTTAAAGTCATTTAGATGAACTAAATCCAGCTTCGTACACTTGTTGTTTTCATGTGTAGAGACTGACTTCTCTGTAACGTGACTTTTTGTAACTGGCCGTGGGGCATCGGGCTGCAGAGTTACATGTCGTTGATGTGATCTGATTAAACCTCTGCTGCTGTGCTGCAGGAGGCGATCAGGCTGCTGGAAAGTCCTCCTCTAATGGAAGATGGAGATAAAAACAGAGCAGCTGATATTTAATTTGAAATTACTTCTGTGGTGTATTTTAAATGTAGCTGAGCTGAACTGACTTTATGTAATGTTGTAGTTTCATGATGATACAGAGGGTCATTGGTGTGGTGAGACTAAAGTCCTGGAAACAACAAACCGACATGAAAAAAATAGTGACGATGAGGGTCGACTGTGATGGTACCTGTGTCTCAGCCAAAAAGTTGCATCTGAACACACCACAGAGACGCAGCTGATGGCAAAACAGCACGTGTGTTCAACACCTGCGTGAAAGGAAATGACTCTCCATACCAGCAGGCGGAGGTAGACTGTATTCATTATTAAAAAGGGAAACAATAACATTGACAGGACAGATTCAAGACGCTAGTTGCCAGTTAGCATATTAACAACACAATGCTGAAAGAACAAATGATATAAACCATGTGCCAGTGAAGATTGACACAAACAGTCACTATCTGTTTCTGTTAGAGAGCTCTGTGACTAAAAAATAATCTTGCCTAATCTAATAACTTTGTTTTCGATCACACCGCTACTTGACTTTAGCCGTTTGTTTACGTTCCTCATTTCAGTTTCTCTTCTTGTGCACTGAGGTGAACTGCCATATGCTAAATAATCAGAGTGATTTCATTCACCGATGGGCTCCACCGGCTCAGACGCTGATTCAAGATGTTGAATCAGCTAGAAAACAGCCGACAAGGGCCAACGGTGTGGAACTAGGGCATAAGACGCTCACCGATGGTCCCACATTGACGGACGGCCGATTCGGGCCTGAGTGTGTCAGAGCCATAAAGCCTCTTTCACACATAATTCCTGGTAAATTACTGGGATGACCTATCATGCACCGCTAGTGATTTACACTGGCCGCACATGCGCTACATTCAGGGACATTTCTGTTTGCACCTTTTCACACACGTCACGGCAGTGCCAGAACAGATGGGGCAGAGACAGATCAGTAGAAAACTCAACTAATGAAAAAGAAGATGGAGCGAGGCTGGATGTACGTGTACGCATCGGAAGACGTCTCTTTGTTATCTGCATTAATTCTAAACCATAAATACGTTTCAGATTCCAATGTTATCAGCAGAGTCTTGAGACTGGTTTGCTCGCTCCACATGAAAGTATCTTCTTTCATTCACATCACAGCAACATTTTTCCTGAAACGTTACGAGGTCCTGAGGTTTGAAACTGGCGACACAGATTTCCCTGAATTTTGATCCTTGCAAAATTGATCCTTAAATCTAAATCAACTGAAACGAGAGACGTAGAGAATTGTTGGAGAATGATATTCCGAGATTTTGTGATAGTTTTCTGTATGTACGACGGCCGTTCCTTTGTTGTGAGAGTGTATGTGAAAGTGTAATTGAGTAGCAGCTTGTATGGTACCCTCGGCCACCAGTGTATGAGTGTGTTTGAATGGGTGAATGTGGCATGTAGTGTAAAGACTTGGACATACTTTCCAGGCTGAACGTCCGCAGAGAGCTGTGGTCATACAGACACGCAGGCAGTTCTATTCATAATTGTTGACGGTTCTCTTCAGCCCCCGGCAGAAAACAAGAGGGCTGAGAGGTGAGTTTACCCTCCTCCTACTGCCAACATCGGGTAAAAGTAAAAGTTGTTCTAAAAATCTTTGGTCTAAAAGTTCAGACCAAAGATTTGTGACGAGAGAAACCCGTATTAGAATGTTGCAGAGAAGAGTTGCAGAGGTGTGAATTGGCCGGTGTGTGCTTGAGTCAAGACGGCTGATGGTGTCACCTACACCTCAGTTGCTTGCTGCAACAGGTGCTCAGTACCTGCAGAGTCCTCACGGTGTACCGGTGTCAGACGGTGGATCGCTGCTGCTGCTGCTGCTCACTTTATGTGCTTATGCTCCCACACACACATTCTCATTGAATGATTAATTGGTGCAGGCTATTTATATTATTGTGGCGTATTTATTATGAAAACAGTCCATCTGATGCTCATTTTGTTCCTGTTTTTCACCGTTTCATCACTACAACAAATGTGACTGTGGCCAGTATCTCACTATCACTATCCTCATTCATATTTTAGGAAGCTACAAATTATTTTCAGCCACAAAATAAACCTGAAAAGCTGCAAGTCAGAGCAGAAGTATAGAGGGGCGCTGGTGGCTTTGTGGTGGAGCAGGCGTCCCATGTGCAGGGCTGTTGCCGCAGCGGCCCGGGTTCGGCTCGGGCCTGTGGCCCTTTGCTGCATGTCACTCCCTCTCTCTCTCCCCCCTTCACGCTTGTCTGTCCTATCCATTAAAGGCTAAAAAGCCCCAAAAAATATCTTTAAAAAAAAAAAAGAACAGAAGTATAGAGAGTTGTTGCATGGAGATGATACACAGTCTGATCTAGTTGCGTTGGTGTGAACCTGCAGGTTTTTAGAACGGTGCATTGCAAGCAGTTGTCTGTTGCAACACTTTCATCATGAATCTTCGGTCTTAACTGGGCTTGGTCTGGAGCAAATTTCTGTCGAATATGCAACTTAAAACTACTTCAGGTGAGGCAGGTGCGGCCCGTGTGAAAGCACTGTTTGACTTGGGTGTGGAGCAAGAGCGTGGAGCATGTGCAGTTGGCGCACTTGCTATGCCTACAGTCTGCGTGGTCACTAAAAATGGGTGGACCCTTGCGGACATGGGTGGTTGACGAGATTTACATCACACAGACCAAAGTTGACCCTCACAGACACGTGGATGTGGAAACTGCAAATTGGCCTCTAGTGTGCTATGAGCAGTAGGAAGACTAGAAAGGCGCTCTACAGGTGCAGCTCCATTTACCATTTACCAATTACACACAGAGTACAAATTAACCTTTTTTTCCAACAAGGCGAGTGAATGTTTAAATTTACCAACCACTCTATATTGTTTTAGGGTGCCGGGTGAGTGAAGCCAAACCATCAGCTACTTGCATATTTAGTTTTATTTAGTTTATTTAGTTAGTGGATGTTGCTAATTGTGTACCTTGTATACATATATACATATAAACAACACCCAGGGCACAAAGTGTGTGTGTGTGTGTGTGTGTGTGTGTGTGTGTGTGTGTGTGTGTGAGCTCATGTTTCCAGCAGGACGTCAAACTGAGCTGCACTCTGACTTCCTGTTTGATCTCTGAGTAATATATCAGTGTGTGTGTTAGTCAGTGCTGCTCACTGTCTGTTAATGAGCCGCACATCAAGCACTCAACATGAAGCACATCAACAGCAGTACTCCACTTAGGTACAAATTAAGTACTTGTACTTTAGAGGATTAGATCCATTTTCTGCCACTTTTAATTTCGACTGCACGGCGCTGACGTGAGTGTTTCTACGCTGTTGTACTTTTACTTCAGTGAAGGATCTGAATACTTCTCTCACCACAGTACTATGGTATGAAAGGTTTAACGGCGCAGTGTCGGATCCTAAATATGCTCCGCTGGGAATAAAAAGGTAACAAGTGCAAATTCAAGTCGAGTCAGGTGGTTAGTTTAATCTCCCAGTGATCTCCCATGGTCCTCTAATTATAGCTGCTATTAATGGATTGGCAGAGCAATTAATTAAAAACGGTCATTTTTAGGGCCTGATGGGAATGTTTCACTCCAGAGGAGACGATTCAATCTGTCGAAGGACGGAGGAGGAGGAGGAGGAGGAGGAGGAAGAGGAGGAGGAGGATGTGGAGAAGGTGGATGAGGTCTCAGCTCCTCCTCTCTCAAAACAGTCAAGGGCTTAAAAGCAGAACACTGTTGTCATTTATTTTTCTGCTGTCTTTTTACTGCAGTAAAAGTACCACACTGTGAAAATACTCAGGTAAGAGTCCTGCATTTCAAACCTTACTGAAGTAAAAGTCAGTATGTTGCAGTAAAGTGCTGTCAGTGTTTTCTTCTTCTGATCAGATGTTTTTGGATTAATGTCACTGCTGCATTAAGGTGTATGTGTTTTTCATTTTACTGCTTTAATGATGTTTAAGGCTGTGCTCATTGTAACTCCTTTATATACTGTTGGGGAGTTTAATCTACAGCAATGCATTGTATTCTAGAAGATCATCCTGTGAGAACCACGTGTCTCTAAAAAGTCAGAAAACAGCCTGTTTTCAGCTTTGCGATGATTTTAAGCTGATCCAAGAGCGTTTTAAAAGGCAGAGCTGACCCTACCCATTAAGCGATATCAGCAGTTGCTTAGGGCCCCTGCTCTCTGCGGGCCCCTAGAAAATATATTTTTTAAATGAACATAAGATAATAACAAAATAAAAACTGACAATATTTCCTAACATTTTGCCGACATATACTAGAACACACTGTGGATGTTTCAGTCAGCTTTGAGTTTACTTTGTCACTACAAATGATTAGGGACTGTTTATTATTTATAAGGAGGGAGGGGGTGGTGCAAAAAGCAAATTTTAAGCACTTGGGAGGGACTTAAGATTTTTACTTTGGCTTAGGGGAGGGGCATATAGATTTAAATGGTTGTATTTTGCATTTATTTCCAGCAGATTGTAAAAAAAGACATTTTTGGGGCTATTCAAACATCCAGTGGTCCTCGGACACTATGAACATTTCCGTCAGAAAAAAAAGAAAAGAAATTTTGAGCTTAAAATAGTGATATTTCATCAGAATTACTTTATTCTGGCAAAAATAATCTTCACACAAACTAATCAGCATGCACGACAAGAGTGAAAAATCAAGGCTCTTTCAGCTTCAGGATTTTGTTTTTAACGTTTCGTTTTCACTTTAAAACATCCTCCACAAATCACTCAGGGAGGCTCAAGGAAAAAAAACGTGTAGCTTCGGAGAGGGTAAAAAACCCAGACACCCCTCTCTGCTGATAAGTAAAGAACAGTCCCTTATATTTATAGGTTTCTCATACGAAATTGTAACGAGTAGCACAAATATACTTTATACCCTGATCACATGAAAGGTCACTGTAATAATAATCAATTTAAAAAACGCAGTTGACTGAAATAAGACTAAACTACTTCCTAAATGATCACATTTGGGCAACTTAATGTCGACATTTTAAAAAGTGCTCCTTTTGTTTTTCTTATTTGATTACTGTTACATACTTTGCACAAAGTTATTAGACATTTGTTATAACTGCATGTTCACCATATGATAGCCTTGTGCATCATATTTTTTTGGTCTCTCTCCATGTTATATCTCCAACCTCTTAGTAACGTACACACCAGGATGTACTTTCAGGTCCTCGGGCAGCAGAGGTCTTTTGTCTGTTACAGATTTCTGGCTGAAAACTAAAGGAGACACAGCATTTGCTGTCAGGGCCCCGAGGCTCTGGTACAATCTGCCCGAGGAAATCAATTATCTCTTTAAGTCCCTTTTTAAAGCATACTGTTATCGAGGAGCCTGCCCCGATTTTACTTGAATTTTAACTTCATTAATACTCTTTCATTTCCTCAGTTCTTATACACCAAAGTGTTTTTATCAGCTCTTTTAAAAGTTGTTGTTTTCATGTATGGTCTGTTTGTAATTGTTCTCATGTAAAGCACTTCGTAACTCTGTTTTAAAAGCGCTTTATACATAAAGATTATTATTTTTATTATATCTATAACTAACTTTGGACATCTTACACGTGGTGAGGCTTGGCCCTTTCTAGTGAGACCATAACATTAAATAGACAAATATTGTATTTACTAAGGATGAGTGAGTACTCCATTATTTTTGTCAGTGTCTGTGTCTTTTTTAACGAACTAAATAATCTGTATCTGTATTTGTACTCGGAATGGATGGGTTTATGTTGAAAGTGGGTGGCGCCTCACTGGAAATTGTTATTACATATTGCTTTTATGTATTTATAATTAATTAGAAAATCACTTACAGAACAAGCTCAGAATTAATCTTCAGATGATTTTTGATCACAGTTGAAAACAGCTACCAAAATGAGTTTGACACCCCTGCTGTAGCCTGTTTAAAGATAGTGTTGCTGCTCAAAGGTCTTTAGTCTTTACATGCTTATATTTACCTTACGTGTGCTTAAACTAGTGTTGTCACGATACCAAAATCTTTGTTTCGGTACCCATACCAATATGAATTTCAATACTTTTCCGTACTTTTCCTAAGGAAAAGTCCTTTTGGCTACAAACCTTTAGAACAATAAATAGTACTGGTGTAATGGTACCAAAAAAATCGTGGTTCGAAAGTACCTCGGTACGGATGTCACGGTTTGGTTGCTTAAATGTTTCACCAAGTTGGTGTTGTCTCGTGTTGTCTCCCTTTGCGAGGCAGACTTTCTCTTGTCTTTTTTCACGTACGCCAGCTGCGAATGTTGATACAGGTGTTGTCATACACACCACTTGTGCAATCTGTGCTCCAATAGGAACAAGGAAGGCATTTGTGTGCATAAATGAGTAAAATAAATTAACTAAATTAATGAATTGAATCAATTTCAAAGTACCGGTATTTTCCAAATGCAGTATAGTACCGTTTGGAATACTCTTGTACCGCGGTACTATTTTAGTATCAGTATACCGTGCAACACTAGCTTAAACTAATATTCATAGTACACAAGTTGGTTTTAGTGCCATGTGAACTTACAAAGACGGGGCCACATAATCAAATCCTGCCTCGGGCCCCCAAAAGTCTGGTGCCGGCCCTGCATGATGGATCTCTCATCCCTCACTTTAAAACAAATATTCAGCATCAACACATCTGGAGATACATGAGTGTCACCGGACAGGAAGTAACTAGTAACTAAAGCTGTCAGACAAATGTAGTGCAGTAAAAAGTAGGTAGTTACCTGTGAGATGGAGCAGAAAGAACAATGTGCACTACAGTTTCCAAGGTGTGGGCAAACATCAGTGCGCATGCTCGGATGCTACAATCTGATTGGCTGATTTCCAATCTCTGTTGTTACTGTTGCTTCAGAAGTTTGTATCAGGTATAACGAAGACAATAACTGCAGTGACCACAGTCTGTGCGGATTATCCTCCACATTAATCTTTCTAAAGTCTATATTATAAATAAAACTCGAGATGAAAGTCGTCGGAGCTGAGCAGGTGTCGTTATAAACCAAACCTCAGGTAAAAATCAGCGGGTTTATCGCGAGAAAGTTTAGCTAGTTACAGAAGTTTTTGCTTCCGTACGTTACCTGGTGAAGAGCAACAGTCTGCGAGGATCTCCAGCTTCTTCCTGAGAGGATTAAAACATGAAACCAGCTGAAGAACAGAGTAAAATCAGAGTTACTGAGGGTGAAGACAGACGGAGAGCTGAGCAGAGTCACAGGCTGCTGAAGAGGTATGTGTTCAGTCACCTGCTGCTCTGTGTTAGCTAACGTGTCAGTGACAGGCTTATGCTAACAGAAACATTAAAGTAGAAATACTAATACAAGACATTAAACATCAAACAGTTAAAGTAGGACAAATTATAATAGGCTTAGACCTACTGTGGCAGGCTGATGTACAGTAGTGATAACATTAATAAACTGTAATATACACTAAAAAACTACAACAACATGTATATACTACTACTGCTATTAGTAATACTATTAATAGTTTTTTTTTATTTTTGTGCCTTGCATACTTCCATGTGCCCAACCCTCATAGATTTACAAGACTCCATTACAATGATGTCACAGTAACAATCAAAAGTACATTCAACTACTCATTTCTTTCATGATCATCCAGCCAAAAGAAATCAACATAAATAATAATAATAAAAAAAAACCCCTGACCTTTATTTATTGATATTTTACACACAAATTGACAGTAGTGTTAAAGCACTTGTGAATGACGGTGTGATGTGATAGCAGTGCAGAGTGAAACAAACAAACAAAAAAGTACCTACACAGAAACCCCCCCACAAAACAAAACATTCAGCTTGGTCATAGTTCACTTATTACAGTAAACAATAAACTTGCTCTTAAAGTCAGCGTAAGAATAAAGACACGTGTACAAAAATAGACAAGATTCAGTGTGTTATTGTTGAGGAATAGCTAGAAAGGTCATTTTCTTAACAGGCGAAGAGCAGCCCTCACGTCTCTTTAAGTTTCCTGAGAGAGTCTAGTCTGCCGTTTCTTTATCCTGACACTGAAATGCAGAAAACTTAAAATCATCAACCAGTTTAAAGGACAAATCTTGAACTTAAACACCAAACATGCTGCACTTGACTACCTACGTCAGTAACATGACCCCACACCAGCATTGGAAATTAACTTTTTTGTCCATCTGCCACTATGGTTGGTGGATTCCAGAATCTAGTTGTCACTCAATAGATTTTGTTTTTTGCTGGTGAGTGAAGCAAATTTAGCAGCATATTTTACCAGCATTTGGCTGGTGGTCCGTCCTTATATCCAACCCTGCCCTGCACATGTAATGTAAAGACACTGTAGCGTAAGGAACAGATGATTGGTCCGACTGCATCCAGAAAGAGAGAAAGACTGTTTATTTAAAAAAGACAGCAAGAGAAATATCATCTCTCTGTGATCTGTAGTTCTGCTCATCTGCAGTGGTGGAAAGCAACTAAGTACATTTACTGAAATACTCTATTTAAGTAGTTTTAAGGTACCTGTACTTTAAGTATTTCGACTTCTCACTGCTTTATACTTATACTTCACCACATCTCAGAGGAAGATATTGTACTTTTTACTGCACTACATTTGTCTGACAGCTTTTGTTACTTCTCTCTACTTCTGTACCTCCCTTGACCAACGACATCATTAAAATGCCTCTTACATATTAATAAATCAGTAATACTCTTAATTTTGGTACTTAAGTACATTTTGTTGCAGTATTTTTACACTGTATCTTACTACTTATACTGTAGTGAATGATTTGAACATGCCGTCCATCACTGCTCACTGTTTCCTACCTGAAAACAGACTCTGATATTAAACACAGAGGGGGAGTGTGTTCTTCCGGTGACAGTTCTCTGCTGTAAGATGATGTGATTGATTAAGCAGATGACTAATTATTGGTGTGTCAGAGTCACAGTGAGGATGATGATGGACCTGCAGCAGCCTGATGCTTCCCTCTCTAACCTGATTAGATCTGAGAGGAGGGCGGCTGCAGCTTCGCTCTCTGGATGTCCACTGGTCTCTTCTGTTGCTCGAAGTATCAGTATCAGGGATGTAATCCTTTTTGTGATTTTTAACGTTTAAATTCCTGCAGAGGGAGTTGACGCTCCTCTGAAGATCAGTGACATCAGACTGAGGTCACAGATAACACGTGGCAGGCTGTTAATAGACCAGCATCACTGCTTTCTGGATGGTGATTTTTGTCTGTGTGTTCAGACTGAAACATGTTGATGAAATGTGGTCCATCATTCATGTTCCCCTCAGGATGAACTGTAACAACTTTGACTTTTCATCCAGAGCCATCAACATTTAATGTGTACAATACTTTAGTTTATGACTTCACTTTAAAAGTGTCACATGACCAGAGTCTGTGGATTTGGTTTCAGAACAGCGTAGAGAAAAAATAAAATTCAAAGTGCAGGATCATAAATCAGGAGGCAGAGTTTAGAGTTTTTACCTGAAACCTACATTTTAGTATCTCTAAGGAGGTTATGCTTCTGTTTGTCAGCAGAATTATGGAAAAAATACTGAGCCAATAGAAGTAATCACATTTTGGATATAATATTTATCACTTTTGTTAACTTCATGGCTCAGGGCATTTGGTCTTGGTGGAGCTCTGTGTTCTCTGAGTGCTTTTCAAGTTAATGACGTGTTTGTTGTTCAGTGATTTAAGAGACGGGAGTGGTGAGTCTGTGATTTTGGAGGATTTGTTGACAATGTGCTGCAGTTTCCTGCAGTGAGTGTCAGGCCAAACTGACCTAGTTAGATGTGTACCAAGAGATTTAAACAAGTCCTGATGTTCCTGGGCTCACCTGGAAATTTGTTTTTGGAAGCAGTGGCTGGAATTATGTTGAAATACCTGCAGCACCGACGACCAGCCTCTGCTCTTCTTTGTGTTTACTGCTCATCAGCTAATTTTAGAATGCTAACACAATGAACTAAGAAGTGAACCATGGATGTGTAAGGAGATAAGGAGACTGGATATAGTCTGAGAGGCGGGGCCCTGTTCATTTCTCTGAAAGTTGCTCAGTGGCGCATGAAGCCAAAAAAGATTGATGATGATTTCGGCAGTGTCTTTTGCATCATTGAGCTCATAGAGCAGACGCACTACAGACTTCGCCATTCAAGCAACTAACTTTTGGTTGGGCACTCGGCTAACTCTAATGCGGATAAAATGATTTAATCATGCGGCTCTTCTGGGCTTTCCAAATGTTATCAGACCGAATGGATCAAATCCAGATTGCGAAACAAGTAATTTTGCAGGGTCAGTTACACTAAAAGAAATATATCTGCTGATTGACAGACGTCTCCTTCACATTTTTAGTCTATGGAAAAAATCTCCATGGGCCCCATAGTGTCTTGTGATGGACCAAGAAGTTGTAATTCCATGTTTGGCCACTATGTCAAATTGGCTCTAAAACGCGGCACTCTTCCTGGAGGCCTGAGGTGAACATGGTCATGCATTGTTTTTTCCCCCAAGAGTGTTTAGCTTAGTCCACCCTACTGTGCTGTCATTGGCTGGGAGAAACCAGACCTCCATTAACAGCACCAGACTTTGAAGCCAATTCGACATAGTGACAAAACTCTGTAAGTACAATTCTCGGTCTGCGTGTGACGCCATTGGGCCCAAAAAGACTTTAAACCCACGGACGTCACAACCTCCCTAAAATGACTCAGGATGATCAGGATTTGAACTATTCAGTCCAATAACATTTCTTAAATCTAGAAAAGCCGCACGATTAAATCACTTTATCCCCATTTCATCATATATGTCATACACATGCACATATACATTCCTGGGTTGACCCTAACTTTCTCCAACCTCCAACCAGGGCAATGTGAAACACTCTTGGGAAAAGAATTGCTCATAATTAACATTCCATCTGCTAAACATCAGTATTTTAGCATTCTGATGTTAGCTTTAGCGCCGCTGTGTCTCAGTACAGCCTCACAGAGCTGCAGCAGCACCGCAGACTCTTTTTAAGACACTGAAAACAGCAAACAGGAAGTTTAAACTATTCTTCTACTGAATCTGGAGTCTGTTCTGACACATCTTTGCTCCTGTTTGTAAAAATAACTTGTGTATATATAACACAGATCTATCAGCCCCTTCAGCCACACTGAAATCAGACCAAACTTGCAGTTCTGCTTTAGAGAGCCAGTCTGTTGTTGGACATGCTCAGTCACGTCTCGGTTATATTCTTTACCCAAATGCAGGAGGACCAGTTTGTGACATGCAAACACAAAACATACAGTAGCTGTCAGCTGTGTATAGAAGCTTTATGACAAAAACTCATTCATAAAGAGTACGTTTTTAAACTTTCTGTGTGTTTTTAGCCATCGGAGAAAAATTTAGAAAAACAAGTTTCAAGTCCCTTTTTTACTTTGTGCTGCTGCTCCCAAAATATAGTGTGTATATATATACATTTTTCTCTTACATCTGCAGTAATGAAAGGTGATTCTCTAACTTGTTAAACTCGTACTTTAGACCATACAGTACTCAGGTGTTTCAAAATATTCAAATTCCTACTATTCAACATTTAAAGCCTCAGCTCGGTTGTTGTGTATTTTAGATTTGCATCAGCTCACACTGTTTACACTGCAACAATAACCTGTGTCATACTGCAACATGCAAATAAGAAACATGATGGTCACTCAGCTGAGCAGATTACAGCAGCAGCAGAAAAAGTCTAGGAAATTTGACAACACAACAAATCTCAGGTTCTTTTTCTTTCCTCTTCTGTTTCCAAAATATAAAACATGCTTGTTTTCTTTTACATCTGCAGTGAAGATATGTATTTTTCCAATATGTTTAACTTTTATTTTAGACCGTCAAGCACTGAAATATTACTCACTGACGTTAATAGCTTCAGTTCACTGTGATTTTTAATCAGCTCACACTGCTATCACAGGTAACAATTAACCTTTAAAGGTCAGTAGAGTGCTTTTATAACTTCAAATCAGCAAACACGAAACCGTCATAACCAGCAGGTCGGACTTACGTCATCAAACCAGTTCAAGTGTTGAAAATAAACTCTGGCTGGTTATAGCACACCTGGTTTACATTCAACAGCAGAAAGAGATGACGACAGCCAGCTTTATTTCAAGTTAATGGTGGAAAATTCATCAGTACGTCATTGAGTTAAAACCAGAAATATATTTTGAAGGAACTTCAAGTATTGGGGGCAAGAAAACTACAAAGAAAGTGATTCTTTTGTTAATTAGCCATCAGTTATACAGTATGGAAAATGGAGAAACTTAAATTAAATTAAATTAAATTAAATTAAACTAGATAATATTTAATTTAATTTAATTTAATTTAATTAAAGTTAACTCCTCACTTCTGTGAAACTTTGGAGTATTTGTACTTTACTGGAGTATTTTTATTTTCTACAATTTTATGTTTGTACTCCACAACGTTTATCTGAGACCTGAAGACACTTTGTAGATTAATATTTTATGGTATATGTACAACATATATTCTTATATAGAGTATTATTATTAATGGTTGAAGAAATAAAGTACGATATATTGCTATAAATTCAGCCACCCAACAACAGTTTTGGGTTAAAATATTGTTTACACCTTCAGCTAACAATTGTGATTATTGATTAATCTGTTGAAGTATTTATCATTGAAATTTAACTATTACACGATCACAAAAAGTCATTCAAATGCAAAGTTTGACTTTGAATGTCTACTGTGTCACAAATTGATCTTGCGGTAAGATTGTTTTGTCAGCTGTTATTTTTGGATTAATCAGTTAATTGTTTTGTTGATACAATGCGAGAAAATGGTAAAAGAAAGACCCCTCAAGAGCTCAGGAGGACGTCTCGTTTTGGGACATCATGGTGACTAGAGGTCATATCTCTACTGTCTCTAATAGGGTAATAAAAAACTATGAAAAAAGAAAGTCTAATTTTGTCTGACCAACAGCCCAAAACACATAGATACGCGGTTTTCAGCGATATAAACAGAGAAAACAACAAATATTCAGGTCAGAGAAGCTGGAAACTTGTGAATATTTGACATATTTCCTTCTTAAATTATAATTAATGTTCATGATAATTGTTATGGATTCATTTTCTGTTGAATCACCAATTGATTAATCACGTAATGATTTCATCACTTCTTAACATCATAATTTATGAACAGTTAAACAGTCTGGAAGGAGACGTTCTTCATAACCTGCAGGATTTATTCTGGATACTTTGACACTGATACGTCTTTTACTTTTACCGAAATAAATGTTTGATGCAGGACTTTTAGTTGTAGTATAGTATTTGGTATATGTACTGCTGTAAAGGATGTGGGCTGTGGTTGTCATGGAGACACAGCTGGAGCAGACCAGCTATCAACATCTGGTCTGAGCGAACAGTTGCTCAGACTCTTGTTGGTTTATCAGAAGTTATTTATGTGTTGTGTTCGACTCGGTCTGATGGTTGTTGCATCACAGTACGCTTGATCTTCTCCCTGCACTCTCTCTCGTACGCACACGCACACACACACACACACACACACACACACACACACACACACACACAGTGTCTGGATCGAGTGTTGTGGTGTGTAATGGACTCCTGATCTTCTTCTGTTTCACCGAGGCTCCTCCAGTCTGACACAGGCCGCGCCCCCATCCATGATGTCACAGCAGGTCTTTCACCTTTGACAAGGGATCAGGTGACATCACTGATGGAGGAAAGTCTGTCAGGCTGCACACAAATCCAGATCTCCTGTTGTTAGATCGACAGACACTAAAGCTCACACACAAGAATTAAAATTTTTAATAATGAAAATGTGTGTTTTTGGTACTGAATGATGAGCTGACACTACCTGCTCAGGTACGCTGTACTCTACCTGCTCAGCAGCAAACAGCAGACAGACACAGTTTAAGTCTCGCTGCTGGAGCGTTCAGCAGCCGAAGACACTTTCTGTCCTCAAATGTTTGTTATTTTCGCCACAGTCTTGATGAAGAGCTCCAACAAGCCGATCAGGACTGCCATTGTAATGTGAGACGTCCTCCGATTAATTATTTGTTGTCTGATGTTATTCTTGTTACCCTGATCTGACCTTGACTCGTTCTAAACTTGAGTGTGGGGTTGACACACAGAGGAAGCTGTGTGTCTGCTATATGTGGCCTGGCCTTCATTATGCGGTGTTACTGAATATAGGGACTCTGCTTCGCTTTAGCGTCACACAGACAACACAGTGAGGCTGTGTGATGTAAGTGTATCATGTTCCTTAGTGTTGACACGTGTGTGGTGAGCTGTGTTGTGTGTCTGATGTTGTAAATCTGAGGTGAAGCTGTCAAACAGGAACGTCATGGAAGCCTCCTGATGTTCAATGAGCATCAGGCTGATATACTTCATGATTATGGTTATATGAAGGTTATCTGCTCAGACTGAGACAGCAGGATCATGAACTGTGAGCTGGTTCAGGTGATGCAGGTGACAGACTGTGTGAGTGCTGACTGAGAAGATGAACCACTTTGAACTAAGGAAGGAAGCAGGACGAATGTTGTGAAATAAACTTTGTGTTAACATCCATACTGTTTTCTGTATGTTAACATCACACAGTTCCACTCCTACACCCAGCAGGAGGATGGACGGACTGATAGACAGTAACATGCTGTGTTCACATTGATGCATCAGTATTAAACAAATTAAAATTAAACAAATGTAATGCCAATATTAAATTCGCAAAAATCACGCATGCTCATTGAAATTTGCTTTTCTTTGTTGTTAAAAAGGTACTTAGTTGTTGAGCTAACATTAGCTAAGCACTAGCTAGCTATATAATATGCTGATATGAGCCTCAACTTACTGTTCTTTGTGCAACTTCAAATTTCAAACAGAGTTGGAAGTTGTTGCATCTTCATCTGTAATTTTTGACCTGCAACGTAAACTGGGTTTCATGTTTTTTGGAGCTCGGTAACGGAACGTTGGTTCCTCAGGGTTCTCTCCTGCAACTTGATTAGATGCTGTCGGGTGAGATAAGATCAGGAAATAAAGGGAAATGTTTGGATTCGAGGAACACTTTTTATTTTTCAGATATTCTCTTGTATTATATTTTCAGTATATATTGTTTTTTATTTCCAGAACTAACTACCTCAGATGAATCAAGAGTTTCTCATTTGGACAAATGGCGGTACTGTGATAAAATAAACAGTAGCCGTGTTAGAAAATTAAGATGTATAAAAGGGGAAGGTAAACATAAGTTAGCTTCTTCCTTCTCCTTTTTTGAACATGTAGAAACCTTTAATTTATTTATTTTCTGTGAGAAATGTCATGTGAAAAATGCTTCTTTGTTGATTCTCATGTTCAAAAATAAATTTCATTTCATTTCATTTCATTTCATTTCATAACATACTTTTAATCTTTGGACTTTGGTGGAAGGAATCAAGTATTTTCAACTTCAAAGGCTCAAGTCTGAGTTAAGCCATGAGTCATTGGTGTTGAAGTTCAAGGCGAGTTGCAAGTCTTTTTCAGATTTTGCCAAGCCGAGTCTAGAGTCAGCAAATTTGTGACTTGAGTCTGACTCAAGTCCATGTCATGTAACTTGAGTCTACGCCTCTGTACTGTGCATACTGGTATTCAGGTGGTATTTTGAGCTCTGCGTAATGATGCTCAAATGATCAGAGACTGCAGTAATGCCGTTGGGTTAAAAATATCTTTATCCTTTTTGTGATTCAAACATTTTAATTCCTGCAAAGGGAGTTGGCGCTCCTCTGAGGGTCAGTGACATCATACTGAGGTCACACAGACAACTTGCAACAGGCGTTTAATTATCTGGACTGTTAGCTGATCAGCATCACAACTCTCTGTTGATCCACACTGACACGTCTCCACATCTGTTGGATCTGTTGTAATGAAATGTGGTTCATCGTTCATGTTCCCCTCAGGATGAACTGTCATGACTTTGGTGAGCTTTCATTTCATCCAGCGCCACCATCAGGTCGACTCTGTTAAATTAGCTCATGTTAGCACGCATGACGTCAGATAAAACCCAAACTGTCTTCATGGCTTCACACCAACACAGATAAAATATATTTATTGTAATTTGAGTGAAATGACCCTTAAAGTAGTATTTTTATACTGTGTGTGTGTGTGTGTGTGTGTTATGCAGCTATAGAAGGAACTAGGTTACTGCATCATCCAGTTTTAGATCCTCAGAGACCGAAACGTCTCGATCTGATGAAGTTGACACGGAGACGAGACACACCTCTGACCTCTGACCTCTGTGAGCCGGTCAGCTGACGGCATATTCATGAGGTGAAATCTGAGTGAGTGTGTGTGCGTGTGTGTGTGTGTGTGTGTGTGTGTGCGTGTGGACCCAGGGACTACACAGACCCATTTCCTGAGCTATCTTTGTCACTCTCTTGCCCTGTTTCTATAAATAGTCTGGTCCAGGAGGGACTGTGGCTCTCAGGGAGGAGGAGGAGGAGGAGGAGGAGGAAGGAAGAAGAAGACATGGTGGAGGAGGAGGAACTGGAGGAGAATGAGGAGTTAAAAGAGGAAGAGGAGGAGGAGGAGGAGTACGGGAGAAAGAGGAGGGGGAGCAGAGGTGCTGGGAGATAATAGTGATCACAAGGAGGAGAGAGCAGGATCACAAGAAGAGGAAAAGTGGAGGATCTTGAGGAAGAGGAGGAGGAGAACAAGGAGCTAGAGGAACATGAGGAGTACAAAACGAAGTAGGGGCGTAGGAGGTGCTGGAAGAATCTAGAGATGGAAATAAAAGATGGAGCAGGAGGAGAGGAATCACAGGAAGAAGAGGAGGGAGGAGGAGGAGAACCAGAAGAAGGAGGCTGACAGAGAAAAGTAAGAAGAGGAATAGGAAGAGCAATAGCACCTGGAAGAAAATGAGGAGCTAGAAGAACAGGAGGAGCATAAGGAGAAGAGGACAAAGCGGTAGAGGACCAGGAGGAGGAGGTGCTGGGAAATAACAGAGATCACGACGAGGAAACAAATATGTAGCACAAGGAGATCAAGGAGCTGGAAGAGGAAGAGGAGGAGCATGAAGAGTACAGGACAAGACGTTAAGGACGAGAAGGAGGAAGATGGGGAGAGGGAGTACCTAGAGCAGAGCCCCTTTTGAGGAGGCAGACTTAAGCAGGAGCAGAAACTGATCTTTTTAAGCAAAAATCAGCAGGAAAGAAGAAGAGTAGGAGGATTAGGAGGTGTGGAGGAGAAGGGTGGACCAGAGGAGGAGGAAGAAGAGAAGAAGGAGCACCTGAAGAAGAATGAGGAGCTGGAAGAGGAAGAGGAGGAACATGAGGAGTGTAAGACAAGAGAGTGGAAGACCAGGAGAGTAGGAGGTGGAAGATAAAGGGGATCATGAAAAGGAAACAAAGATGGAGCATGAGGAGCATGATCACAAGAAGAGGAAAAGTGGAGGAGGAAGAGGAGGAGGAGATTTAGTGTTGAGAAAAAACAGATGAGGATAAAGAGTTTCACCTCCTTTTGAGGAGGCAGACTTTAGCAGGAGGAGTAATGGAGGTGTGATGTAGGGCGGGGAGGCAGGTGGAGGAGAAAGAGAACCAAAAGAAGGAGGATAAAAAGGAGAAGGACCACCTGGGGGAGAATGAGCAACAGGAAGAGGAAGAGGAGGAGCATGAATACAGGTCAAAGAAGTAGAAGACCAGGAGGAGGAGGTGCTGGGAGAAAACAGGTATCACGAAGAGGAAACAAAGATGTAGCAGAAGGAGCAGGATAAGGAGGAGAAGACGAAAAAGTGGAGGATTTGAAGGAAGAAGAGGAGTGGGAGCATGTGAAGAAAAACAATTAGCAGGAAGAGGAAGAGGAGTACAGGACAAAGAAGTAGAGGACCAGGAGGAGGTGGTGCAGGGAGAGAACGGCGATCACAAAGAGGAAATAAAGATGGAGCAGAAGGAGCAGGATAACAATGAGAGGAAAAGTGGATGATCAGGAGGAAGAGGAGGAGAAGAACAAGGAGCTAGAGAAAGAACATAAGTACAAAACAGAGTGGAGGAGGAGGTGTAGCAGGAGCAGGAGGAGGAGGAGGAAAAGGATGAGAACTAGTATTGACAAAAAGAAGGTAAAGGAGAGAGCAGACCTCCTTTTGAGGAGGCAGCCTGTAGCAGGAGGAGCAGATGATTCTTGTTTTGGCTTGTTTTTTAGTAAAAAGCGGAGGAGGTGTGATGGAGGAGGCGGTCAGGAAGGAAGTAGAGGTCAAAGGTCAGAAAACATCCTCAACACAAATGTACCTGCAGGAGAATCTTATTTTAAACTCGTGTGGAGTCAAAGGTCGTCGCTCCTGGTGACAGATCGTCTGAGTCTCAGTAAGCAGTGAAGGATCCGACCACCAGGTGGCAGCACAGGAGCACCAAACTGTAAGTACATCTTACACTGAAAGAAAAAACACTTGTAACTTATATATTAACAGGACGTTGATGTGAGTGTGAGCTGATGAAGTGATGGTAGTATTTACAGTAGAAGTATGTATTAGAGTATTAGTGGTATTATTGGCGGCAGGGGAAACTGATCAGCTGTATTAATCAGATTTGTCTCTGCTGCCTGCTGACTGAACCTAATTAGTTTATTTGTCCTCTCACTCTGAAAGCTGATATCTCACTCTCACCTGATCCAACGTCTGTTTTCTTCACCATGGCACCAGCACCAGATTAACCCTTTATGGGACAATACTGATGTCCGGTTTCTCCCACTTTCTGTGCAGTCATAATATATTATTGGTAACTTGATGAATCACTAAATTAATTTTAAGTATGCAGCATCTAAAGGCAATAAAATCTGTCATAATAAAGGCCAAAAAATAATTTGGTTTAATCTCTTTTATCACAGGTTTCAAGCTTCTGTGTGTCACCTTAATTTCCCTTTATTAATATATATTTATTTTATTCAGTTAAGGGCCCCCCTAAGGCAGGATGTGGGGCCCTGGGGCAGAATGTGGGTTCCTGACAGTAGGACAAGGGGATATGGGGCCGTGGGGCAGGATGTGAGGCACTGGGGCCATCATCTAGTGCCTTGGAGCAGGACGTGGGGCCCCAAGGCAGGATATTGGGCCATAGAACAGAGTGTGGGGTGCTAAGGGCAGTGTCTAGGGCCACTTTGCCCTTTTGGTAATCTACCTTTGCTGCAACTGAACGCTGGCATTATTTAAGGGGAATCCAATATGGAGGAATTAAGTATTAAACAGATGAGGCAGGAGTCTGTCGGCAGGTTTCACTGGTCAGTTTTCCGACCTGATGAGAGGCATCGGACATCTTCTTCTTCTTGTTCTTTTCATTTACATGCTCAGATGTTGACAATAATTTAATCTCCACATGAATGAAACAGTAAATAAAAATAATCCTGATGGAGAATCCAGTTTCTCCTTCATCCGTTCATCAGTCACCGAGCTCTAATTTCAGCAACAACTAAACAAAGTGCAGCATGTCGTCTCTCATGAATGATGCAAGCAGTCCCAGAGCCAATCAGTGACAGGGAAGTAACAGAGTACATTTACTCAAGTACAGATTTTAGGTATTCAGACTTAATTATTTCCATTTTCTGCTACTTTTTACTTTTGCTTCACCACGTTTGGAAGACATGTTGCACTTTTTACTGCACTACCTTTGTCTGACAATAATAAATACTAGTAACTATGCAGATTTAGGTAAATAATGCAAAAATATAAATTAATACTATTTCATACTTCTACTTAACTACATTTTAGAGGAAAATACTGTAGTTTTACTTTTTGTCACTGAGGAGTTTCTGAAACATGAGAAACTTTTAAAATAAAATTTAATTTAATGTAATTTAATGAGATCTGATTTAATTTGATTTGATTTAATTTTATTTTATTCAAGTTATTTTGTAGGGGATCTCAATAAGTTGGGAACCAGCTGTTTATTTTTATTTATTTAAGTGTTGTTGTTTTTTTTAAAAAAAAATTAGGATCTCTATAAATAGTTTAATTAAAATTAAAAAAATAAAAATAAATTCCTTTGTCAAATTTTAATCTGTAAAGTAACCACACATAACTGTAGTGCAGTAAATAATACAGTATTTACCTGTGAGATTTAGTGGAGTAAAAGTTGCATCAGATGAAACTACTCAAGTAAAGTACAAGTACATGAAAACAGTACTTGAGTGTGTGTACTTGTTGTGTGTACTGCAGTACTGCAGTGAGTTGCGGCCGGTCATAAATAGCCTGAGCAGGTCAGTGATGGCGTCTTGATGGTCACACGGCTGCAATCCAACCAGGACAGGAGCTGCTGATCTTTTAAGCCTCTTCCAGCTAATCTGTCTCCTCATTTAAAAGTACCAAAGAGGAAGTCGTAACGTTCACAACCACAGAAGAAGAGGAAGTCTTCATTTTAAGGAGGACTTTTCACAGAAAGTCACATTTCACTGGTCGCTTTGATGTGACTCGTCATATTTACCCCTCTTCGGCCTGTGTTTGTTGTTGTTTGTGGCTCTACAGGAGAAAATAACCCTGATGATGTCATTGTGATGTCATCAGGGTAGTTTCAGCTCAAGCTATAAGACTACAGACATCTATCACTCAGTCTGAGTTTTCAAATGTGATCTCGTCCTACCCGTTACATTTTGACATTTGGGCAGAAGGGGGCGGCCTTTTGCGTTGTGCCTTGACGCTGAAGGGTTAGGAGGCTCTGGATGCAAAACGTAACGACATGAATTGACTCATGTGACTGTGAAAAGTGGCATGACGCCCTAGGAGAGGGACCAGGCTGGGAATTTTAAAGACGTGGCCATTCAGCAGGCGCAGGTGCATTATGGGAAATGTAGGATCCAGTGTTTTTAAGACTAAAAGTGAGATTATCCCCACCTCCCCTGCTCAGATTATAACCATCCTGTTTTAATCTTACAACAACAGCTGCTTTAGAAATATGAATTTACTAATGTGAATCCTGAAACATGATTGATCTGAATATATTCACATACAGATTTATTACTGGTTAGGTTATTGTTGCTCAGCAGGTTTCCCTTATTTCAACTAGAAGAGCTGCTGTCAACCAATTAGGCTCCAGTTCTGACATAATAATTTAAGTGTATAACTTTCTTATCTGTGTAAATATATTCACGAAAGATGCATGAACGTCTTCAAAGCGGCAACAAACAATTATTTTAATTATCCATTAATCTGTTGATTATTTTTTTTATGAATTGTTTGGTTTGTAAAGTGTCAAAAATAGGAAAAACCCTGTCAAAAGTTCTAAGAGCCCAAGATGACATAATATATTCAATATAGATTACAGAAAAGCAGCAAATATTCACATATGAGAGGCTGAAACCTGAGAATATTTTTCATTTGTGCTGAATTAAAGAGCTATTATCACCTGATCGATCAATTGATTGTTTGCAGCTCTTTGTTTCCAAACTCTGAACTTAAGTCTGGAATCATCTACAGATGTAAAATACAAACATTTTGTGTTTTACTGTATCTTTTTTTTTGTAATTTGCAGCATATCTTAGGTAGAAAAAACAGATTTTTAGAGCAGTTACAATTAGTCCTTTAATTGATTGGTGAATTGTCAGAAAATTATTAATAAGGCCATTATATAATAATAATAATAACAATAATGATAATAGTGGCAATAGTGAAAATAATAATAACTTTCTTTATATAGCACAATTCATGAATTAAATGCAACACCAAGTACCGAACAAGACACGATCAAAACATTTTAACAGAAAAAAAACTTGATAAAAATGTAGGTAAAATTCAATTAAAACTACAGTCTAAGACAGGATGAAACAGCCATCACTTAAAAATAAATTTCTGGAGTAAGCAATGGTAAAAAGATGTGTCTTCAGATTACGTTAGCAGATTCAGAGCCCCAACACCGTCAGGCAGACTGTTCCAGAGTTCAGGGGCACAATTAATAAAGGCTGCCTCTTCATGCCATATTCACAATTGTTTAACAATTTAAGTCCTTTTTATAGGAAAATTTAATAATGCTTTCTGAAATGTGAAGACTTGCAGCTTTTCTTTGTTTCACAAGTTAGTAAACTAAATATCTTTGTGGGTTGAACAAAAAGAAAAGATATTTCAATATGTCAGCTTCTGCTTTAGGACGTCATGCTGGGTATTATTCTTTTTTTCTGAGTCTGTTTTCTTCCCAGTTATGAAACGGATAAAATAATTGGAAGATTAATTGGTAATAAAATCCATTTTTAGTTGCAGCCCTGGAGATTTGTCCTGATTAAATAAAGATTTATTTTGTTTTTCATTTATCTTGACCTTAAAAGATATTTCGTCTGTGGTCTTTAAGGAGACATGGTCGTGGTTGCTAAGCCACTCACTCCACAGTAACAGTGAAAGCCACCAACAGAATCTGATTCCTGGCTCATTAGTGACATGATCGTCAACAACACATGTTTATTGCCATTTATTCGTCAGGGCGCAGAGGGAGAGAAACATGATGAGACTTCATGTTTGGACATATTAAAATTAAAAGCAGCTTCTCTTCCTGTTGTCTTATTTTGGTTAAATCGGATCCATAATGCAGCAGCGCCGCCGCCGCCGCCGCCGCGCCGCCTTGAAGTGTTAATGAAGAGTATTCTGGGATGTTGGAGTGGGCCAGCGGCTCCATTCATCTCCGGTCAACGTGCATTACAAAAGGATGAGCTGCTCCTAAATCAGCTGGTCTCTGGTCAGCCACTAGTTTGACATGGAGCAGAGAGATGGTGATGTGAAGCTGCTCTGAGATCAGATTCAGCTGCTCTGTGTGTGTGTGTGTGTGTGTGTGTGTGTGTGTGTGTGTGTGTGTGTGTGTGTGTGTGTGTGTGTGAGTGAGAGAGAGGGTTATTTTAAAACACCAGCTTAGTCTCTCTCGCGCTCTCTCTCCTCCTGCCTCTCTCACAGTGCGTTTCCTCCTCTGACTGAACGCGTCTTCCTCTCAGGTCGTATAAAACTAAACTTATTTCTGTCTGTGAATCATTGCTGTGATTCTTCCTGTGTTGTTTCAGTGTTATTAATCTACTGGATCATCTCAGATAGTCTGTGCGCATCCTGTGTCGACCTCGCTCCTGACCGAATGACACAGATTACACTTCTGAGGTTGTTTATCAGCCACATGTTGAAACTTAGTGTTTGATTTATGATCTGAGGTGTTAATGTTTCTCTTTTCAAAAGTTTTAAAGCTGGGCAATAATCCACTCTTTTGAAAATGTTCAACTCTGGCGCCTGATTTTCAAGGCGAGACACTACAGGTGGAAACATAGCTTGTTCATGCACTGGTCAATTTTGCTTCCGTAACATGTCTTGTTTCAGACAAGTGGAAAGAAAACATCCAAAATACACATTTAGGTTTATTTTAGTTAAAAAATGTGCACATTTAAACACAAACCTTTTAGAAAGCTTGTAATACAAATAATATTTTTTTTAATGTAGCCTAAGTGATAACTGCGTAAATTTCATGGTGGCATCTATTACGTAAATTTTTACCCTAGTGTGTTTTACCCCAGTTGTCAAAAAATGTGTATTTAATTTTTTATGATACATATATTAAAATTTCTCAAAATTAGTTTTTTCACTGAGCCAAAAATATCCTCCTCAGTTGCAGTTACATTCACCAGATTTTCCATTATTATTCCTGTCTATATTCCGAAAAATCTTTTAAGAGGGGGTTTGTTCATGTATCATTCATATATATTGATTTATATAATAGTAATTTATTCCTAAAAACATGACGAAAATTGTTTTTTTTTATGGCTGTTCACAGTATTTTCTGATTCATGGAGTGATAAAAATAGAGATGCCAATTTCCCTCCTTAAAAACCTTTGACTCTAATGTGACAACAAAATGAAACAAGTGTTTTGAACCTGACGTTATCCAATGTTTAAATTTCCGTTCTGGAAATGTATACAAATCTGTGCATATTTAATTAGAGCCTCAATTATATGTTTAAACATACATATTTAGAAAACCCATTTAATATAAAGAATAGGTAAAAGTAAGGTCATTTAAATTTTACTTGTCTAACTGTAATCATCTGGGAAAGTCTGATGGTGATATCTATTAGTGAAAAAAAATCACCATACTTTTATTTATTGAAGTAACCCTTTCTGCTGCCTAACATCCTTTGTTTTATTAACCAAAAAGCAAACTATGTTGTCTAAACCCAACAGCAAAAGCAGAGGAACTTTGCCTCAAACAGTAGTCAAAAATGAGAAAAATTTAATTTTAGACTCTTTTGATTAAAAATAAGCGAACAGGATCGATAATGTGATCAGACATTTGGTTTATTTAAACCGTTATTTAAATGAAAGGAAACTCACTTTTACAGCAGCGCCCTGTCGACATGAAGTGTGTTTCCATCAAACTGATTTTATGCACATTTTTAATTTGCATACTTATAAAACTTGAGTGATGATTTTTTGATGAAATTCAGCTCTTTTTTACTCTAAATGTGGACAGAAACTATTGATATACAAACAAGACGGATGATAAAACGCATTAAAGTTAAAAAATAATACAACCTAAAACAAAAGAACTGATGCAAAAGATAATGTTTTACAAATTTATGTTGTTAAAAATAATAATTTAAATGAAATTGTAGTGGAAAAACTTTCTTTTTCTTGAACTATTCATGCATCTTTCATTCATAACATATTGAAATTTCATCATGTTAAATGTGTGTTTTTTGCATACATTTGCCATATTATGATGTAAACATATTAAAATCATATCAATATTATACAAGTTCAGTGTTCTTCACAGTGATGAAACAGTAGAAACAGTATTGTGACATCACTTTGAGTCGTGTCACCCAGCAGCAGCAGTTTGACTTGTTGTTACCATCCGTCTGTGCTGCATTGACTGTTTTATCTGTTTTATATGTGGTCACACTCTACAGATGGATCAGACGAGATATTAATATGAATACGATGTGAATAACACTCAAACAGTTTGCTGTCTGTTGCACTGAGATAAACTGAAGCTTTTTAAAGTGACGTCTGGTTCTGGTGTCGGTCGGTTTAAACTCAGCCTCGTTCTAATGTTGTTGTTTAGAGAGACATGTCTCGTACCTAAACCACAGAACAGACTCCTTACATGACTTGTATGACATAAGCAGCCCCGTCGACCTCCCCCAGCAGCATTAAGCAGACACTCCCTCAGCTCTAGCTGCGTTTAGAGACGAGTCTGAGGGTGGACCAAACCATTTCGCATCTTTTGTAAGATTCAAGATAACTTTATTTGTCTGTATGGAAATTTGTTTTGGACATGAAAATACATACATAGTCCAGAAACAGATGTAAAGTGCAAGGCTGAGAGTGGCCTCTTATTTTCTTTATACCTTTATATCTTTACAGGTTTTAATGAGCCTGTAATGAGAGGTTTGGTTTTTGTTTCCATTAGGGTCCTCGGTAATCAGTCCAACTTTTCCCTCCACTACGATGCACCTGTATGTGACCGTTGGAGAGTACCAGTGACACGGGCACGTACTAATGGCTGCAGTTTTCATATGTGATTAACGGTCGCAGTTAAGTCCCAAATCTACGTTGTTTTGTTTTCATGGCTTTGGTTAACTAAATATGTAACCACAGACTTTATAAATAATGGACTTTGCTACTGTGACGTCACCCATTGGTTTGTGGACTCCTGTTTTGAAGCCTCGAGTTCTGCATTTTGTACATCACCATCACCTTCAATTTAGACACTTGGACAGTTTTATATGACATAACATGAGTTCCTCTGGAGTGTCTCTTCATGTCCTCTGTAGTTGTGTGTCACTCAGCCTCAGTAACAACACGTCTCCAGGCTGTCTGAACTACGTCAGATACGTCAGTCGTCTCTGTGTGTCCACATGTTGCGTCACCTGCGGTTTATTACAGCTCTCTGAAAAGTCACATCTGGTGCTGTTTGTCAAACCAACAATAGCATCATAAGTAGTGAGCAGAATGTCTCAAATATCTGATACTGTTGTTTGGTTTTATAGTCGACCGAGAGGGAGACAGATAAGACTGTTTGTTTTCTATCTGCCGAGAAGAAACTCAGCTCAGGTCTCTACTGCAGTTTTATTTTCGTAAAGTTAATTTAAGGAGCAGAAGACAAAAAAAACAGGAGATAAGATATAAAAATTACAGTAATTAAGAATAACACAAAAGTAGAAATTATGATTGAGAATAAGAGACTAGTTTGTGGTGCTAAAAATATTCAGGTATAAATTTGGTAGTTTAGTTTAGTTCAAACTCTCCTGTAGCAGAGAGTCAATTGACCTTTCGCTAAGTCCCGCCCCCTTGTGACAAGCTGGAGTAAACATGGAGCCCACACTGTCACTAACTGAAGAAATATTTACATATTTTTGTGAAAATGAAAGAGTGATTCCAGAGAGAAGCAGACAGAGGGGTCTACAGTCTGTGTTTGAAGGATATATCCAGGATGTCAAACTGACTCAGCAGCAACAACAGGTTAAACAGACAAAGATAGTTTGAAGCTAAAGCCAAACTATAGGCTACAGATCACAGTGTAAAAGTGAACCACCACATCACTGCTGATCGCCACACAAGACAATGAATATAAAGGGAAACTTTGCCCATATTGAACCAGCTGTGTGGCATCGCAGTGTGTGCAGATGAACAGTGTTAATTAATTGTAAGTTGCAGTCCTACACGTGAAAACGACAGGTAGTTTCTCTTTAAAGATGTACAGTGTATTTTTCACTGTGATACTATAACATGTAACCTGAGTGCAGTGTCGAGGACTAGTTGCTGAGCGCAGCAGTAAGCTGCTGGACGTCAGCCAGCCTCTTATCACAGGTAACCTGATCCCTGTGACTGGCCGCTGCTCAGACAGGTAACAGGTAACAAGGTGAGGTTGCACAGTGAAAGTGAGGAGGAAGTGCTATAAATAGAGAGGTTTCCCTGCAGAGTGTGTGTGTGTGTCACAGTCGCCTCCTCATCGAGTGCTGCTCACGTCATGTCCTGCAGATTAGCTGCTGTCTTTAATGATCCCTGAAATACGGCAGGAATCAGGTTAATGACGGCAGCCTGCTCCACTGAAACACTTTATTTATCAGTTTATTTAACAAGGACGGGGCGCATTAAGAAACATTAAGTTCGTTTTTTATCTGTAGTCCTAGGGAGACATTAAAAAGTTACTATATAAACCAAATATATGATTAAAATATCTCAGCTTTTATATTTTTTATTTAAAATGTAGTTTGATGTTATATGATACACATATATGCATATTTTTTATATTTATTTTTTCCCTATATACTGTATATTTTATTATATATTGCAGCCTAATGCACATATTTTTACATCTTATTTTTCTTGTAATTTATCAATGCTTATGTATAAGCAGTATGTTACCAATCCCCCCGCTCCCCCTGGATTTAATAATACAAATTTATTCACATCATTTAAAGGCATACAGAGCAGTATTAAAAAGATAAATGATAAAAGGCAGCGTGCAGAGCTCACCTGCTTTATTATGTGTTTATAGTTTCACTGTGTTATTAGAGCAGCGTGCAGACACACACAGAGGCACGATGCTTACGTTGTGTTGGTGGTGGCTCAGTGAAGCTGTCGTCACAGACTAATTACTGGTGTAATGTTGTTGCTTAGAGGGCGAGGAGCCAGCAGGTAGTCGTGGCCTTAATTACTGTTGCTTCCTGTTGACATGTTGCCCCCCCCCTCCCCTGTGGAGACGACCCCGCACTTCCTCTGAGTGTTTTTATAATTCATGTTTTGTTTAAGCGACACTTGACAACAAGAAAACACATCTAATGAACCACCTGCTTGTGTTTTACTGAGACGACTTCTGAAGCAGAATTATGGTGGTCACTATTTATATTTGACATGTTCAGGTACATTTTTGAAATTTGCAACTTAATGAAACTTTTACTTCATTTTATACAAAAGCAACACCCTCTCCTTTGTTAGAAATATTTTCATTAAACACTCCTCTTTGACTGCAGGAACCTAATTTATCTACACGTCTGATTTAGAATAAATATATGTTTAATAAATAAATGTTTATTGTGGCCACTGAACGAGTGAACATGGAACAAGTTGGTGATAAAATAATGCCCTATACAGGACCGTTGTTCTCTGTGTCTTTAATGTTATTATGATTTATTTTTACTCACCGTGAATCATCACAGTGATGATGGATTTAACTTATCAATAATATTTTTTTAGTCTGCATACTATTAGAGTCTTTATTACCCCTGCTGCACACAAAGCTATTTTTATGTCTCTTTATACTGTAAATGGAGGATGAAATAAAACATGATTCCAGGATTAAAGTCAAAAGATCCTCTTCTGTTGTCTTTAACAAGTAAGACAAGCCTCCCAGGAAAAACACATTTCTGACGTCTCCTCACATTGATAATTTTCACACGATCCTTAAGAATTAAAGGGATAGTGCACCCAAAAATGAAAATTCAGCCATTATCTACTCACCCATATGCCGAGGGAGGCTCAGGTGAAGTTTTAGAGTCCTCACATCCCTTGCAGAGATCCAAGGGGAGAGTGGGTAGCAGCACAACTCCACCTAATGCAGGCTGATGGCATCCCAGATTCAAACGTCCAAAAACACATAATTGAAACCACAAAATATCTCCATACTGCTCATCCGTAGTGATCCAAGTGTCCTGTTTTAGCCCCGACATAAAAAGTTGTTTGGAAAAACGTCATTTGAACTCTGTTTTTAGCCTCACTGTAGCCTGTAGCTCCAACTGCCTCTCTGTGGTGAGCGCGAGACCAGCGAAAGCATGTGAACACACATGAACGCGGTGCCCATGTCTCACGGTCTCGGTGCACAGAGAGGCAGTTAGAGCTAAGCGCATAATTGGGCCTTGCTTTTAATTGGAGTTTCAGTAAGACACTTGTGTTGAAAGGCCTGAAACTGATGTGGAAAATCACTGGAGTTCATCTTTACACGTCTGCAGTGAGAGGAACTGGTCTCAGCTGTTTTGAATTCATTAACACAGTTTGAAAGAAAAATATTCAAATAGCTGGCCACTGTTGTCAGTATTTAGACCTGACAGACCTGTGACCTGTAACCTGTGACTTGGACTTGGACTCACCTCAGTGTCTTGAAATAGCTCTTTAATAACACTGATCGCAACTTTGCAATCACTTCGTCAGCCGGAGACATAGTATTGTATTTACAGTCTGTATAAACGTGTATCAAAGTGTTATAACAGCAATTAAACACATATACAGAGAGAGATGGTCCAGTAGTTTAATAGAGAGCCGAAGTCATGACATCACTTCCTGTCTAACCTCAATACAATCTCCTATTGAGAATTATTTTTGAAAGTTCTTTTTGGTGAAAATGCTGTTTTTTAACTGAAAACACAAAAATAAAAAATTACAATGATATTAGATCTTTAATTTTATTTTATTTTTTAAGATTTTTTTTTATGGCTTTTGCTTTTACTGGACAGGATAAGAGACAGGGGAAGACATGCAGCAAAGGGCCATGGGCAGGAATCGCACCCACAGCCACTTCAGCAAGAACATTGCTTTTGTACATGGGACACCCGCTCTGAGTTGAGCTAGTATGTGCCCCAGAACTTTAATTTACAATATTAAGTCCTTAAATATAAAGATATGGAGTGAAACACACCACATACTGTTCAAAGAGTCTCTGTGTCAAGTCCGAACTTTAAGTTATTATTGTTGTTAGTTATTATCAGTGAGATTTTGAGGTTTACTCTCTTCTGAAACAGAACCTGGAAGTGACAGTTTAACTTCGGCTCTCTATAAGTCTGATAACTGATGTTTGTGCTGGATGGATGAACATTACTGTCGCTTCCTGTAGTTTCCTTGATGTAATATTTTAGTATCAGCCTGTGGTGTGAAGCGCTGACCTCCAGGCTAACTACTCTCTGCGTCCAACAGCCAGGGAGGAGCAGTTCAGGCGACATGGACACTTTTTTCCGCCGTCACTTTAAGAGGAAGGAATCTGCTCTGCAGGTGGGCTCAGAGGTCAAATCCTGCCGGCAGCGGAGGCCCAGCGTGGCCATCCCCACCAGCAAGGCCCGCAGGAGGTCCAGCGTCGGGCTTCCCTCCTCCACCCTGACCCAACGGCGGCGCTCCAGCGTCCAGCTGCAGGGGGCACTGCCGTGTGCAGGAGGGGGCCGTCTGGCAAAGTCGGCCAGGCACAACAGGTGGGGGGGGCATGTCCGCAGGCGCTCCAGCACCACCACCCCCAGCCTCAACCCGAGGTTTGCCGTGTGCAGGAGGAAGGTGGGGAAGCTGCGGACCATCGACACCCACCTGCTGGGGCCCTCCATGCTGCTGGCCAGTCTGATCCAGATGGCCGAGGAGGAGGAGGAGGGGGCGGGGCTGCCAGCCGGGGAACAGCAGGTGGAGGTGAGGGGTGGGGCCAACAGCAGGAGAATGTTTTCCCGCTCCAGCAGCCTCCACTCAGACGGAGACGACGAGAGCAGCGACTACTCCAACGACAGCCAATCAGAAGCCAGCCAGTTGGCAGAGGAGGAGGACGACACCTCATGGTCTCCTGATCAGCACTTCTCCCCCTCCTCCACCCCATCCTCCTCTACCGCCTTGGAGGTGATGAGAGAAACTCCCCAGGCTCCGGCTCCATCGCGGCCCCTCATCAGGGCCCCTCGCTGCCTGCGGAGGAACTCCTCTCAGGTGTTTGCAGGAGACTCTGCTCCTTACGGCCGCTGTCGGGCCTCCAGCCAGAGGAAAAGGAGGAGGATCTCCACCATCTCCAAGGCTGGGAGCCCCTGGCCCGGAAGAGGCCCCCCGCTGCCCAACCGCAGGAGCTCAGTCTACTACCTCAACCACCCGGCCTTCTATAGGGGCCCCGGAGCCCTCAGCCCGCTGGGGGCCCGCGGCTACGACTCCCACCTGGAGACCTGGAGCGGCTTCCTGCTGTATGTAGTCCTCATCTCCAACATGGTGGCTCAAGTTAGCCGAGCTTAACTTCAGTGACTCAAAAGAAATCTAATGTAATATATAATATCATTGTTCCTCTGCTGGCCTAATATTCATATAAGAGTATTGAAGACCACACTCCAGCTGAGTGTAACAAAAAAATGTTCAGGATTAGTCATGCTGTTCACACCAAATTCCTCCTACCTGTGTTATATAAATTAGAGAGCGGAACAAAAGACGATGATGTCAGCTTTGTTTAGAGAGAAAAGACTCAGAACGAGGTTAAATACAAGCGGCCTTTCCTTTTAGTCCAGCACTCTATTGACTCGAAACTGGTCTACAGTCCATTGCAATCCATTTTGTAAGGGAGTTAGTTTGTCGGTCACAGTTAGACTTACTCAGTTTGCATCTGGCTGCTACAGTAGCACTAGCATCAGAGGCTGTGCTAACTTGGAGCTCTGGGTTCGCTGCTAAATGCTTCGTCTCCCCCCATATTGCCCCACTGAGTATGCTGCTTCATTTTGAGGCGCAAAACCCTTTCAGCATTGTTAACTAGCAGCTCAAAATTGACCGCAGGGTGGGCACATTGTTTCTGCAGCAACACGGTTGGGTTGGGACTGTGTTACTAGTGGTAATTGTCCAATGAGCACCCACCAGACCTGGTTGGTGCACAGTGCAGTAAATTGAAGAGCATCAAAATTAATATATGGACAAGAATATTCTCTGTGGTTGACTGATAAATGGTGAAACATTGAAATCTCTGTCTGCAACATTAGTTGTGTTCTGGTTTCAAAATGATGGAGACAGTTGCAGAACAAAGACAGGATGCAGTTCTACAGGATGTTTTTTTTTTACTTGGCAACAATCATATTTTTCTAAATAATTTAGTTGTTGTTTTTTTTTTTTTTATCTCAAATGGTTCCAAAATAGTGCCTCTGTTTTGGACAGAATACAAACCGCAAACCTGCAACGCCCACAATGTAAAAATGAATCATTATCCAGGATTGCTGATTTTAGGGCAATGAACGTAATAAGGCAGTTATTAACTAAAAGTCATGAACAGTTGACATGTTTAATAAATACAGAAAATTTTGAAGAATTCTTAGGAAACAGAAGAACAGTTGAGAGACAGACAACACGTCTTGTAGGAGTCATGAGAAGTGTTGGACATTAATAAGTCATAACAAGATTAAAATGACACTCAGCTGGAGATTCTGCTGCAGGCACAAACATCCTCCACAGAGCTGAAGCTCATTAGCAGCTCGAGCTAACAGTGACATGAACACTGATCGCAGCACAGCATGAATGTGTGTATGTGTGTGTGTGTTTGTGTGTTTGTGTGTTTCGTGGCATCATGTCAGTCTGAAATGCTGTGAACAACTTCACAAACATGGAGGTCATATGATATTAATAACAGCAAATACCTGCTCCTGATTGGCTAGCAGGTGTCTGTTAGAATTATTTTGCGCACCAAAAGAATAAAACAAGTTTTAAAATCACTGTATAGTTAGGCTGTATTAGGCTGCAGGAAACCATGATAACAAAGACAGAGATTTCAGTCAGCAAAATTAACTGAGAATAAAACCCCAAAAATGAATGACACCTTTAATTTTTACAGTGCTGCTTGTTTGATATGAGAAATAAACTTCAAGAAGCTATGTGATACATTGTTTTTGCTCATGACTCAAAGTCGCTGGTGGTGAAACAGTTTGCTGCATAAAAGAATAGTTTCTCTAGATTTGATGTGCAGCCTTAAACTCCAACAGTGTGAGAATGAACAAACATTTCCAGGCCTCACTGCAAAGGATAACATAACATGACAAAAACCACAAGATGCACATCTAATAACATTAAACGATCTAATCTGAAGTCTTTTGTTAAAAAAGTTCTTTTTCCTCTTCTGCTTTCAGGAAAGCCATTGCAAAGTCAGGCCTGCAGCATGTGGCGGCGCAGCCCAACGTGTCGACGTCAGGACAGACCGACCCGCTGCAGGAGCCCAACAGCACCGTCGACTGGAGCGTGAGTCAACAAACGCAGTACAACAAAATAAAATCACTAATGGAAATATTGACGTGCTGCTGCTGGTTGAAGGGTTCAGTTTACAAAAGATTTATTTAAGAATTTGTAAGATTGTTGCTGTAGAATTTTTTTTGATCCAGAACAGAACACAAAAAACAATACTGAATCACTCACTATTGTTTTGTCACGCTGATGATGGCTCATTAGCTGGAACACGTCCGAGTCTGTATGTTTGTTCCCATTTTAAATAAAATTCTACTATGAGATGTTGTTTTTTCATCTCCACCAGTACCGTGCATCTTTTTATATTGTCTAAGATTTTTGAAGTTGTTCACACTGCTATTTTTCTTCAGAAATATCTTCTTCAGAAATATTTATATCTGCCTTACTGTTTATTTTATCTATCGTAGGATAACGCCCAGTATGGGGACCACATCTGGTTTGAGACCAGTGGCTCTGGAGACTTCTGTTATGTTGGGGAGCAGTACTGTATTGCTAAATCACTGGTGAGTCACAGCGCCCCCTCTGGTCACAAACTCAGTACTGCCTGTTCATGAAATGTAGTTCAAACCCTGCTACAGTACATTAGTGTGTAGGTTTTGTTCTGTCCTGCCTCATAATTTGGTACAGCAGTTAGTATAACACTGAAATAATCTGTTGTTATTTCTGCAGCAAAAGTCCGTGGCGAGGAAGAAATGTGCTGGGTGTAAGATATCGGTCCACACCATGTGTATGGAGCAGCTGGAGAAGGTAAATCATCTCTGGATTATTGACAGCTTCACTCTCACATTGTTCTTCTGTCCTTGATCACAGCGTATCGTCTCTGTTCAGATTAATTTCAGGTGCAAGCCGTCGTTCAGAGAACCAGGATCTCGAGCTGTTCGAGAGGTTGGTCTGGTGTCATTCACATTATTTGCTGTGAAGTCAGTAGTTTGTGTGATCATTGCTTGGTGAATCTTGGTAACACGCTCTTCATTTGCAGTCCAACGTTGTGCGACACCACTGGGTTCACAGGAGACGTCAGACAGGGAAGTGTCGACAGTGTGGGAAAGTGAGTCTCCATCAGTCACTTAAAACATTTTTACTGAAAATTATTCAGATCCTGAAAACAAACTGCGTCTCTCCTTTTATCTCCAACAGGGATTTCAACAGAAGTTTTCATTTCACAGTAAAGAGATTGTTGCCATAAGCTGCTCGTGGTGCAAACAGGCGGTAAGTTCACAGTCACACAGCTGTTTGATAAAGAACAGGAACCTGCAGTTTCACATGCCTCAAAGTTTCATATTCTAAATGTGTTTGTGTTAGTGTTTATTTGTGCTGTTTAGTTTATATGAAGTGAAAGTTGCCACCCACTGAACGGAAATGCTGGAACGACAAATAAACTGCAGTAGGAGTTTCCTGTTTAACGTGTAAGATTTGTTGTGTGGATAAAACCAGAAATAGACATTCCAGCTCTGCTTGGCCAGGAAGAGAGGAATCAGCCTCAGAGCCTGAGTTTTGAGGCTGAATTCTTAAGTCTAGTATTAAAATGCAGCATATGACATAGTTACACAAAGAGCATCTGCGTTAACTTGGATGTGACTTCCTGTCTGTGTTTCAGTATCACAATAAGGTGACGTGCTTCATGCTGCAGCAGATAGAGGAGTGCTGCTCTCTGGGAGCTCATGCTGCCGTCATCATACCTCCTACCTGGATCATCAGGGTCCGCAGAACACAGGTAAACACATGTTTGTCCATCTGCACCTATAAGGACCCCATTACTGACCTAATGCATTCCTCAGCTCCGAGCATTAACCATCGCAAATAACATAACATCGGTATTTCATTAGTCATTAGTCAAATTAGTCTGAAAAATTATAAAGCACCGAACTTGTAGATATGAGGTTTTTATTGGAGAGTAACATGACTTTAACATAACTCCTAATTACTAATTAACCACTTAACCCCACAGTTATTATCTTTACTACATGACTGACTTGTATTTTGTTTATTACACTTGTGTTGTTTGTTAATTATCAGTGTGTTTTTATGTTATTACTTATACATTTTTACGTATTTATACGTTTATACGTTCATTATTTTTCTACAAAGAACTTTGGTCAAAAATAATTGTTTTAAAAGTGCTCTATAAATGACTACACTTTACTTACTTGCAAAACTATATGGGTATTGTAAACCACTTGTTTGGTGTCGATCTGTATGTTTAGTACAGAATAATTATATTTTGATATAAAGAAAAAAGTAGAACAAAACATGAACTGTAAAATGTGCGAGGGGGTTTTGGCTATTCAGTAGTTGGTCCCCACAGTGTGAGTGTACCATCAGGGTCCTCACACTGTAAGATAAACAAAATAAAATACACACACATAACATCTGATGCCGTTGTGTTTATCTTCCTCTCTGCAGTCATCTCTAAAGTCGAGTAAAAAGAAGAAAAGGACGTCGCTGAAATGCAACAAATCGAGCAAGAAGGGGTCAGAGGTGAGGAAGTGACGAGCCTCAACAGGTTGTTTTATCAGTTTACAAATCTAAACCCAAGCTTGTTTGAGGTACACCAGCAGGTGATGCCTTCACTGCTTTAAATCGTTCGTCTTTATCAGCAGAGCTACAGTCTGAATTTGTCTAAATTTAATTTGAGTCTTTGGAGTAGCTGTAATATAAATAGAATAATTGCTGTATTAAGGTTAATGAGTTTGGATGATATAATGTGATGAGATTGTAAATGTGTTCGTCTGTGTGCCTTTCAGCTCCAAGATGGCCGTTGGAAGCCCTTCCTGGTGAAGCCTCTTCCCTCTCAGCTCATGAAGCCTCTGCTGGTGTTTGTTAACCCCAAGAGTGGAGGAAACCAGGTAGAGTCATGGTCCCACCTCAGAAGGACCTTGTTTCACTCCCCACAGACTGTAGGACAAAATAACAACAAAAGTGTAATTGAAATCAATCAGTGTAATAACATGAAAAAGGAAAATACATCCAGACTGAACATAACCACAATTTGTTTTCTCTCAGGGAGCCAAGATCATCCAGTCCTTCATGTGGTACCTGAACCCTCGACAGGTGTTTGACCTGACGAAGGGAGGACCAAAAGAGGGGTAAGATCAGCTACACTGACCCAGGGGTGCATCCAAATGCACTTGTTTCCGTGTGGGAGAGAGAGGAGGCATTTCTGCGGATACTTGAGTGATGACACGTGATGTTGATGCTCTGCTCTGTGTCTCCTGCAGGTTGGAGCTGTACGCCAAAGTGCCCAACCTGAGGATCCTGGCCTGTGGGGGCGACGGGACAGTGAGTCCAACACTATTCAACACATCCTATACTAGGGCTGCCCCCTAACAGTCAACCAAACATTAGTCGACCGGAGCTATTAGGAGCTGCGCCTTTTTAAAAAAATAATCAAAACCTATAGGACTGGACCATGTGGGAATTTGATTTGAAAGGACGGACACAGGAAGTGTCCACGCTCAGCAGTCAGACAGGAGTTAGGTTAATTTCCAGGGCTGGTACCTGCGGTTATTCCACAGGCTAGTTAATAACATGTCGGGCAGGAAATCCAAAGTGTGGGATCATTTTGAGAAGGTGAAGGACGGACCCAAGGCGATATGTAAACTCATCTTCATTGGTCGACTACAAACATGACGTATCATCTGAAACATGGAAGTAGCTACATGCCCATTAGCCCACAGCGTCATTAACAGGCGGCTCGCTCAGTGTGTGACGTGCACTTGTAGATAAAATATAGGCCTATATTAATGAAGGTTCATTAGTACGGTTTTGTATTTCTCTGTAATGTAGCACGTTACTGATACTATTCTTTCTTGTTTCTCTTATAACGTGTGGTGTGTGTGTGTGTGTGTGTGTGTGTGTGTTCAGGTGGGTTGGATCTTGTCAGTGTTGGACCAGCTGAAGCTCTGTCCTCAGCCTCCTGTGGGCATCCTCCCTCTGGGGACCGGTAACGACCTGGCCAGGACTCTCAACTGGGGAGGGGTGAGTTCTACTGGAGTTTAACTGGAACTCTATGATGGAGTTTAACAGTCCCTCCAGGATTTCACAGCTCTTTCATGGGATTGTTTCAGCCTAAAATCCCTCATATCTTGGCAGCTTTTGTAAAGAATTGCGATTCATGTTGTGTATGTGTCTTAAATCTGCAAAGTGAGTAGTAACTGCAGCTGTCAGATAAATGTAGTGGAGTAAAAGTACAATATCTCCCCCTGAGATTGAGCGGAGTAGTAGTGTAAATTGTAGGACCCTTAAAAATAAAATTTGAAAGTTGAGATAAACCTGCTCAGTTACATCCAAAAACACATTTTAGAAAGTGTAGAGAACAAAAATAAAAACACCACAGAAGTATTGGTGGTAGAGATGGTGTTGCTGATGCTGACAGAACAGATTTGATCTCTCGTCTCTCAGGGTTACACAGACGAACCGATAACAAAGATCCTCTCACACGTGGAGGACGGGAACGTCGTCCAGCTGGACCGCTGGAACCTGAACGTGGAGGCGAACCCCGAGGCCAGGCCGGAGGACCGGGACGAACATCAGACAGACAAGGTCAGTCAGAATGTCTGTCACTCACACAAGAGACCAGATTAATTCAGCCAGACGTCTTTAATGATGATGATGATGATGATTTCTGCTGTTTCTTAGCTTCCCATTGACGTCTTCAACAACTACTTCAGTCTGGGCTTTGATGCTCACGTCACGCTGGGCTTCCATGAATCCAGAGGTCAGTCTACACACTCACACACATCACACGTTATATGTGACAGCAGCACTACATGTTGAACTAATGGGCCTTTTCCCACCGTCACTTTTGGCTGTGCCTAGTCGAGCCACGTTGCAGCGACTTGCATTTTTCCACTATCAGTTTAAACGTGTCGTGCCATGCCAAGCTGCGCCAAAAAATTGACCTGTGCAGTAGGTCCAAACGCTGGGCTGCCCTCCCTCAAGAGGGTAGTGGTGATGTCTTGCCGACTGCAGCCAACCCTCAAAGACCCTGTTTTCCCCCTCTAACAAGCCATGTGTGTTGCAAGACTCTCCTCACCTCTGTCTGCAGGAGACCAGACAGACAGGTGTTTTAAAAGTGGCTGTGTGTTCAGCTCTCAGTACGTCTGTAGCTTCGAACTGAATCTCTGTGAATATCTGCTTTATTTTGCTGTTACATGTTTGCTATCAGCCGTATTAGAAGTTGTGTGAAGTTGCAGCTCGAAAACGCAACATTTCCTTATTTTGCTGCTTCACAATAAGCGTTTGTGCCAAAATAAGAGAGGACTTATATTGTGAACAATGTGTAGGAAATTAAATGTGTTATTACTGAATTGGCAGCACTTTGTTAGTGGCTTTTCTTTAATAAGACCCTAAAACCAAAGATGTGCAGAGGTATTTAATCCCGCCCACAAATCTCTGATTGGCTCAGTTATTTTTTTCAGTCTTCAATTATTGTTGTCATGACACTTAAAACATGGCTGCTTGTGATTAACGAAAGGATTGACAGCAGACACACTGACATGTGCAGCATTGAGAGTGTAACCTGCTAAAAATCCACTAACCTGTAGTTTTCCACCACAGAGCAGCTCAGTAAATGTGTCGTTCATCGTCCTCACTGTGTTCATGCTCCTCTCCGTGCTCCTCCTGTGTTTGTTCTATTCTTATCTACATCCTTTTCTCTGCCGCTCGCTGACCTGATTACCCGGCAGGGATCAATAAAAACATCTCTAATTAAATTAAAATCTCATATAATGAAACTGAGAACCAATCGATGGATGGAAATGTAAACCATTCGCAGTGTGTCCTCTCCTCTCTTTGTTTTATCCAGATAAAGTGCAGTAAAGTGAGCGGGTTTTTCATCTGTGCTTCTGGTCACGTAAATGTAAAATCAGAAATAAGGTGAATGTTTGTGTTGTTTGTCTTTTCAGAGGCAAACCCTGAGAAGTTCAACAGCCGCTTCAGGAATAAGATGTTCTATGCAGGAGTAAGTGTCCTCACCACTCTGTATTGAAACTTTCAGTATGTGGAGTGAATTTGTGGGATGGTTTAGAAATGGAAATCAAAGTGTGTAATACTCGTGTGTGTAATGTGCATTAATCTATCTGTGTGTGTTTCAGACGGCCTTCTCAGACTTCCTGAGCGGGAGTTCGAAAGACCTTGCCAAGCACATCAAAGTGGTGGTGAGTAAAGACAGACAGAACGTTTTGAGAAAGATGTATCGCTAAAATGTGACACTTTTAAAGCAGATTGAGTTGCCTAAATCAGTCAAAAACAAACTTTAAAAACACCTCACAATAATATAGTTATCAGTAGTTTATTAAAGTTGCTCACTTGTTTTTATCAAACAAACAGGAGGAGATAGTGACTTTGTTGGGAACTATTTTCAGTGGCGGATTAATCCACGTTTGGCTGCTGACACCAACAGACTTCAGTTCAGGGAAAATAAAAGACTTTTTCCATCACCTTCAAATGTAAAAACAAATAAAAAAAACAGCAGCGACAATTCACAAAAGTCAAATGTTTTTATTTCTTCTTTTATTCTAAATTTTATAATCACTTTCTTAATAGTTAATGTCCACCGAAAGTGTTCTAGTTTATTCCCCTAAACGTTTTTCCTTCATCAGTGATTTATGAGCTAATTTCTGCTCTGTACAAACAGTCAGCTGGTCTTTAACGGGAAACATGAATTCAAACGGATTAAAATTACAAACACCCACGGAAAATTTGTTTTTTAAATGTTTTATGATACAATATTTATCGTCTCACTGAGTGATGTAAAAATAGAAAATAGATATTGTCAGTGCTCCTGCAGCCTCAGTGTTAACCCCTGAGCCTGTGTGTGTTTCCCTCCTCAGTGTGACGGCACAGACCTGACGACCAAAGTCCAGGAGCTGAAGTTACAGTGTCTGCTCTTCCTCAACATCCCCAGGTACACTGAGCCAGAGTGTTTAAATAAAAATCTAACTGATCACATTTTATCTTTATTCTCTTAGTTTTAATGTTAACACATGGCAGCATTGTGCCCAGATGAAAAATAATCAGTAACGTGTGTGTGTGTGCTGCAGGTACTGTGCCGGCACCGTGCCGTGGGGTCACCCTGGTGAACATCAGGACTTTGAACCGCAGCGTCATGACGACGGCTGCATTGAGGTCATCGGATTCACCATGACATCTCTGGTGAGCTCTCTGCTGCACTCACACATCAGACCACATTTAACATTTAACTGCAGTGTTGTACAGATGAGATGAATGACACATTTCATGTTTTGTTGGCTGCTGCTCGTTGGTCCTCAGACAATATTGATTTGAATTTATTCCACCACACCGTCCTGTATGACTACTAAGATACATAATACACTACACAGTTCTATATGGTGTCGTAAATGAATCCAAAGACACCAAACAACACGTCAGATGAGTCACGCCAGCAGCAGCAGCAGCTCCACCGGTCGCTGACCTGTGATTGTTTGTGTCCAGGCCACACTGCAGGTGGGCGGTCACGGCGAGCGACTCCATCAGTGTAAAGAAGTGACCCTCACCACCTACAAGTCCATCCCCATGCAGGTGGACGGAGAGCCCTGCAAGCTGGCCCCATCCGTCATCCACATCAACCTGAGGAACCAGGCCAACATGGTGCAGAAGGCCAAGAGGAGGATCTCCATGCCCCACCTCAACGAGTAAACACTGAGCATTAATCTGTCACACTGCACCACAACACCAACCTGCAGTACTCTGTTCTTGATGTTCTTGGTGTGTGTGTGTGTGTGTTTGTATGTGCGCAGTCAGCAGCCGGTTCCTGAGAAGCTTCAGATCAGAGTGAACCGGATCAGCATGGCGGCTTACGAGGCTCTGCACTACGACAAGGACCAGCTGAAGGAGGCCTGTGAGTCAGTGAAGGGTTAACTGTGACTGGATCAATAACCTCCTCAACACAGCTAATCAAACAGTCAATCTTCCCAGAGAACACAAGCTCTTTAATCACACAAGAAACATTGTATTTTTAAGTTATTTCAGCTTAATTTGATAAAGTAAATACCAGCTGTTTAATCATAAATCAGTAAATGAAATCTGTAACTTGTCTCATTACTGTTTAATGTTTGATACTACAGTCGGACTTTAAAGGTTCAGGTTCGTCAGTTTGACCTTGACATGTCCTCTCTTCATGCAGCGACGCCGCTCGGAGTGATCACTGTCCCTGGAGACAGCGACCTGGAGACGTGCCGCCTGCTCATCGAGCGTCTGCACGACAACCTGGACCAGGTACAGCAGAGACACTATCAGGGCTGCTAATAATAGAAACTCCCATTATTCTTTAATGGCCACCACAAAGGGAAGGAAGGCACTCTGCAAAAAGATTTTATCTTCAGTTAGACTCAAAGTATTAAATAATTAAATAATGATAATAATAATGAACTATAATTATGTAGAACTTTTATTATATTACTATTTTTAACTTTATATTATTTATTTATTTATTTATTTACTGCATATGGGAAAATGGCATGCGAGGGATGATATACTATTTGCCAATTAATCAATTCATCATTTAGCTTTCAGATGTCAAGTCCGATGCGATCACCTCACACTGATTTTTACAGTTGTTCCCAAACTTTTTATTTCATCTTTTTCTGTTTGTGTATTGTATATTTACATCTGTACATTGTCACTCAAAGTGTTCTAGTTTTTGTTGCCTGCTGAGGAACTATGGATGTAAATTAGCATTTTGCTAACTGCGGCAAGTTTATATCTTGTATTGTGTATATATAATTATATTTATTTAATAGTAAATAAATACATAAATGAATAAATAAATACATTTTGGAGCCACGAAAAAAAAAGATCACCTAACCTGACATAAACAAAGTTATTTTTTAATAACCATTAACCATATTAGGGAGCTACAAACAGAATAACCCACTATGAAATGTATTGAAATAAATAAAATGTTTATATGTGATTATCTAAAACGTAACTGTATGTTCCTGCTCCTAGAGAAATGCTTGAGGTTTGACCTCGTCACGATTCTGTTGTGACTTTTGCATCAGTGCGAGCAGAGTTTATTCAGATCTACTAAAACTGAGGTTTGGGAGTATTTATAAGCGTAGAGGTTTTCTGTCTGTGATAAAACAACAGTGAACTCAATCCTCCAGAGTTCAGTGTCACATTGACTGAAGTATAATATAACTGACATTAAAGGTTGTAGTGAGGTGCTGGTCACTGGAAGAAGACTTGAAAGTAGGGAAAAGTGCCAGAGAAGCCTCTGAAGGACCTTAAATTGTATTCTGTAAGATATAACGAAGAGGCCTTCAGTGAGCATGTCTTTAAAACAGATCAGTGTCTGTGTCTGACTGTGATTATTGATGTTAAAGAAGCCTGAGCTCCAAAACGTCCCCGGAGTAAAAGAGAAATGCATATGGAGTGCGACACATGTTTTCCCTCTGTCACATGGACTGACAGAGTTAACGTGCTTCTTCTTCTTCCTGTCTTCTTCGTCAGGACTGTGATGCGATGAAGGGCGAGTGTCTGTCTTCACAGAAGTTGTCCACGAAGTGGTGTTTCCTCGACTGTAAGTTCAAACCAACTCTCATAGCATGTTTCAGATTGCATTCCTCTGTACTCAACACTTAATAGTTTGAGTGCACAAGTGTGTTCACACTGCATAGTACGGGAAAATGCAGTGTACAACTGATGCACTCAGACCAGTCCAAAAGTTGAGTGTGACGTAGCAAACTTCTCAACTTTTGATAAGGTGGCTGGGACAACAAGGAGCCTGTTAGTCATACATGTTTTATGCACTAAGCACCATGCTGTTACCAAGTAGAAGCTGTCAGATATGTTGAGTCTGTAATGATTTGGTACCTTGAACAATGATGTGAGCACTAGCTAGATAACTTGCTCCTAGCTACAGCAGCACATTTTAATCAGTATTGGCGTTGTGGCGTAAGTTTGGTTTATGTGTGGGTGGAGATAGCGGTCAAACATTGGCGATAATGCTCCGCCATCTGTTTGCAAGTCGTCGTTTAAAAAGAAGATGAAGAAGAACAGTAGGTGGTTAAAAAAAAAAGGCTGTCATCACTTCCAGTAAGTGCAAACTGGCGGTGCACAATTTAAGATAACGCTATACTGTTGAAATTAGTGCACTACACAAGAAGTGTGTAGTGGACATAGTGGACTACACTGAAGTGTCGTAACAGAAGTATGCAGTTTGAGACACTCTCAGCTTTTCACCACAGACTCGCACTGAGAACCTGACCCCTGCTCTTTGACTTCCAGGTACGACTGCAGATCGCTTCTACAGGATCGACCGAGCTCAGGTGTGAACTGAACATCCAGACAATAAAAAACAGAGTTAAAGGGAACATTATTTGTTTCTATGAACTCGTTTTATTAACATTTGTGTGACGTGCTCCAGGAACACCTCAACTATGTGACGGAGATCTCTCAGGAGGAGCTGTACATCCTGGACCCGGAGATGGTCTCCAAGGAGACTGTGGGCACGTCCCCAGGCATGCCCGACCTGGTGGACTCTGAGGAGCACCAGGACCAGCAGAGACAGTTTGCCTTCCCCTGCTCCCCGACCTCCTCAACCACACCGAGGTGAGAGGCAGGACGTTATATAAACAGTTATCACAGGAAGTATTCAGATATAATAAGTATGTACATGAGGAGAATATAAAACTGAATGTGAGCAGAGCGCCTCCTGCTGGATGAAGGCGGTCCTGCAGCAGCTGTTGGAGCATCATGACGACGTGCTCAGAGGTTGAGTGAATGAAAATGAGCCTGAGCGGCAGCTGGTGTTTATTATCTGACATGAAATGAGCTCCTGCTGCTGTTTGAAGTGTCGTTTCCATGGAGCTGCTGATCTGAACCTTTGTCCCCGCGTGGCTTCAGTTTCCTGGGTCACTCTGAGACACCTGACCGCTGCTGCCTCGTTTACTGAGAGAGTTTAGAGTCAGAAAATAGAAATCAGTCCTAAAACACAGGAACAAAAACCACCTCTCTGTCTGTCTGTCTGTCTGTGTGTTTCAGGGTGAGAGAGTTTCAGAGGAAGAGGATTTCAAGTGACAGTTCAGTGGCTGACGCTTTGTCCCAAAGCTCCTCTAAGACTGCCCTCTGCAGGTAGGGACAGACAAACACACACACATTGGGTTCACTGCCAAGAAGGCAAGAAGGCTTCCTCGTGTCTCTGGCAGGAAATATAACGTCTGATCCATCTCATCAGCTTTTGTCATCACACAGAAGATTTAGAGTTCGACAGGTTTGATTTAACAGGTGGAGGAACTCATTTGTCAACCTACCAAATCAAAGTCTGGCTTCTAAAGCCCCATAACCACCAAAACTTTAAACATGGTACCCAGACCATAGTATTTCCCCTGCAAATAGTCCTCGTAAATGTGGGCGGGGGTTGTTGTCACTCACTGCTGAGTGCACGCCAGCATTTTAAGAACGAAATAGAACATGTATTTAGTCCTTCTCAGGCAAGCTCAGGGGTTTAGTGTTGCTGTGGCCCACAGGAACGACACTCTACAGCGCTTTCTTTTTCCCTCTGAGTGAGGATCAGAACATATTTTGTCACAAAACATTTCATTTTATAGTTACAGTTTACTAATAAAACTCTCCACAGTATGAACAGTGGTTACATGAGCCTCAAAACCAGACACAACTCCTGAGCAGAGTGACCGTCCTCTACTGACCAATCAGACTGCATGTTCACAGCTCCACCTTTTAGTACCAGATCTGTGTGCTAGGTGCCCCAACAGAGGGGGGACCAAACATGGGGACGGTACGAAATGGTGAATCTGAAGTTATGTGCTGTACTTGTACTTTCCACCATGAGATTTTCATGTCACATAAATAAATAATTGAATTATTTCACACAAACGGGGACTTAAAGAACTTTGTTTGTTGTATTATTATGTCATCAGTGTCACCATGTGCACATATATATATATTTATACATACATACTGTATAGTATATATATGTATAAATACCAAACAGCTGACTGTTTGATGGATATTTGTGCAACTTTTTGTTTTACACTCTCTGACACTCTGAGCTCTGTTTGTCTGTCAGCTTGAAATACTTCATGGTACCACACACAGTGTTACTGCTGGTACCATGAACTGAAGCAGCTTCTGAACGTATCTTCTGTCCATCTTGTCCTCGCTGTCTCTCTGTCTGTGATCTGAAGGAGAGGGGCAAAGATCATCAATGTCCATCGCTCCAACACAACGCTCGCTGATTTCAGACCCATCATTAGGTACGACGGCATCGCTGTGAGTGTGTGGTTGTTTTAGTGATTATCTCCTCCATGTTCATGTCTAATATTTTATTTATCCGTCTTATCCTCTCACAGTCCTTCCAGTGCTACCTCACGCGATCCTGAAAAAGGTAAAAGTTTCTCATGATGTTTCTCCACAAGTAACGGATGCAACTCTAATACTGTATACACACTGATACTTGCTTGATGTGGCTGTATTAATGGCTATGTTAAAAAACATTTTGAAGAAGTTAATACAAAAACAAAACCAAGAAAGAAAATTAAAAAACATGCTGACAGTCAGACCAAGAAAACTGAGAAGGGGGAAAATTAGAAAATAGAATGATAAATAATAAATGACTATAATGTAAATCTGCGCACAGTCCAAAAATGTCCAATTTTAGCACTTTAGAAAAGATCACTACAAATAAATTCTACATAGGTGGGATGAATGGTGTGGGTATGGGAGGGTGGACCTGTGATTATGGGGATAATGATCAGTTTGTTATTGGTCTCCTTTTTATTATTTTTTGTGGATGTAATTTTTATTTTTTAGTACCTTATTTAATCTAACCTTTGTGTCTATTACAACATTTGATCTCAGGGTAGCATGCACAAATGTAATGTTCAGGAAAATGAGTCTTAAATATAGATGTGGACTCCAACTGCTCTATAAAAGATATTCAGATACAGTTATTTGAATAAATAATCCTAGAGGTAAAAATCACTGTAATTGAAGTGCTAACCGCTCATAAACATTTCCAACCTACAATAACATGAGGACGTGTCTGTTTTTAGAGATCAGAAAGCAAAAACATGTCAGCGTCCAGAGGATCCAGTTCTTTCCTCTCTGCTGTGATGGTTTGATTTAACGTGTCTGAGCTGCTCGTTCACTATAACAGTCAGTTTTATTTGCTTTTTAGATGCAGAGTTGATCAACTGCATCAAGACTGAAGACCTGAACAGAGTGAGTCTGCTCTTCATGGAGAGTTTCAACACTTCACACCTCTTTAACATAGATCTCAGAAAACATCAAAGTTTTGCTAAAATCTTAATTGATTTGTTCTCCTGAACATTTTTTACTTCCCTAGATGCTCTCTTTGATTCTGGCTGCTGGACTGAAATGTTAAAGCATTACCCCACCTTTATTTAACTGCACCTGTTGACTGAAGTGTCTCACTGTGTTGTTGTTGTTGTGCAGCTGACAGAGCTCCACCAGCAGGGGGCGGACATCCTGCTGCAGGACGCAGCCGGCTGTACACTGCTGCATCACGCCGTGGAGGCCGGCAGCAAAGACATCCTCAAGTACCTCATCGACCACGGTGAGACAAGAATGCACACACACACACACACACACACACACACACACACACACACTTAACACACATTGCATACTGTACATACTGTTCATGTTTGTACAGAGGCTTTTAACAGGATGATAATTCAAAGTGCTGCACAGAAACATAGAAGGTGTTAAGATATAAAGATGTGTTGGAAAGTCAGGGTGAAAGTATTGGGAAGATTTCTGCTAGAAAAACATATGATATTTAGTGACAAATTTTGCCCACAACTGCAGTTATCGCCGTGATTGTCCTCAGGAACTCTACTGTCAAAAAAATAAAATCAGAATCAATCACACAAGAGCAGTGATTTTTGATAAAAGTTTTATTTTCACAGGATGCAACAACCAGATGTGCAGTCCATGTTTGTTCTTTTCTCACCCAGTGCCCTGCATAGTCAAACACTACACATTTTAGTCAGCATGCACATGCAAAAGAAAGGTCATGCATGGATAAACACATCCACAATATATTTTCTTTTTATCTATGTAACTGCAAGTGTGAGACAGTGTTGCACTTGAGAGTACCACTTCTGCTTTAACTGTATTTGAGAACAGCTGGCTGTCTGCACACCTGTTGACAGGCTTTTTTGGTCTGGAAATGTAAAGGAAGTGGTGGCATCAACAGCGGATTTTACAAACGAGTTATCAGGGACAGGATGAAAGCCCTTTTATTGTCTCATACTGTAAAGAGAAGTTGATCTTTTGTCACATTACACTTACATAAAATCCTGATGAGTGTCTCTTTAAAATCCTTCTGACTATGAGCAACACATCCATCACACAGAAATGTCTTTACGAGGATATGATTGATGTGCCTATAAGATGTAACCTGTCACACGTGTCAGTGAAAAACCTGCTCCTCTGTAAGTATTTCATTCCACATGTGAGCCTGTTCTTCTTTTTGCATCGAAATATCAATAAAAAAGAGGCAGGACATAAAAGAAACAAAACATAAAAGACACATGTTAACAAGAGAAATAAAAATAGGATCTATAAAATAATCTAAAATGAAATAAAGCAGATAAACAAGCATGAGCAACTGCAACATAAGAAAATAAAGTAAAAAGACATTTAATCACTGTTCTGTCACATGATTCCTCTGATCAAATTTGTTCTTGATGTCAGTGCAGATCTGTTTGACTTTAAGATACTGAACATTTCTAGAAAAACACCTGAAACAAAAGTTTGTTGTTCTCGTGAATTAAAGTCAAAGTATTTCTTATTCTTTTCAGATCATTTTCAGATTCTGATGGTTTAACAGTGAAGTCTGTTGAAGTGTCACTTTCATCCTCTTTATCTGAACTCCCTTGGTTCAGATTTACTCAGCCTGCACTGCTGTTCACCGCTGTATCTGTTGTGATGTCACCACTAGGGGGCGCCAGCAGCAGCAGCAGCAGCCATAAATACGTTATTATTCTTGTGTCACAGTGATTATAAAAAGTTTTCACCTCCTCTGAAGTGTTTAATATTTTATTGTTTCTCAACACAGAATCAAAACTGATTTATGTGACTCTTTTTTGACTCTCATCAACAGATCAACACTTTTTCACTTTAGCATTTAGGACTTTTTTTCTGTCAATCAGTGTTTAAAAAAAGCCATATTAAACCTCCTCTAAAATGGTAAAAGAAGGGAACGCTTTCCACAGGCTCTGTCATTAAAAACATTAATTCAAGACAGTTTAATTAGGATAACTGTCAGCTGACTGTTAATAGAGTTTAATGTTACTGGACTAAAAACCAAGACCAAGAAAACTGTCACTGAGTTTGTTTCTTGCTTTCTTGCTCTCCTGCTGACAAAGACTTTCCCACAGTGCACCTGTATGTTAACAATGTAATAATGGCAGTTAGGTAATTTTGAGCGGTTGCAGACGTCAGCAGCAGTTAAAGTCAGATTCTTGTGTGACAGGCGTGGTGTGACTGCAGCTCTGTGTCTGAATGTGAAACATGTTAAACTTCCAGCAACAGGTGAACATACAGGCTCCTTAATAAGCAGCTCAGAGGAGGAGTTTGATCGATGAGTTTGAACCGAATAACTCTGCTGTGACACGTTACCTCGCTCTGTGCACGCACACTGTCGCTGGAAAAATACATTCTTTTTTTATGATTAACAATCCTAATTCCTAACACGTTAAGACGCTATGTAAAGCATAAATAAAAACAGAATACAATAATTTGTGATTCTTTTTCGACATATTTTCAGTTGAATACAGTACAAAGACAAGATATTTAACATCCAAACTGATCAACTTTGTTGTTTTTGTGAAAAGCGCTCATTGTGAATTTGATGCCTGCAGCACATTTAAAAAGTTGGCACTGGGGCAACAAAAGACTGGGAAGGAGGCACTGTGTTTATCTCAAGAACACCTTGAGGAAATGTCTTCAACTTAGGCACAAACGTCCACTTGGACTCACAAATGAACTGATTATACACCGATAGGCCACAATATTAAAACCACTTACAGATGAACTGAATAGCATCGATCATATCATAACAATGCAGTGTTCTGCTGAGAAACCTCAGGTCCTGGCATTCATGTGGATGCTACTTGACACGCTCCATCCACCTAAACAGGCCAAGTACACTTCCTCATGGCATTGGCGCTCTCCAATGACATTGCCCCCCCAGAAGGACAATGTGTCATGCAACTCTGCAAAAATTGCCCAGGAGAGGCCTGAAGACGTTGACAAAGAAGCCCCTCTTTAATAGAATTGTGCAAATTTGCAAGAAAGCCCAATCAGTCTTCGTCCAGCATTGGCAGTATAAAAACAAAAATCGGGGAGTGCGGCAAAATGCCGCCTGCCTACTTTTGTTTACAGAATGCACCTTTTTCGGGGCAATGGGGGGCGTGAGCAAGTAACAAAACGTGCAGCTCAGCATGTGACATAAACAGTGACGTAGGAGGGAAGCCGTGGCTGGTCAGTCCTTCGGCGATTCTCTCATAAGTCAGCCCGTCGTTCACCGTCCCCGTCATCTGACAGTTAATGGCCTCTTCATTTGCGAGGGCAAGGAGGGTGCGCAATTCCTTGTCTCCCCAGTTGCTCATCTTTACAGTGTCTGTCAGGTTTGCATTTCCTTCTTGCTACTAGCTGCTCGCTAATTCCTGTGATCAGCTGTTTCCTGTTTATCCACCACCAGTGGGTCACACGCGCGGCGTCATCAACAGCCCCTCCGACAAGTCTTCAACAGTCCCTCCCGTTGCGGAAGGGCGCCTCGGTCTGTTTAAACCAAAAAGGAAAATTGGGTACCTTGGATCAACTCGCCAATCAGGCTCTGTGTGTCTAAACGCTCGCAGCTTGCCTGCAAAACGGCCCAACATTCGCCGAAAATCTGGCAGTGTAAAAGGGGCCAGAGATTAAGGTGTCGACCTGGCCTCCAGATTCCCCAGATCCCAATCTAATCAAGCATCCAAGCATGTGCCGCTACCCCACTTCACAACCCACAGGACTCAAAGGACCCACCGTCAATGCCCAGGTGCCAGTCAACCCAGGACAGAGGTCCCCTGCCCATGCCTCAACAGGTCAGAGCTAAATCCAATCCAAGGAGGCCCCACCATGGATCAGAAGTACCTCTGTGGCACCAGCACGGATGCTCAATCTTATTGGGATCTGGGGAATCTGGAGGCCAGGTCATCGACTTGAGTTCCTGTTCACGTTCCTCGGGCCATTCCTGAGCAGTTTTTATGGTGTGGCATGGTGCATTGGCATGGTCTGTGTCAGGTGGCATCCACATGAATGCCAGGACCAGAGTTTTCCCAGCAGAACAGATGATCAATGATATCGTTTCACCAGCCAGTGGTTTTAATGTTTTGGTTGATCGGTGTATTTATGTGGTTAACGGTCAAAGGTCACTGTGACCTTTTTGGTCATAATGTAAGAATTCATAAAATTATTAAGACAAAATTTCACACAAATGTCCAACAGAGTAAAATGATGAAGTCATGATGTTTTATATCCAAAATGTCAAAGGTTAACTTCATATCTCAGGAACAGAAGTTGAAACATTTGGTCAGATACTGAATTGGTGGCGCTACTCTTCAAACTGTGCTGATTGTATAGATCTTCTGTGTGTGAAGCAGACATGAAAGTAAAGTGTACGTGCAGCTTGACTGGTTTGTGAAGGCATACAACGATGAGGTGATAATTCTAGTTTAGGATTTATTGTTTCTCAACACTGAATCAAAATTGATTTAAGTGTCTTTTTTTGACTCACGTTAACAAAAAACACTTTCTCACTTTGACTTTGACGTCTTTTTCTGACCATCAGTGTAAAAAATAACATTAAATTCACTTTAAAAAGATAAAACAAAGGAGTACTTTTTATAGATACCAGAGTTAAAAGTATTAATAACCATCATTTTACTTTGGATAATTGTGAGCTGATTTTGTATAGTGTGGTAAAATAAGCACGAAAGTTAAATAAAGTGTGTTAAAAGAGTTACAGGACTAAAAATGTGGCAAACCATCACTGAGTTTGGTTCTTGTCTGGAGTCTGCTGACAGACTTTCCCACAGTGCACCTGTGTGTTAACAATGTAATAATGATAGTAAGGTAGTTTTGAGCGGTTGCAGACATCAGATCCTTGTGTGACAGACGTGGTGTGACTGCAGCTCTGTGTCTGAATGTGAAACATGTTAAGCTTCCAGCAGCAGGTGAACATACAGGCTTAACTTTAAACTTAATGACTCTGGTGTGACACGTCACCTCTCTGCACGCACACTGTCACTGGAGGAAATGTTGTTTTTTTGTTTTATTTTATTTTGTGATTTTATTGTGTATCACTTTTTTTATTGAAAAAAGAGGTATACGTCAACAATAATTTATTGATTCATTTAAATGCTGAAGTACAAAACCTCAAACACAGAGTATAAACTTCAGTGTGGAACATCATTATCTCCTCTGTGAACACTCTGTACTGTCTGAGCAGAGAGAAGAAAATGTCATGTCACCTGCTGTCTGCTCAAAACATGTCACATAACTGGTCTGCACATACTTTAAACCTTTAATAACCTTTTAACCATTTATAACTACATAGGGAGCAGGTCCTCGTCTAAAGAGATTGCCACGTTGCACTGCCATGTCTTTACAGTAGCCCAGAACAGACAAACGAAACACTGGCTGTAAAAGGGACATTTGCGTTTTTGCACTTGCCACCGTAGTTAGAAGTCCATCCTCAAGCAGAGCATCAGAAAAACACTGTTTTTTTCAACGCAAAAGTGTTTTATTCAGTGTTTCTACCAGTTTAAATCATCCGGACTGTTTGTTTTGTAAAAACCTCCTGAACATGTGCATCTCAAGTTGTCAGAGAAAAAAGGTTGGCACACATTAGTAGCTCCTAGACTAGCAGTTTGTCTCCGACATGCCAAACAGCTTTGGAGAAACACTTATTTGTAACCTGAAATTTAATTCAGTGTTTTTAGTGGTTTAAATCACCTAGGGTCTCATTTATAAACATTGCGTGCGCACAAAACGAGGGTTCAAAGAGGCGTACGCCATTTCCCACGCAAAAGTTTTGCTCTTTAAAAGCAAATTTGAGACTTGGAGAAACTTTGACTCCATGCTTGCGAACATTTCGGATACGGTAAATTAGCAACATGCATGATAAGGTGAAAGCTTGATTGTAGAAATTGTTTAATATTTTTTGGCGCATAACATTTTTGGCGTACGTACATTTTTAGTCTGGATCCTACGCAGTGTTTTATAAATGAGACCCCTGGTTAGTTTGTTAATCTTACACTGGACTTTTAACCTCATTTATAATTTTAATTGTTGTTTTCTGTAGTGTGTATATGTGTAAAGGAATAATATTAGCTATATATGTTTTGTTTACTTTATACAGTAACTAAGTGATATTAACAAGAAGTGAATTCTTATAATCCAACTTGTACTTTCTTTGTTCAGAATGCTGACACTTTAATCATTTATAGGCCTTTAGATGGTAATTTCATCTCTTGATTTTCTTCTTTTTCTAAATTTTCATTGTCAGTTTTATCCCAAACTATTTTTCTCCAGAACAGAAAACATTGTATCATCTGCATACAAAACAATTCTCACAAATATCATGAATGTATAATATTATTCCTTTAGACGGGTTATAAAGAAACAGGGTTTTTCAGAGACACACGTGATGGGTTACATCTTATATATATATTATGTAGTCTATTTATTCCAGTGTTTTACGTATTGATCATGTCGCTGTCTGGAGATAAAGGTGATTTTCTCTGTACAGTTTATTAATAAATAATTTTTCTAAACACATTTTATATCTTTTTATATTCAGTGCCGACATCTCATCTGGACATAACTGAGAGAGAGACGTGAGTTTCTGTTTTTCATCTAATGTTTTGTTTTTATCATTTCTTCTCTGCCACATGAAGACTGAACATTTGAAACTTCATTAATTGTTTTGTGCGTTATTGATTTTCATGTTGTTTCAGAGGCGAGACGGCGCTCCATAAAGCTGCCTCCTCCTGTCAGAGGAGCATCTGTCACTACCTGGTGGAGGCCGGGGCGTCGCTCATGAAGACAGACCTACAGGTAAACCAACACTCAACCTACAACACACACTCCCCTAAAATACACCCTCCCATATTCACACTGACACTCGACCAGTCAGACGTTTGTCTCGCTTCTCTACAACATTTATATGAACGATGACGGGAACAAAAAGTTTGTAGAGAAGTTGAATCCATCCAGAGAGTCAATAATAAACACAGATGTACATTTAATAGATTGTTTCGGTTAATTATAACTTAATGAAGCCTCATAGTAGCTTCATGTTAACTCTGGGTAAAGTTATTAAATACAATATAAAAGCATCATGTTTTTTACTTTTTATTTTCCATCGTTTGAGCTTTGAATCAAGCTCATTAGTTCAGCGGGTATGTGGTCACATTTTGTTCATTCTTTGATGTTGATTTAATGTTTCTATACAGCACTCTGCTGCGTTTATTACTGCACTCTGCTGTGTTTATTACTGCACTTTGCTGTGTTACTTTACAGTACTTTGATGTGTTGGGTTTTTTTTTTTTACTATTACAGTACTCTGCTGCATTTCATTAGGCCCCAGTCACACAGAAAGCATTTTGCAGGTTGCAAAACAGGAGATGCACCACACTTTCACCCCATCACATGTATTTAATCTACCTTTTTTTTTCACAGTAACTAGAATATAGTTCCTAAAATGTTGAGGCAGAGGGGACTTGCTGTAGCTCTCGTTGAGGGCGAGAGGCTGCCAGTAAATAGTTTGTTGGCTACAGGGAGACGGAGATGTGTGTGAGTACATGAGACCCTAAAAAAGAGGGTGGATCACAGGGAGTACCAACAGTTGTTGTGGTGACCACCACAGAAGGCCCGCCTCTCAAATTATCTGATTGGACAATGGGGAAAAAAAGAGATGACGTGGCGCGCTTTTCTGAAAGCTGAAGTTTTTGTAACTCGAGGAGTTCAGAGCGCTCCACAGAAACACCAGGCGCCTAGATCGCAGAAATGCAAGGTGCGTTACTACGCAAAAAACGCAAGCTAAAAGCTTCATTGTCATTAAAAACAAATACAAAAAGCCACCTCCAGCTGCTAGAACACATCCTGTGTTATAGGGCCTAACTGCGCTGTGCTGCATTTCTTTCATAGTTCTGCTTTGTTTCTTTACTAAATTTGTGTTTCTTTACTGCGCTCTGTTGTGTTTGTTTACAGTAGTCTGCTGTGTTTCATGACTTAAAATGACACCTAACTTTCCTTGACTAACAGTAACCCTAACTTCAACAGAAAGATTTAAATGTTGTAAAATAACAGTCGTAAATTTGTCTGGATAAAAACTCCATGACTAATTAAAGGCAAAGAATCCTGACATGTGAACATATTATTATTGATTAGAGTGTTACACCAGTCAAACACTCCTCTGACCGACCCTCAGCAGTGGCGGCTTCCTGCTGTACGCGGCGGCCCTGCGAGGCGTTCTCAGGCACAGTGACGGCCACCAGCCTGAGCTGTCCCACCAACACTCTTAAAGGATCTCCAGCAGTATTTGACCCACTTCTCTAAAGTGATTAATGTTGTGTGTCATTGAGAAACGGAGCGCCACAGGATCCCCGGCCTCGCTCCGACATAACACAAAGGCCGCCGCTCACCGTTGCCATGGTGAAGCTAGTGGTAACAGGAAGCAGCCCATAATCTGAGTTTTTTCCTTCTTCTTCTTCTCCTCTCCAGCAAATGAAAAGAGTTCATGTGTTACTTAGTGTGTAAACTGTTGGTGTGAAGCCGAGATTCTCTGGAGGCTTCCAGAGGAGAGGCTTCTTAATGTTCCTCTTTAATTCTCACACAATCTATCAATCTGTCTCTTTATCTATCAGTCTATTGATCTATCAGTCTGTTGATCTTTCTATTTATCAGTCTGTCGATACCTGCTGTAGCACAGAGTAACTTTAAAGATGAATTGCCTTTTTAATGTTTTCCTTTGATCTGATTTGTTTTCACTTAATTGTCAGAAGAAGAAAAAAATAGAATTTTGTTTTACATCCCAGGACGTCAATACAAAACAACATTTAATATGTTCTCTGTCGTCCAGATCATGGTAATCTTAAGCGCTATATCATAGTCAACTGGACTCCACCTCTCATCTAAGAGGCTTCTTCAGTTCAGGACTGAAAGAGCGTAAAGAAACTTCAAGAAACTCAACAAGTCCAGTTGCCTAAGATAAAGCTCTTAAGACAACATTCAACCAAACCCGATTTTTTTCCCCAAGGACCAATGAAGTATTTCTGATTTCTGATTTAACTGTGCTCCTCTCCTGCATTACTAATCTGCATTTCTTAACTGCACTCTTCTGCTTTCTTTTCAGCATTTCATTTTTGCTTTTCTTATCTGTGTTTCTTTACTGCAATTCTTTGCTACCTTCCTCTCTGCATTTCTTAACGTTTCTTTTGTGGTTTCTTTACTGTGTTTCTTTACTGAACTTTACTGCATTTCTTTACTGCGTATTTTTTTTTACTGCGTTTCTTACTGAACTTAACTGCATTTCTTTACTCGTTTTTTACTGCATTTCTTTACTGCGTTTCTTTACTGAGTATTTTTAATTGAACTTTACTGTTTATTTACTGCGTTTCTTTATTGAACTTTACTGCGTTTCTTTACTGCGTATTTTTAATTGAACTTAACTGTTTATTTACTGCGTTTCTTCACTGCGTATTTTTTACTGCGTTTCTTTACTGAACTTTACTGTGTTTCTTTACTGCATATTTTTAATTGAACTTTACTGTTTATTTACTGCGTTTCTTCACTGCGTATTTTTTACTGTGTTTCTTAACTGAATTTTACTGCATTTCTTTACTGCATATTTTTTACTGCGTTTCTTTACTGCGTATTTTTTACTTTGTTTCTTTACTGAACTTTACTGCATTTCTTTACTCATTTTTACTGCATTTTTTTACTGAACGTAACTGTGTTTCTTTGCTGTGTTTTTTTAAATTTAACTTAACTGTTTATTTACTACGTTTATTTATTGAACTTTACTGCGTTATTTTATTGAACTTTACTGTTTATTTACTGCGGTTCTTTACTGAACTTTACTGCATTTCTTTACCATGGTTTTTTTTTTATTGGACTTTACTGTTTATTTACTGCGGTTCTTTATTGAACTTTACTGTTTATTTACTGCAGTTCTTTATTGAACTTTACTGCTTTTCTTTACTGCATATTTTTTTACTTTCTTTCTTTACTGAACTTTACTGCATTTCTTTACTCGTTTTTTACTGCGTTTCTTTACTGTGTTTTTAACTGAACTTCCCTGTGTTTCTTTGTTGCATTTTTTCCCCACTGCTTTTCTGCGTTTCCTGTCATTTATTATGATATTAATTAATAAAACAATTCGCATGTTCAGCAGGCGCTGACCTCACCTTCACCAATTAAAATCACAAACTTCACTGACGACAGAACAAAATGAAACGTGTCGGTTTTTGTGTGTGTCTGTAACTCAGCTAATGATCATCTGTAAGGGAAGAGGTTCACTCTGTAACACCACAGTCAATACAATCAGAGTGTTTCTGTAGTTTAATAAATCCAACAGAGTGAGACCTCTTCTCTCTGGATGATCACTTGATGTTTTAGTCACCACATTCTCCAATTCTTTTTTTTTTTTATTCACACCAGATCAATAATTCAGTTTTGAATCAGGACCCTTTGTATCTAGATCAAGTAATTTGTGTCAGATTTATTCTCTATAGCTGTTATTCTAATGTGTCAGATATATATTTCATCAAGTAAATATCAGATCAGACTCTGTCAGCAGACACCTGATGTCTAAAATCCTCTGTGACCAAATGTTTCCGTGTTCCAGGGCGAGACTCCCAAACATCGCGCTGAGAAGGCCAACGACCAGGAACTGTCTGAATATCTGGAGAACCGCCAACATTACCAGATGATCCAGAGGGAGGACCAGGAGACGGCGGTCTGAAGTCCAACATGTCTGTCCACGTCATCAGTCTGTCTATAGGTCTTTCATGTATCTGCTCCTCTAGGAGACAAGTGTGTTTTTAACTCCACTGACGGGGCGTGTAGACAGCAACATATCAGCTAGTGCTTCTTCTTCTCTGCTGTCAGAGGCAGGCGGCGGGTAAACACAGACACATGGGTTAAAATAAATGTCTCCAAACTGCTTTAACTGAGCAGAGATGATGTTTTGTTGTGGATAACGTCGGGTTTGTAGACGCCTGAAAACGCCTCTGTCCTCTGCCGGAGTCCAAACTAAACAACATAAAAGCCTCTGGACACTAAAGTGAATTCTAACTTCAGGCCACAAAGACTCTCAGATCTCCTACAAACTGCGTTTTGAATGTGTCTTTATGGCGTAAACATTAGCGCTCTGACCTCTGTGTTAAACGTGTACAGAAAGTGCTGTTGGAGCGAAACAACAGCCGCTTTGAGCGAACAGTGACTGTATTCATGTGTCTGCAGCTGAACATGATGGAACTAGACGCTTTCGCCATATCTGATAGAACGGCTGCAAAAACGTGTCTTCTCTCCGGCTTCTAGTGACCTTTTGGATGTATTTGTTTACTCAACAGAAATAAGTGTTTGTTCACACTTTGGATATTTAACTTAGACACACATGAGTTTAGCTATTTATGATTTATTTGTAGAGATAAAAAAAAAAGAACATTTTGCTTGTGATCAAACTCAGAGAAGCAAGTCGTCGACTGCTTCAGTCTGAATTTTAGATACTTCAACATATGAGACTTTGGTTTTTTTTGTATTATTGTTTGTCTGTTACATAACGGTAAAGCAAAATGGCTGCCAGCAGGATGCTTTCAATGTGATGTGTGTGTAAATAGCTGAGATAGACTCGTCAGTGTTCAGCCAGATTCTGCCAAAGCAGTCACGTCTGTATTAATAGTAATTACATAACAGTCAGAACGACATTATACTGTATGATACTGGAGTAATAACGGTTTGGTTTGGTTTTATCATTTCTGAGTGACCTGCAATAAAAGCATGTCAGTAACAGCTCTCTGTGAGGAAAATGGAGTTATTCACAAGAACGAACTGTTTGATTTGGAGCTGAAATGATTCACCAATTCAAATAATCATGTATTTATTTATCATTCAGGACATTGTAAAAGCAAAAATACCGAATATACCATGTTTATAGCTTCTTCAACTGGATTAATATTTGTGTGTCAGCTCTATGCAGAGCCAACGCTCGTGGCCTACGCTGTTGTGATCATTTATACTTGTGCGGTGGTGTGTCTGTGTCACTCTGCAGTTACACCTCCAAAACACTAGTCGGCGACAGGGTTTCTGTGAAGTGCTGTAAAGTTTAGTTGATTCAAAACACACATTAAACTCACATTAAACATGGCTTAATAGAGACAATTTCAAACACAAGTACACAAATCAGCTTCACTGTAACTCACAGACAAACACTTGTCTGTATCTGGACACATTTTTCCCGCAAATACAACATGCTAATGTTATTAGCACAAGTCTATGGTATTTTACATTGTATAAATTAGCCTAGCAGCTAGCAGACTTTTCCTCTACTCATATGAAACCAGGGACAACAGCAACATTTAACAAATGTAATGTTACAAAATTCGGCTCCATTACAGCTCATAAGGTTCACTGACAAAACAACTGTCTTATTCTAAACATGTTTTCCAAACAAATACAACATACTAATGTTATTAGCACAATTTTTGAACTTTTTAGACAAAGAATCTGTTTCTGGAATGTTTCTTTTGTTGACTGTTTGTTCAGGAACTTCAGAGGTCAGGTTTTTTAGTTTTTAGTTCCTGCTCAGATTAATTCCTCTGGTTCCTTGGTTCTGCAGTTTCCTTAGTTTTTCCGCTCCCTTAGTTTGTGAGGTTCTTTGGTTCCTCCTGTTTCTTGGTTCCTTAGTTCCTCAGGTTCCTCAGGTTCCTTGGTTCCTTTGGTTTCTTAGTGTCTTAGGTTCCCTGGTTTCTTTGGTTCCTTAAATCATACAGTTCCTTGATTCCTCTGGTCCATCCCTCAGGATTCTTGCTTTCTTAGTTCCTCCTTAGTTTTTTTTTTGTTCCTTGGGCTCTTGGTTCCCTAGTTCTTCATGTTCCTCAGGTTCCTTAGTTGTCTTAGTTTCTTTCGACAGGTTCCTCGGTTCCTCTGGTCCTTTGACCCCTCAGGTTCCTTGCTTTCTTAGTTTCTCCTTATTTTTTTTATTTTTTTATTTTTGGTTCCTTGGGTTCTTGGTTCTCTAGTTCTTCAGGTTCCTTAGTTTGTCCATTAGTTTGTCAGGTTCCTTAGTTTTTCTAGTCCATTAGTTTGTCAAGTTCTTTGGTCGGACAGGTTCCTTGGTTCCTCTGATTCTTTTGTTTTTCAAATTCCTTGGTTCCTCAGATTTCTCATTTCCTTGGGTTCCTTGATTTCTCTGGTTCCTTGGGTTCCTTGATTTCTCTGGCTCCTTAGTTCCCCAGATTCCTTGGTCCCTTGGCTTCTCAGGTTACTTGGGTTTTTTGGTTTCTTAGTCCCTCTGGTTCCTTGGATCCCTAGTTCCTCGGGTACTTTGGTTCCTTAGGTTCCATAAACTCACTGCATTTACTCTCAGAGACTTCAGGAGTTCTGCAGCCTGAAGGATGACATGAAGGAGAGCAGGAGGGTTCTCCTTCCTCCTCCTCCTCCTCCTCCTCCTCCTCTCTGTTCTCAGCTGCAGACTTTTTACACAAAGGCCTCCACGCATGACTGAGCCATCAGAACGCTGGAGACTGTTTCCTCTGCTGCTGTTCTGCTGACTGTTCCCCTCCAAGAGGAGAACACTGAGGACAAGTTGAGAACACAGAGAGAACATAGTGAACATACAGAACGTAGACAACTCAAAGAGGACACAAAGAGAGAACACACCGAACATAGAGAGAACTCAGCGGGCAGTAATGAGAGAACATCATTTTACTCTGAGTGAAATAAATATTTGTAGAACCATTTTACATAATAAGTACTTCTACTTTTGATAATGTAAGTACATTGTGTTAGTGAATGGAGTACTTTAACTGTAACAGAGTATTTTATACTGAGTTACTGATACTTTTACTTCAGTTAAAGTCAGTGTGCTGATGAACTGTGACTTCCTGAGTGAACTCTGACCCAGTCCACTGTGTGACTCAGTCCCAGTTAAACCAGGCGTTCCCCATCACACACCTGTACACACACAAACACCCACACACACACACACCTGTGATTCATCTGACCTCTCAACTACAGGCAGCTCTTACAGCAGTTTGAGTAAATATTAGCTCACACACCAACCTGTACGGTGGCATAGCTCACACTCTTTCTATATGACATCGTTCTATATGTGACACCTTTCTACGTATGTGAAGCACACTACACACACACACTACATACACACTTCACACACACTTCACTCTATGTTAATGAGCTTGTTTTGTTCCTCTGGGTCTGGATTAAAGCTTGTGATGTCACCATGAGGCTGGTTTCACCATTGTCCATATGCAGTGTGTGCATGCAGTGTGTGTTTTGTGTTAGTGTGTGTGTGTGTGTGTGTGTGTGTGTGTGTGTGTGTGTGTGTGTGTGAGGGGAGGGGGTGTATCAGCAGCAGCAGCTGAAGCAGCGACAGAAGGCGACGACTCCACAGCTCGACTGGCTGCTCCTCTGAGCTCAGCAAGTAAGTTTTTATCTTTTTATCACCTTTTTCACACGTTTCATCAAACCTGTGTTTCATTATTAACATTCATATACAGAGTCTGAAAAGATTCATCGTCCAGTCGATCAGCAGAAAATCAATCTTCAACTTTAAACATAAGTCATTTTATTACTTAATCACTTTGTCGAGCAGAACTCTGATTGTTTTTAAGTATAATGTTTTTATGTTAAATTTTTATATTCTGGAGATTATTTAACTCATTTTCTTTAAACTGTTGGTCGGACAAAAAAAACAAACAAGCAAAATTATTTTTATATCACAGCTTTCGCTTTTCTGTTTCTTATACTGTCTGACATTTTGAAAACAAAGTGATTAATCAGTAGATTAATCAGTAATGAAAATAATCGTTAGATAAGTTAAATCATAAATAATGAAACAAGTAAAAACCATCTCGAAAGATGGGAATAAGTTACTGTAGCTGACAGTAAATACAAAGAAATTCACTGTTAATTTGTATTTTTAAAAATATTCCAGTTTTTGAGATAATTTCATACTTTGTGCATCCTAATCAGATTTTTATTTTTTATTTTTATCTTAGACGCTAGACTTTTGTTTGTGGTTTGATTTCATGTTGTTTCTGGTTTTGCGTGATTTTTCTCAATTTATTTTTGTCACTGACTGTTTTCACTTGTAAGTTTGTCTTTTAATACAAAGAAGAAAGAAATGTGTGTGAAATATTAATCCAATATTCAGCATTCTAATCAAATCATTTTGAAGGATGTGCTTTTCCACATCCTCTTAAAGAGGAACTGAAGGTGTGAGGTGTGCAGATGTTTTTGCCTCTGGCTCAGTTTATGTGACCTTCATGTTGTTGTTGTTCAGTTCTGTTATAATCAGCTGAAGTTCTTTGATGCATTTATAACTTTAGATTTTTATTTTATTTCAATCGAAGCAGCACCTTATTCTCCAAAAGTTTATTTTCCATCAGCTGAAAAGAGTTTGGGAGAAACAAAAACCAAAATCTCTGAAAGACACTTCAAAGACAGCTTTGATTGGAGGAGACGTTTGGATTCATGTTTGTGCTGTTAAACGTGTCCACTTCCTTGTTTCCTCATTTCCTCATTTCCTCGTCACAGCGATCGGATGTCAGGTTTTCTTTTCGAGCCTCGGTCCTCTGAACATGGAGCTCTGAAAACAAACTCCTCACATGTTTAACTGTGTTTCATGTTCGCCTCCGGATGTGAGAGTGAACCCTGAGATTCAGGAGGAAGTTCCTCTAAATGTTGTTCCTAGTTTTGAACCAAAGGGAGCATCCCACTCCTTTTCTTCATGCTAAGATTTCATTGTTTTCTTATGCAAATAAGTTTCTATTCAGGGCGGGGGGGAGTTTGGTGGGGGGGGGTCACAGCTCCTAAGACGTGGCGTGGAATCTGTGTTGGGCTTTAGAGAAATGAAACCAGGCTAGAAGAGGCTTTGTTTTGGGCCAATGAATCAGTATTCTTTTGAGGGGAAATCTAAAGGGCTCTTTCAGACGCTGCTTGGCCTCCCCCCCCCCCTCCTCGCTCCGTCCCTCCTTCTCCTCCTCCTCCTCTTCTTCATTGATGGAGGACAGACTGGAGGCCTGCTGAGAGCCGGTTCTCTCCTCATAAAAGGCCGCAGGAGGAGCGAGAAGAGCAGGATTTGCTCTGCCAGCTGACATGTGAAAGAGGACCATTGCTTTAATGGAGGCCTGAAAGAGGAGTCTGTCATTTCTCAGCACAATAACAACAGAGAGGGAGAGAGGTGCTTTATGGGTAATTGACTCTCTTTTTCCAAGTAGAGCCGAGAGCCCCGCGCTATGTTTCTCCTCCGAGCTGATGGATGCTGTCGCTGTCATCAAACACTGGAGGACGCTTTAATCATGATGAGAGAAATAAATGAAAATATGTGCAGAATGATAACAGTGTGTGTGTGTGTGTGTGTGTGTTTGTGTGTGTGTGTGTGTGTGGGGTGAGAACAGGAACAATATCAGAATACATTAGCCTACTTTTATAATCCCGCTGCTGCTCGCACTACAATAGTCAGATTATTTGGCTTAAGCGTTCTGAGATTTGGGGGGCCGAGCTGAAAAGGGAGCAGATTTGATTTGGACTAAATTTGGACCATCTGGCCCGAGCAGAGCAGAGCAGAGCAGGCCGGGCCGGATCACGCTGCAGTTAAACATCCAGATCGTGTCAGCTGCAAAACAAGATCAGATTAAAAACAGTAAATAAAAAATAAACGTTATTTGTGAATTCAGGCAAATATCTCCTGATTTGAAACTGCTTCTCACTCAGGTCGAAGGGTTCAATGCAGCGGTGTAGCATGAAAATCTGTCATGGACGGATTAACAAACAGACGGGCCCCTGGGCGCAGATATGTACTAGACCCCCCCACACACCAACACCCCCACAGAGGAGCAGGACCCCCAGACTGAAAGAGACACCTCTTTTATCTTCAGAGTCTCTGTGTAGTTGTGTTGCATCCCTTGCAGTTGTTTTATATCTTTTTTCAATTGTTTTGCATCTCTTCGGAGTTTGTTTTCATCTGTGTAGTTGTTTTGTGTCTCTTTGTAGTTGTTTTGTGACTATTTGAAGTTGTTTTATGTGTCTTTGTAGTTGTTTTGTGTCTATTTGAAGTTGTTTTATGTCTCTTTAAGGTTGTTTTGCAAGTTTTTTGTTTGTCTTCATAGTAGTTTTGTGTCTCTGTAGTGGCTTTGTGTCTCTCTGCAGTAGGTTTGTGTCTCTTTGCAGTTGTTTTGCATCTCTGCAGTGATTTTGTGTCTCTTTGCAGGAAGTTTTGTGTATCTTTGCAGTGGTCTTGTGTCTCTTTGCAGTGGTCTTGTGTCTTTTTGCAGTAGTTTTGCGTCTCTGCAGTAGTTTTGTGTCTCTGCAGTAGTTTTGTCTCTGCAGTTTTTGTCTCTGCAGTAGTTTGTGTCTCTTTGCAGTTGTTTTGCATCTCTGCAGTAGTCTTGTGTCTTTTTGCAGTAGTTTTGCATCTCTGCAGTAGTTTTGTGTCTTTTTGCAGTAGTTTTGCATCTCTGCAGTAGTTTTGTGTCTCTTTGCAGTAGTTTTGCATCTCTGCAGATTTTGTGTCTCTTTGCAGTAGTTTTGCATCTCTGCAGTAGTCTTGTGTCTCTTTGCAGTAGTCTTGCATCTCTGCAATAGTTTTGTGTCTCTTTGCAGTAGTTTTGTGTCTCTTCGCACTAGTCTTGTGTCTCTTGCAGTAGTTTTGCGTCTCTGCAGTAATTTTGTGTCTTTTTGCAGTAGTTTTGCGTCTCTGCAGTAATTTTGTGTCTCTTGCAGTAGTTTTGCATCTCTGCAGTAATTTTGTGTCTTTTTGCAGTAGTTTTGCATCTCTGCAGTAGTTTTGTGTCTTTTTGCAGTAGTTTTGCGTCTCTGCAGTAGTTTTGTGTCTCTTTGCAGTAGTTTTGCATCTCTGCAATAGGTTTGTGTCTCTTTGCAGTAGTTTCACATCTCTTTGCAGTAGTTTTGTGTCTCTTTGCAGTAGTTTCACATCTCTTTGTAGTAGTTTTGTGTGTCTTTGCCGTGGTCTTGTGTCTCTTTGCAGTAGTTTCACATCTCTTTGTAGTAGGTTTGTGTCTCTTTGCAGTAGTTTTGTGTCTCTCTGTAGTTGTTTTGCAAGTTGTTTTGTATGTCTTCATAGTTGTTTTGTGTCTCTATGCAGTAGTTTTGCATCTGTTTGCAGTTGTTTTGCATCCCTCGTAGAAGTTTTGTGTCTCTCTGCTGTTGTCTGTGTCTCTGTGGTGTCTTACAGCATTTCTTTCTTTAGATTTAATAAAAATATCCCGTCAAACTATCAGTCAGACAGTAATAATATTATTCAATAATGATAATAATTCAAAAAATGCAGTTAAAAACATCCCGGACACGTTGGACCCTGAGCACTTTGATGCTCCTGGTTGAATGTTGCATCATGCCTGCAATGTGTTTATATCTTTCTAATTGGTTGTGCTTTAATTGTGGATGTTCAATGACGGTCTCTTTATTTTATTGTCTCTGCAGGATGCGAAGTTTGTTCTCAGTGACGCTGCTGCTGCTTGTGGCGCTGACGCTCAACGCCGAGGCCAACAGAAGAGCCAAAAATCACAAAGGTCAGACATTTAAATAACAGCAGATCAGTAGATCAACGTACGGTAGTGGTGTTGTTGTGATGACAAGTTATAATTGCTTATTCCAGATGAAACTACATTTCTTAATCCTGTCTGTCTACTTCTGTTGGAACTTCATGTTCCCAGAATGCATTTCCTGGCACAGCTTGTAGCGCTGAGCTACAGAAACATTTAGGTTTTTCCTGTTGTGATAAAATGAGTGACTTCCTTATGAGAACCTCAGTGAGCATTAAAAACAAGGGGTCTCACACGTGTCTCATCTGGTCTTACCGGTTGATTTGGTCCTCAGACTTGAGCTCATATTTCAGTCTCTGTTTCTTTGACGCCAACACACACAATGTCAAGATCTCATCCAACTGTTGGTGTGATTTCTACAAATACAGACTTTTTTTTAACTTTTGTAAGATTTATCTTGTTCTTTGTTTGTTTTTTTGTGGGTGTGTTAAACTCTTGATCGCTGTAATTTCTGTCACACTCTTTTTTTTCTTCTTCATAACTCAGTCAAATCTGGAGACACAGAATGAAACACATATTTCCACAGTCTGTCAGACTTCCACTTCCTGAGGATAACTTAATCTCTGATGTCCATCCAGAATAAACATCCATAAATCCACTTAGAAATCAGAAAAAAGAAGCTGCAGAACTTGCCTGAGGATCACCATGTTTTTTAAGTTTTCCTCTGCACTGCAAACTAGGAGCTAATACATGTTCATGATTAGATTTCATACGAAGAAACTTCAACATTAAAGTCCCCTCCCTCCACTCAGAGACCAGTTTACCTTTGTGTCCCTTCACTGTGATATCTGAGCTTCCCTGTGCAGAGTCCTGACTTGTGTTTTTCTCCTACAGGTGGCAAACATGATAAATCCCGGCCCGCTTCAGAGTGCTCCACTGCAGAGACTCAGTTCGGGAAGTGTGTCCCAGAAAATGGGGACTGTGGAGAAGGTCTGAGAGAGGCCACCTGCAAAGATCGCACCGACAAGATCCACTGCAAGATCCCCTGCAACTGGAAGAAGGACATCAGTAAGACTCAGACACCTTAAACACACTGAGTACACACTTGTATCAATGTCAGTTGAGTGAACAGCTCAGCAATCTGCATGTTAATATTTTCACAAACCAGTCAGTCAGTTTATGGAGAAAATAATTAGCAGATTAATCCATCATGAAAATAATCATTAGTTAATAGTTCAAAATGAGCCATATTTGACTGATTCTACTTATTTACTTTCACTGAAGGAACATTTTCAGCACAGGACTTAAACTGCCATAGAATATTTTTACTGTGTGGATTAGTACTTTTACTGCAGTAAAGGATCTGAACGGGTGGCGCGGTGAAGCACTGGTCAGCATTGAGGGTTCCTGGTTTGAACCCAGGGTGGGGAGCCCGTCAGCGTGGGTTTCCTTCAGGTGCTCCAGCTTCCTCCCACAGTCCAAAGACATGCAGGTTAATTGGTGACTCTAAATTGTCCGTAGGTGTGAATGTGAGTGTGAATGGTTGTCTGTCTCTATGTGTCAGAGCCCTGTGGTAGTCTGGTGACCTGTCCAGGGTGAACCCTGCCTCTCACCCAGTGTCAGCTGGGATAGACTCCAGCCTTACGGAAAATGAATGAATGAATGATGTGAATACGTCCGCTGGGTTTTGAGGGTCCAGAGAGCAGCATGTGAACATACTGTTAATTGTCTCAGAGCTATTCAGTCAATTTGAATCTACGGAAGCTCAAAGAAGTCATGGAGAGAGAAAACAAAACTCATTTGTACTGTGTACACTGTGCATGTCTTCTAACTGTGGGGGGCAGTAGCTCAGTCCAAAGGCATGTGGGTTGGAAACTGGAGGATTGCTGGTTCACCTCCCCTTCCAAACCTTGATCAATGCACCAAACCCCCAACTGCTCAGGGCGCCTGTCCATGGGCAGCCCCCTCACCCTGACATCCCTCCATTCACTGCATGTATACGTCCTGTTTGTGCATGTGTGTTTAAAAATTGCATTTCAACAAAGTTTATCTTTTTTCTTTTTCCTTCAGGTGACTGCAAGTATAAGTTCGGCCCGTGGGGAGCCTGCGACGCTGACACCAACACCAAGAGCCGGTCAGGAACTCTGAAGCGAGCGCTGTTCAACGCCGAGTGTCAAACCACCGTCAAGGTGTCCAAACCCTGCTCCCCCAAAGTGAAGAGGCCCAGAGGTGAGAGCTGACAGTTCACCTTAATCAGGCGTTGGTTATTGTTTACAGTCATCAGATGAATTAAAATAAACTCAATTATTATTATTACTGTAACTCGAAAATGACATTTTAAGGACAAACTGAAGGCAACAAGCAGTTTCACTATGTAATTAGCTTTAAAACAGAATCTGGATTTCATTATTATTAATGTTTCAAAGTTAAAGGTTCTGTATGTAACTTAACGTCACTCGTCCCGAGTCCGTCACACAGAAATCAGTCGGCAGGCAGCCCAGAAAGTCTGTACGGTCTCAGTTTTAAGTTACAACCTGTTACCTGTTAGCAATAAAAAAAGATTGATATATGTACAAATTTATTTACAGAACCTTTTTGTAGGAAAAGATTTCTGCACACTAACTCCTGTGCAGTGTTTCACTTTATTAGCACACAGAAGGCAACAATGGACAAGCTGGTAAAAGTAACTCAGACTCTCAGACTGAGACTGCATACTTGTATAGATGTAAGTGTGCGGAAATCTTTTTCTACCAGTGTGGACTTGTTGATGTTTCCAGCATCTTGCCAACACCAAGCTGGGTGAAGCAATGGTTATTCTTTATCACATGCAGAAGCTTAAAAATGAAAGACACAATTTAAAACAATTGTATATTTTTTATTTTATTTTTTTGCTCTCAAATTCAGTTTTTCAAGCGATTTAATCAGCACATCATCATACAGCTCAACAACATCAACACTGAGGGGGAAAAAAGTTTTATTCAAAAACAGCATGACAAACCCCACTTTAATAATACATATAATATAATAATAAGATGATAGAATATTAATGTAAAGTTCAGGCCCTTCAGGAACTGGCAAAATTGTGATTATAATAATTGACACAAATTCAAACAAACGATTTCAAGTTTTTGAAAGAATTTTTAGTTATTTAAAATCTTTCCCCGTAAAAAACAGCAAACAGCACAGAAAATATAATTCCAAATTTTCTGCATACAAACAATCTCATTCAGAAACGCTTTTATTACCTAAAGTCACATAAACATCTTGCTCTAGTCTCCTTCCTTGTGATTTTGGTGAGAGGACTTGAACTCGTCTTCTAAGGGCAATTGATGTATCACTCTGATCAAACTTCCAAAAATGAATGGCAATAATGAAAATAAACAACAATAATAATCATAATGATATTAATAAAACAGCCTTGGGGAGATTCTGGAGGGACTGATGAGTCAATAGGAGTAGTGGTTTCTATTGATCGATGGATCACGAGTGTAAATTAACCAACTATGTTTTCCTTTGTTTCTCCAGGGGACAAGAAGCCAAACTAAAGGATGAACAGAAGAAGACGGCAGGATTTCTTTCTCCTCCTCCAGCTGAACAATCGTCTTCCCTCCTTCATCAAACACAAAAAAAAACACAGAGACTCCAAAACACACCAACCTTTGATTTTTGGCCTCCTTTGACTTTTACTCTGATTTGATGTTCTTGTGTTTATTTGGATTAAAGTGTGGAAAGCTTTCCCAGAATCCTCCACTAGATAATAATAACATGAATAATAATGTCCTCGTAGCTCATAGTTTGTTTTTAACAGTAAATTTAGTCCTAAAAGCTTTTTACTGTAGCGGAAGTGAAATTAACATCCAAGAAATGTTCTGATCCACTCTGAAAACTCTCCTGATGATTCAGATGTCAGTCGCTGGTTCATGAAGAGTTCTGTTTTCAGAAAGGTCCAGAACCTCCTTTAAAATATGCAAAAAATTAGAAAGGCTTGGATGAATCTGTAATGGCGAAAATCCTCTATAAAATCTATTTTTTGAACTATAGATTATTGACGTTGCAAGATGAGACTTGTATAAATGAACAAAATAAATACTGTACAGTGTTTTGGTGAAGAGTTTGGTCTGTTCTTTGGTGAATGTAACAAACAGGTGATAATAATGGGGCTGCTGAAAAACAAGAAATTGACTTCACTTTAGTGGAGACAATGATCAAATGAAAACATTTCAGTGTTTTAGATGTAACTCTTTTTTTTTTTTACTTTTTAATGGTCTTTATATGAGCTTTTTATCTCATACTATACGATAATTTTATAAACTATTTTTTACATGACACTATACAATGACTTTTTTAAAGAATTGTTTTCATGACATACTTTTTCATGTCTCATGACTCTTTTATAACATACTGGACTATGACTTTTTGAATTAAATTTTTACAACATACAGTACTTTGAAAGCGAAATTAATTTTATACCATAATTTTTTGACGATGATACTATAACTTTTAGAATCTCACAATATACTGTGACTTTTCTTGAATGAAATGTTTAATACCACACTATACAACAAATGTTTTGATGAAGAAAAACATACTACTACTCTAACACTGTGACTATTTAATGAAATGTTTGATACTATACTATACAATGACTTGTTGATGACATTTTGGATACCATACTATGCTATGACGTTTTATATGACATTTTTAGTACCTGACTATACTATGACTTTTCAATGAAAATTTTGGGACCATACTATACTATGACATTTGTTGTGATGGTATACTATGACTTTCTAGTGAAATTTTTACATTTTGATGAGATTTTTCATGCCTTACTATACTATGACATTTCGATGAGATTTTTGGTGCCTTACTATACTATGACATTTTGATGAGATTTTTCATGCCTTACTATACTATGACATTTCGATGAGATTTTTGGTGCCTTACTATACTATGACATTTTGATGAGATTTTTCATGCCTTACTATACTATGACATTTTGATGAGATTTTTGGTGCCTTACTATACTATGACATTTTGATGAGATTTTTCATGCCTTACTATACTATGACATTTTGATGAGATTTTTGGTGCCTTACTATACTATGACATTTTGATGAGATTTTTCATGCCTGACCATACTAAGATGTTTTGATGAGATTTTTGGTGCCTTACTATACTATGACATTTTGATGAGATTTTAGGTGCCTTACTATACTATGACATTTTGATGAGATTTTTCATGCCTTACTATACTATGACATTTTGATGAGATTTTTGGTGCCTTACTATACTATGACATTTTGATGAGATTTTTCATGCCTTACTATACTATGACATTTTGATGAGATTTTTGGTGCCTTACTATACTATGACATTTTGATGAGATTTTTCATGCCTTACTATACTAAGATGTTTTGATGAGATTTTTGGTGCCTTACTATACTATGACATTTTGATGAGATTTTTCATGCCTTACTATACTAAGATGTTTTGATGAGATTTTTGGTGCCTTACTATACTATGACATTTTGATGAGATTTTTCATGCCTTACTATACTATGACATTTTGATGAGATTTTAGGTGCCTTACTATACTATGACATTTTGATGAGATTTTTCATGCCTTACTATACTATGACATTTTGATGAGATTTTTGGTGCCTTACTATACTATGACATTTTGATGAGATTTTTGGTACCTTACTATACTATGACATTTTGATGAGATTTTTGATGCCTTACTATACTATGACATTTTGATGAGATTTTTGACGCCTTACTATACTATGACATTTTGATGAGATTTTAGGTGCCTTACTATACTATGACATTTTGATGAGATTTTTCATGCCTTACTATACTATGACATTTTGATGAGATTTTTGGTGCCTTACTATACTACGACATTTTGATGAGATTTTTGACGCCTTACTATACTATGACATTTTGATGAGATTTTTCATGCCTTACTATACTAAGATGTTTTGATGAGATTTTTGGTGCCTTACTATACTATGACATTTTGATGAGATTTTTCATGCCTTACTATACTAAGATGTTTTGATGAGATTTTAGGTACCTTACTATACTATGACATTTTGATGAGATTTTTCATGCCTTACTATACTATGACATTTTGATGAGATTTTAGGTGCCTTACTATACTATGACATTTTGATGAGATTTTTCATGCCTTACTATACTAAGATGTTTTGATGAGATTTTAGGTACCTTACTATACTATGACATTTTGATGAGATTTTTCATGCCTTACTATACTATGACATTTTGATGAGATTTTTGGTACCTTACTATACTATGACATTTTGATGAGATTTTTGACGCCTTACTATACTATGACATTTTGATGAGATTTTAGGTACCTTACTATACTATGACATTTTGATGAGATTTTTCATGCCTTACTATACTATGACATTTTGATGAGATTTTAGGTACCTTACTATACTATGACATTTTGATGAGATTTTAGGTACCTTACTATACTATGACATTTTGATGAGATTTTCATGCCTTACTATACTATGACATTTTGATGAGATTTTGGTACCTTACTATACTATGACATTTTGATGAGATTTTAGGTACCTTACTATACTATGACATTTTGATGAGATTTTTGACGCCTTACTATACTATGACATTTTGATGAGATTTTAGGTACCTTACTATACTATGACATTTTGATGAGATTTTAGGTGCCTTACTATACTATGACATTTTGATGAGATTTTTGGTACCTTACTATACTATGACATTTTGATGAGATTTTTCATGCCTTACTATACTATGACATTTTGATGAGATTTTAGGTACCTTACTATACTATGACATTTTGATGAGATTTTTGACGCCTTACTATACTATGACATTTTGATGAGATTTTAGGTGCCTTACTATACTATGACATTTTGATGAGATTTTAGGTACCTTACTATACTATGACATTTTGATGAGATTTTTCATGCCTTACTATACTATGACATTTTGATGAGATTTTTGGTACCTTACTATACTATGACATTTTGATGAGATTTTAGGTGCCTTACTATACTAAGATGTTTTGATGAGATTTTTGGTGCCTTACTATACTATGACATTTTGATGAGATTTTTCATGCCTTACTATACTATGACATTTTGATGAGATTTTTGACGCCTTACTATACTATGACATTTTGATGAGATTTTTGACGCCTTACTACACTATGACATTTTGATGAGATTTTTGGTGCCTTACTATACTAAGACATTTTGATGAGATTTTTGGTGCCTTACTATACTAAGACATTTTGATGAGATTTTTGACGCCTTACTATACTACGACATTTTGATGAGATTTTTGACGCCTTACTATACTACGACATTTTGATGAGATTTTTGACGCCTTACTATACTATGACATTTTGATGAGATTTTTGGTGCCTTACTATACTATGACATTTTGATGAGATTTTTGGTGCCTTACTATACTACGACATTTTGATGAGATTTTTCATGCCTTACTATACTACGACATTTTGACGAGATTTTTGGTGCCTTACTATACTATGACATTTTGATGAGATTTTTGGTGCCTTACTATACTATGACATTTTGATGAGATTTTTCATGCCTTACTATACTATGACATTTTGATGAGATTTTAGGCGCCTTACTATACTATGACATTTTGATGAGATTTTTCATGCCTTACTATACTAAGATGTTTTGATGAGATTTTTGGTGCCTTACTATACTATGACATTTTGATGAGATTTTAGGTACCTTACTATACTATGACATTTTGATGAGATTTTTGGTGCCTTACTATACTAAGATGTTTTGATGAGATTTTAGGTACCTTACTATACTATGACATTTTGATGAGATTTTTGGTGCCTTACTATACTATGACATTTTGATGAGATTTTTCATGCCTTACTATACTAAGATGTTTTGATGAGATTTTTGGTGCCTTACTATACTATGACATTTTGATGAGATTTTAGGTACCTTACTATACTATGACATTTTGATGAGATTTTTGGTGCCTTACTATACTATGACATTTTGATGAGATTTTTGGTGCCTTACTATACTATGACATTTTGATGAGATTTTTCATGCCTTACTATACTAAGATGTTTTGATGAGATTTTTGGTGCCTTACTATACTATGACATTTTGATGAGATTTTTCATGCCTTACTATACTAAGATGTTTTGATGAGATTTTAGGTACCTTACTATACTATGACATTTTGATGAGATTTTAGGTGCCTTACTATACTATGACATTTTGATGAGATTTTTCATGCCTTACTATACTAAGATGTTTTGATGAGATTTTAGGTACCTTACTATACTATGACATTTTGATGAGATTTTTCATGCCTTACTATACTATGACATTTTGATGAGATTTTTGGTACCTTACTATACTATGACATTTTGATGAGATTTTTGATGCCTTACTATACTATGACATTTTGATGAGATTTTTGACGCCTTACTATACTATGACATTTTGATGAGATTTTAGGTACCTTACTATACTATGACATTTTGATGAGATTTTTCATGCCTTACTATACTATGACATTTTGATGAGATTTTTGGTACCTTACTATACTCTGACATTTTGATGAGATTGTTGGTGCCTTACTATACTATGACATTTTGATGAGATTTTTGACGCCTTACTATACTATGATATTTTGATGAGATTTTTGGTGCCTTACTATACTATGACATTTTGATGAGATTTTTGACGCCTTACTATACTAAGATGTTTTGATGAGATTTTTGGTGCCTTACTATACTATGACATTTTGATGAGATTTTTGGTGCCTTACTATACTATGACATTTTGATGAGATTTTTGACGCCTTACTATACTATGACATTTTGATGAGATTTTTGGTGCCTTACTATACTATGACATTTTGATGAGATTTTTGACGCCTTACTATACTATGACATTTTGATGAGATTTTTGGTGCCTTACTATACTATGACATTTTGAGATTTTTGACGCCTTACTATACTATGACATTTTGATGAGATTTTAGGTACCTTACTATACTATGACATTTTGATGAGATTTTTGGTGCCTTACTATACTATGACATTTTGATGAGATTTTTGACGCCTTACTATACTATGACATTTTGATGAGATTTTTGGTGCCTTACTATACTATGACATTTTGATGAGATTTTTGACGCCTTACTATACTATGACATTTTGATGAGATTTTAGGTACCTTACTATACTATGACATTTTGATGAGATTTTTCATGCCTTACTATACTATGACATTTTGATGAGATTTTTGACGCCTTACTATACTATGACATTTTGATGAGATTTTAGGTACCTTACTATACTATGACATTTTGATGAGATTTTTGGTGCCTTACTATACTATGACATTTTGATGAGATTTTTCATGCCTTACTATACTATGACATTTTGATGAGATTTTAGGTACCTTACTATACTATGACATTTTGATGAGATTTTTGGTGCCTTACTATACTATGACATTTTGATGAGATTTTTCATGCCTTACTATACTATGACATTTTGATGAGATTTTAGGTACCTTACTATACTATGACATTTTGATGAGATTTTTGACGCCTTACTATACTATGACATTTTGATGAGATTTTAGGTACCTTACTATACTCTGACATTTTGATGAGATTTTAGGTACCTTACTATACTATGACATTTTGATGAGATTTTAGGTACCTTACTATACTATGACATTTTGATGAGATTTTAGGTACCTTACTATACTATGACATTTTGATGAGATTTTTGGTGCCTTACTATACTATGACATTTTGATGAGATTTTTGGTACCTTACTATACTATGACATTTTGATGAGATTTTTCATGCCTTACTATACTAAGATGTTTTGATGAGATTTTTGGTGCCTTACTATACTATGACATTTTGATGAGATTTTTGACGCCTTACTATACTATGATATTTTGATGAGATTTTTGGTGCCTTACTATACTATGACATTTTGATGAGATTTTTGACGCCTTACTATACTATGACATTTTGATGAGATTTTTGGTGCCTTACTATACTATGACATTTTGATGAGATTTTTGACGCCTTACTATACTATGATGTTTTGATGAGATTTTTGGTGCCTTACTATACTATGACATTTTGATGAGATTTTTGACGCCTTACTATACTAAGATGTTTTGATGAGATTTTTGGTGCCTTACTATACTATGACATTTTGATGAGATTTTTGGTGCCTTACTATACTATGACATTTTGATTAGATTTTTGACGCCTTACTATACTATGACATTTTGATGAGATTTTTCATGCCTTACTATACTATGACATTTTGATGAGATTTTTGACGCCTTACTATACTATGACATTTTGATGAGATTTTAGGTACCTTACTATACTATGACATTTTGATGAGATTTTAGGTACCTTACTATACTATGACATTTTGATGAGATTTTTGGTGCCTTACTATACTATGACATTTTGATGAGATTTTTCATGCCTTACTATACTAAGATGTTTTGATGAGATTTTTGGTGCCTTACTATACTATGACATTTTGATGAGATTTTTGACGCCTTACTATACTATGACATTTTGATGAGATTTTAGGTGCCTTACTATACTATGACATTTTGATGAGATTTTAGGTACCTTACTATACTATGACATTTTGATGAGATTTTTGGTTCCTTACTATACTATGACATTTTGATGAGATTTTTGGTGCCTTACTATACTATGACATTTTGATGAGATTTTTGGTGCCTTACTATACTATGACATTTTGATGAGATTTTAGGTGCCTAACTATACTATGACATTTTGATGAGATTTTTCATGCCTTACTATACTATGACATTTTGATGAGATTTTTGGTGCCTTACTATACTATGACATTTTGATGAGATTTTTGGTGCCTTACTATACTATGACATTTTGATGAGATTTTAGGTACCTTACTATACTATGACATTTTGATGAGATTTTAGATACCTTACTATACTATGACATTTTGATGAGATTTTTCATGCCTTACTATACTATGACATTTTGATGAGATTTTAGGTGCCTTACTATACTATGACATTTTGATGAGATTTTAGGTACCTTACTATACTAACATTTTGATGAGATTTTAGGTACCTTACTATACTATGACATTTTGATGAGATTTTTGACGCCTTACTATACTATGACATTTTGATGAGATTTTAGGTGCCTTACTATACTATGACATTTTGATGAGATTTTTGGTACCTTACTATACTATGACATTTTGATGAGATTTTTCATGCCTTACTATACTATGACATTTTGATGAGATTTTAGTACCTTACTATACTATGACATTTTGATGAGATTTTTGACGCCTTACTATACTATGACATTTTGATGAGATTTTAGGTGCCTTACTATACTATGACATTTTGATGAGATTTTAGGTACCTTACTATACTATGACATTTTGATGAGATTTTTCATGCTTTACTATACTATGACATTTTGATGAGATTTTTGGTACCTTACTATACTATGACATTTTGATGAGATTTTAGGTGCCTTACTATACTAAGATGTTTTGATGAGATTTTTGGTGCCTTACTATACTATGACATTTTGATGAGATTTTTCATGCCTTACTATACTATGACATTTTGATGAGATTTTTGACGCCTTACTATACTATGACATTTTGATGAGATTTTTCATGCCTTACTATACTATGACATTTTGATGAGATTTTAGGTGCCTTACTATACTAAGATGTTTTGATGAGATTTTTGGTGCCTTACTATACTATGACATTTTGATGAGATTTTTGGTGCCTTACTATACTAAGACATTTTGATGAGATTTTTGACGCCTTACTATACTATGACATTTTGGTGAGATTTTTGATGCCTTACTATACTATGACATTTTGATGAGATTTTTGGTACCTTACTATACTCTGACATTTTGATGAGATTGTTGGTGCCTTACTATACTATGACATTTTGATGAGATTTTTGACGCCTTACTATACTATGATATTTTGATGAGATTTTTGGTGCCTTACTATACTATGACATTTTGATGAGATTTTTGGTGCCTTACTATACTATGACATTTTGATGAGATTTTTGACGCCTTACTATACTATGACATTTTGATGAGATTTTTGGTGCCTTACTATACTATGACATTTTGATGAGATTTTTCATGCCTTACTATACTATGACATTTTGATGAGATTTTTGACGCCTTACTATACTATGACATTTTGATGAGATTTTAGGTACCTTACTATACTATGACATTTTGATGAGATTTTAGGTACCTTACTATACTATGACATTTTGATGAGATTTTTGGTGCCTTACTATACTATGACATTTTGATGAGATTTTTGACGCCTTACTATACTATGACATTTTGATGAGATTTTAGGTACCTTACTATACTATGACATTTTGATGAGATTTTTCATGCCTTACTATACTATGACATTTTGATGAGATTTTTCATGCCTTACTATACTATGACATTTTGATGAGATTTTTGGTACCTTACTATACTATGACATTTTGATGAGATTTTTCATGCCTTACTATACTAAGATGTTTTGATGAGATTTTTGGTGCCTTACTATACTATGACATTTTGATGAGATTTTTGACGCCTTACTATACTATGACATTTTGATGAGATTTTTGGTGCCTTACTATACTATGACATTTTGATGAGATTTTTGACGCCTTACTATACTATGATATTTTGATGAGATTTTTGGTGCCTTACTATACTATGACATTTTGATGAGATTTTTGACACCTTACTATACTAAGATGTTTTGATGAGATTTTTGGTGCCTTACTATACTATGACATTTTGATGAGATTTTTGGTGCCTTACTATACTATGACATTTTGATTAGATTTTTGACGCCTTACTATACTATGACATTTTGATGAGATTTTTGGTGCCTTACTATACTATGACATTTTGATGAGATTTTTGACGCCTTACTATACTATGACATTTTGATGAGATTTTTGGTGCCTTACTATACTATGACATTTTGATGAGATTTTAGGTACCTTACTATACTATGACATTTTGATGAGATTTTAGGTACCTTACTATACTATGACATTTTGATGAGATTTTTGGTGCCTTACTATACTATGACATTTTGATGAGATTTTAGGTACCTTACTATACTATGACATTTTGATGAGATTTTAGGTGCCTAACTATACTATGACATTTTGATGAGATTTTTCATGCCTTACTATACTATGACATTTTGATGAGATTTTTGGTGCCTTACTATACTATGACATTTTGATGAGATTTTTGACGCATTACTATACTATGACATTTTGATGAGATTTTAGGTGCCTAACTATACTATGACATTTTGATGAGATTTTAGGTGCCTAACTATACTATGACATTTTGATGAGATTTTTCATGCCTTACTATACTATGACATTTTGATGAGATTTTAGGTACCTTACTATACTATGACATTTTGATGAGATTTTTGGTGCCTTACTATACTATGACATTTTGATGAGATTTTAGGTACCTTACTATACTATGACATTTTGATGAGATTTTTCATGCCTTACTATACTATGACATTTTGATGAGATTTTTGACGCCTTACTATACTATGACATTTTGATGAGATTTTAGGTACCTTACTATACTATGACATTTTGATGAGATTTTAGGTGCCTTACTATACTATGACATTTTGATGAGATTTTTGGTACCTTACTATACTATGACATTTTGATGAGATTTTAGGTGCCTTACTATACTATGACATTTTGATGAGATTTTTGGTGCCTTACTATACTATGACATTTTGATGAGATTTTAGGTACCTTACTATACTATGACATTTTGATGAGATTTTAGGTGCCTAACTATACTATGACATTTTGATGAGATTTTTCATGCCTTACTATACTATGACATTTTGATGAGATTTTTGGTGCCTTACTATACTATGACATTTTGATGAGATTTTTGACGCCTTACTATACTATGACATTTTGATGAGATTTTAGGTACCTTACTATACTATGACATTTTGATGAGATTTTTGGTGCCTTACTATACTATGACATTTTGATGAGATTTTAGGTACCTTACTATACTATGACATTTTGATGAGATTTTTCATGCCTTACTATACTATGACATTTTGATGAGATTTTTGACGCCTTACTATACTATGACATTTTGATGAGATTTTAGGTACCTTACTATACTATGACATTTTGATGAGATTTTAGGTGCCTTACTATACTATGACATTTTGATGAGATTTTTGGTACCTTACTATACTATGACATTTTGATGAGATTTTAGGTGCCTTACTATACTATGACATTTTGATGAGATTTTAGGTACCTTACTATACTATGACATTTTGATGAGATTTTTGGTGCCTTACTATACTATGACATTTTGATGAGATTTTAGGTACCTTACTATACTATGACATTTTGATGAGATTTTAGGTGCCTAACTATACTATGACATTTTGATGAGATTTTTCATGCCTTACTATACTATGACATTTTGATGAGATTTTTGGTGCCTTACTATACTATGACATTTTGATGAGATTTTTGACGCCTTACTATACTATGACATTTTGATGAGATTTTAGGTACCTTACTATACTATGACATTTTGATGAGATTTTTCATGCCTTACTATACTATGACATTTTGATGAGATTTTTGACGCCTTACTATACTATGACATTTTGATGAGATTTTAGGTACCTTACTATACTATGACATTTTGATGAGATTTTTGGTACCTTACTATACTATGACATTTTGATGAGATTTTAGGTACCTTACTATACTATGACATTTTGATGAGATTTTTGACGCCTTACTATACTATGACATTTTGATGAGATTTTAGGTGCCTTACTATACTATGACATTTTGATGAGATTTTTGGTACCTTACTATACTATGACATTTTGATGAGATTTTTCATGCCTTACTATACTATGACATTTTGATGAGATTTTAGGTACCTTACTATACTATGACATTTTGATGAGATTTTTGACGCCTTACTATACTATGACATTTTGATGAGATTTTAGGTGCCTTACTATACTATGACATTTTGATGAGATTTTTGGTACCTTACTATACTATGACATTTTGATGAGATTTTAGGTGCCTTACTATACTAAGATGTTTTGATGAGATTTTTGGTGCCTTACTATACTATGACATTTTGATGAGATTTTTGGTGCCTTACTATACTATGACATTTTGATGAGATTTTTCATGCCTTACTATACTATGACATTTTGATGAGATTTTTGACGCCTTACTATACTATGACATTTTGATGAGATTTTTGGTGCCTTACTATACTATGACATTTTGATGAGATTTTAGGTACCTTACTATACTATGACATTTTGATGAGATTTTTCATGCCTTACTATACTATGACATTTTGATGAGATTTTTGACGCCTTACTATACTATGACATTTTGATGAGATTTTAGGTACCTTACTATACTATGACATTTTGATGAGATTTTAGGTACCTTACTATACTATGACATTTTGATGAGATTTTTCATGCCTTACTATACTATGACATTTTGATGAGATTTTTGACGCCTTACTATACTATGACATTTTGATGAGATTTTAGGTGCCTTACTATACTATGACATTTTGATGAGATTTTAGGTACCTTACTATACTATGACATTTTGATGAGATTTTTCATGCCTTACTATACTATGACATTTTGATGAGATTTTAGGTGCCTTACTATACTATGACATTTTGATGAGATTTTTCATGCCTTACTATACTATGACATTTTGATGAGATTTTAGGTACCTTACTATACTATGACATTTTGATGAGATTTTAGGTACCTTACTATACTATGACATTTTGATGAGATTTTTCATGCCTTACTATACTATGACATTTTGATGAGATTTTAGGTACCTTACTATACTATGACATTTTGATGAGATTTTAGGTGCCTTACTATACTATGACATTTTGATGAGATTTTTGGTACCTTACTATACTATGACATTTTGATGAGATTTTTCATGCCTTACTATACTATGACATTTTGATGAGATTTTAGGTACCTTACTATACTATGACATTTTGATGAGATTTTTGACGCCTTACTATACTATGACATTTTGATGAGATTTTTGGTGCCTTACTATACTATGACATTTTGATGAGATTTTTAGTACCTTACTATACTATGACATTTTGATGAGATTTTTCATGCCTTACTATACTATGACATTTTGATGAGATTTTTGATGCCTTACTATACTAAGATGTTTTGATGAGATTTTTGGTGCCTTACTATACTATGACATTTTGATGAGATTTTTGGTGCCTTACTATACTATGACATTTTGATGAGATTTTTTGGTGCCTTACTATACTATGACATTTTGATGAGATTTTTCATGCTTTACTATACTATGACATTTTGATGAGATTTTTAGTACCTTACTATACTATGACATTTTGATGAGATTTTTCATGCCTTACTATATACTATGACATTTTGATGAGATTTTTGGTGCCTTACTATACTATGACATTTCGATGAGATTTTTCATGCCTTACTATACTACGACATTTCGATGAGATTTTTCATGCCTTACTATACTACGACATTTTGATGAGATTTTTCACGCCTTACTATACTATGACATTTTGATGAGATTTTTGGTGCCTTACTATACTACGACATTTTGATGAGATTTTGGTGCCTTACTATACTATGACATTTTGATGAGATTTTTCATGCCTTACTATACTAAGATGTTTTGATGAGATTTTTGGTGCCTTACTATACTATGACATTTTGATGAGATTTTTCATGCCTTACTATACTATGACATTTTGGTGAGATTTTTGGTACCTTACTATACTATGATATTTCAGTGAAATTTCTGATAACATACTATTACGTCTTGATGGATTTTTTTTATAACATAGTATACTATGACTTTGATGTGAAATTTGCGACACTATACTTCAGTATGACTTTTTAGAACTATAGTTTGAGTTCCCTATTGTACTTTTAATTTTTAAGAAAATTTACTTTACTTTAAAGCTACTTTAAATTTTTCAACATTTTTTTTCATAACATACTACATTGGGATTTTTTATGACTTGTTTTGAAGGTTTTTTTCACCATGAATTATGTGAAAAGCATTTCAGTATGACTTTTTATTACCTGGAAAACTGTTAAATAATTTTTTGGAACAAAATATACAATGATTTTCTAAATTACTGTTTTAGTCAAATACCATATGACAACATTTTTAAATGAAATTTTTAAAACCATACTATAGTGTCACAGTTTTGAAGAAAAATATTTTATGACATAATATAATATAAATTTTTTGACCTTTTTTTGTGACATACATTACTTTACTTTTTTAGTGTTGTTTTTTGACAGATTGTACTACGATTTTTAATGACTTCCTCACCACATACTATATTAGGAGTTTTTTCTTTTGATTTTTTTTAAGGATATATTATGTTTTTGATTTTTTCATAACACACTACAACGAAGCCTTTTCAATGACACTTTTATGACATGCTATACTATGACTTTTTTAAAAAAAATATATATATATATTCTTCTATACTGTGTATTTTTTTGCATGAAGTACTATACTTTGACCTTTTAGGACTTTTTTAATGACTTCTTCCCACACTTTTTCATCACATTTGCTCAATCGGAGCAAAGGTTATCCATTTCTATCACATTGCGGCAATGCAAACAGGAAACGTTTCCCTCGTGTGAATATAGAATTTAATCAGTCTAATCGATCAGCCACACAGGATCATGAACAGAGACTCTTTGATGGGTTTTTTTCTCGAAACAGTTAAAAACAGTTTGCCATCCAAAGTCAGCAGCTCTATCAGTTGTTACCACTGTAACTATTAACATCAAATCACCAGTATTGATCACATAGTCTGATAAATTCTTCATCAAACAACCTTTAACACACAGTGTGTCCTGCAGTTTAAAACATCCACAGTCTCTCCTGTCTCTGAGCGGCTAACAGGCTGAAAATAAACATTTTAAACACAAACATATCTCCACATGTTGATCTACTGATAAACTCTGTCATTCTGGTTTGTTTTCTTTCTGCTGGCACATATCTCACTGATAAAGACACTCAGAGAACATCTGTGGTCCCTCCAAAACTTTGATAACTGACAGTTCTCTCTCTTCAAGTCTCAACATGAACAAGAAACTCTGTGGTTTGAATCATCAGATCAAAAGATGAACAACTGTCCATGAAAATATCTGAGGGGCAGGATGTCACAGCTAACAGAGAGAAGTCAACTACGACTCCCAACGTGCATTTCAGCAACAAACATCCAATCACAGAGCTTCAAATGCTGTGATTGTTATGCAGCAAACTGAAGAGTGTTGAGGAAAGTTCATGTCGTTTGTATTTGAATTCTGGGTCAGTTCAGTTTTGTAACCAGTTGATACAACAAATTACTTCAGGACTTCTTCTTCACAGTAACATCAGCTGAGGCTCATGGGTATTGTAGTATTTAGAGCCACCTGCCAAACAGATGGTAACAGTGACTTCTAAGTTAAAATAAATCAAAGTGATTGTCATAATATAAACCACAGTAAATCATTAAACTTTACAGTCCGTCTGTAAAAACTCCTGGAACCAACAGATCCTTCCACTCAAGTGTCAGTCATAAACTTTCAAATATTATTTCAGGACTAAAACGTGTCCTGCCACCATGGTACAGTCTCATCGCAGTGTCCTGTTGCGGCAGCGCAGGAGGTTGCAGAAGGTCTTTCTGAAGGTGACATTGCACAGAGCGTAGCAGCCAGGGTTGATGGCACTGTTGATGTAACAGAGCCAGTAACCTGTGGTCCACAGGAACTCCGGGATGCACACGTGACAGAAAGCGGCTACTACCGCCATGATGTTGTACGGCGTCCAAGTGAGGATGAAGGTCAGTAGGATGGCCAGGATGGTCTTGGTGACCCTCCTCTCCCTTGCCATCACTCGACGTCTCCGTCTCTCCTGAGACTTGAAGCTCGGACAGGAGGAGAAGACTGCAGAGGCGACCCTGTGGAGGTCAACGTTGGACATGGAGTCATTTTCGATCTTGGTGCGGTCTTCGTCCCCAGCGTGGCGGGCGGTGGTCCGAGGGTGACACTGCTGAGGATCTGATGTGTCACCAGGAATTTTGGACGCTTTACGTTTCCTCCTGAGCTTCGGAGTGCTGGACTCTGATTGGTACAGAGACAGGTCTGAGCCCGGGTCACTGGCCACCCAGCTCCGTCGTTTCAACAGGAAGTCTTTAATGGATGGACTAGATGTCCTGAGCGTGCCCTGCTCTGTCTGGAGCGTGCTCAATCGACTGCGGCTGGCGGCAGATAAGCGGCTGTACAGGCCAACCATGACGAATGCCGGCAGGTAAAAAGAAGGAAGCGTCGTCCCCAAAGTGACGGCGGGGTTGGCGAGGAGCTGTATGTAACACTTCCCATCAGGGATGACACGTTTGCCTCTGTCCGTCTGCCAGCAGAGGATGGCGGGGGCCCACAGGACGAAGGATAGCAGCCAGGCAGTGCCAATCATCAGACTGGCCACTGTGCTCGTCCGCTGCGCCGGATAGCTGAGCGGCTGCGTCATGCAGAAGTACCGATCCAAGCTGATGATCAGCAGGTTCATGACGGAGGCGCTGCTCACCACGTAGTCCACAACCAGCCACATGTCGCAGACGGCGGCCCCCAGGGTCCAGCGGCCCCGCAGCAGGTACAGTGTGTACAGGTTCATGGAGAACAGTCCAATGATTAGGTCAGCCACCGCCAGGCTCAACAGGAAGTAGTTATTGACGGTCCGCAGGTGACGGTTTACTTTGATGGACAGGATCACCAGCGTGTTGCCCAGGACGGTGACGATGCTGACGGAGGTGGTTACTGTGGCGATGAGGACCAGTTGAGCCGTGGTGTAGAGACAGGCCGCGCTGATTGGAGGCTGACAGGAGGCGTTAAGGGAGGGGCGGAGCCAGAGGGAGGAGTTGAAGTCAGGCTCAGGAGCTTGTCCCATGTTCCCTGAAAACACACACACAAAAAAAATCAGCAGAGTTTCTTTATTTTACTCAGTAAATTCCTCAAACAGTTGCTCACTGTAGTTTTTTTTTATTTTTTTTTTTAAATCAGACTAACATGGGGATATCGTGACTTTTTTAGGGACTATTTTCAGCGGTGGATTAATCCACATTTGGTGCTCTAGTGTCAGCAGGACGGTGTATGTGGGATTGAGCCAAAAAAAAAAAAGGGCTAAAGTGTGTGTGTTCATGGTGATGAAGGAACATGTCTGGAGGATTTAAAGAACAGTCACAAACAGCAGAAACTCTGCTGGTTCATGTCGGTGAAAGATGGATTCAGTTAAATATGAATAAACACATCAACTCTTTCTGTATACAAGCAGAAGATGTTTCTCTGACATGAACACAGAGCTGAGAGTCGCTGCAGTTTCCTCTACCTCATATTTTGGTGAAACATCTTTATTATATTTCCCTCATCATATTTGTTTTTGTGAATTAGTTGTAATTAAACATAATTGGTAAACAGAGTTGGTTTCAAACACAGTACGTAGCTGTGGCTCAGGAGGTAGAGCGAGTTGTTCACTAATCGGAAAATCAGCGTTTTGATCCTCGGCTCCTCCAGTCTGCATGTGAAAGCATCCTTGAGCAGGATTCTGAACTCCAAATTGATAGCAAGTGGCACCTTGTATCGTAGCCTCAGCCACCAGTGTATTTTCATGTGTGAATGGATTTATTTATCTCTAAGGTAACTGATAAAAAAGCAAGAGGCATAATGTTATGAGAAAGTAGTATATCCTGATTGTGTGCAACAGTATGCACTTTTAAGGGCAGCTGTAGTACTACTGAAAGTAAAAAGAAAAAGTATGAGATTTGGAACGCACCCCAGGAATCTCTGGATAAAACACATCAGGTAAGATAACGTTACATTTGCATGTCGAGCACAGTTAGGTTAGCTGGCTAGCGTGTTGGTGTTGGTGATGTATATCGTGTGAGACGAGAGACGTAGTTCACTAAGGGGTTTCACACAAAACTAAATAGCACTTTTTTCTTGACTTGAAAAATTATTGACAAACATCTTATGTTAAGTTCATGGCACACTTTAAATGGGATCAAAAATTACTTGTCTTTCATCGTTAACTACTGTAGATATTTTTTTTCCATGAGGTACTTTATCTCTTCATTGCGGTCTCTTAAGAGCGCTTGCACTTATGTTCAATGACCACTAGAGGGCCCCAGACTTCCTTCCTAGTAGTAAACTAGGTAGGAAAGTTGAATGACTTCAGTGACATTTAAAATAAAATATTAAAAGAAAGAATAATATATAATTCCTGATAATAAGAAGCAAGAAAAAAGCAGAGAGGAATAATCTAAGCAGACCGACAGAGTTCAGTCAAACTTACCGGAGATGTCAGACCTGCTGCTGATGCTGGTCCTGCTGAGGTTTTCAGACCTACTAGATGTTGGACGTGCTGCTGATGCTGGTCCTGCAGTCTGTGCTCACTTCACCTCCTCAGCTCCGTCTCCTCCGTCAGTCCCCAGCAGCAGTAGTGTATATGTAACAGAGGAATGCCTCATTCATCCTCATTAACGGAGCGGACACTCCGCCTGCCTGTCTCCTCCTGCTGTCCTCAGGTCAGACCTCAGACTCTGCTTCATGTGGGATGTAATGACACATTACTCTGAGAACAGACAGAGCTGTGCTTCCTTCCACCATTAATAAAGTGTTTAAACACAGTCAGGATCTTTTACTGTGTGCTGATCTGCAGGTCTGTTAGCTCTTCTCTGCACAGCATCAAGTCTCAGTCCCTGAGTAATGTCCCCTTTAATCAGGGCAGAGAGGACGATAAAGTGCTGCTGCCTGTGAGAGAAGATCTGGATCTGATCTTAGATCATGTTGTGATCAAATTCTGTTCCATAAAGTGGGAGTTATGAACATGTTAACACTGTAACTGATTCTTTAGGACTACACGCTTCAGCCTGGACTGAGCATGTGCAGTACAGTTTAGTTTTGTCCGCACACTCTGATCCTTATAAACGCACCATAAACGCAACATTCAGCAGATGTAATTCAAACCATCAGGTGTAACTAGAGAGATGGTGGCTCAAACGATGTAAACTCATGGAGAGGGACTCAGTGTTCTTATGTTTTTAAACATTAAGCAGTTTAAACAGGTCACGTGACTCACGTTTGGCTCAACTCAGCCTGTAAAACTGTTGTTTAAAGTTCCAAGTCTGAGAAAATAACTTGGATAATGTAATAATATGCATAAATAATAAACTGGAGTTTGTGGAATTTTTAAGACGTGTGTCTAATAAAAGAACTCATCTAGTTGCATCATGGGAAATGTAGGATCCAATGTGTTTGGGTTAAAAGTCAGGATATCTCCACCTTCTGTTTTCATTGTGCCATCTGAAATGACTCGTTACTGAGTCTGTTAAAGTCTCTGTCTTGTTAAGGCATTTGAAGTTAACATTTTAAACATTTTAAAAGTTGAGTACATGACATGTATACTTCCTTTTGTTAACACAACGCAACACGATTCACTGGATAATAAAACATAACAATTACGTGTCTGGAGAAGACGTTAATCTCAGCTGAGTTCACTTTAGAGTCGAGCAGCAGCACCACACAGCTGGTTTTGGTTCAGTGTGGAGACCAACACAGTTTCACAGGCTCAGTGAAGTCCCAGCTAAATATTGTTTTTCTTCTCAGGAGTGTTTTAATTTGAGAGAGTGAAACTGATTTATAAAAGCTACTTTGGTTTTGTATGCGAGAGTTGATAGTGAGCAGCTGATGTTACTGAAAAACTAATTTGGTTACACAGATCTGTGCTTTGTGTTGCACTACGTTACTCACACTGACCTGCTCCAGGTATGGTTGAATTAAAAAAAAATTGATGACATGATGAGAGAAAACTGTTATTCTCAGCTGAGTTCAGTTCACTCTAGAGGTGTGCAGCAGCAGCAGCAGCAGACAGCTGGTTTTGGTTCAATGTGGGGACCAACACTTCTTACAGCACAGTGGAGACACAGCATGAAATACTGTCAGTTGTTTTGTTTTTTTTTTTAGATTATTTTCTTTATTTAAGAATTAAATGGATTTATAAAACTTCTTGTTTCTGGTTTGTATCTGAGTGTAGACAGCATTTCTTCAAAGTTACAGCAGCTGATAATTCTGAAAAACTAATTTGGTCAAAAATAATTCGTACAGTACATATGATGCGTTGTGTTGTTGCACTACGTGACTTATGATATAATTGACGTTAAAAGCAATAACATTCCACAAAACCTCAACAAAACTTTCTGTTGTGCTCCTTCAGTAACCTCACACATGATGAATTTGCACATTTTTACACTCGTACTCTACCTTGTTGCACTTCTAAAAACTAAACACACTTCTCTATATGTAGTATGCTATCCTGTTTTATGGCTATTTCTTTAGTTATTGAAATGAGTAGACTTGTTGTTTTTTTTCTTCTTTTCTGTATTGAGATATTTTGATTTATTTTTTTTGTTTATTTTTCTACTGATATACATTTAGTGTGTATTTACTGTTTCTGTGTAATGTCTGGCTAACTGCTGTAAAAAGAACTTCCCAATTTAAAATCAATTTGTCAGTCAGTCCACTGGTCCATGCATGGGATGGGTTATTGCCACTCAGTAAACAGTGACCTGCTCCATTTATAACAATGAAAATACAGGGAAAAAAAGTTTATATAAAAACCTTAGGGTTCCTTTTTACAATATTTGTACAATATATTTTGTATATTTTTGCTATTTGACTCACTGTCTTATATTTGAATCCTTTTAAATTCTTCAACAAAACTTAAAGGTTCTGTATGTACATTTAAATTTAAATGTATGTCTGTAAATTTAAATGTTAGCTAACTCATCCAGACTCCAGGGGGTGGTTTGGAAATTACTTTATCATTTAACGACCAACACTGCGTAGCTAAGTTAAAGCTAGCTGGGTGGCCAACAAGCTAACCAGATAATAACATTATTCTGAATACGATTGCAATTTATTGTCCAGCATTCTATCAACAGCAAGACGGTCAATCGGTCAGTCTCGTGTTTGTCAATGTTTTGGTGAATGCCCAGGTGCTAGCTTGCAGCTAACAAGTGCGAACAGGATGCTGACTGCAGTTCATTTAACGCCTTCAGAGAGAGGAGTCACTAATAACAAGGACTTTCTAGAAAGTTACATACAGAACCTTAAAAGAGTTCATGAACTCAGAGACAAACAGCCAAAGAACTAAAACTCAGGTTTTGCCTGATAAATTATTTATTAGCTGTTAATCTAAACGACTACCTGAGTGTGTTTTTACATGAGTTTGCTAATAAAAGATAAACAGGAGATTAAAGATCTGATAAAGAGATTTGGATATTTTCCCAGCTTAAAACCAAAAGTGTTCAGAAACTCCAGGAAGCTTCACTAAATAATCTTCAACAACTCGATGGATCACAGAAAAACTCTCAAAGCTCTTTAATTACATCACGTCTAAAAGTCAAAGAAAGAATCGAGCTGTACAAACTCCACAGTCTGATGTAGCAGGGGAAGTGGTGACAGTTGTACCTTTGTTATTGACCGGTTGCATTGTTGAATACGGTGGTGCTCAGTTCATCATTCACAGGAAACGGGGGGGCAGAAGTCGCCCCCGCCCCGATAACCCGCACAAACACACACACAAAACAGACACGAGATCACCCGAACACATTGTTTTTAAAATGTTCATTAATCAAGTAAAGCCAGGAGGAGCATTCAGATCAGTTTGTCACCTGCTGTGTTTGTGTTTCTCTCTCAGACAGATTCTTAACATGCAGCCACTGTCCTCGCCAGGTCGCCACAGAAACGAGATCCCTGATCTCGCCTGGACTTAACCTGCAGGAAAGAAAGGTTAAATAAAAAATAAAAAGTAAACAGCTCTATCTCCGAATCACACAGTGTCTCTGCACAGCTCCAGTCAGGGCTCTCCCTCCTCATCATCTTCATTTTCATAGGTCCGTTACACCCCTCCCAACCCCTCACCCACCCCAACCCCACCCCACCACCACCCGGAAACCCACACATACAAAACTTAAACATCATCAGTACATGAACTTTTATGCAGCTCTGTGTGTGTGTGTGTGTGCGTGTGTGTGTGTGTGTAAGCACGTGTGGAATAGGAATAAAAAAACAAATTAAAAAGCAGCACAGAGCTTTCGGCTGTACAGTCTCAGACAGGCTGGAAAGGAAAAGGAGCACTTGATCTGACAAATTCAAGTTTTCTTCTGCAGGAGTTTGAAGGAGAGGGTGGTGGGTGGGGTCAAAGGGACATGGGCGGGGCCAGAGAGGGGCAGGTGGAGACAGGACAAGTGGGGTTAAGCATGGAGACACCGATCACAAGCCTTTTCCACCACAGGAACTAAACAAGCTTTAGTGTATCTATCGGCTCTGGTTCTGCTTTTGTTCTGGTTGGGAAATTTCTGGACCTAAATCTGGGCTCTGATCATTCAATGACTAACGGTGTTTGTTAATATCGCAGATGTGTACACGTGGATATATAGGTCAAATACTGATTCATAATATCGGGTTTTTTGCTGCTTGTTCTGCAGATGTGTGTAAAAAGTTCAATTAATTTCCAAGTAACTGCCAGGTTGCATCGGCATTGTCTCTTAACATTTTCTTCTCATACTTAGCAGCAGGGGAACAAACACTACCATCTCTTTAATTACCCCTAAAAGAGAAACGGTTCAGAAATGATTTCCACCGGTCACTTTCTTCACCGTCACCTCTAGATCCTCTAAGAGTGTGTCGCAGCCTTCACTGAAACAGGACACGCAAGCTTGAATCTGCTCATCATTCAGGCTTCAACAGAAGGAGAACAGGAGACGGAGCAAATATTCGTAGGAAATACAAGAGAGAACTGCGTGTCATGTTATTTAATGGCACAGAGCAGAGAGAGCCTGTACTGTGAATGTGATGATACCGACTGTTGAATCATGTTAATGTTAAAGAAAGTCTGTATCAGCACCATTTTCCCACTATCTATAATGTTCCAAAACTCTGTGGAAACACACAGAGCAGAGGTTCTGGTTCCTGCAGTGGAAAAGAGTCGCAAGATACTGAACACGTCCCCCAAACTGGTGACAGACAGCAGCAGAGAGAAGCTACATGTGTCTCCTGCCCTCCCCACCACAACATACTACACACACACACACACAGACACACACACACACTCTTACAGGAGCACACCCACCCAGCATCGTTTATACACAAATATTTTGCCTCTGTGTGAGCAGAATACACTTCTACGCTTGCATTTTAACATTTTGTCGACTGTTTTCAAATGTAGGTTAAATTTTGTCAGTTTTCAAAGAAGTCTGGTGATATTCTATCTTCCTCTTTATGTTCAGACTCAAACCAGCAGTGAGAAATCAGTTAACTATCAGCTATAAACACTGTCCACCAGGGATGGAAATTAGCACTCGCAAAATAATGGTAAAATTTGAAAGTGGCTGCTCGATGTGCTTCACTCATCAGCCAAAAATCACAAAGGTAATCTAATGAGTGTCCGGTGGATTTTGGAGCCCACCAGCCACAGTGGCAGATGGACAAAAAGGTTAATTTCCAACCCTGCTACACACTGTTGTTTATTTTGACTCAGTCCTACAAACACCGTCCTGCTGCCACAAATACTCACTACAGCAACTGTGGATTAATCCGCTGCTGAAAATAGTCCCCAACAAAGTCACTATCTCCTCCTGTTTGTCTGATTAAAAATGACTATAAGCAGCTGTTTGAGGACGTGACTGATGATGAAACTATAGATTTGAGTTTTATAAGGTCTGTCTGTTGTTGGTTTGAGTCTGAACATGAGATTTGACGCCAAATTTATCCTTCAGTCATTTTCAAGGCAACTATTGGTTTTCATTCATTCCTTTACGGTATGAAAATTAAACTTGTGAACATTGAGTCTGTTAATTTTTGCCACCATTAGCAACAACATGAATAAACTGAATGCTGACTTGATGTTGACTGATCTCACAACTGGAGCAGGTTTCAACCGTTGGCTTATTAATTTTCACACCAAACAAAAATGAATGAAAACCAACAATTTACCTACAAAACAATTATTTTAGAGAATAATCTAAAGATCAACAAGTAATTAGATAACTGAACTTTATAGCAAAACCTAGCAAAATCTTCCCTGCCAGGGTCCAAACACACACAGACACAGACGCCTCTCTTAGCAAACACACTATAGTGCAACTGGGTTTTTTGAGGGGTGAGTGTTTGGTTTCCCTCCCAGAAACAGGAAATTGTTCTTCTCCTCTTCAGCCTTTTTACAAACAATTAAAAAAGGTGTCTGTTTCATGAACTGCAGCATCGTTGAAAAGACATGCAGCAGATTCAGTTCACTCAGTCACAGTTCAGTCATCAGTGATTGATTTTCCTGGTGGTGGGACACAGTAACTTCCTCCATGAGCTGCAGACTCATGATTCAGAGTCGGGACACAGAGTCATGATGCAGAGTCAGCGTACAGTCATAATTTAGAATCAAGATGCAGAGTCGTGATTCAGAGTTGTGATGCAGAGTCATGATACGGAGTAATCCTACAGAGTCAAGATACAGAATAATGATGCAGAGTCATGATACAGAGTCAAGATACAGAGTCAGGATGCAGAGTCGTGAGTCCAGCCTCAGGCACGCGCAGCCTCCATTTCTTCTTTTCAAACATCATAATTACACACGGTACAAAAACAAAATAAAGTAGTGCTGAATTCACTTTTTAAACACTTCAATCACGCACTATTTCACATCAAATTTCAACATCACATGGCACCGAATGCAGCACGTTGGAGTAAATGTGTGTGTGTGTGTAAAGAGATACCGCCCCCAACCCACACACACACACGCGCACACTCACACACACATACCCCCTCACCCCCTCAGACATGGCACTTTGATAAACAGGAACCTTGTCTTCCATCACGCAGATACTTAGAGAGTCGGGCAGAGAGGAGCTCAGCGCTAACTGGCCTCCGTTCAAGTAGAAGCCCTTTCTGACGAGGAATGGTCGCGGTTCAGCTTTAGTCCAGTTTTTAATAAGTGCAGAGGAAGTGCACGCCAATGCCACTGACGGTTCAGGGGTGGGGGTGAGGGAGGGGGGTTCTTGTGTCCCTTCTTTTCCAGGCGGGAGACCCTGTGCAGAGTCAAAGCAGCACCCAGTGAGATAAGGCTTTGAGGAGCGCCCTTTGCTAAACCCATCAGCCAACGCTCTGCTTGTCTTGGCCAATAGGAGAACTACCTGCTGTACGGATCACCAGGGTAACTGTTGGGGCCGCCGCCGCCCCCGCTGCCGGGGAGGGGGCTGTGAGAGGAGGAGGAGGAGGAAGAGGGGGAAGACAACAGCAGGGAGGAAGAGGAGGGACCCGGCATGGAGTCGTCGTCCGTTCGCCCCCCGTCAAACACGTCGTCCATGTCCATGGCCAGAGAGAGGCCAGAGGGCTGAGGGCCCGACAGCACCTGGGTGCCCCACATGGGGGCGAGCTGTTCAGACGGGTTGGAAGCCTGGGGAGAGGCGTAGGTCTGTGGTTGGGTGATGAGGAGAGGACCTGAGGTGGAGGGGGCCATAGAAGGGTCCGCCGCAGGCCTGGAGGCCCCTGTGCCCGTTTGGGAGCCGCGGTGGATGCGATGACTGACGATGATGTTGTTTCCGAAGCCGCCCATGGAGGCCATGGTGGTGCTCTGCTCCCGCTGGACCACAGCTGTCATACCGCCCTCAGCGATCAGCCGGCGGATCCGTGCCAGAGCGTCTTCACCCGTGCCGAACTCTGGAGACTCTCCTGGACCAATGAGAGCAACAACAGAGGTCACATCAAGAATCCAGAGTGATAACAGCCTGTCACAGGTTACAGCGTGATGATTAGCCATAGCTATAAACCAAACTCTGTTTCTAACTGCTACAATCATGTGGCAAATGACTAGCTTGGTTCATTACCTCAATGCTAACACATTACGTTAATTATCATTGACATGCTAACTGAAATTAGCAGTGGGAACATGATAATATTATCCTCACACACCACTGATTTTACTTCACATCTTTAACATACAATGACACGTGTGCTCACACTTACATATATTTCCTCTGTTCAGTGGAATCAAACTCACAACTGCTAACTTCACAAATATATTAATTTTTCTTTTTAATTGCTGGCCCCAGGCCTCGTTATTTTGCAAAAGCAGCCCTTGTGCAAAGCACGTTGAGGATCCCTGCCTTACAGGCAATGAGAGTCCACATTAAGCTCAGTCACTTCAAGTTTCATAGAAAGTGAAGGAAAACAGAACTATAATAAAACCGACTTGTAGTTCCTCAAAACACACAACAGTCAAACAAAACTTGTGTCAACTTAAAGCACACCACAGAACTTATTTTGAAATTAGCGAATGAGCTTAATTTAGTAAGTACTGCAGAGGAAAACAAGGTGTTTAAGTGTCAACGTGGAGCAGTACCAGTAGAAGTAGCGGATGTGTTTGCGTCGGCTGAGGCTTCGCCCTGGCTGCCATCAGCTGCTCTGCTGGTCTGAGATGCCTCCTGCTGCCCCGGAGCTGCTCCACTTGTGGACGGAGTCTCAGGAGCAACATCTGAGGAGAGAAGGCACATCAATGATCCTTTAGCACAACCTTCAGTCTCACTACGATAAAATCAAGTCTCAGTATAAAACAAGTGTTTGATATCACTGGATACACTGTGCTGTATATAGGACACCCTGTGGTAGCATCGATTTCTTACAGTGAAACTTTTAAACGGTCTCCTGAAGAGTTTTCCTTTATATCCAGTCTATACAAAAAATAAGAAAAGGATTCACCTGACGTCAAAACAAAAGACACGTACAGACACAAGACTGGAGGATGCAGGACTGTAATTAAAAAAGGTGTCTGTTTCATGAAATGTAAAAGATTATTTTCTTGATTAATCCTGAACAAGAATTTCAGTCCATCCTTGAGTCTAAGTGGGCATTTGTGCCAAATTTGAAGAAATTCCCTCAAGGTGTTTCTGAGATATCATGTTTGCAAGAATGAGAAAGATGCGGTCACAGTGACCTTGACTTTTGGCCCCAAGACAACCAAAACCGCAAAATAAAGAAACTCCCTCAAGGCTTTCTTGAGATATTGCGTTCATGAGAATGAGACAAACGCAAGGTCACAGTAACCTTAACCTTACACTGCCAAATTCTAATCAGTTCATCCTTGAGTCCAAGTGGATGTTTGTGCCAAATTTGAAGAAATTCCATTAAGATGTTTTTAAGATATTGTGTTTGCAAGAATAAGAATGATGAGGACACAGTGGCCTTAACCTGTGACCACCAAAACCACTGAATGAGGTAACTCCCTCAAGGCATTCTTGAGACAATGCGTTCACGGGATTAACGGACACAAGGTCACAGTGACCTTGACCTTTGACTGTCAAAGTCCAATCAGTACATTGTTGAGTCCAAGTGGATGTTTGTGCCAAATTTGAAGAAATTCCCTCTGGTTCACAAGAATGAGATGGACGCAAGGTCACAGTGACCTTGACCTTTGACCACCAAATCTGAATTTGGGAAAAAAAATCCATCAAGGCACACCTACATATGTATGTATGTATGTTGTATGTACAACTTGAAAACATATTGCCTCCAGCCACGGCATAAAAATGACATCACTACATCGGAGTGTAACATCACATTGTCAGTATTGTATATTGGCTGTTACAGTGAAGACACTATAGAGTTATTATAATGAAGGTATTAAAGAGTTAGTATTACAATGCAAGTATCATCAGTATAATGGAGGTATTAGAGAGTTTCAGTACTGGGTGCAGGCTGTGAGACGCTAGGTTCTGACAGGTCCCTCTCTGTTTGTGTCTCGGCGTTCTGCAGCTGGATGATTGGTGTCTGAGTTCCTTGTGATGTCACAGAAGGGGCGGGGTGTCGTGGTTGAAGACCAATTGCGTTCATCAAACCCATGTCTCTGTCCAGTCTCCAGCCAGAGCGATTGGGACTAAAGAAACATCAGAGACGGATAATTTTGGGTTAGTGCAGCACAACGAAAATGACAAAAAACAAAGCAACTTCTTTAATGTTTTGAGATGAGTTAGACACTCATCTGTTACACTGGTTATCCAATTTTACAAACAGTAGTTTTAATTCATAGAAGCGTTTTGTTTTGTTTTTTTTCTTCCAGAAGTCAACCTGCAGCTCTCTTTGAAAGCCTTCTCTGTTAACTTTGTTTGTATTGGTTAATTTTTGGTCACATGGTGCATCTTAGGATTTCAAGGAACACTCATGCTCAGTGGAAGAACTTGACATCCTACCAGTGAGTCAAACATGTCAAAGGCCAACAGGCTGCTGTGATCAACTAAAATAATCCTGTTTATTCTCATCCTGATAATTTGGTTCTTTGAAGGAAGTCAAAAGTTTGATTTGTTAATTTAAGGTTAAGTTACATTGAATTACGGTGTGCTATTATTTTGAAATAAAAGCAAATACAATTCACAAATTTCAGTACTCAAATGAGGAATCACAAATAAAATTTCTTCTTCATTACATTACTGGTGTTTTGTCACTTGCAGGTTCTCACCCTGGTCTGTCAGAACCTCGGGTCCGGCTTGTTCCACTGTTGTTGACGGAGAATAATGGTTCACTGCTTGACTCAGCGGGGCTCTCGCCATCGCTTCTGTAGAACCTAAACACACACACACACACACACACACACACACACACACACACACACACACACACACACACACACACACACACACTTGTTAATTCACTTCTGTTCAGGAAGTCTGGAAAGCAGAGGAGGGTCTTCTTCGTGGAATCACACAGACCACGACCTTATTAAAAGCACTAATTGACCTTCACCAATTAATGGTCTTCCTGTTCAGATTGATCATTAGGATAATCACATCAGCCAACGTCTCAGTGTGAAGGAGGGGCAGGGAAATCCTCCAAACCAGGAGGACATCTGTGTTCATTCTACTTTTTCTTTGAGTTAGTGTGGAAAGATGCACAAAGTTATTTATTAGAAGACTCAAAATATAATAGTAATAATCAATAGACACACTAATCCTTAATGCTGTAAAATTGTGCATTTACCCAAGTAGTTTTAGTTTTGTTAGCTCTTATTATTTGTCAGTCATTATTCAGTCATTATTGTAGTATGCTGTTGTAACTGATATGTCACTGCCACAAAAATTGTTTTAATAAAGATTTAAGTGAAAAAACGTTAACCGACAATAACAGTTTTGATCAATTGATACAACCAGTTAAAAATGTAACATGCTAAGCAATACACTAAGCGCAGCTCAACCATTTAAATACTAAAAAGGAAATCTTACACTACCTGCCTCCTCAAAACAAGTCACATAAATGATCTACCCCCATTTCCACTTTAATCCTTATCTAATACTCAGAACCCTCCCACACCTCATCATGGTTTCTACTGCGTCACAGTCAGTGTAGGAGTCTTTATAAATATCTCTCAGGCCTCCACTGAGGTCGGGCTGGTTTCAGTCCACAGAAATCTTAACACTGATTATGACATGTTTGATAAATACAGGTCCAGAATAGAAAGTATATATTTAAATGTGTGACGGCTAACAGCTGAGACACGTCCGCGTCAAGAGTTCAGAGACTCACACAGGCCGGCAGATCACCAGGTCTCCCTTGTTGGTTCCATAAGCCAAACCCATCCCTGGATCCGGCAGCCAGCGAGCAGAGTTGATGCTGACGTGGCGCCTCTGGTCTGGAGCCATCGGGTAAACCACGTTGAACACCATCTGAAACACGACAGCAGATTCAACACACAGTGATGACACACAGATTCAACTTCTGTGGCAATGGCTGTGTTTACACACTGCAGATGTCACTGACTGAATGTGCAGTTCAGGTTTACGAGATTCAACAGTCCTGCTGTTTAAAGAGAATATTAAGTTAACAATTTTTATGAATGTTATCCATTTTTTAGATGTTATTTGCTCTCCATTAACAGACAGTTTTCTGAAACATTTTCAAGACCAGGGAAAATGAAAAGACGAGGGCTTGCAGTTAGCACTGAATTAACATATTGTATTAACGATATCTTCATTATCATTTAACAGCATCAACACTAACTGTTAGAAAATAGTGAAACTGCTGTTCACAGAGCTCACAGTGACGTCTTAACTAGGTCGGAAACACCAAACCTCATTTAACTAATCTATTAATCGACTAATTGTTTCAGCTCTAATATATTTACATTTAGCCTTAAATAAATATTTAATACAAGTATGATTTTCATTAAGAACACCCATCAAACTTTGTCATAAACCACATCCAGCAAATGTTTTCTCCTCTTGCATTTTAAGAATATTTTGCACTAGTGGATCTATCCCTGCAGATGTCTGTCTCAACAGAGGAAAACAGAATTATGTTTAAGGTGTTGAGAATTTCTCTGCCTGTATTGTTTTAACTTGTGTACTCTGTTTTTTAAAATTGAGCCAGTATGAAAACTTTCAAAGCAGTTTGACACGAAGCCAAACACCAGACCGGACTGGTACACCGAATTTTGCCAGGTGTCCCACTTGACTGAGCTGTCGATCCTGATTGGTACATAATGACACCGTGTCCTAAAAGGAAACACAAAGCATCTGACTGTCACGTCCCATTACGTAACATTGGAACTCTGTTCACACTGAATCCACTGAATATGCACTTCTGCTGGCCTATCTCATATAAACAGACTGCGCAGCTATCAGCTGTGTGCTCGAGATCATAATGGAGACATAACCACTTAAAAGGTAAGTGAGTAGCTTACTTGGTATCTTCCAACCTTTATAATGTTACTTTTTAAAATAGAAAACACACATTTTATATTGTGATATTTACTTACATGACAGACATTATAGCCAACAGCAAGTAGTTTAGCTTGTTATTAGCGCCGGTCATTTACCTGAAACTTCCAGCCCCCTGGTGATCTCCCTCCAACAAGCTGACACCTCATTTTGGGTTTTGTAATGAGATAAGAAGGTATCACAGATAATTCCTAATTTCAACTTTATGAAGTAGCCGCTCCACGTCCATTGTGGTGCTTTCAAAGCGAGCGAGAGGAATAAACAAAAACAGTAGTTCGACTCACAGCATGGCTACTTTCTAATTTGTCAGAACTTGTCAAGATCTGTTCAGCTGTTTTGCGTAAAATCAAACTCGGTTGTTCACCGAACCACAGAAACCGCAAATCGTCCTAACTCTGCTTTTCTCCATTGTGTATTTATATCAAGTGTTTCTGGTTTCACTGTTGCACAACCAACTTCCCTTAGAGGACAAATAATGTGTAACAGAGGTATTAGTTGTAGATTTAGTAGTAATATCAAAGCTGCTGCTGTATCAGAAACAGTGTCAGCATTGGTGGATCTGTCTCACCCTGATGGAGGTCTCTCCTCCATGAGGCTGCTGCAGGCGGAAGACTTGTGCCACCATGTGGTCGGTGGTGGGATGCAGCAGGATTCTGCGAGAGGCCAGGCCGACCATCACATAGCAGCCCATCGGAGACAAGCTGACAGAGATAGCATTCGGACCTGTCCAAGGAAAGTCAACATTAAAACACTGATTGGGTACAATACACAATAAAGAGGCATCTCAATAAATCAATGCAAACTGGACTTTTTGGGTTGTACACATTACTGCTTAATACAGGTCATAAAACTGCAGAATCCAAACTGTCACTTTCATCTGACACCTTCTAACTTTAAGATCAGTTTACTGAATCCTTGTGTCAAACATATAATTAACTTTTTGAGGAACACTACCGAATCTCTTAGTGTAGAGCATCTCTCCCAGGTTGTGGGGAGCCAGAGAGTAGATGGCCAGGATGCCCTCATCTGGAAAACCCCGCTGACTGCTGGGAATGAAGACCGCCAGCAGCTGACCGTCTGCAGAGATGTCGCAACTCGCGTCGTTATAGATTTTACAGTTTGGCACCAGAACGTTGACTGAAGCTGGAGAGGAAACAAACAAACACAGACACATTTCTCTTCAGCAAATGAAGCGCTGTCTACTTTGGAATCAACTAAACTTTACAGCACTTCACAGAAAACTCTGCCGCTGACTAGTGTTTGGAGGCGTAACTGCAGAGTGACACAGACACACCACCACACATGTATAAATGATCACACTGGCGTAGGCGACATGCATAGGCTACCACTTAGGTCTGCCGCACAAGTATCGCACTTAATGCTGCATCATAAACAGCCACGACTCAAAGTAGAAAAATGCAGGTAAGCAGTTGTTGTACCGTTGCTGATCTCAGGCAGGTCGAATTTGGTGAAGTCCCACCACTGCAGACGGTAGGTGGTGTTGGCGATGTTGCTGGCGACTGCAGACTGACCGTCCCCGATCGATGCACCTGGAAAACAACAGTAAGCCCTGTTAATATTCATACAGAAGAGAAACAACAAACAAAATAAAAGCTGGTCAGGTCAGTTACTGATTATTTTCAGTGTCCTACCAGTTAGTCAGATTTCGTAACTGAATTTGTCTGGTGAAGTTGTGAAACTGAACAACATGCACCAAACCTTATCAGCATTTGGCTTGCAGCTGGGGATTTCCAAACCTAATATGGTACTTTTGGTTGCACTACAAGGTGTGTGTATTTACCAGCGAGTACTCTGTTGACAGAGGAGTGTGTGGCCAGGCCAGGCTGCCCTCTTTCATGGAAGATCCCAGCATAGGGCAGATATTCAGGGAGGAGGAAACGCCTGAAAGACAACAGGACAAAACATTTAAAACCAAGCCTGGACTGGAACAATAAAAGATTTCTGCACACGTCACAATCACAAATGAAACACAGAAAAGTCAAACTTCTTCATCCAGGACTGCACATTACAAGTTCAGGTTTTCCTTTGCTTTCTGAACTTCAAGGAATATTACTCATAGTGTGTTTAGAAAAGAGAGCAGTCTGCAGACAGCTCTGCACAGAGGAAGCAGAAAAGTTAGAGTTAGGATTAGAGCTTAGTGCTGACTCACCGTGGGACAAAGCGGCCCAGCGAAGGTGCAGACATCCTGGCGTTACGTGGAGTCCTGTGCCTCGCTCTGTCTCCATTATCACTGGAATAAAGAAAATGGTGAGGATACACAGAAAAACAAAACGACAAGCACTGTTTAATATAGTACAGGATTACATGTTAGGAAAAGTCTGTAGTGCCAATACAACAAGAGAACAAAACCATTATTGGAACAAAAACACCATTTTCTCCTCCTCACAAAATAATGACTGGGCTGAAAAGTTAAGAAAACCTGATAGATGTAGAGCAGACAAATCAGTTATATGTGTTTATGGATAGTTTTTTGTTAAATATAAGTTCAGAGAGTTAGAGGTCGCTATAATCAATCTTGGCAGAAAGACTCTATTGAACTGTTAATTCAGGCGTTAGACAGGGCTGCCCCCAACTAATAATTTTCCTAGTTGACCAATAGTCACCATTTAGAGCCATTAGTCAACTAGTCGCCTGCATGTTTACGATATTAAATTAATTATTTAATGATATATTTTGGTGGTTTAAGTTGAGGGCGTGAGAAACAATAGTATCAATAACATTGTTAACACTGTGCTACATTACAGAGAAATACAAAACCGTACTAATGAACCTTCATTAATATAGGCCTATATTTTATCTACAAGTGCACGTCACACACTGAGCGAGCCGCCTGTTAATGACGCTGTGGGCTAATGGGCATGTAGCTACTTCCATGTTTCAGATGATACGTCATGTTTGTAGTCGACCAATGAAGATGAGTTTACATATCACCTTGGGTTCGTCCTTCACCTTCTCAAAATGATTCCACACTTTGGATTTCCTGCCTGACATGTTATTTACTAGCCTGTGGAATAACCGCAGGTACCAGCCCTGGAAATTAGGGGCCGCACACATGCTGCGTCTTTAACCCCTTGGAAACTTGAGGTCGGGTGCTGGGTGCCTTTTCTGTGCCAGAGTGCAGAGCTGATCTTCTTCCAGGAGCTGTTTATAAGTGTGTCAGCCTATTGTCTGTGGGACAGATGTAAAGCTCTGGGTAGCCCTGCACTAACATGATCAACTTTTCCGAATTTATCAGACTGAATATTTACAGAAGAAGGGAAAGAGATCTGTCAGCTGTGATTGGTTTGCAACGTGACTCCTGTCTGCCTGCTGAGCATGGCCACTTCCTGTGTCTGTCCTTTCAAAATTAAATGTCCACACAGTCCAGTCATATGGGTTTTGATTTATTTTGACAAGGCGCAGCTCCTAATAGAGTTTCACCTTTGTTTTTGTTTTTTTCTGCGACTAAGCGATCAATGAAATCTTGACAACTAATGTCCTTTCTGGACTAACGTTTGGTCGGGGGCAGCCCTAGTCTGAACACAATATTCATGTCATATGTATGTTCAAAGAGTCAAAGGATGCTGTAATCAACCATGGCAGGACTACACTATTGAACTGAGCAAAGCTAATATGATGCTTCAGCAGTTAAATCAAGTGTTATAAACTGATGACATCACTCAGGTCCTCAGGCAGAACTAATAACTAGAGACGTCTTGATTTGTATCAGGGCCCAAATGGGCATTCTGTCCGTTAATCTTTCAAATCACATCCATAATTAAAGTTTATATTTTTAATATTTTTGAATCAGGGACTTCAGCATTTGGATCATGATGCTCAGGGAAAATAAGATGTGTCAGATAAAATATCTACAGCTGTTATTTAAATGTGTCAGATACATATTTTATCATCATTTAAGTAAATATGAAGTATTGGGCTGATCAATTTGAAAGGACTCAGATCACGACAGTGTGACATTAGTTTACAGTTGTCTTGGTACAACTCAAACACTTGGATGCCATAACGCTTCAACTCCCTTCAGCCACTGTTTTGATAGTCCACCGACTTTGCTTGTCTTTGTGCAAAGCAAACAGTGTTTTTCTTTCTCATCCTGTCTCAGACCACGTCCACACTCGTGGGCGGATTCACAAAAAATGCGCTGTGGCCGCTGACAGCACAATGAGTTGCGCTTCACTTCATCTACCCCGTTTCATCGTCCAGTTCACAAAGGATATTGAGTTAATGATATTACAGTGCAGAAACATTCATTTAGTTTTGCAGCTGAGAGCAATTTTCCCTCTTTTTGCGTCTGATTATCTAAGTGGTTAAGTATTAATGTTGCCTTTGTGCCAGACTGTGGGAAAAGGAGAAACTTTACTACAAGCTACAGGTCCAGTCTGTTTTTACACTTCAGTTCCCATCAACTCCCTGAAGACACCAATAATTTCAATGTAACTGTGTGTAGCTATTAGCGCTGATCTTTGTGAAGTGGACTGTATTTGCATTAAGGCTCCTTTACATGAAAAGAGGCCAATTTTGTGGCAAATGTTTGCATATGGGTACATTTTACCCTTAGCAGGTGCTTTGAGAATTGTAGATTCTTTTTGTTCTATTTGTGCAGCTTTCTGAATTCACCCATCATTCAGCTAAATCTGATTAGATACAGAAATATCACATTTCAAATACTTAAAACAAGTTTAAACTATGCAAGAGACAAAATGAAATTTACTCCAACTCCTCAAAGTCCACATCACTGTTGTCCATGGAGCTGGACGGGTTGGTGGCAGGACTGTCGGATGAAGATGACATGGCCCGTAGGCGGTTCTGCTGGTAGCGAAGTGATCGCTGGCGAATGCTGTCTCGCCTTGACAGATACTGGATCATCCTCTGGGCGTAGTAAGCAGCTGGAGAAAGCCTGGACAGCACAGAGGACGAGTTCAGGTTCATCCTTATAACAACAAAGGAAGTATGACCACTGTATTAGAGGTAATACTGAGGTAATAAAGTATAGTCATGTACCTGACTAGATTGGGGTATCATGAGGTGTAAGAATGTACCTGGCTGGATCAAGGTAAATGAAGTGTATTAATGTACCTGACTGGATCAGGGTAAATGAAGTGTATTAATGTACCTGGCTGGATCAGGTAAATGAAGTGTATTAATGTACCTGGCTGGATCAAGGTAAATGAAGTGTATTAATGTACCTGGCTGGATCAAGGTAAATGAAGTGTATTAATGTACCTGACTGGATCAGGGTAAATGAAGCGTATTAATGTACCTGGCTGGATCAAGGTAAATGAAGTGTATTAATGTACCTGGCTGGATGAGGGTAAATGAAGTGTATTAATGTACCTGGCTGGATCAAGGTAAATGAAGTGTATTAATGTACCTGGCTGGATGAGGGTAAATGAAGCGTATTAATGTACCTGGCTGGATCAAGGTAAATGAAGTGTATTAATGTACCTGGTTGGATCAGGTAAATGAAGTGTATTAATGTACCTGGCTGGATCAAGGTAAATGAAGTGTATTAATGTACCTGACTGGATCAGGGTAAATGAAGCGTATTAATGTACCTGGCTGGATCAAGGTAAATGAAGTGTATTAATGTACCTGGCTGGATGAGGGTAAATGAAGTGTATTAATGTACCTGGCTAGATCAAGGTAGATGAAGTGTATTAGTTTACCTGGCTAGATTGAAGTAAATGAAGTGTATAAGTGTACCTGGCTGGATCAAGGTAGATGAAGTGTAATAGTTTACCTGGCTGGATCAAGGTAAATGAAGTGTATTAGTTTACCTGGCTGGATCAGGGTAAATGAAGTGTATAAGTGTACCTGGCTGGATAAAGGTAAATGAAGTGTATTAGTTTACCTGGCTAGATCGGGGTAAATGAGGTGTAGTAGTGTACCTGGCTGAATCAGGGTAAATGAAGTGTAGTAGTGTACTTGGCTGGATCAGTTAAAAAAAGTGTATTAATGTACCTGGCTGGATGAAGGTAAATAAAGTGTATTAACGTACCTGGCTGGATCGGGGTAAATGAAATATATTAATTCAGCTGGCTGAATAAGAGTATATGAAGTGTATTTATGTACCTGGCCGGGCCTGGGTAAATAAAGTATATTCGTTCACTTGGCTGGTCAAGGTAAATGAAGTGTATGAATGTACCTGGCTGGATCGGGGTAAATGATGAGTGTTAGTGTAGCTAGCTGGACTGGGGTAAATGAGGTGTATTAATGTACCTGGCTGGATCGGGGTAAATGGGGTGGTCTCTCGATCCTGACATGTCATAGCGAGACAATGATAACAAAGATGATTCCAACAGTCGCCTGTGTGAAAGAAACACGACAGGTGTATTTAGAGAGGTAGTAGCTGGATTAAATTATTCGGGTAAATGTTATTTAAGTCACCCTGTGGCTTAAAATGCATCTCCAACAGCATGTCAGCCATAAATCAGGGCTCCTACAGCTCAATTTAGACTTAAGACTTTATAATGCCACTCAAGATAAAATTTAAGACCAATATCACAGTAATCACAATTGTACCGGTTTAGGCCTTGCTGCAAAATCTTTTCATTTTCATTAAATCTGCATTTCCTATGTCGTCAAAGGTACAGTGACAACTAGCTTGCAGACAGTAGATCCTCTGCTCTGAGCATCCCGGCCACAGACGAGTTGTGTTGGTTCCACTATCCTGATCTGCGTGAGGTCACTGTGAGAGGCATTCGGCAAATACATTTAAGGAAAAAAAAACAATTATTATCAATTATTTTGAGATTTTACAATACAACTAGAGCTGTAGCTATCAATTATTCAGTAATCGAGTATTCTGCCAATTAATACATGGATTAATTGAGTCAGAAGTTAAGAAATGCTTCTGCTTTATTGAAGAGCCATAGTAAATACATAGAAGAGAAACTATGACACGTCTCTTGAATTAAAAACTAACTGGGTTCTTTTTAGAAAAATCAACATTTTTGTTGCTTTAATCACAGACAATAATTTGGCTCCAACTGCTACTTCCACCAACTGGTATTTAGATTTTTCTTTTTCTTTCCTTTCTTTTTTTTGCATCACTGTGAGGGGAGTACTGTAGGCGTGTGCGTGTCATTATCATGATAGTAACATGAATGAAGCTCAGGCTTTCATAAATTGACTACAGCATTTTATTTTCCGTGATTGTAGCACTAAGTTAGCTCAGTTTTACTCAAGAAAATAAACAGAAAATAAAATGCTGCAGTCAACTTGTGAAAACATAACTAGCACCCACTTCCTTGAAAAAGAAACTGATTTTCAAACAGCTGTGTCACCGCTGTGTGGGCAGTTTGTGCAGATGAACGGAGTTTGGCTTCCCTCGGTGCCGCTTAGGGCTCCCCACTCATCTGCCGGCAGGGGTCTCCGGGTTACCTGTCATCCGTTTTTTGCCACAGGATGAGCGTGGAGCTCAAGGCGCTGGCGATGCTGGCAGCACAGAGGGAAGCTAAAGTTAATGTTACCTTGTGTCAGGTCGGCTCCATGGACCAGATGCTTTCTGCTGAGAGGCACTGACATTGTGCTTAATGTGGTAACGTAGTTCGGTTTTACATTTTGCTTCAGCTGTAATCTCAATCTTTCTGTCATTTTCTCGCCCCTTGCTATTTTCTCTTTCTTCCGTCATTTTGCAATCTGCGCTACCGAATTATGTCTATTTTGAGCGTGGTTGTATGATTTTTAGGCATTTTCTTCTTCATGTCACGTCTCCACAGTGTAAATGCATAATCATATGAGTGAAACACAGCACTATGTGTACAGTTATATGGATTAATGAAGCCGCAGATATTAGACATTTTGATACCAATTAAGGCCTTATTTTTTGAATAAAAGAATTCAACGCCAGATACTATTAGGTACTTATCACACCGATGTTGCCATTTAATCTCGGACTTCACACTCATTGTGTTCACGTAAGTGTATATACTGGTACTAGCCACTGACAGACACAACGATCGTACCTCCTCAGGGAGTCCTCATCTGGAGGGTCAACAGGCATTTCTTGGCTTAAGGCCTCCGCCGGCTCTGCCGATCTGCCGGCAGCAGCTTGGCGGTACACCCTCTCCCACTGCGCTGTGTCCTGGTTGTACACCAAGCCCACTGTCTGCTCTCCAGACTGGCTGGGGGACGGGGCTATAGGGAAGGCCACTGTTCCGGCTCCTCCACCTCCAGGGGGAGGCGGCTGCTCGCTAGGCTCTGGAGGTACCCTTCTCTCTTGGGGCTGGGTTTCTAGTGTCCTCCTGCCCTCCTCGGGCTGCCAAGGTGAAGAAGAAGAAGAAGAAGAAGAAGGAAAGGAGGTGGAGGAAGAGGAGGGCTCCAGAGTGGAGGCAGAGGTGGAGGAGGCCTGGTTGGTTCGCTCCCAGCGCTGAGAGTCATGGTTAAAGGTCAGCAGGTTGTGGCAGGCCCGGCAGCGGTTTAGATGGCCTCGGGAGGCTGGGGGAGGAACATTGTTCTCCAGGTTGTGGGAGGTAGGAGGAGGGGGGAGAGGAGGCTGGTAATGAATGATGGTAGGGGAGGAGGTGGAGGAAGTTGAGGAAGGCCCAGGCCTCTCTGGGTCCATGTTATTATTAAGCAGCTCTTGGCTCTGCTCCTGGCTTCCATCTGCCATGCCACCTCCTAACGGTGGCTCCAGGTCCTGCATGCGATCAAACTCCATGAAGTAGCGGCTAAGGTTGCACTGCAGCACATTGCGGAAAGAGGCCGTGTTGCTGCGAGAGCCATCCCAGAACGGATGATGCCCGCTGCTTGTGCCTGCAGCATCTCGGGCCCCGGGATCTCCTTGTTGGGGGAAACCCCGTCCTTCAGAGGCAGAGGTGTAGACAGGGGAGTGAGAGGAGCCGTCCTGCTGACGGAGCACTGAAAGAAGGCTGATAGAAGAGGAGGAGGTTCTTGGAGGCAGCACACCTGAACCCACCCCAACTTCCCTCATACTTAGCAGGTTACGTGTCCAGTCAGGTCCTGGCCTGGAGGTGGAGAGCGGCTCTATGCCACTTGGTGCAGGGGGATTAAGAGAAGTGCCGGCGCTGTAGTAGACTGAGGTAAAGGCTGAGGGTCGCTCTGAGGGCTGTCGGGGCTCCGTACGGGCTGAAGAGAAAGTTGAAGCTGGGGGAGGCTGGGGAGCGTCAGATGACACCCTGGGATCAGAGGCGGTCACATCGGCTGCAAGGGAGGGGTTGCGATTGACGGAGCAGCGGTAGCACAGGCAAGCCATGCCCAGGTGCTGGGTGCAGCCTGGGAAGGGAGGCCCGCGTTCAGAGCTGGGGTACTGGGCCAGAGGCATGCTGGGAGATTCACCAACACTGCTTCCATTGTCACCTAGAGGGCGTGACTGCTCGCCTCCCGCCTGAGCCCCCGGGGAGCGAGACGACAAGATGTGGAGGAAATTGTGGAGGATGGGTGTGCGGCGAACTGGTTGAGAAGGCAAGAAGGAGCGCTGGCGGAAGTGAGGCATCTCAACGCTGTCCATGGGAACCTCAGAGTCCTCCTCGTTCTGAAAGAGATTCAACAGCTCTGAGAACACCACTCGACCAGCGATTAACAACAGAAACACAGTCAGCTGTACTCACCTGCTGATTGGACGGATTGACTATCGCCGTCAGTAGGTTGTGACCAAGAGGATCAAACCTCACCAACCTGAAAGGAACACATGGACAATTAAATGACAAAGGACAACACAAAGTTCTGCAGACATGTTCACTCTTTTTAAAAGTGTGACCAGCACAAAAACATAAAGATCAGTCGCTAATTAAGTCTGGGAACAAAAACACTGAGTGGGATAAAAATATCTGAAATATCTGTACAGTATCCTTATTTTGAAATTTGGCCAACATTGTCCACCACAGTGACATGAAGGAACACTGTTGGTACAATGCGGTCCACACGGACTCTTAAAACCTCACTATCTAACTAGAGTTACCATGACGACTCATGTTCAACCCACCGGACTCTCTCCGTGTCACTGCCCGTCTTCACCACGGCGAAGGGCTCCGGTCGGCTCCAGTCCCAGAAGTGGAGCTCGTTGTTGGTGGCGATCAGGAGGAGCTGAGCAGTCGGGTGGAAGGCCAGGGAGGCAATGGCAACATTGCTCTCTGTAAACCAACTTTCACTGCCGCCCTGCAGAGAGAACACTGTGTTACCACTGCAGATAATCAAACACGTGTGTATCATTTAAAGGGGAGCACCACTTAACTTGAGAATTCCAATATGTTATTTCCATGTTTGAGGAAAGTCCAATCGATACTTGTGAACATGAGTTACTCTCTCTCAAAACCAGAGAAGGAAGTCTAACACTTGTGATGTCATAGGGTGTCAAGTCTGGAGCTGCTCCACAGCCAATGAATGGGAGAGAGATTAATTTGTTGATACCCAAATAAGCTTTATTCTATTGTGTACTTAGTTGTGAAGCAGAAAGTGTTCCCATATACTCAGAGCATTGCCCCGGGTGCTCTCAGTGTCATCTAGAACATTTTTCATCATTCAGCGTCCATGGAGCAGCTCCAGACTTTACACCCTATGACATCACAAGTTTGAATTTGGGGGAGTTATTCATGTTTAAGATTAGTTTTGTCTGTCTTAGACCACAGGAATAAAATGTTTTCTGAGATCATTTCACCAGAGAGAGGGAAGAGGAGTGGATTTAAATGATAAAACTATTTAACTATTTTATTATAAATTCATTTCTAAGTTGATCATATGGTAAATAAACTGTCAAAAAGCTATCACAGTTGATGTCATCTCATGTCTTGTCCAACCAGCAGTCCAGCATCCAAAGAGATTCAGTTTACTGTCACTGAAGCTCATTCTCACGTATGATAAATTGCAACCATAAAATGTCTCAATACTTAATGATTCATTTCTTTTCAATTGACAAATCTCTAGGAAGAAAATTAGGCATAATTCATCATAATAAAAGGAAATATAATTTATTCATCCATCCATCCATTTTCATCCACTTATCCGGGGCCCAGTCGTGGGGCAGCAGGCCAAGCAAAGCACCCCAGACACTGGGGACCCCGAAGTGTTTCCAGGCCAGGTGAGATACATAATCCCTCCAGCATGTTCTGGGTCTGCCCTGGGGCCTCCTAACAGTGGGACTTGCCCAGAACACCTCCAACAGGAGGCGCCCAGGAGGATCCTGATCAGATGCCCTAACTCAACTGACTCCTTTCAATGTGAAGGATCAGCTGCTTGTATCCTTGACCTCATTCTTTGGGTCACTACCCAGAGCTAATGACAATAGGTGAGGGTTGGGACGTAGTTGGAGAAGTAAATCAAAAGCTTTGCCTTTTGGTTCAGCTCCCTCTTCACCACGACGGTCCGGTGCAGCGCCCGCATCACTGCAGAAGCTGCACCAAACTACCTATCCATCTCACGCTGCATTGTACCCTCACTCATGAACAAGACCCTGAGATAATTGAACTCCCTCGCCTGAGGCAGTAACTCTCCAAACCCAGAGGGGGCAATCCACTGTTTTCTGGCAGAGAACCATGGACTCAGATTTGTAGGTGCTGACTCTCATCCTGACCGCGTCACACCCGGCTGCAAACCGCCCCAGTGCATGCTGGAGGTCACAGAGTGAATATAATTTATGTCATACTCCTACTGTTCCACAATCTATTCATTTGTTTAATTCTGTAATTCACTGCTTTTTGCACTTCTGGTTAGATGCTACACTGCATGTCTTGTCTCTGTGCCTGTAGTCTGAGCAATGACAGTGAAGTCATTCTTTATCTAAACTTATGATTTGAGGGTGTCTAGTAGGTAAACCTAAAGAGGTGATTTTATAAGGGTCACTTGATACAGTGCCTCAAAGGTTACGGTACCTTAGACAGTGATACTCACATGCAGGTCCCAGATGCGGACTTCACCATCAAGGCACCCGGAGGCCACCAGGCCAGGGATGGTGGGATGAAAGGTCACACACCAGGGGGTTCTACGGTGGCCCACTAAGGAATGTAGGCACTTTCCAGTCTTCACCTCCGTTATGTAAATGTTGTGGTTGACGTGTGTGGAAGCCATGAGAGTCCTACAGGAAGAAAAAAGAGTTCAGTGAACAAATATTAGCTTTAGGTGTTTGTCATCTCACTATTAACGAACATAACTCACTGTCAGCTCTGTGTAAACACACGGGCAGCAAGTCTCACTGAGGAAACTCGCTCACATGTTAAAACAAGATTTTCAAATTCCAGCTACAAGGTGCTGAACACAGCTGGAAATGAAACACTGGATGTGCTGTGTTTACTACACATTCAGTCTGACGGCGTTACAGTTCAATTAAATCATTTTACAAAGTGAATTCTGAAATATTCTCGATTTTTCAAAGTGTGGATGGATGTTCTCACCTGTCGGGGCTGAATGCCAGCAGGAAGGTTGATCGAGGGCTGTCCGGCAGCTCCACTTTCTGTAAGGGACACAAACGTGTTTGGACTCAGTTAGGTGGATTCAAACTATGTGGTAGTTCCTTCTAGAGAAACAAGAAAACAGTTTTAAGCCCCTTTTCCACTACACAAAAAACCCACAAACACCCATTAACATCTGGCTTTTTGATGTAATGGGAAAGGTAACAATCGGCTCTCACACCCAGGTCAAATGACTCTACAGTGGTCTTGGGCATTTATTATCGGCAGCAATGCAAACACAACACCCAGGTGAACACACTAATATTAGCCCCTTAACCGGCAGGATGCAATGACACACCACAAAATACCGTCCGTCTCAGCCTTTAGCAGCACTCAAACATTGATTCAAATGAGTCTGCACCAAGTTTGAAAGACACACTGATTAAGATATTCTAGAGGATTCAATTATGGTTTTGTTCCAGAAAGAAGGGCTGACAAGTGGATGTAACGAAGTCTGAAGTTAAGATAACACATCAGTCAGGTGTTTTATTTATTGTCTTGTCATCACATGATTTTTGCTAGGGAACTATTTCTCACATGGACGAGATATAGGGATAGAGAAAAACTTGATTCTCTCTCAAACGATGATGTCTCGCTGTCTCTCGACATTCTGATCATCAGTCAAGCGCCAAAGGCAATACAGCAGACCTCCACATGTTCAAGAGGCACGTGATGTACATAAGGTGTGTGCCTCTGACGTCTGCATGTTCCTTACTGGTATGTACCATCCATGTGCGCCATGTTCACGTTTTAAACTAGACTAAACATTAGAGCATGGCTGAGCATGAACATACGAAGAACACTATTCGACTGGCACCCCCTGGCTTAAAAGCTAGTGTATGGAAGCATTTTGGCTTTTATGAAGTCGGAGGTGAAGTCAGAGGTAAACAGGAGTTGGACAGGAGCCACACTGTGTGCAAGGTGTGTTCGACTAAAATGAGACGCCACCTTTCACATTCCCACCTGGAGTTGGAGGAAAAGCTGCCAGCTGTGGTCCCTACTAACCAGAGAACGATGCAACAACCCCTGTGTCAACTTTCAGTTCTCCTTCTTTTTACTGTTTTCAGGAAAAGACTATGAACGGAAATTCATTAATTCATTTAAATCACAGGGAGTCAGTGATTAAAAAAAAAAATCATGTTTCAAAACCCAGGGTTTTTGTTTTTGATGCATAAAAAAGCAACGATAACTGTTTTATCATCGAATCGTAGCCCCTGAATCGCAATCGCATGGAAAGTCAAGGTACTAAGAGATTCCCACCCCTAATGAGATATCACTAAGTTTCTAACTGACGAACATGTGGAGGTGCAAACATTTTAAAATGTATAAATGTGGAGATCTCCATGCCAAACTTCTCTAAGCTGCTATGGGTCGACCGATGTGGCTCTAATGTGTGATTAGTTTTATTTATTTAATCATACATGATGCTAAGATGACTGTCAGGGGATTTGTGCCAACTCCTGTGTTTCCCAGAGTGGTAGTAAAATCAGTAATTTCATCAGTAATTTAATGAAAACACCCCAGTTTGTTGTCACATAATGAACTGCTCCCTGGTCTTCATCTGTGCCCTGCAGCATGGACTCGGAGACTGGACGTCGTTTATTCTGAACAGGCCTCAATGGGCAACATGTGAATAGTGTCGTGGTCTGAGACGGGCTTTAGAGGGACACACACAATAAGAGCAGTGTTGGTGCAGAGAGGACGCACTCGAGGGGCTGCAGACAGAGAGAGGGGACGGACTGAGCCTGCCTCATTTTGGTTTAAAATACACTAACAAACGTCAGGTCGGCTTAATCACACTAAAGTGAGACAAAATGTGCTTCAGTTAAAAGCAACATGAATACTGTGTGAGGCAGCTTATAAGGAAGAGAAAGAACAACCAGAGGCAGAAGTTGGACACAGTTCACCTTGTATGTGTTCTGTTTTAAAATCCAGTCTTTATCTGATTCTGTAATGTCACTAGTTTATTCTTATATTATAATCATTGTTGTTACATTCTCATAGTTAGCTTTTCCTGCTCTCTCCTTAGTTTCTCCTCCTCGTCCTCTCTTTTAACTCTGTGTTTTTAACAGTGTTGGATCATCAGCTGTCTTGACACCTTTTGTCCCTCCTGGCTGTTGGTTTATTCCATATGTTGCATTTTAAACTTTATCCTCCGGGGAGATTTAGCCTCTCCTCTTCTCTCCCTGTTTGTTTCTTTCTCCATTTGAGTGAATGATGTGCTTCGGGTCTGCAGCTTGTGTGTTTGTGTAGTCTGTCGTCTTTCCAGATTACATGGTGGAGAGGAGGTTGTGTGGCTCGGGCTCTAGCTGCTTGGAGACATCTGAACCTGCTTGACGTCCTCCTGGATCCAGCTTCTTCAAATACATTTCATCTATAATCTTGCAATCTTAATTATCTATGCCAGGCTTATTTAACTGCTGGCCCACAGGCTAACTCAAGCCTACTGATCAAGCCAGACCTGGATCGCTGGATTTTCAAATTTTATTTTATTTAAATTTCACCAAAAATGAACCATCCGCATCGACCAGATCCTGTAACAGAAAACATTTAATTCTGCACTCCTCAGCAAACTGGGGAACTCGGCTGAGACAAACAGTCATGTGACAAAAACTCAGTCAAACTTTGACACAGAGGAAAGGGCAAGACCAGTTCTTAGTAGTGGTTGTAAAAATGTAAACTTGAATGTAGTTTTAAAATTGTGGTGCTTGTTGTGATTAGTTCACACAGATAATAAATATAATGGATCAAGTCCCGCGAGCAAAAAGCCAATAGGGGTAGTATGTTTATGTGGCCTTATCTGCACAAACGATGTACAGACAACAAAAGTAAAGACTCATGGAGAACAGTTCATTCAGGAAGGCTATTTCAGGCAAGGCTGCACTGAAGCAACAAACAGTGAGGAACAGTCTCTAAAGGAGAGAAAGGAATTTCCCTGAGACAGTGAAAAGGCCAAGAAGATTTAAAACAGGGTCTGTTATTTCATACTTACTATATAATATAAATAAAGAAAGTAACAGTTCGGACGCTGGATAAGCTGCAAAGCTATTCAACTGTCATACATATACACTGGATTGATTTTATTAACTTTAATGTATTTGATGTGTGCAGTGTGCAGCTGTAGAATCTAGGAAAATGGACGTTTCAGATTGGGATCTGTATTGGTACATGACCTGGATCAGGGGCCAAAATACTTGGCCGAGACATCCTTAAAAGGCCATACACACGTCGAATGATTTGACAGGGCCACGCCTTGAGATAAACCAAGTTCAACTTTTGGAACACAGCATGTCACTGCATGTCATGTGACGAGGACCAACCAATCACAGCCGACAGATATCTTGCCCTTCATCTGTAAATATCAGTCTGTGATAAATATGGAAAAGTTGATCATGTTAGTACAGGGCTCCTCAGAGCTTTACATCTGTCCCACGGATGATATGCCCACACACTTCTATATAGCCCCTTGCAGAAGATCAGCTCTGTACTCAGGATGCTGCTCTGACGTCATTCAATTCAGACTTGTGTCGTGTTGAAAAGGTTTCAAGTCACATTTAGTAACGTTTAGTAAGTGACCTTGGTGTTTATTCAGACATGAGACTGACGTTTCCAGTAACCATAATGTGGATGTAAAAGGTTTTGAGTCTGGAAGCCTTCAAACATCTTGAGGTCATTTCTTATTATCTCATGTGAGGTAAAAACTCTGAATCAAAATAAATACTAGAATAACACGAGCAGACGGTAAAGTAGTGAACGGACGTCTGACCGATGTTATTTTCATACCTGACTCTGCCATTTCATCCAGCGGACTTTCTCCTCCACCAGCAGCTGCAGGAGCCTCTGCGAGCCAAAGGTCTGGGAGCCGCGCTCCCGGCTGGACAGGATCCGGACCGAGTTCCTCTGACGGGACGCCATGTTGCTACCGGTGGCCTTGGCTGATTGGCTGCTCACTCCCACTGCTGCCAGTCCGTCGCCATGCAGAGTCTAGGCTGAGAGAGAGCAGAGAGAGCTGTTCAGTGTGAATACATATGAGAGGAAGTTGGCCACGGTGTCATGAGCACAGGGCATGTTGCTTAATAAACCCAACACAAACACAAACAGAGAGGAAAACAAAGTTAAAGGAAATTGAGCTGATCTGATAGAGTGATGTTGTAATATGTGGTTCAGTTAAAGAAGATGAGGTTACAGGATGTCCTGAAAAAGTAAAATATCACTGGACAGGCAACAGAAGGTTTAAACTATCTTAATTAGAAACAGAATCCATTTCTTTATATGTAAAGTGAAGCTGAAGCTATTTATCTAATCTGTCAATTGGTCAATAAAAATTAATCTGCAACAACTGTGATCGTCAGTGGATCTTAGAAATCATTTTCCAGGCAAAAATACTGGATATTTACAAGTTGAAGCTTCTCAGAAAGTTAGTAAGTTTCTTCTTATTGTAAACTGAATATTTGGACATTTTGGACAAAACAAAAAAACTTAAATACAACAACCTGCAACATGAGAAAGACCATAGATTAAGTGATTGACTACTAGTTAAAGAGAAATAATAATGAGATGAATTATTATGGAAAATTGCTAGTTACAGCCATGTTGGTCACTGCTACAATATACACACCAGTGTCAGTGCAGAGAAGTAAAAATACCACAACATCAACACAAGGCCTATGAAATAATAGTCCACAATGCATTGCAAAAACAAGCAATCAGTCATAAGGAGTCCATTAAATTCAAAGTTATAAATGATTAATATTACAAGTATACATTTAAACCTTAGGTAGCCTACTAGAATAACATAATCAATTGCTTTTACAGCTGCTTAAGTGAGATGAACAGACTGAAAATTTTATCCTATTAGATAAAACGGATGACTTGAGTGATGATTTTTCCTTTGGGAACATAATTTACTGTTGGGTAAAAGGTATTAAATCACAATTTATTTTATGGCAATACTCAGGATATCACAACATATTTAATACTGCAATAATATTGAATCGTGACTTAAGTATCGTGATGATATCGTATTATGGATTCTCTGGTGATTCCCACCCATTATTTAGAGGTGAAAGCAAAGCTGACTGTAAGGCTGCAGCTAACATACATATTCATTGATTCATTTTCTTGACAAATCAATTAGTTGTTTGGTCTATAAAACGTCAGAAAATGACACCTCTTAAAAGTCTTGTTTTGTCTGATAGACAAAAATGTGGAGTTTACTGAAATAAAGGACCAAAGAAACCAGCAAATATTTGGACACAACGTACATTAATGTCAACACTAACATGTAACATAAATCAATGAGTTGAGATGAAGGCTCATAAAGAATGTGTGTTGATTACGGCTAATCATGAAGATTTTCAACCAGCTCTGTGTCCTTGCAACGTGGACAGTGACGTTAAATGCAAATGAATGATGCTCAGCTCCTTTTGGGCAGCCAGCCCCTAGAGCTCCTCACTTATCCCGCTGACACGCAGTACAGGGACCCTCTGGGTAGCACAGAGGGAAGCCAAACACCATTCATCTGCACAGTGCCCACACTGTGGTGACACACAGCTGGTTGAAAATCTGCAAAGTTTCCCTTTGACGAATGTAAATCAATCTGGCGGCTGGTTAGGCTTTTTAATTTTTTTTCGTCAATCAACTTATCAATTAATTGTTAAGCTGTAGGTTAGTGTATCGCAACCTTCCCTGATAATCACTCACTGTGAACTGCACCTGAACTCTACAGCTGTGTCACCACACACATGAGGAAGTCACTCTGTAACATGTTATAACCAACACAGATAATGGAGATCTGAGTTGTAGGATTACTTTGGACTGAACAGCTTCATATTAAGAGGTTCAGCTGTGATCTCCATCAGAGCTGACTGAATGTTGGTCAGTTCAATTCACTGTACAAGCCCTGAATATGCTGCAGCTAATGCCTCCCACTGA